>NQVE01000009.1:1465000-2132500 GCA_003260385.1 Cuscuta australis
TTGATAAGTTCACCCCTAATAATGCAGGATGATGAGAGAGAAGCACACGTATCATCTTCCCATGAATCGTCTCATATGATTCCTCTTAGATCGTGCAAGAATGGAAAATTAAAGGAAAAAGGTTCCAGTAAGAGGAAGCACAACCACGTTGAAGTATGCACTTAAATGACTTAATTTCTTCTTTCTTCTATGCTTTAGTCATAATCTGCCCACACTGCTTCCCACACATATACTGATTTATGTCTGAGTCACTCTGAGACTAATGAATGAATTTCCTTATAGTTTGCACTCTATGTTTAGTTGTTATGTTGTTTTATTTGTTCATATTACATGTAAATTTTTAAGAATGTAATGTTTGTATTTGGCTAGCTTGATAACTTGATAAGTTCACCCCTCGTAATGGCAGGATGATGAGAGAGAAGCACACATATCAACTTCCCATGATTCGTCACATTCGATTCCACCTCTTAGATCCTGCAAAAATGGAAAATCAAAGAAAAACAATTCGAGTAAGAGGAAGCACAATTGCGTTGAAGTATGCACTTAAATGACTTAATTTTTTCTCTCTTCTATGCTTTAGTAATAGTGTTCTATTTACTAAATTCTCCCCATCCGCCCATGCCGCTTCCCACATATATACTGATCAATGTCTGGGACTAACAGAGTAAGGAGTAATTTTCTTGTAGTTAGTTGTTTGCACTTTATGTTTAGTAGTTATGCAGTTTTACTTATTCATATCATAGCAAGTATTCGTCATTTTAGAGGACTAGGTCGTGGTTCCTAATTTTATGGTTAGTTACATAGAGTTCCTTGCCATTAAACCTGTTGTTTTGCTTTTGAATGAAATGTCAGAATTTTCTGTTGTATCCCCTAGTACTACACCTGATCCTCAAATCCTTAAACAAATCAGTGGAATCATGTCTAAGCCTTACGATCCTTTCTGGAATGAATTCTCCAACCCCAAACCATATTACTTAACCCTGACAACCTTGAGCCTATCTCCATCCTAAAAAGAGCCGTATACCCTGCCCAGACTACCCCACTCCCTACTTGAGTCACTCCATCAAAATAACACATTTTGTGCCAAAAAAAACCATATCACACAATAAGTCAATTTCCTTTTTCATTTCCCTAAGCTAGGGCCGAAACACACCAAGCCAAACAACCATATTTCATCACCCAACATCCCACAAACATTGTCCCCACCTTGTCCCCTAGTACAACCGAAATAACAAGCACAACAAGCCAAGGGATATTTGTGATTACTTTGACCTTTAAACCACCATAAAAGCCACCCTATAAAATCCATATTTCTCACACCCCACTGTTCCCCACTAAGGTCGAATGAATCACTCCCCAACCACCAAATATTCACCTCACTAGCCAAGCCAAAATACCCAACACATCACCCATCCATTTTGCCCTCTAATATGGCCGAAAATCCCCTTCCATTCATGAATATTCATTCACAAATCCTTGTCCCCATTTTCCCTGATTTTATTCCATGAAAGGACTCAAGCACATGACTGCATTTTCTAGGATTTGTGGAAGAAATAGCTTAGTATTTTCCCTTGTATGAGTGCCTTTAAATTTCGGCCATAGGCCTATTGTAATGCTCAGATTTTTATTTCTTCATTTCAAGATAGAAATACACTGGTTGTATTCTGTTTTCAAATCCTAATTTCTATATCTTAAGGTTGGTTTCCTTAAGTGTGAGTGTTAGGTTCTAGTTATTTAATTGAGTGTGTAATATCTTAATTAAATTCTAGACTCAAACCCCAAGTGAGGATAAGAGTGTGTTATATCTCTTAAAACCTACTTGGTTTTTATCCCTTTCCTCTCTTATTTTCCCTTCCAAAATTTCGGCCCTCCTAAAAAGCACAACCAGTATCCCCCTTTTTCTCCCCTATTCTTATGCCTTTAAACCATCTTAAAAATCAACCCTTCATCCTCCTCCATATACTCGACCAGTCCACTCCCCTCCCTTTCCAAACCCAAGCTTAAATATATCATTTTCCATATTCATTAGAATGGACGTTAGACTCAATAAAGTCTCCTGTTTATTTTTTTAGCCTCCTTTTAGTTTTCCTGCACTCTTCCACATACTGCTTCATCTCTGCGTGTCAGTGCCGCAGAGTTATGAATGGTGTTTGCCTCTCTCGCCTGATCTAAGTTTGGTCGCCTGTAGAAGGGCAGGGCGGGCAACATGCATGAGGCAACTCCAGGCATTCGTCTCTCTGGCCGAGTTCCGGGCGCAAGGCTTTGGCCTTCCACGCCTTCTGTAAAATTGCAGTGCGCCAGTCATTGTTTTTAAAAATATGTTGCGGCTTTGAAAAGAAGGATCAAGCACCTTCTAAAGGGTGACCACACGACTCCTAGGAAGAGCAACTTTAGTCTTCAGCAACTGTGTGCAAGCATCTTTTTTGTACTTCTCAGGATTGCAGGTTTTAGTTTTTGTCACTCTTCATTTTTTTCTAGTGCGTTTCTCACTTGGTTTTTTTAGTGGTACATTTTCTCAGTTTGGTTTTATTCACTTTTTTTTATTCTTAAAAACCCAGTTGCTTCCTAACTGGTTGTCAATTTGTTTTTTGTTTGTATATTACAGTATTTCCATGGTTTTTTTGTTTGTTAATATTATTAGGATATTTATTGCAGTAAGAATTCACTATTATATTTATTCATATTCAAAGTGTCTAGTATATGTGTCTCAAAAAGGCTTGTTCGCCATTTGGCTGTCCGCCTCTGGCCTTGAAAATCTACAACTCGCCCGCCTCGTGCCTTTCATAACTATCACTGCCATCACTTCCATCAACCTAGTTACTCCTTCAACCATATCCTCAGTATGACATACACACACAGATGTGGAAATTCCCTCAAATTCAGCTACATGAAAGGTGAAGAGGTGTTCAAGCTAAGAGAAAGAGAAGAAAAGGAATAAACACTGGGTAGAAACTTGACTTGCTGCACTCCCTTGTTATCTGATTGTGTACATGTTATTTCTTTTTTGCTTATTCATTTTGGGGCCAAATTGTGATCATTCATGTGATTGCAACATACTCTTTCATATATAGGAAAGTTATGTTGCTAAGGTTGAAGAAATTGCACGAATTAAGCATAAACAAGTCGAAGATAAAGCAGCAGTGAGATTGCATTCCTTCAAGTGAGTATCTTTTGAGTTTAAGTTGATGAGCTATTACTCAATGGTCGAAGTGTCTCTGGTATTGTGTGTATTGATAATTGTTAACTTCTTGTTTGTATTGTGTGTTTCAGTGGCAGTTGCGGGATTGACTCCACACCAAAACCATTAGAGATAAGTGATAGGTTAACATCACTGAAGTCCGTAAGCTCAGCTAGAAAGGTTTGTTTCGAAAAGCCTTTAACCTTTGTGTTTCTGGTATTGAATTCTTGATTTCTCATTCCATGTCACAGCAGTGAGATACAAGGGATGATCGAACTTTTAGGCCCACTCCACTACTATTTAATTTATTCCTACCTTACAGCTTTTCTAATGTTTCATGTGACGTTCAAGGTATGCCACATGAAGTCATCAAGTTCAAGTGAACATGTGCCAGTTCAGTTCCCAGAAGTTGTTTTATGCGTGGAGGTTTACCGCAGCAGAAAGCCATTGATGAAGGTAACATGTGGTCGAACAATATTTCTGTTCCTGAATGTACCAATTCCTAAGGGGACATTTAATAATACTAGTATTTATTTTTACCAATAATTGAATTTTCTTTTTTGAGTACTACTGACTCTATTACAATGTAGTGTCTATTCATACATACTTTCTCAATCTAAAGCAGAGAGAATCAACGCACCCTTGGGGTTCGGACCCGGGACCTCCCATTTGGGCGAGCCACAGTTCTATGGGGTTCGAACCTCGACCACAAGGTCTTTGGTAATAATTGATGTTCTAATAATGTTTAGTTGGATAAACATTTGATTTTCACCCATGCAATTCCAAACCCTATCCATCAATTGATGCTAAAAAGATGAATCTTAAGAAAGAGATACAAAAAAGACAAAATCTGGCTCCCTTAAATGAATCAATTAGGGAAGAGAGTCTTGAACCGATAAATGAAGCCAACAACTATGTCCATCCTAACAGAATCCATGGCCTTTGTGGTTGTTTCGTCGCCCAGAAGTCAACCTTCCATGGCCAAACCTACGGTTGAAACTTTAGGAAGCGCATCTAATTTCTTATCCGGTGTCAAAATGAATGTTATGAATGATGAGAGGAGTTTCTGACTGTCTCTCTCCACTTTCCAGACGGGATGATTGATTGTTACAGGCATGGGAACTCTTCACAACGGAGAAGAGAGCTCCGAGGCTCAATAACAGAAAAGAAAGAGAGAGAACGAGATAACAGAGAAGAGAGAGATGTGTAAAAGAGATGAAAGATATCTAATATTCTTCCTACTGATTCAATCATAGCCGGTATGAACCTCTGTGCACTTCTGGAACTGAACTGAAAGATTTAATCGAGGAAAGCAAAGACAGATTTAAATGATGTGATGCCTTGTTGGTGTTGAATAGAGGCTTAACCATCGCTCTTCTATTACATGGACAACATTTTCTTCCCAACTCCTAGAGCCTGTAATAGCTTTTGATAAGGTGTCTGGCTTGGAGGTCTTCACAACTGTCCTCAGATGTGGTTTAAGTTCTCCTATGGAAATGTCCAGGGAATCAGCTGAAGTACTAGAGTCTTCCTCCAAGAATAGGCACTCAGTTTCTCAACCCTACCAATGTAATCCTTCAAACTTCCTGGCTCTTGAACCTTGTCAAATTCCTTAATAATTTTCAATTCACGCTCTGTGCTGAATTTATCACATAGGTCTACCACAAAGTCTTCCGGAATGATGTTGGGTCTGCCTATAGCATAGCTATTAAACCAGACTCCAGCGTTCCCAATCATATGTACTGAAGCCAATTTCACTTTCTTCTCATCCAAAATTTGACACAGCTCAAAGCATTTAACACACTTCTTAATCCAAATTCATGCATTATTTCCTTCAAATTGGGGAAATTCTTGAATCAACTTGGAATTGAAATTAGGTTGTCCGCGATTACCTCCATCTCTGTATTCCTGATCGTTCTCCATAGATGCAAACGATCCTTGACTCACCATCGTCTTCATCTGTTCAATTTCTGAATCAAGGGCTCTTCTTTGGACTCTCTCTTCTATCTGTTTAATCATCTGACCAAACAAATTTTGTTGTATGTCAAGCTTCCAGTTCTGTTGCTCCATTTTAATCGCAATCCCCTTCTGTTGTTCCATCAGTGCCTTCACAATTTTTTTCGATTGATGCCATCCTTGCAATCGTCTTCCTTCTCGCGCTATCAGCACTGCTTTGCTTTGCGATCTACAGTCCCTCCCTAGAACGAGCTGCTCTATCAATGTTACGGGTGTGGGAACTTTTCACAATGGAGAAGAGAGCTCCAAGGCTCAATAACAGAGATGACAGAGAAGAGAGAGATGTATAAAAGGTATCTGATATTCTTCTAACTGACTCTATAGAGTTCCAGCCTTATATAGGCACACCTCTACACGCACAGTCGCAACAACTCACACACTTACAATAAGTAAAATAACAACATAGGGTTAAAAAATAGAGTGAGGTAAAATAGTAATTGGCCAAGGCCTGCATCATTGATGGAGATGATTTAAGTGGTTGTCTTTCACTGATGCGTTTAGGCGTTCTCTCTCTACTTTTCAGGCAAAAGATCTGAGCAGCGTAGCGTGCCTCATGCGCTCACATACGGAACTCTAGTGAAATTTTTGGGCGAGATTGCTGTAGCAAAAAACATTTTCGCTTTATATATAGTTAGATTCCCTCTTAGTCCCAGGGAAATCCTTAATTTTGTAACTTGCATGCAAATGTCTTTTAGAAGAAGATAAAGTTTATTTGGTGATCTTGGATTTGGAAACCAAGTGTGTGTTATCTTGAGGTGAGTAGTGGTCTTGCCACTGAGTAACATGGACTAAGATAAAGTTTACTTGGTCATCGTGATTGACTTTTGAAAAACACTCCCCATAACTTATAATGATAAGCTATGTGAACTGGCAAAAACAGATTCTAAGAAGAGTGCTTCTACGGTGCACCTAAGGTCCACAAAAATTGTGTAGACCTTCTCACATAAAAATGTGTTTTGTTTTAATAAAAAAATTAAAAAGGCTCATCTCAACAGTAAGCATTTTCTTACCATTTTCATATGTGGGTACTGGGTAATTTGCCTTCTAACGAAGCACAATATTTTTCTACGTGCAATACACATGGAACTGAAAAAAACTGCATGTATATGCCTAAGTGAGCTTATCATCTATGTCTGTCTAATTCATTTGTAGAGTCAAGAATTTATGGTTCTAGGGCAGCAATTTTTAACTGAATTGAGGGACAAGATATATTGCATCACGGATGAAATAATGAAAAAGGCAGGCACAGATGATCCCTCTGGCTACTTTCTTATTGAGGTAGATGAATGATTAATAAACTTGTTTCTCATCTTTTTCGGCTGGCCTGATGAATGCACAATTACAATTTTGTCGTTTGCTTTAACCTGCAATGAATTTCACAGGATGTGTTTTACAATGATTTGAGGGATGCACGTGCTACTGATTACAGTCAGCCAATACGAGATTGGGTTGAAAATTCATCAGAGGCTGCCGAAAAATGGGAATGTATCATCTCAGGTGAATCGCTGCAGAAGAAGAAATCAATTCTAGGAAATGTTGCGGCATTCCCACTGCCTCATTTCAGAGCTGTTGAGATGAAAAATGTTCGCTTTTGTGACTTGAAATTTCGAGTTGGTGCTGGGTATCTTTACTGTCACCAGGTTCTAGGGCACATTATTGACCAGTCTTCTTTTTATTACCTTAATTCATCATCTTATTAAGCAGCATTAATAATGTGGAACTGGTTTTTGTCTTGTGAAGGGAGACTGCAAACATCTCATGGTAATCAGAGATATGAGGCTGATACACCCTGAGGACGTGCAGAACCAAGCTGTTTATCCGATCGTCACATTTCGATTAAAAGTGAGGCTTCAGAAATGTTCTGTGTGCAAAATATTCAAAGCTGAGAAGATGACGGTCGACGACAAATGGGCTGCTCCGAATCCTTGTTATTTCTGTGATCTTTGCTATTACATGCTCCATTATCAGGATGGAACTTTGCTTTATGATGATTTCTCTGTTTATGATTGTATCCATGATTAACAATTCCTGCTATCTCCCTCTCTTTAAACATGGTTTTTTTAATATTTTGAAATGATGTATGTAACACTGCTTTCCTCATCTACATTTTGTTGAAAACCCTACCAATTAATCGTTGTATTAATTAGCAAAAAAAGGTGGTCTATACATGTGACCTAGGACTTTGTGTTACAGTTTGTACAATTCTGAGCCTTTGAGCCAAAATTAAAAATTTGGCCTATTGACGAAGATCGGCTTACCTCATACACATAATTTTATATTTTTGTCCTTATTTAAGCTTCTCATTTTGTTTTATGGATGAATTTTTTTTATTTGTTGGAATATTTGTATAAAATTTGAAAATAAATTTTCAAAGTTTTGTTCGAATGTTTCCAAAAACAAGATGTGATAGATCTGTTTTATATTACTGAGTAACAAAGGAGTAACTAAAAAAATTGTATTCTCTTCGTCCCGTTTTAAATCGTTTGTTTTGACTTTTGGGCATATTTAAGGAAAAGAAAAAATAGAATTGATTTTCCAAAATTGTCATTACATTTTTGGAGGGGTGACGATGAATGAGAAGATAAGACGGAGAGAAGTGACTAATTTTAAATGTAGTTTAGGTATTTTATTTTTAAAAGTTTATGAAAACAAGTAACAAGCAACTTATTTTGGGACGGAGAAAAAAAGACAAACATGCAATTTAAAATGAGACAGAGGGAGTAGAAAATAATACGGGGTATCATTGATTTTTTGGTAATAACATCCACGTCATCATTATCTTAGAAATAATTTGGGGTACCTTGATTTTCTAGTAAGAAGTCCTATATTATCTAAAATATATTCTAGAGGTTCTTAAAATTTGTGGTAATGTACTTCGAGGGTACATTTTGTCTATTTGACTGTTATGATTGAAAGTTTTGTTGTTTTGACGATTACTAAATTTTATATTGATAATTATTATTTTATTACATTTAAATAAAAAATTTCAATTTTTCAAAGTTGAAAAACTTTTATTCTAACGCCTAAATCTAGAAAATGTACCATGAGTATAATATCATAAATTTTAAAAATTCCAAAATATATTTTAAATAACGTGGGATCTGAAAATTCTCATTGAAAAATTGAGAGTACCTCGGAGTATAAATATCAGGTAGTATGGGACCTGAGAGTTATTAGCACAAAACAGGAGGTACTTGCCAACAATTTTTTGATTTTTGAACCCTACAAAAGCATAAAGTAATGATCTCATATAAATAAGAGTAATGCTAGAGTAACCAACAACATGGACACAAACTAGACAAATTTGTCATTTGTGTATTTAAATTTTTATTTTTTAATTACTTAAAAATATTTTATTGACCTTGAAAAGTACACAAATGGTAAGTTTGTGAAATTTGTGCCCAGATTGTTGTAAAGAAAATGAAAATTTAAAGGGTACTTTTTATATCCACCCCAATTTTTGCAACCCAATTTTTTAGGACAAATTTATACATTTAACATTAAAAGAATGGTTTAGCCAAAGAGTGAGGTTCCATTGACACACGCCAACGGTGACACTAGTGGTGTCACTGCGTTTTTAGAGCACCTTCGGTTTTCCAATTGGAAAATTGATGGTTCCTACCCCTCCCTCCTAACCCACCGCCTAAACCCTCCTCCCCACCCTAGCCCCATCCCTACCCCCCACCTCAGCCCCGCCCTAAGCCCCCCTGGCCTTTAAACGAGTGGCATAATAAGATTAATAGCCACACATTTGGAGGGTTAGGGGTAGGGCTAGGGTGGGGCTTTAAAGGGTGGGTTAGCGGAGTAGGAACCATCAATTTTTTTTATTGGAGCACGCACTGAAGTTCTTTAGAAATGCAGTGACATCGTTTGTGTCACCGTTGCCGAGTGTCAACAGAATCGTGCCCTCAACCAAAATTGGAGTACAGTGGATATAACAAAACAAAATTTAAATTTATAAATAACAAATATGTGAATTTTGTGACTTTTTGTTTAACATTTCTACATTCACACTTAAAGGTCTCAAATGAGACAATCCAATAAACAAAGGATCAAACACAAAATACTCCGTATAAGAGTAGTAAATTATTCCCAAAGTTCAAAGGAGTTTTTCCTTGCATCCATCATTTAACTCTACAAGGCTAGAATTACTTTATGACTTTTAAAAGTAACTTTCAAAATTAAAATGCTTACCATTCTTTTAATTTGGTACATAAAATGGCAACCTTTGCCATGAGAAAAAAGAAGGAACTTATGCAAAAAATTGCTACCGGGTACCCTCAATTTTGTGATAAGAACTGTCAGGTCCCATTATTTTTCTAAATATATTGCGGGGTACCTTATATTATTCAAAAAATTACTAGAGGGTGACAATCCATCCATGCCTCCGTTAGTTTCTCTCACCGTTACCTTTTTCTTCTTCTTTTCCTTCTTTCTTTCTCTCTTTCTTTGTCCCATTAGCTCCCCCGCCCTACCCAAATCCCCCCCTTTTTTCTTCCTCTATTTTTTTCTTTTCTTCTTCTTCTATTATTATTATTATTATTATTATTATTATTATTATTATTATTATTATTATTATTATTATTATTATTATAATTATTATTGCTATTAATTTTTATTTATAAAAATAGCACTTTTTATAAAAAACACTTATTATTAATACTATTATTTATTTAAAGCAATTAGTTAGTAATTTTACTACTTTACTCTTTTATAAAAATAACAATACTTATTAGTATTATTTGTATTATTTATTTCTTATTTTTTATTTTTCTTCTATTTTTAAATCTATTATTATTATTAAAAGTTAATTAGTAGTTTTCTTACACTATTTTTTATGTAAAATAACACGAATTATTATTTAAAATAAAATTTTTACTATTATAATTAAAAAAAATTACTATTACTTTTACTACTCTAATTTTTTGTCATTCTAAGTTGTCTTTCGCGTTAGTCACGTAGTGGTCAGCGGCAGCCACCATTCATAGTGGGTAATCTAGAAAATGAGAGGACTTGGGGTAAGAACAAGAGGGGTAAATGCCTCTGGAATTTTTTATAAGTAATGTAAAATGATAAAAATGATGTTAAATTTCATATTAATATAACGAATCAAGGCGTATAATTTATAACCAAGGGAATAAATAATCTTCCTTATAAACTATACATAAATATATTACTAAAAGTTATTTTTAAATAAAGCTTTAAAATATTTTAACCATTTTTACGCAAGTAAAAATTGAAAATCTGGAAAGGTCAATGTGGGCATACAATTGTTATTAATAGGGTTTTAAGTTTATTTTGCTAAAAAAGTTAGAGTAGTAAAACTAATAACTAAGTAAAGTGATAAAAATAAATAATCATAACTATTATAAAATATAATAAAATAATACAATAACTAATAATAAAATAATAATAATAACTAATTGTAATACTAATAATAATAATAATAATAATAATAGATGAAGAAAATAAAAAATAGAGGAAGAAATAAAGGGGGAAGAGATTTGGGTGGGTGGGGGGGTCTCTAATCCGAATTGGAAAGAGAGAAAAAAGAAAGGGAGAAAGAAAGAAAGAAACAGGACGGAGGCATGGACGGATTGTCACCCATCAATAATTTTTCAGATAATTTAAGGTACCCTCGAGTATATTTAAAAAAATAATGGAATTTGGAAATTCTTATCACAAAATTGAGGGTACCCGGCAGCAATTTTTTGGAACCCGTAAAAACTTGGATACCGAAAAATGGTTTATAAAAATACTTCAAAAAGAGAAAACAATGCTGCCTGCTGGTATCCACTTCATAGACCAAAATGGAGACTACACTCAAAGGATGAATTAACAGAGACGAAATCGGAAATACGGTTTGACTGAGGGTGGCCTACTACGTGAAAAGTTGGAGAAAAGTCAAAATACATCAAGGAAAACAGCATTTACTCACTTTTTATTTCAATTAATTTCTTAATTTTATTCAGTATGAGTTTTAGTCTGATTAGTTGATGTTATATTATACTCATCTGTCCTAATTTAAATTGTTTACTTATTATTCACAAGGTCAAATTTTATTCGTTTTTATTTTTTATTTTCATTACTTATTTGATAAAATAATATAATAATGTCACCACTTATTTTGTAGACCTTTTGGTGTAGTTTTTAAATATGTAACTTTACTTTTTTAATTTTAACTCATTTTTCATTTAAAATGATTTGAACACCACAAAGCACATCTAACTAAGAGGTGCCAATCGGGTCAACAGGATCGGCTCTGAATTGAATTTTTTTGGTTCAGATATCTTTCTGATATATGTTATAATTAGTTCGCTTCAGTTGGGATGAGTTTAATTTTGGTTTGAATTTGACTCGCTTCTATACATTTTTGGTTTGGTTTCGAGCCGTTTCAGATACGGTGCGGATATAAATCAATTCAGATAGATTTTGATTTAGATACAATTTGGATCGGATATATTTTGGTTTCGGATCTAGTTCGGTTCTGATGTACTTTGGTTTAAGATATGTTTCAGTTCGGATATATTTCAATCAAATATATTTTGGAAATCTATTATTTTTTAATTAAAATTTAATTATCCATGTTTCTTTTTATGTTTTATCCCATTTATCAATCTATCATCAATTAAACACCTCATATTATTTTATATTTTTTTTAATTATACTATCTCCACCCTAAATAATCTCCTTTTTGACGTTTTAGTCATATTTTACAAATTTGGACTACAATTTATGAAAATATTTATATTTAATTATGATATAAATTTAATATAGTTAAATTTATTTTAAAATTTAGTTATGATATATCAAATCTTTCTCATATCTACTAATATATTTATGTTTATAAATGCAAAGATAAAAAATAAATTTAAATAGTGTTTCATTCCAATTGATTACAATTTGGTAAAATTTGAGTGAGATTGGGTGAATTAAGTGAATTTTATTCAATTGAATACAAAATTTATAAATTATTTGAGGTTGAAATTAGATAAAATTAAATTTAATAGAGTCAAATATAATTAATTTTACACCTAAATTTAATGGTGTGGATCAAATTTGAAAATAATAGCACTAAACGCTGTTGCTAAAGAGCATTTTGAAAATGTAACACTAACATCTAACGTTATTAAGTAATATTGGGTGGATTGGTTTGAAACTAATCAAATTAACTCCAAACCAATAAAATTTATTGTAATTAGATGAAATTAGGATAAAATCTAGTTTTTCCTTACAATTCATCATATAATCCTTTCATCCCAAAAACAATATCATACTCACTATTTAAAAATTACGAAATTTTAATTATTTGTGCATTATCATTGATTATTTGATAAAATTAAAAATTATTCTTGTAACCTCTTATTTTCTAATTTTTAAATACGTAAACATTTTTTTATTTCTATACCAATCTTTAAATAAAATGAATTTAAAAAAAAACTTAAAATTTTTCTTTGTTTTGCGTTATATAGCATTCTTTCTGAGATGGAGGGATTTTTTTCAAAATAAGATTATTTTAATTAGATTGTTTTAGTTAAAATTGAAATTAGTACTGTATTTTTAATTTGAAATCTAATCAAAGTTTAAATTTTTCATCATATCTAATCTTCCCCCCTAAAGCTCAAAGTTTCCCCCATTCCTTTCACTTTTGCTCTTTAATCTTATCACTTTTGTTACACCATCATTCAACCTCATTCTCAATTCCACTCACCTTCAACTCTTAGACCTAATTTCTTTCAACTGATGTTTGACCTTGTTTTTCAAATATTTTATTCCCTTTAATTTTGTTAATAACAAATAGTTGGCTCTGTTAGACAATGCGTGCAACTCCAGAGGGAGGGTGAATAGAGTTGTTGAGAATGTTTACCGATTTTCGCAGGATTAAATAAGATAAACGAAAGTGCAGCAGAAATAAAAGAGAGAAGGCAAAGAACACACCGATGTATACTGGTTCACCACCTCGTGGCTAGTCCAGTTCCCCGAGAGACTCTCTCGAAGCTACCACTACTTTCGTTAAGCTTACGGCTGCTTAACAAACCGTTTACAACTCGAGAACTTGAATCCCACAACCCTCGACACAACCGCTCGTAGATATGTCCTCTACAAGACTTCACAACCAAGACTTAAGTCACACAAGTCTTGTACAACAAGAAGAACAATCTTCTTCAACCTCTCAACATAAACTCTCACAAGAGTAGAAATGAGAAATTATTAAAGCTCTAATGGATGACAAAACACTCTCTTGAAAACACTTAGTTTTCTCTCAAAATATATCAATTTGAGGAAGAATTGAATGGAGGATTATAACCTCAAGATAGGGGAGTTTAGGAGTGTTTGTTCATAGTAAAAATGTCCAAGGAGTGAAGTTTATAAAGGGGTTGAAGTAATATGTCCGTTGGAGCTTAGAAAAAAGAGTTTGCTGAAATTTAACACAAAAAATCGATTTTTCTACCCAAATAATCGCTTTTCTCTGCTGAGTAAAATTCCTTAAGCAGATGAAATGATAATCGATTTTTGCCAAAGTGTAAAAATCAATTTTTGAAGCAATTGTGCCCAAACATGAAGGACACAATCATGTGTGCGGGGTGAAGTGCTAATTTGGAATTTAGCACTTGTTTAGGGCATGAAAATCATATCAATGGGCTCCCCCAATCAACATACATAATTCAAATTCAAAATTTGAATTATGAGAATATATTTTTGGTGTAGAAAAATGAGTCCCAAAAGTATTTTGTGTGTCAAACGATGAACAAGAAAAGATTTGAATAAAATATTTTTGTTTTCCAAAAATATTTTCTAATATCAAAATAAATATTTTGATAAATGTTTGACACACCTTTTGTAATTGACTCAATGAATGTATTTTGAACAGTTAAAAATGATTTTTCAACTCACTCCAAAAATATATTATTTTTATATTAACTCTCATAAAAATAATTTTGGAGAGAGGATATTTTTGTCATCCTTACAATTATTCCTAAGACTCAAATAAATAAAAAGGTCTTCGGAAATCTTCTACTCCTCCGAGTCATCCGTTAGGCGCTCCGAACGCGTCTCGGACTCCAATAAAATCCTGTGCACCTTCTTGAATACTTCAAGGAATTTGCACTTCAAGTCTTCGTGTTTGTCGTTGTAGAACTTTGATCTTGACTTGAATAAATTGTGTTTGTCAATTATCAAAACTTGTGAGTCAACACTTAACAATACAGAAAGGGTTGAACTCATGCATTCCAACTGGCTCACAGTATTCATCCAATATTTTATATGTATAACTTTGTTCAATTTTTAAATATAATAATAAATTTAAGGCATGAGATTTTATAATTTTTTATAAAGATGGTAATCCATTTTTTGGGGGAATGAGCAAGTAATGTAATTAGTTCAAAGGGTAAAATAAAAGTAAAAATTTAAAAAATGCTTATTAAAAGGCAAACATAGTTTCGGATTTTATCAGTTTTAGTTCTAATCGAGTTTGGATATTATCGATTTCAGATCTAATCGATTTCAAGTTTTATTTGTTTCAGGCATTATCGATTTCGGATATAATCGGTTTTGGGTTTCATCAGTTCGAATATGATCGGTTTCGGATTTCGGTTTTGGATTTAAATCGGATATGAATTATTTAGTTCGGTTTTGGTTTGACTCGGATCATTTCGGATTTTGGGTTATAGATCAGATCATCATTTTTTGGATCATTTTGATTCAATTTCAGATAATTCGATTATGTAATTAGTTCTGGTTCTGTTTTTCCAAGTCTATCTCTAACCGTCGTGAGTGCATATATGGTACATCTGGCTATATCAATAGTATTGTATAGTCCGATAGTACTTATTTTGGAGTAGAGTAGTATTCATTTTTGCACAAAGCATATGTGTTTATTTTGAAGTGAAATAGTATTAATTTTGAAATAATGCGGTCCATTTTGAATCAAAATAGTGTTCATTTTCACACATTTGTTCATTACAATTATAACATTCATTCACAAATAACATAGTGTTCATTCTCAAACAACGTGGTGTTCATTTTGAAGCAAAAGACTACTCATTCTAAAGCAACTTATTATACAAAAATTAGGAGTTCTTCACAAGCAGCCATCTCTGTATTCTTATTCGATCATTGCCGCAGCCTGTTCCTTGTATCCTCCATCTTTGACTGATGCCAACGCCACCAGTGAGGAAGACAGCGAGCCAGGGGGATGCACTTCATCTTATACAAAGGAGTCATACTCAAATTCACATAATACAAATCTACGATTAGCTATATGCATGATTTAACATTATCTATGAATTGTAATGCTAGAACAAGCCCACGAACTCACTTTGATAATTCGAAAAATAGAACAAAGAAAGTCAACAAACAAACGGTGATGGACAGCGGTGGTGCAACGGCGGCTTCACAGTGCTGGTTCGGCCTACTACTGGTGCACCTATTCTCCCACGGTGACCACATACTCTTCGTGCATGGGGGGTACTGTTCAGGTAAGACTTGGTATTGTATATTTAGAAAGTATATGTTTGGTTTTTATTGTTATTTCATTATTAAAATGTAACTTCTATTTCGTGCATAGCTTTTTACACATCCGGACTTAATAAATTATATGCCATCGGTTACCCTTTTTACAAGATCTAGCCAACAAGCCCAAATTGAATATATAGTTCTACTTTTTAAATAATTTATATTTTTGGGTTAGAAATTAGAATAAAATATTATATTTATTTCTTCTTCATATGACGGCTAACTACTAAACCATTTTTCAGGGCGCTACATATTGAATCATAGTTTTTATACCTTTGCAAAGCATGTAAAGCTTGTCTAGGGGTTGGTAGATGTGAGTGGTCGACACTGAATTATATCGGGCCGGTAGAGCACCCAGAGAGCACCCATCCTTTGAGATTGTTTTTGGCGGCGCTTCCTCATTGCTGTCTATCCATCCAAGAAAGAGAATAGCATTGAGAGCATTCCTAACATGGAGAGAGCATGCAGGGTAGTTTGTATCTATGAGTTTTTTGGGAGTGAGATTATGGAGATTACGCACGAGAAGTTTCACTCCAAAGGAAAAGAGGCAAGGGGGTCGGACTGGGATGCTATGTATCGGCGTTACACCGTGGACAAAAAGAAATAGAGAGAGACGGGTGGTGGCGACCTGGTCAAAAAGGGGAGTCTAGGTTTTTGAGAATCTTAGCTCCGATAGCATAATATAATATGATAAAGGGTAATTTACCTAAATAGGACTAGAACATAATGAATTTCTTAATATAGGACCATATATTTTTATTTCCCAAGGTAGGACTATTTGGTCATTATTCATTAGTCATTATTCAAGTAAATTTCCAGCCTCACTGGATATTATTCCTCTCACTAAACATTATCAAGTAATACTTAGGAAATAAAAAAATTTAAATCCTACATTAGAAAATGACTTATGTTTTAGTCTTATTTAGTGCAAATTTCACTATGATAAAATATGGATCTCATTGAATAATGAGCTCTCAAGGAGTATTTATATTACATTGTGTAAAATCATTTTTAAGTTATGAAGTTAAATTTAGTAACACAAGAACAAGGAAACAAATAATATTAGGATTGTATTCCTATCAATATGTATAAATGAAGTTAGAGTTAATTCTATTTATTTAAATATTGATGACGAAAAATATATTTTAACTCCTACATTAAATTTCAATAAAACAAAAGAAGACTAGACTATTTTTTCAAATGATCAAACATTTAAATCAAATAAATTAGAAAAATGATTTAATTTGATTTTAACACATTATTTGATAATTTCACTTACTGATTTAATCTAACTAATTTTTTATTATAACTTACCATTTTTTTCAAACGTGTAAATGTTTTGAACCTCGGGTGCAGCCATGTGAGATGATGACACCCTTTTCGATTTATCCCTCCTGATGGGACGTTATGTCATCGTCACTCAGCAACTCAGATGTGTAATGAGTGTCGGACGCCTGAGGACTACTATATTCCCTAGACTCTAAGATTTTTGCTCGTTTAAAGCGTCTTTCTTAACTACTTGTCATCACTCTCACTACTTGGCCAAGTTTGGGCGAGGTAGTATATTTCAGAGAACTTGTTAACTTTTGCATTCATGTCTTGGTATTTGGAAGAGACCGCGTCGACATGTGAAATTGCTGAGTGACCTTACCTGAAAAATTGTCAGTGGTTTGAGCATAAACAAAATGAGAAAATAATTGTTAGGAAAAAAGAGAAAAAATGAAGAAAAAAGTTAGAGTATTTGCAAGCAATGCAAATTGGACCTCTAATTGGGTCTTCAAAAAAATTCACCCATGCTCGGGCTAATGCTTCCTCTTCCATTGGAATCCACAATGTCTTGGCCACCTTGCTTCTTGTACCCCCTTGTCGTATGACCTTCTCCTTAGACTTTTTCGGAGGTTGTGTTTCCGGTACAACCTCTTTCTTTTCGTCCTAGACACGAGTTGGGCAAGCTAGACTTTAAAATTGTTAATATAATTCAAAGTGCTTTTTTTCCTCTCTATGATTTCGACATTCATTGATAATCTAAAAGAGATAAAATAATAATTTAAGAGATGAGATAAGTTTGTGAATATTTGCAATAGAAGAGAGTGTTCATATAATAGAAAAGTAAAAAAAGATTTTTTTGATAAAGAGCCGTTCAACAACACCAAAAAATGGGGAAGGCAACCTGGGATGGCGGAGATGGAAGCCCGTCGATCCCAGTCACGGGGTAGGGGCAATGTTTCCCCTGATTGTGGTGTGATGTGGCATGCGAGATTGGCCATCCTGGCTCTTACACCCCCATGGCCTTAGAGTGTGAAGTAGAAAAAGTGATATAGCAAAAAAAATGATGATATATGAAGGACAATTGGAAGAGAATAATCGAGTATACATATTGGTATCATATACTATGACAGAATAATGTACTTATGTACGCCTCGATCCCTAAAATATTTACATTTTATATTATTTTTCTAGACTATAGATAGCTTTTGTTTTTGTATAAGTTTTATTAATCATTTGATCAAATTAAATAGACATGTAGACAATGTCATCACTTATTTTGTAGGGCTTTTGATATAATTTTTGAAAATATAAATTTTACTTTTTATTTCTATAACAATTTGTGAACAAAATAATTTTACAAAAAGATACTCCATCTGATTTAGAAAATAGTTCACCTTTAATTTTTTAGCATCTCACCAAATACTTCTACACTACTTAAAATAACTAAAATACCCCTGAAATAACTTTTTTATTGTCAGTAGAAGTTATTTTGGGGGTATTTTAAGTATTTTAAAGGAGGTAAAATTGTTATGCATGATATGCAAAAAACAAAACTAAAACTTCTTTTTGAAATGTAAGGAGTAAGATTTTACACATTATTTAGAGAAGGACTATAAATTTCAGAGATAGAGAGTATACAAGGCCATATGGTGTGGGAGTCGGCAAAGGTATCAATGAGGTGAGGCGGTAGGGGTACCCATCGATAACACCTCCCCTTACCTCGGTGTCGGTGTGAGTGAAATATATATTTCAAAGACGAGGAGTCTCTTTTCTCTTCCTCCCTCTCTCTCTCCCTTTTTCTTACTCTACCATTGAAAAGTTCCCGCCCAAACCCATCCTTCTTCTTCCTTTTTCCCTCTCTACCTCTTGTATGGATTGGGAGGCTAGTGACTGGTGTGGCCGTCGAGAAGAGGGAAACCACATCGTCTGGCCTAAGACACTTGGTTACAATAACTATCAAATCCACGTCATATCTCAAAAGGGCCTGCATGAAGAAGAAATTATTCCACTTATTGAATAATGGGATAATTACAAGTATATATACTAGAATTCTAATCCTAAATAAGGTAGGAGAACATAAAAGGAAATCTATATAAATAAAGTAATTACCTAGAATATTGACATAACAATAAATATTAAATATATACAATATATTTAACATGCTCCCTGCTACAAGGGTTGAGGTGGTGGTCTGATACCAAGATTGTCTCTGAAATCGATGAAAACCGGTGATGGGATCGGAGTCCTTTCGTGAAGATGTCAGCATACCGAGATTATGGAACATGAAGAACTCTAATGTGGCCGAGAGATACTTTATCACAAACAAAGTGTATGTCAACTTCAACATGCATGCTTGGTGCGTTGGTGCTGAACTAAATTAGATGAGAGGCAGAAAGCACTAATTACTATCGTCGCAGAAGACTAAATAGGGAGACGAAGTGGCTGTTGAACCTCAAGAAGAAGATTTCTTATCCAACTAGTCTTTGTAACAGCACTGACCACATCCCGATATTTTGCCTCTGCAGTAGAACCGGAAGTGGTGGCCTGACGCTTGGAGGAACATGAAACAAGGTTGTCGCCAAGGAAAACACAATAACCAAAAGTGGATCGTCGGGTATGAGGACACCCGGCCTAGTCTACGTCAGAATAAGCCTGTAGGTAATCTGTGGCCGAGCGTGATATGTGGATACCATAGGTGGCGGTTCTGCTGAGATATCGCAGCACGCGTTTCATGGCTGTGAGGTAAACATTGTGTGGTGCATGAAGGTGAAGATAGAGTTGCTGGACATCATATGTAATATCAGGATGGGTGAATGTGAGGTACTGTAAAGCTCTAACGATGGACTGGTAAAGAGAGGGATCAGAAATCGGCGTCCTATAAGAGGAAGTTAGCTTGGCCTTCGATTCCACAAGGGTTGAGATTGGACGGCAAGATACCATACAGGCACGATCAAGGATGTCATGGGTGAACTGAGTTTGATGCAGGAATAGCTCATTAGCAGTCTGGTGTCCATTAATCCCGATAAAGAAGTGAAGGTCTCCCAAGTCCATAATCGCATATTCATTTTTACAAAGGAGCATTGTAAGTATCCAAATTGGAACAGTGACTTCTGTAGCCACTAAAAAGCAGTGGCCATAGAACCGGCCCGTACGTTTTATTATATCTTTATTGTATCTTCTCTTATTGTTGCTGCAATATGTTTTTGTGGTCTGTGTTATCTGAGTCCTAGACTAGATAATGGCTTTTTTACTCTGTGATGGGATTTGAAGAATGAATATTTTCGATGATTAAACGTGTAGGAGTATGCCAGTTTGGATCTTTAAGAGCACTACGGTAAGGGGGGGGGGAATGGGGAGATAGGTACGGTGGTGTTGAGGTTTAGGATTTGTTTTGGGCGGGTGATGCCGGCTTTGGAACGGGTGAGCATGGGGTGTTGGTTGAAGGTGGGTGGGGGGTGGGGCAGTAGAGGATTCGGGTGGGGACTGGGTGTTTTCGGTGCTGGGCTGGGCCGATTGAGTGAGGCAGGCTGGGCTTCTGTCGGCTGGAGTATGAGAGGGGCTGGGGGAGGGTGGCGGGCTGGGCCTAGGGGAGGGTGCTGGGCTGGAGGGGGTTGGCGGGCTGGAAAGGGGGGATGGGGCCAAAGGAATGGGCTGAGGGTGGGCCAGTTGGGGGAGGGTTGTGGGCTGTTTGGGATGGCGGGATTTTGGGTGTGGGTTGGGTGGGTGGCAGTGGGGCGGGTAGGGTGTCGGGGGTGGGGTAGGTCGTCCTCCGTGGTTTCGAGGAAATTAAGATCATCGGGATTGGAAGCTTGGGAAAAAGGGAATGGCGACTCATCGAACACAACATGACGGGAGACAATGATTTTGTTTGTTTGGAGATCGAGACAACGGAATCCGCGTTGGTTTGTGGGGTAGCCAAGGAAAATGCACCGAGCCCAGCGTGGGGCTAGTTTGTGTGCGGTGGTGGCGGTGGTGTTTAGGTAGCATAGGCAGCTGAATACACGAAGGTGGGAGTAAGTGGGTGGATGTTTAAAGAGGAGGGTGTATGGTGTTTGATTGTGGAGAGTGGTGGTTGGGAAGAGGTTAAATAGGTGGGCTGCCATGTGCAGGGCTTCAACTCAAAATTCGAGTGGGAGGTGGGCTTGAAATAACAGGGTGCGAACGGTGTTATTATGGTGCGAATAGTGCGCTCATCCAGGCCATTTTGCTGGCTAGTGTGGGGACACGAGAAGCAGAATAAGATACCCAAGGAGGCAAAAATATTTTGGAGGGGGGAGTTGCGGTATTCCGTGTCGTTGTCATATTGAACAGATTTAATAGTAGTGTTAAAATGGTTTTGAACATATTTAATGAAAAAATTAAGATGATTAAAGGCATCAGATTTTTGTTTTAAAGGAAAAACCCATAAATAATGCGAGTAATCATCCAACAATAACATGTAATGCTTAAAACCAGTAACAGTTGGAACGAAAGATTGCCATAAATCTGTATGTAATAATTCAAATGGAAAAGTAGAGACACGACAGGACTGATAAAATGGGAGACGAACATGTTTTCCCAGTTGACATGCATGACAAAGACTTTGATTTGAAAATTTAAATAAATTAGAAAGACTCGAGACTCCATAGAGGACTGCTGGACTAGGATGACCCAGGTGTCGGTGCCAAGTTTGAATGTCAACGGACGCGCTGAGTGTTTGGGCTGGTGCAGTGGGGCGCAGGGATAGAGTGGGTCGACATTATTGGATCGATGTATCACGGTTCCCGTCCGACGGTCCTTCATAGAAAAACCATGAGCATCAAATTCAATATAGCAGTCATTGTCACGGGTAAATTTACGGACAGATATAAGGTTGTGTATGATAAGGGGGGGAGATAAGGACATTTTTAAGGGATAAAGGGAGGTTAGTGGGGAAAAAATGGTGACCAACAGCCGTAGTGCTAACTTTAGATCCGTTACCAACAGTGATATAAATAAGTGAATGTAATGAATGAGAAGAGACATGAGAAATAGTACCTGGGTCGGATGCAATATGGTGAGATGCCCCGGTGTCCATAAGCCATGTGGGTTCCCGCAAGGACATGGTGTCGAAGTTGTGTGCTAGGGCTGTGGGGTAGGAGGGGGTGCCTGCGGGTGGGTGATGGGGGAGGGGTAGGGTGCCGGGGCAGGGGTGCCTGTCGGGTAGGGATAATATGGGGCTGGAGTGGGGAGGGTGGGGTGGGGTTGGGGTAGGTTGGAGTAGGAATAATGGGCAAAGGCATTAGGGTAGGTGTAGGGGATGGGGCGAGGGCCGAGAAGACCCGGGGTAGGGTTAGGGTTTTGCTTCGGTGAGTTCCAGGATCCGTAGCCTTCCGAGTGTCGCTGCTCGCCAGAGTTTCGGCCTCTCCCCACGTCCTCGCCCGTGACCACCACGACCGCCACCACCACGGCCAGGGTAGCCACGGTTGCCCGCCGGTTCTGCCGTGCCGCTGGTTCGGCCATGCAGCTGCTGCTGCTGGTTTGGACGCGGCTGGCCGCCGATTCGGCCTGCGGTGAGGGCTGTCCCGGTCTTGATCGAGTGTGAGCGTTGACGTTCAAGAAGCAATAACGCCGACCGGACTTGGAGAAAATAGGGTTGGGGTTGTTGAAATTGCATCCAAGATGTTTGGGCTTGGAGATCGTCCATGGGTGTTGGCACCAGTGTCCAGATACCAGTTTCCAGAATGATTACTCGTAGATGCATGCATTGCACGGGGAATACTAGAGGAGGAGTTCGCAGTATAAGAATCATCAAATCGATACCAGCACGCAAACGCAGAGTGACCTCGTTTCTCGCAGATTTGGCAGGTTGGCAGATCCCGTGACGGTCGACCGTTTCCCTGGGACGGTCGACCGTTGTTCCTTTCTCCACGTCCGCTGTTGTATCCACGTCCAGGTGACGGTCGACCGCGATAGCCTCCTCTACCGCGACCTCGACTGTTCGTAGCGAGAAGTGTTGTGCGAGGTTCGGTGATGGTAGACTCGGTGAGGCTGAGTTTATTCTCCATCTCCAGGTTTATTTCTTCGGAGATCAGCCATCCAGAAAGCTGATTTAACGAAATATTGGTATTGTTCATGCGAATGTTTTGCTTAAAGGATGAGTATTCGGTAGGAAGACCACGAATAACAGCATTCACCACATCACGTTCAGGGATCTCTTCTTTCAAGGCATCGAGATCCGAGAGAATAGTTGCCACATCATCAAGGTATTGTGTCATAGTTTTGGTACCTTTACGAAGAGTGTGGAGTTTGTCCCGAAGCTGATAAACATGAGCGGTGGACACAGAGTTGTACCGTGCGGCCAAAGCATCCCAGAGGGCAGCAGATGTGGTGAAGCCGCGAACATGTTTGTGAACGGAGGGGCTGATGACCGCTAGGAGGCAGGCGCGGATCTGTGTGTCAACGATGGTCCAGGAGGTATACTCTGGATTAGGGACGATTTTATCGTTTTTGGAGATAGTTGGCGCCGGGGCTGCTTCATTGTTTCGGTGAGTTTTTCTGGGATTAAGTTGTGGAGACTCCGAAGCAAAAGTTTTACTCCGGAGGGTAAGGACGCCCAGGGCCGGCCCCGAAAATTGAAAAAATAAAATTGGCCCGGTCCTAAATTTACATTTTGGGCCCTATTTTATTTTTTTAGAATACTTTTCTTTTAAAACTATTAACAAATTTAAATATATGGGGCCCTAAAATTTTAGGGGCCCTGTGCGGTTGGCCACTTTGCACACCCTCCGGGCCACCCATGAGGACGCCAAAGGATCCGACGGGGCTGCCATGGTGGGCGGCGGTCGGAAAAAAGAGAGGCTAGGTTTTTGAGAGTCTTAGCTCCGATACCATGATACAATTTGATAATAACTTGTCTTATTGAATATTGAGAGATATGCCCCTATATATAGGGAATACAAGAGTAATCAAAGTACAAGTAGGAAAGGAAAGAATAATCTTAGTAGGAAAGGAAAGAAGTATCCTAATTTAATTATACTTCCTAATACAATACTTCTAATTTGTTTAAATAACTTTTTGAAATTTCTTCTAGTTTATTTCAATTTTTTCAGGTTCTTCTATTTTTTTTCAGTTTTCTTCTCATTTCTGCAGTTCTTATACTTTCTTGCAATACTTCTAATTTATTCTAATCTTTCCAAATTATTTCAAATATCCAGCACTTTTTTTCGAACAAATAATAGGCTTTCTTTTTTATTTTTGTAAACGAGGGCACGCGGTGCCACAGAAAGTAAAACGTGTCGGCGGCCCTTTTGAACATTTTGTCCTTCCCCTTTCACTTTGGTGTGTTGTAGCCAACTTCATCTACAAGAGACCCCACACCCACCCCTAGTCTCCTCCATCACTTCCCTCCCTTCCTCCCTCTCCCCACCCACCAAAAAACACTCCCCCCCTCCCTCCGGCACTTCACTTCTTCTCCCATTTCTCCGATCGTTCTTCGTTTTTATATCCCATCGGGTTTCGGAACTCGATCATCTGATCGATCTTCCCGGAATTCATTGTTTCATGAAAATGGAGGAGGAGGTCATCAAGATTTGTTCCTTGGTGTGTGTGGCGATAATGATGTCATTCTTATGCGAGCCGTTTGTGAGTGCGACGAATGATGACACCGCCGCCGCTGCCACCACCACGGGGGCTTGTCAGTGCAGCTTCCCTACGCCGCCGTCTCCTCCCCTGCTCTCTCCTCCGCAGCTGTCTCCTCCGCCGCCGCCTCTTAGCCCCGGCGGCAACAATTACGACAACTTACCGACGCCCCCGCCTCCTTCTGGCTCCGACAACCCAAGTCTTTCTCCCCCTAGTGGCGGCGGGGGTAGCGGTTCTCCCCCATCCCCACCAAATTACATCACAGGGCCGGCGCCACCGCCTCCGAACCCGATCCTCCCCTATTTCCCGTATTATTTCCGCAACCCGCCGCCTCCCCCGTCTGGCTCCACCCGATTGCCAGCCTCTATTTCTTGCTTGGGCTTCACAACGCTCTCTCTGTTCTTTCTTTTTCTTTGATCATGATGAATACCATACATACAGACATAATGTGTAAGTGTTCCTATAAAAGAATTAAGTGTCGGAATCCCAGATCGATCTCCAACTGTCTTCTTAGTCTTTGATCATCAGATTGGCCTGGGGAGATTGGACAAGGAGAAGAAGAGGAATACTATCAATCGAATCCAAGACTTGTCTGATCTGTCTCATGGATCATGTGGTGGTTAATCTGTATATCGTTGACTTTTAGTTACTTGTCATTTGGTATTACACTCCACTCCGGAGTTTCCTTTGCATAGTTTGTAAGGACAATCTTGTCATTAATTTATTTATCATTTTTTCTTAATTAATTGCTGTAATGGCATTCAAAAAAAAAATTGCTGTAATGGTTTTGTGGCTTAATTGTAACTCAAAATTAACTTGGGGTGCCATTGAAGGAGTGGGGGTGTGTTCGGGTCGGGGCTGAGTGAAGGATTTACCAGGAGAATTAGGAGGTAGGAACATAATCGTCAATTTTACGAACGGAGCATCGAAGGACCCCCAGGTCATCCCATGACACAGTGGTGGACAAGAAAAAATTCATTCGGGGCAATTTCAACTCGTTCAAGCATCAATAGCGGGAACACTACGGAGCTCTAGAACGAAGTGCTTTCGATTTTTTTACATGTGAATGACAAACAAATAATTAATTTTATCTCAAAAATCTATTTACATAATTAAAAAAAATAAGAAAGTCAAAATTTAGTATCTAAAATTTAAGAAGACCGAACTGGATAGTTTCTCTATTTTAAATATTTACACTCCCATATTCTATTTTACATAGTATTATTTTTTCTAAGTTGTTCCACACATAATAATCATATAATAATTATTTATACACACATCATAAAAACTATACATAATACAAAATAAATAAATTAAACAAAGATTGGGCCATATATTATTTTAAAGATAAAGAAATAAAATCTTGGGCTTGGTCATAAAGATTGCGTGAGACTTACTGCTAGGTATTTTAAAAATAGAATTGGGGCATATATTATTTTGACTGGGGCATAAATCAAAACCCATTCAATTTCTTTTTAATATTTTAAAAATTACATTACTTGCTATGTACCTACTCACAATTCACTATTCACTGGGGCACCTACCAATGGATATATATATATATATATATATATATATATATATATATATATATATATATATATATATATATATATATATATATATATATATATAGAAATATTTGCACTAAATAGCATTAAAACTTAAGTCATTTCTCTAAATAGCACTTAAATTATTTTATTCCCTAAATAGCACTTAATAATGTCCATAATGTCCCGTGATAGCAAATTTTTTCTTGAATAATGACTAATGCATAATAACTAAAAGTGCTACATTGGAAAGAAAAACACATGTAGTGCTATTTGAAGAAAGTCATTATGTTTTAGTACTATTTAAGTAAATTTCTCATATATATATATAGCAAATTTTTAGTTCAAAAGCATGATATCATGAAAAATCCAAATAAAATGAAGTATTCACATACGAATTTAAGCCAGAAGCAGCAAGAACATAGGGTTCATACTGAAACATGATTAAAATCAAATTGAATGTAAGTAATAGTAAGGAAGGGGGGACTTATTCGATACCTGCGATTGTTTGTCTGCTGATATGAACGAATGAATCTGGCAAAACATTTGTGAATGAGGTACGCAGTCCAGCTTCTTCGAGAAATCGGGATGTGGGAGAATTGTGTGGTCTCTCAATTAGGTCGTCGGTTATGAGGAGAACAGGATGGGGGAGAATTTAGGCGCTGGAATGAATTCACCCGATTAATTAGATTTTTTAGGAGGATGAATTTAGGCGCTAGAGTGAAAAAGTGGGCGCTAATATTTTTCGGTGAATTCCTTCCCGATTTTTAAAGTTTTTTAACGAGTAATATAATTTTAGTTTTTCAATTTCTATATGTTACGGGCCAGAAAAAAGGGTGAATAATGATAATGTATGTTTATTTTATAATTAAGTAGTATATTTACGTGATTTTGCACACTTATATATGCGGGTAAATGAAATCGTCTTTGCCCCTCTTTTAAGTGCAGGGAATTATAAAGTACTTAATTCTATTACACACTTGATCATGTGCGGCGAACTAAATGAGGCTAAAAGGCTCTTTTCTTGTAGTGATTGCTTGATCATCATTGCAAGCTCCTCTTTGTAGTTCTCCGTTTTTGAGCTTGGTGGCTGGGTGGTGGAAGGAGTGTCACAGCTCCTTGGGCATGTTTCTTCGCTTGCTGGGACTCTTGGGTTTGTCATCAGCGCTGTGGGAAAATGAGTAACTTGTTCTTCCTTCTTATTCTTCAGCTCGTGCTCATAGGTTTTGAGCTCATCTAGGAGACCTTGAACTGTGTAGTTCTCCAGATTTCTTCCTTCTTCCATAGTTGTGGCTTTGGTGTACCACTCAGCTAGAAGAGACCTCAGTAACCTTACATTATTTTCTTTGGGAGAAAGAGCGTGGTTAAGTGATGCAAGATCATTTAGAATCTTGTGAAATCTTTCATCCAACAAGTCAAATGATTCTCTGGGAAGCATTTTGAAGCTTTTGAACTTCTCAAGCAGAACCTCTATCTTCTGCTTTCTCAGGTCCTCTGATCCCTCACACAACTTCCCAAGACCTTGCCATATTTCCATGGCAGTCTTGAGATGCTTGATTTTGGAGAAGGTGATGGGATCAAGTGTCTTGGAGATGGCTGCTTTGGCGACATTGTCCAGATTGTGCTTTTTGCAATCTCTATCATCCCATTTCTCCTTGGGTTTTAGAATGTACCGAACTACATCAGGGTTAGTTGGATCCCTCTCTGGATTCTCCATTTGAATCTTCAAGGGTCCATCTTCAAGCACCATCCACATGCAATCATGTAGATCGTACCATCATGATCTTCTAATCATCATATCCTAGAAGAGAAAACTTGGGCAAACCGTGATCCATATTGTTCACCATTATGATCGCTTCTCTTTAATCTAAATGTAGATAGTGAGAAGTTTGCTCTGATACCAATTGGTGGTCCTAAAGTGGTGAAATACAAAGTCTAGAGAGGGGGTGAATAGACTTTATTACAAATTTAAAAACTTTTTCGTTTCTTTTGAAAACGTGAAAATAAGTGTTGATCTAGAGTTCTTGTGAACTTAGATTGTGTGCGGAAGTTGGTGGGTTACTAGAGCAGTAATCAATATGGATGGATTAGTTTCACATTTAATATAAGTGCAAGTATGAGTAAAAATAAAAGAGAGAGACATGCAAACTTTAACGAAGTTCGAAGGTGGGGTAATCCTTCTACGTCCTCAAAATCTACTATGTAGTTGGCTGTTGAATAATGAACCAACAATTACACTTGTGTGAATTTCTGCACGGTATATCTTCGCAAGGCCAATGTTGCTACTGCACTCGTGCTGGCTTTGTTGTTCCTTCGAAGGTCACGCTTCTTCAACAACTGCAAGGTCCGAACAATAGGACTTGCAAGATTAACTTGTACAAAAGTTGATGTGCCCCGTTTTAATCAAGAAGTTTGATTAAGAGTTGTATCCTTCAACGTGGTGTGGTACTTGAGGTAAGGAAACCTTCAAGTGTTTACACTATAGCTCTTTGGAAGGAGGAGAGGTTTGCTTCTGGATAAGGAGTTTAAAAATCTCTCTTTATCAAGATTTTAGGCTAACTATGAATGAGATAGCTTTGTTCGTTGTTTTCTATTGTTGCACTTGTTGCTTGGTTGGGTGTGTTTCTCCAGTCTTCCATAGAAGCTATATATAGCTGGATGGATAATCTATCCGTTGAAGGGAATACACTATCCGTTGCATTTGTTGCCTTCAATTTGAACAAAGAGTGAGATTGAGGATTCTTCGTTGGAATGGGTGTTTGGACGTACCCAATTGTTTGAAGCGGCATTCCTTTTTCACAGAATCTGTCCTCTAGCTGTTGTTCAAGAATTCTGGACTGTAGCTCTTTATTGAGTGGAGTACTCATTTTGTCTTCTTGTGTTTGTTTAGGAATTCTGGGCGAGCTCTTCAATTTGAGAAGTCCAAACTTTGTCTTCAAGTCATTTGTTCTTGAATCGGCTTAATTATCTTCAATCTAGCCGTTGAAAATCAAGAAATTGATATTTCCTTACCAACGGGTATAATTTCTTCTCTCATGACTTAGATAAATTTCTAAGTCTTTTCTCACTAGTCTGCTACTGAGAGTTCCGGTCTTCCTTGAGACATCCGGTTCTTTGCTGACAATTCCGGATTAGTCATTCTTAGACTTCCAGGTGAGAAAGAAATTCGCGCTAGTCTTCCGATTCGGATGACTTAGCCTTCAGCGGTTTGTTGCGAGACGTCCAGGTATCATAGAGTATTCCGGATTTGAGAATCTTCAAAGTAACCAACTACTTTGAGAATTCCTTACTTGTCTCTGACATTTCCGATCAAAAATTACAATTTCCATATCACTGAATTTGATTAAGTCTTCAAAGATTGACATCAAACCACAGAGTGAAATATCACAAGCTTTATTGGAAATCTCAAGAACTCGGTTTTACCAATATTTCTAAAAAGAAAAATTACATTGAATATTGGGAGTGACATAAAGTCCCTATTACAATCTAAATACATCATCATCAAAATCTATAATATTTTTCCCAAAATAGGCACGTGGCCTTGGGAATAGTTAAAAACCCAATCGCCACCAACCGCATAAATCGCCCAAAATTAAACCCAATCGCCACTATATTCAGATCTCAACTGCCCACTCAACCCACTCAAATCTTCGTTGTCTTCCTCGCGAGAAATCTTAGAAGAACGTGAATTTCCTCACATTCTTTCTCCCAAAATTCAACAAAAATGAACGTTCGAGGCACGAATGTTCACTTCAAGAAATTGGAAGCCAAATGCTCTTCACCGGCTTTCTACAAGACGTATCTGGAGATGATTGAAGCTCAAGAACTCTCTGAATTTCTTCATCTAGAAATTCTTTTCAAATATGAAGAAGAAGTTTTGGAATTCTACAGAAATGGAAAAATCAAAACCATTCAATCCAAGAAGAATCCACATAGGTCGATTCAAATCATTGAATCAACTTTTAGAGGCACCGAAGTGAAGATTTCACAGAAGAAGATGAAAAAGAAGCTTCACCTTCCCAATTCTGGAATTGATGTTGGGAAGCTCGCGTCCAAGAACCTGGACTGGAACAAAATTGGGATTTCTGGACAAGTCCCCTCTAGCCCAGCAAAGAAGGCTAATTTGAAGAATGACTACAAGCTAATCTTGGAGCTTGTCATCGCATGTCTGGAATGTGGAAGTGGAGGACATGCAGATGACATCACCCAGGAAAGAGCCTTCATCATCAATGCCCTCATTACCAAAACAAAGGTAAATTGGCTAAACACTTCTTCAATTCCATTTCCAAGCACTTAGGGAAACCTAGGCAAAAATACCTCTGTCAAGGACTATACCTTGGATATATTCTGTAATCTATGGACATTACCTCTGAAGGCAAGAAATATGATGCCAGATATTGGTTGTACTACCTGTCAACCAAAGGTGAAAACAGAGTCAGTTCTGCTGCAGAAGACGAAGGATCTTCAGACAATGTTCTGATTGTAAGTCTGAAAAAATCCTCAAAAAGAAAGCAAGTGGTATCTCCCTCCCCCAGTGTTGAGGAACCACGAGACCTTGGAATGGTAAATATAGATGAAGAGGTAGTCTCTGCACAAGGAGAACTTTAGAAGAAGAAGAAGAAGAAGAGAAGAATCTCCTCTCCCTCTACATCCGGAGATGTCAACCTGGAAACATCACACCAGAATCATTCACAAGACAGTCCGCAGAATCTTAATGAAGAAACTCTTCAAAAACAAAGTCTTCCATCCTCTTCCACCCAACAGCTCTCTGACAAAAGATTGGATGAATTCATCAAAATGTATTCTGATTGGAGAGGTTGGAAGGTTAGAAACTTAGAGGATCAGCTGAATGATTGGGATCAGTTTGAACATGAGAAAACCATCAAGAGATGCCTTGGACTGGCCACTGATGGCTCATGTGAACAACTCATTGATGAAGATTGGATTTTATGGAAAACCAGTGAAGGTTTGCAGCTGGAACACCTATCAACTTCACGCAACATTTGAGGTGGATGATGAGGACCCAACAGTTTACAAACCCATCTTCACCAATCCAGCAGAAAACCAGACGGAAGACATCACTGCAGAAGCACATGCAGACATGGAAGCTGATGCTGAGGATTTTCAAGTTTTTCCGGAAACCTCCCCTGCCATTGAGACTGTTCTTGCTGAAACTGTCTAGGAGCATGTAGCCACTCCCCAGCAAGAAAAACAAACTCAAGCGGCAACAGAAGAAGAATTTCTGCAATCCCTCCAATTTCAAGTTCAAGAGATCCACACAACCACTTGTGAGATCTCCAATCAGAGTGAACCTGAAATTCCAGAGAAGTTAGCAGAAAATCTAGACAAGTCCACTCCTCAAGATGCTACAGAAGAAGTAGCTCAGGAAGAACCAAAAGTGGAAGCACAAAGAAGCTTTGAAGAAGCTGCAGAAGGCGCTCAAATAGCCAGACTCGAAGCCACTGAAACTCCAGTTGCTATTTTTGAGCAACAAACTGATGATGTAGTAAGAGATCCACTCTCTCAGGAGATCTCAAACTACAGGGATGCAGAAACTGGGGAAGAGTGAGTGAAGACTTTGAAGATTGATGAAGAAGATACTGAACAAGGAGAAGAAGTTGAATCTCTCCCTCTGTAACTCTATCACAGGGTACCTTCTTCCACTCAGGTAACAAACTTCCATTTTCACAGCTCTTCCATATCTACTCTTCCGGATGAGATGCCGGACTCCGGCCTGGACCAGGAGGGTTCAAGGGCTGGTTGAATCAGCATTGGAGTCTCAAAAAGCCTCATTCAAGGAAGAATTAGATAAGATAGAAGTGAGACACGACCAGATTCTGGAGAAGACTGAAGAGAAGTATAGCTCAAACCTCAAGGAGATAAGCCAATCTGTCAACGAAACTCTTGAGATCATTTATCTGTTGAGTAATTCAGTGAGCAATACCATGATGACCTATGCCTCTGACTGCCATCTTTAAGTCAAAGAAGCTATGGAAATCAAACATCAGATTGCCACTCTCACTACCAAATAGACATCACGTCAGCTCTAGCAGTATCATCAGCAAACTAAGTGGTAACTCAAGATTATCTGAAGGTTTTTGCTGAGAATCAGAAGGAGGCATTCAAGCTTTTCAAGCACTTTGGAACCTTCACTGCCAAACACAAGCTGGATGTGATTGTCTAATATAAGAACTTACCTGAAATTCCAAGGCTTCCGATCCAAGCAAATCAAGGAGAGCTTGGGTACATTCCAACACATCTGAACATGACTGAACTGATATTGGAAGCCCAACAGAGCAACCCGGAGAAATCAGTACAACATCTGTCAAATAACGAATTCGACAGAACTGAAGCCTTAGGAACCATTGCCTCACACTTCATAAATGAGGCTCAACAAAAGGAAAGATATGACAATCTGAAGCGCATAAAGGCTGAATGTGGAGTTATGCAAGGCATTGGTGAGGTTGTCGAATCTCCCAAACACAAGAGAAGTTGAAGGCTCTTTTCATCAAAACAGGGGGAAGTCTAGAATACATTATTTATGTTTTGATGAAAACACCTTCTTGTTTAAACATTAGTTTTTTGTTTAAACACTCTTTTAATTGAATCTCTTAATTATGCTTGAATATTTCCTTTAAGTATAAGTTTTGAGATTTATTATGCGTGCATACATTCAAGGGGAATGTAATTCAGGAGGGAACTTAACTGTTTTTGGCTAATATTTGTTTTTGGTAATGAACTACTGATGAACTCTAAGCAATGGAAGACGGATATCTCAAGTTTTGTACTAGAGTTGGAGACCTCCGATTCAGGTATTCTACAAAATTTGCCTTCTTAAATTGAGTTTTAATCCTTAGTTCATTTCCACTCTTGCTCTAAAAAACTAGTCCTTAGGATTTTTCTTAATGTACAAGACTTTGGAAAATTAGTACCACTTTTCTCTTAAAAATGAAGTTTATATTCTTTTTGGTACTACCTCGTCCTAATTAGAAATTAGAACTTTAGGGAATGAAAAATGACAGATTTTATTTTGGGCCTTGAGAAACCAATAGGAATAATTTCCCTTTGGTGCATAGATTATTTTTCTGGGCCATTCTTTTGGGCTTAGCCAAACCAAAACAGTTACTCTTTCAAACCAAACAAAACTAGTCTCATTTGAAACATACACAGTTTCAATTCATTGGTAACCGGTAAAAGATTCTTTCAACGTTTCAGAATTCAACTTCTTGGGAGTTCAAACTCTTCTACTCTCACCGTTCCAACCACCCACTAAATGGAACCAGTGAACCTCCCCTCCATATCTCCTCCTCCTATTTAAACCGATCCAATCCAATCTATTCCTATCACAAAAACCTCTCACAATATGAAATGTTTTCAAACTCACTCTCTGAGAAAAACACCAAGAAAAATATCCTCAATGGAGAAATTTTTCTTTCTCACCCTCATAGACGGCAATGGAGAAAGCCTAGCGGGAAGAAAAGATATTCAAGGTTTATGGTGTAAATCTCGGTAGTGGAGAAGGTTTGTGGTGCAAATCTCGCATATCTTTGCATCTCGCCACATACCTTCTCTAGAACAACACTCTCCCCTTCTCTCTTTTTTGTTCTTCAAATTTCTTTTTAATTTTTTTTTATCTTGTCCTACTTTCATCTCTCCCCCTTCTATTTCTTCAAATTTCCCTTCTCTATTTCTTTTATTTTCTTTTCAAATTGATTTCAAGTCTCCACTTCTCCTCCCTCTTCCCCTTTTCCCACTTCTCCTCCCTCTCTTTTTTCTTGCACCTGTAATGCAAGCCTTTCTCTCTTACCCGTCTTGTCTAAGACTTCTTAGCAAGCGTTTTCTTTCCCCTTCTGTTTTCAAAACTTTTTCTTCCCTAGTCAACATTTTTTTTAAATTCTTTTTCCCATAATTATCCTTTAAACTCTTTTTAAATTTTTTTTTCCCTTCATCTTTAAAACCCCTTCTTTTATCTTCCTTTCACAATCTTTTTCTTTCCCAAAACCTTTTCTTGTCCTTTATGTCTTTTTCTTGCCTTTCACAGCACCTCCTCTCCTCCCTTTCTAAAACAATTTTCTTTGTTTTTTTTTTCTTTATTTTTGGAGAGATGTTGCTTCCAAAATCTCAATGTCCACTTTGGATGTTGAGATCCATCAAACACAATGCCATCTGAACTTCCAAGCAAAAACCGCTGGAGATAAAAATAGCAATTGGCAGAAATATCACAAATCTCAAGACAAGACTTGGTTTAGGAACGGTTGTAATTTGAATTGTATTTTGTTTAAGAGTTTTTGTTAACAAGCTGTATATTATGAGAAACTAAAAGAAAGTTATAAAATTAGTTCTCAGTACAGCGACTCAAACTCTTAAACACTTGTTTGTCATCATCAAAAAGGGGAAATTGTTGGGAAAAATATTATAGATTTTGATAATGATGTATTTAGATTGTAATAGGGACTTTAGATCACGCACAATATTCAATGTAATTTTTAGAAATATTGTTAAAACCGAGTTCTTGAGATTTCCAATAAAACTTGTGATATTTCACTATGTGGTTTGATGTCAATCTTTGAAGACTTAATCAAATTCAGTGATATGGAAATTGGAATTCTTGCTCGGAATAGTCAGAGACAAGTAAGGAATTCTCAAAGCAGTTGGTTACTTTGAAGATTCTCAAATCCGGAATACTCTATGATACTCGAACGTCTCACAACAACCCGCTGAAGGCTAAGTCATCCGGATCGGAAGACTAGCCCAAATTTCCTTCTCACCCAGAAGTCTAAGAATGACTAATCCGGAACTATCAGCTAAAGAACTGGATGTCTCAAGGAAGACCGGAACTCTCTGAAGCAGACTAGTGAGAAAAGACTTGGAAAATTATCTAAGTCATGAATGAAGAAATTCTACCCATTGGTAAGGAAAAATTAATTTCTTGATTTTCAACGGCTAGATTGAGGATAATTAAGCTGATTCAAGAACAAATGACTTGAAGACAAAGTTTGGACTTCTCAAATTGAAGAGCTCGCCCAGAATTCCTAAACAAACACAAGAAGACAAAATGAGTACTCTACTCAATAAAGAGCTACAGTCGAGAATTCTTGAACAACAGCTAGAGGATAGATTCTGTGAAAAAGGAATCCTTTTCAAACAATTGGGTATGTCCAAACACTCATTCCAATGAAGAATCCTCAATCCAACTCTTTGTTCAAATTGAAGGCAGCAAATGCAACGGATAGTGTATTCCCTTCAACGGATAGAAAATAAGTGATCAATATGTTTATAAACCTTTCGCTTGCTATATTTTTGTATTTTACATGAATATTAAACTTGATACTAATAATCATTACTTTTCATTTTATTTTTATATAAAATCTTACTGATTTCTAACTAAAATAATCATTTTTTTATTATATTTTCATTATTATAACACATATTTTTAATACAAAGCATTAAATCATTATTTAAAAATGTTATAATTAAATATTTTATAATTTTTAAAAATAAAATTACTTATAAATTTTTGAACCTATACACCATTTATTTTATTACGTTTATATACATGTGTTCATTCTTTTTAAATATGTATTTCCATTTTAATTTAATTATAGATTTTTTAAACAAACTACATTATTTATGTTATTTTATTTTTTTTATGAAATAAAATTTTAAGAGTTTTTTTGTAAAGGAAAATGTCTTATGCATGTGTTCCATACAGCACGTGTGATGCACACATGCACATTAAAATTTAAGTGTGACTTTTGACTAAATTAATGAAAAATATACTATAAACTTAGTTGAACATTGATTACAACATTTGAAAGATAAAATGAAATGGAAGAAAATAAACCTTGGTTTGAAAATAATTATGTCTATTACTTGATGAATATTAATTATATTGGCCAAGTATATTAAATTTAGACTCTTAAGTAACAAATTAAGTCAAAATACTATACAAAAATGTTGAATTTAATAGTTTAAATTTTATATTTCTCAAAAATATTTGAAATCTGAAATTGTAGAATTTGAACGTGTAAGGATGAGCAATAGAAAAAAAAACTCTTCATCTTCCTCTCTCCTCTAATTTACACTTTATAACCATTTCCGCACTTAGCACCATCATTATGATGGTTATAATAATAACAACAACAACAATAATAATCACATATGTAATATATATATATATATATATATATATATATATATATATATCATATAAAAACATTATTAAATAATCACATATACTATGAAATGACTTAAAACTTAATTATAAAAGATAAAAAGAACTAATGAGCTCTCTGATATTTTATTCTACTACTTTATTCTACTCTCTATAAGAAAATACTATACATTTTTATTCATTTTGCACAACTCATATATACTCATTTTTAGTTCCAATTTTTATAAGATGTTTAATTTGTATAACATATTTTACGTGATAGTATACGAGCCCGTGCAAAGCACGGGGAAAAAACTAGTATATATTTATAAAGTTGAGCGGATTAATTACCATTGCGACATGTGTCATGCCACGTCATCATTTTTATTGCCAACTGTGCTGCCACATCATGCCATGTCATGCCACTTAATTTTATTTTAATCAACTTTATGTCATCTAATTATTATTATATAAATGAGGCAATTAGTTAAGAGAGTAAAGAAAATGAAAAGCCACATAATTATATAATACTTAAAACTTTTATTGGTAGGGTTTTAAATGAATATATAAAAGAAATATACACGCAATATTTAAATTTCCTAAACAATTTTTCTATACCCTTCCTTTTTTAATATTAAATAAAAATTATTTAATTAAACTTTTATAATGCCCTTCACTTTCAAACTATTTAAAAAATATCCATTTCATTATGACAACATATTCTATAAATATGCATAAGCATGCAGTTATTTAAAAAAATAATATAAAATTTATTAATTGAAAAAAATTGTATATAAATTTTAAAATTATGCATAGTACAATTTTTTAAAAAAATCTTACTGATTTCTAATTAAAATTAAAATTATTTTTTATTATATTTTCATCATTGTAACACATGTTTTAATACAAAGCATTCAATCATTATTTAAAAATGTTATAAATTAAATATTTTATAATTTTTAAAAATAAAACTACTTATAAAATTTTGATACTATACACCATTTATTTTATCAGTTTATATACATATGCACCTTCATTTTTCTAAATATGTATTTCCATTTTAATTTAATCATAGATTTTTTAAACAAACTACATTATTTATGTTATTTGATTTCTTTTATGAAATAAAATTTTAAGAGTTGTTTTGAAAAGGAAAATGTCATATGAGTTCCATACAAAACGTGTGATGCCACACATGTGCATTACAATTTAAGTGTGACTTTTGAACTTTTGACTAAATTAATGAAAAATATAATACTCCTTCCGTTCCTTAAAACCCTTCCACTTTTGACTTTGTGCAAAAATAAGGAAAGTGTAATTTTGGTTGACTTTCCAATTTTGCCCCTGATGTGATGGCTAATTTTGAAACTTTCGTACTCCGAGTTTCCGAGGGCCAACATGGTTTGCTTCGTGGAGGTGTCTCCATCATGTGTGGCTTGAAGCAAATCCCATACCTCCTTGGCCGTTTTGCACGAGCACACGCGTGCAAACTCATCGGGTCCAAGGGAGCAATGAAGGATGTTCATCGCCTTTGCGTTCATAGACAATTTTCTCTTGTCCTCCGAGGATAGACCTGCAAGGCTACCATTACTCGGCACAAATGGCCCGTGAAGTACATTTATCCATAAATCAAAATCAATGGATTGTATAAAATATTCCATCCGCATTTTCCAATAAGAATAATTTTGGCCATTGAAAAACGGAGGGCGGTGAATGCTTTGAGAATCCATTTGGGCCATATTTCAATAAATTTGAATTTTTAAAAAATTGAAGAAAAAATTTGAGATTTTAAAAATTCAAATTAAAAAAGGACACAACAAATGGATCTTTGTCGTAGGTGCGGTTAAGCACTTTTAACTACGAAACCGCTCTGATACCAATTGTTAGTCGGTTTAATCGTTGTGCCCACGCCTTAGACGGGGGGGGGGGGGGGGTGAATAAGGCGTTGACAATCTTTTCGGAGTTTAATAAAAACGGTGTTAGCAAATGCGGAAGCAATAAGTAAAACGCAAAAATAAAAGCGTAAAGTAAATGCACACCGATTTTATACTGGTTCGGGAACTCCCTACTCCAGTACCTTAAGGCTCCTCCTTAAGGATTTCCGAATCTACTAAGTCTCGGTCTCTTGAACTCCGTCAAAGCACCGCACTAGTTTGGCAAACAACCCTTGCCAATAGGATTCACTCCGAGATTTTACAACGGCTATCTCGTACCGTTCCCCCAAGGATTTCAAAGGCTATCCTTGAACCTTTACCCAAGGATTTATACGTCTATCCTTAACCGTTACAACGTGAGAATTTAACGGCTATTCTCGACCGTAAGAAGGTGTGTTTGAAAAACACAAAAGAGGATTCTACACAACGGCTAGAATATAAAAATGAAGAACAAAACTTAGCCGGTGTAGAAGGAGATTATACTCTCTCAAAAATACAATACAAACTTATGAATATGAGAGTATATAACTAGAAACACAAGCTCAAAGTGTGTGCATAAAAATCAAGGATTTAAGGCTCTTGAAATAGCCAAAATATTGAAAATAATTAATAAAAGAATAAACACACTTAGAATATAAAGGGAGGATGTTTAGAGATTTGTTTCTTGTTAAAATATGAAGTATTAGGCCTATATTTATAGTGGAAGATGTTAATTAGCCGTTAGGAGGTGATTAGAGTTGAATTAATTCAAAAATCAGTAATCAGGAATAGTGTTCCAACGGTAACGGTACCCTGTCACGGTAGCTAGGTCCCGTACGGTAGCTAGGTTTTCTTCTCAGGCCAAAACTCTCTGGCGGTACCTATACACGGTAGGGGGGTCCCGTCCATACGGTAGGGGGGTCCCGTATCAGATTAACTCACGGTACACCTTACGGTACCCCTCACGGTACCCCTCACGGTACCTAGGTACCTTATGACCATTTTGACAATTTTTTCATTTTTGTCCAAATCATTTCCAATTTTGTTTAAAACCTTTTGAATGTTTGAAAATGATTATAAAAGGGTTTTAAACATATTTTGTGAGTGTTTTTGAGCTTGTGAATATAGGTATATAAAATCATATCCTTACATCGGTTTCTACCTAAATTCTACGCTAGTTTTGTGTTTCGACTTCATTCTTGAGAACCGAATCTTAATGGATTCTTGTTGTACCTGAAACACTTAAACAAACGTCAAGCTCTTATATTGTTTGTTAACATCAAAACATGAGGCTTAGCAAACCAAGGCTAACACATTCTGCACAAGTCATATATATTCATTTTTGGTTTCAATTTTTGTAAGATGTTTAATTTGTATAATATATTTTACGTGATAGTATATGAGCCCGTACGAAGCACGGATAGAAATACTAGTATCCTTTACTATAAAAAGTTTGAGAGTTTAATATTCCATTTTAATGACACTTAACTACGACTTAATTCCCAATGAGTGAAGGGAACACAAAAGTGTTCCCAATCAGTGCATTCCCAATGAGTGAAGGGAACACTGCCAATCAGGAATTTTTTGGGTTTTGTGGCCTCTCATAGGCTCCCTCCGTCCACCTAAAATCTTCCCATTGCGCGTTACAAGACTTGGTCGACTTTATTTTCAATTCAATTAATTGATTATAGTAGTAAAATTATATAATAAAATTTATATAGTAATAAACTACATGAAAAGTTTTACAAAAATAGAGGTGACAAGACTATGAGTATTATTTTATAAAATGACTAGTAAAAAAAAGCAAACAAATTGAGTTAAGTTTGACTCCGTGAATAGTGTCCGGGAAAATCTATGGTGAACAGAGGAAGTATATATATACGGATATACCCTTGTCTTTATGAATTATCAATCACATAATTTCATTATTATTTTGAGGTTAGAAAATGCATGCAAGCACAATATACCCTATACTTTATGTAATTATAAAAAATTTAATTTAAGTATCAAACCACATCTAACACTCAAAAAATTATAGCCACTCAATACTCACATATCATAAAAAAAATTTACAACCATTCAAATTTCACTTGAAAGTAAAAAAAATCTTTGATAAGTTCGTTCCGTACATATCTTTTTACTCATATTTAATTCATTCTTGTATCAATTTTGTTTTCAAAATAATAAATTATTTATTATTTTTCATTAAAAATATATGTTTTTATAAATTGATCATAAAAAGAATGTCCTTGAATCAATATGTAAAATTGGGCCAAGAATGGAGTAAAAAGAGTAAATTTTTAATAGAAAAAATATTCTATCTCACAAACGGTGCGGAATTAGAAGTCGGTGCAGAAGGAAAAAATGTTGAGGACAAAATTTTGAGCAAAGTGGCATCGACGGATTTTGGCGGCCTGACAGGCGACCTGGCCGACGGCCGCCTGCCTGACCGCCGGCTGGCAAAGGAAGCGCCGGCGGGCTGGCAGGCTGCAGCCTACCTACCCGCCTATCGACAACGGCTGAGGAGTGACCAGATTCTTCTGGATTCTGGCAGCGGCGGCGGCGGGCTGGCCGGCGGCCGCCAGTCTGCCCGCCTGTGGTTCGTGCTCAGCCTATAAATTCCGGCTACCTCCTCCCTTTTCCCAAGCTTCTTCAAATCGGTTTTCCCCTTTTTGGGGCAAAATATTCATTTTTTTACTTCTAAAAATTGTACTAAATTTGAGTGAATTCAATTTCATCATCTTAAGTTAATTATCAAGTCTTTGAAGCACTAGTGTTGATCTGAAGATTTGTGCGATTTGTATTCCGTTCTTCAAGATCTGTAAGCTTTCTTGTATACTCTTCCTTTATTAATAAAATTATCCTTTATTGATTAGTTTAAATTGTGAACTAATGGCTTTTAGTGACTAAATTTATACTTAGGTATGAATTGAATTAAGGGTATGGGTTAATGATTAGTAATTAAAATTAAGTTAATAACTTGATTAATTTGATTCACTTGTCTAAAATGAGATTCATTAATTAATAGATCTGGCCAATTTATTAATTAATCTTTGGAGATTATTTGTCTAGCTTGTCTATGAGTTAAGAAAAATAATCTAGCCAACCATATTTAGACACATTAATGAGGCCTGAAAAATGGATAAGTTAATCAAATTAATTAAGAAGTTAATTTAATCCAAAATTATTATCTTAGCCCATATACCTGTTCGATTTGTACCTGTTTCTAAATTATTGATTGTGTGTTATGTCCGCGTTCCGATCTTAACTCCTCAAGTTATTTTATCATTTATTTTAGATGCTTTATTTCTTATTATTTCACGTTTCTTAGACTATAAATTTACCTGTGATAAATAATAAAACTAACTATTCCCTTCGTCACTCCTGGAGAGAACGACCCGAGTTAGTCTCGGTTATTTGTTGACTTACCGCTATACGCAGTTCGCCAATCTTGCACCCTCAAACTCTACATAACAATAAAAAAATAACTCCATCATCAAATCTTACCTAATACTAAAAAAATCTACAACCACTTAATTCTCACCTAACACTAAAAAAGTCTCAGTTAAAAGTAAAAAAAAAATCATGCACCCTCAAACCCCACCTAAGAATAAAAAATAACTCAACCATCAAATCTTACCTAAAACAGGGGAAAAAATCTACAATCACCCAATTCTACCTAACACTAAAAAAAACCTACAACCATTAAATCTCACTTAAAAGTAAAAAAAATCATGCACCCTCAAACCCCACCTTACAATAAAAAATAAAGATTATATATTTAAAAACTAAATAATACTCCGTATATTTTATAAAATAAGAGGTGACAAGAATATTTTATTTTATTAAATTACATTATTATTATTATTATTATTAAAAGACTGATGATGGCTAAAGGGGTAAAATGGGTAAACATCACACCATTCCTACACCCTCAAACCCTACCCAAGAATAAAAAAATTAACATAACCATCAAATCTCACTTAACATCGAGAAAAAAATCCACAACTACTTCAAGATGACAATGTTTAACTTAAAGAGTTAGTCATAATAGTGTCATATCGTCAAAAAAGAATAAGTATTCATATTTTTTAATTTTTTACTAATATATTTTAAGAAATTTTAATGGTCAAACACGATATTTGGAAAACAAATCGGAGTGTTAGAAACAATAGAGTTACTAATTCTTAAGATTAACCACAAGAAATGAATAAAAAAACTAATCCCTCCGTTTCAGAAAACTCTTTTTGTTTTTACTTTTTTGGTCAAATAGTGATACTATTTGACCATAAATTAATCATAATCTAAATAAATAAATGTTATAAAATTTTGATATGTCAAAACTGTATCGTAAGATTATATTAAATTTACATTATAATTATAATTATATTCAAATTCGTGTGAATCGGAGTATCCTTTATTATAGTAAAGGATTTACTTGTCCTAAAGTTATACTACGTATTCCCAGTTAGTATTCATATGGTCAAACTTAAATCACTGCATTTACCTATTTTCGTTAGTTATTTGATAAAAATATATAATCTGGTCATCTCTTTTTTGTAGAACTTTTATTGTAGTTTTAAAATATATAAATTTTATTTTTTAATTTTACACCAAAAATTAAATAAATTGAAATAAAAATAAAATCGATCAAACTGCGTAAACACAAATGAGAATATATTTTTAGGATGGAGGGAGTATTACACACTTTACTTAGGGCTTGTTATTTAGAGCTTGAACTCTTAACTTCTAGTTCCTTCCAGTTCTTTCCAGTTTCTTCCAGTTTTTTCTAGTTCTTCCAGTTTCTTCCCGTTCCTTCCAGTTTCTTCCAGTTTTTTCCAGTTTCATCTAATTTCTTCCAACTATATTTATTTTCTTCAAATTCTTTCTACTTTGTGACAAATCACTCTAAAATATATATTATTATTATTATTACAACTTTTTTTAATTACAACTTTTATGTTCATAACTATTTTTATGATTCACATTCATTCTTCCAGTTTCTTCAACTTTTTAATATGAATAATACCATTTTTTGTATATTAATCTACATGAAAAATTAGGAAACTATTCAAAAAAATTATGGATAAATAGTTATATAGAATTTTTTTTAATCTAAATTTATATAAGGTAAATTACATTTAAGGGCCTGGAAGAATAATATTATGAAAACTAAGAGAAAACTACATTTTGAAAAAGAAAAAAAATGACCCCAGAAGTGTAATATTTATGCTAATTTTATATTCTAATTATTTTTTTAAACTAGCTTTTTATATATGAAAAATAATACTCGTAATATTTTTTTATCTTAAAGACAATCATTAAGATAACATGATAACACCACCACTACCACCACCACCACCAACAACAAGAATAATAATAATAATAATAATAATAATAATAATAATAATAATAATAATAATAATTTATAACAACAAGAATCAGAATGAGAATAGTATAAAACCACACATAATTTTTTTTTAAAGTTTTTTAAGATTTTTCAATTTTTTCTAGTTTTTTTAGTTTCTTTTAATTTTTTTCAATTTTTCCAATTTCTTCTCGTTCCTTCCAGTTTCTTCTAGTTCCTTCCAGTTTCTTACAGTTTCTTCCAGTTCTTCCAATTTCTTCCAGTTCCTTCCAGTTTCTTCCAATTTCTTTCAGTTTCTTCCAACATCCAGCTCTTTTTTTCGAGTCTTAAAGAACAGGCCCTTAATATGGAGTATATATTGTTAGACATATATAGAAAGAAGTCTAGTTATAGCAGAATTGTATTTATGTTAGTTTACATATTTGGTGAATCCTAGTCCATGTAGGGATCCTCACCTATATAAACATCAATGTACACAACTATTCTTTAAGAGTGAATTCATAAATCAACATAGTATCGGAGCACGGAGATCCGTGTCTTCTCTTTCCTTCGCTGCGTTAACAAAAAAAATTCGGCTCTGCCAAACGTCCTGCTGCTCGCGACAGCCATTGCCGTGATCAACCATGGCCACTTTATCCCCTGATTCGATGGATCGACTTCCTACGGGTCTCAAGTTGTTTGTCCGAAATCTTCAATCTCTAACTCCGATTAAGCTTGTTGATACCAATTATCCCTCATGGTCTGCAACCGTTCGTGCCAATCTACTTGCTCATCGTCTCCTCAGTTATGTTGATGGATCTGAAACTTCTCCACCGGCTCTTATTCTTGATGAAAAGCTGCGGCGCCGGGCAAGGAAGAACCCTCGGTTATGAAGCCAAATCCCGCCTATGAATCATGGCTTATTGTTGACGCTCAGATTTGGGCCTGTCTCCTTGCGGTTGTTTCACCCACTGTTCAGACTCATATTCATGCTCTTCCCACGTCTGCTGCAATCTGGAATCATCTCGAACAACGGTATAATTCTCTTTCATGCACTCATATTTTCCAACTGAAGGAGCGCTTACATGGTGTTACTAAGGGTACCAATTCGATGCAAACCTATTTGGACACTGTTCTCACCATTGTGTCATCTCTCAAATTGGCTTATGAAAATATCTCGGAACAAGACATTATCTTGTGTGTTCTTCGCGGTCTACCGGCCGACTACGCCTCCCTCAAGCAAAATATTCGCACCAATATTGCCACAGTCACATTTAATCAGGTCTCTTCCTGGCTTCTTTCTGAAGAATTGAACTTATCATTTGAGAAAAAAATTATCTCCGGGTGACTCTGGTTCTACCTCGTCTGTCGACATTCATAATGCTCTTTTCACAAATTCCGGACGAGGCACTGGACGAGGGCGTGGCCGTGGGCCACCACGAGGCCGAGGAGGGCCGTACCGTGGCGGTAACCCAGCTGGCAGGGGTGGCCGGCAGCAGCCATACAGCGACAATGCGTGTGGCAGAGGTGGCGGACGAGGGGCATCTGTCACTTGTCAATTATGTGGGAAGCCCGGTCATGTGGTTTGGAATTGCTGGCACCGCTACGACGAATCCTACATTGGTCCTCCGCAGGCGTTTTATGCAAATCAATCCACTGAATCTGGTTCAAACTGTCATCTGGACACTGGAGCAAACACCCATGTCACGCTTGATTTGTCTCAGCTACATACTCTGACTCCGTACCATGGCACCAATTCCATCACAACTATAGGAGGTAACAGCTATCCCATTGACCATACAGGTTCAGGTATACTCACCACCCCTCTCCACACTTTTACCTTAACCAACCTTTTCCATTCCCATCACATTAATTCCCATCTTCTTTCCGTCCATCAATTTACTAAAGATAACAATTGTTCTCTTTTTTTTACCTCTAAAGATTTTACGATTCGGGACAATCTCACCAACTAAGTTCTTTTCAAGGGCCCTTGTGAGCGTGGTCTGTACTCCATACCGGCATCTCCCTCTTCTCTAGTGGTCAACTTTGTCAAAGTCACTCCGTATCAATGGCACTGCCGTCTTGGTCATCCCTCAGCTCAAGTCACAAAGTCTTTATTGTCTTAATTAGGTTTTAGATTTCAACATCTTGATCATTGTAATTCTTGTTCTATTGCCAAGTCTCATAAACTCTCCTTTCCCGTGTCTGACACTAAAACATCTGCTCTGTTTGAACTTATTCACTCTGATGTATGGGGACCTACTTCTATACCCTCCTTTGGAGGCTATCATTTTTATATTAATTTTATTGATGATTATACCAAGTTTTGATGGTTGTACCATCTTAAAAATAAATCTGATGCATTTGAAGCTTTTCTCAGTTTCCAATCTATGGTCCAAACTCAGTTCAATGCACCCCTTAAGCTATTTCGAACAGATAATGGGAGGGAATTTGTCAATAAAAAGTTTGGGCTGTTTTTTATAAAATTTGGGGATTCTCTATCAAAAGTCTTGTCATTACACTCCCGAACAAAATGGTGTTGCTGAAAGAAAGCACCGTCACTTGGTTGAAACTCTTGTCACTCTTCTTTGCACAGCCAATCTCCCAGCAGAATTTTGGGTTGAGGCGTTGGCTACTGCAAATTTCCTGATCAACCGCATCCCAAAAGGTCTCTTAATCACAAATCCCCTTATGAGTCTCTGTTTCAAAAAGCTCGAGACTACAATCTTCTCCAGGTGTTTGGGTGTTTAGCTTATTCGTGTCTACGCCATGAAATCATAAATAAATTCCAACCACGGTCCAAACCCTGTGTCTTCCTTGGCTACGATTCCTCGTCAAAAGGGTATCGCTGTTTTGACCTCACCCCGGATCGTGTATACATCTCTCGTCATGTCCAGTTTCAAGAGAGTTAGTTTCCATACTCCACCGTCTCTACACACATAGGGTCTTCCGTCACATCTCCGTCATTCCTTGGTGTCCTTCCCATTTTTCCGATTGAGTCGCCGTGTACTCCGCTCCACGCTCACAAGGATACCACACCCAACCCACCCAACCCTTTCTCGGCCCTCCCCACTATCCCAAACCCGACAACCAACCGGAACCCCAACCGCCCAGTACCCAACCCCCTCATTGCCCAAAACCCAGCCAGCCCGCCCAGTACCCACACCCAAACCAGCCCACCCAGTTCCCGCCCCTAGTCCCCTCCCAGCCCCGTCACTCTCCCAACACCGAGGCCAACCCCCCCGCCCCAAAACAGTCAACCACACAACCCACCCCCCACTCCCCTCCCACACCTATCCAATTTGGCAGCCTCTCCCCAACAATGACAAGTCCCGAATCGTCACCAATCCCCTCTCCCCCTCCATTACCCAACCGGCATCTCATGACCACTTGTGCACGAAGTGGTATCTTCAAACCTAAACTCTACTCTACTTCCTATACCTCTTCCCCGCCCACCACCGAGCTTGTTACCTATAAAGATGCCGTCCAAAACAGTTATTGGTGTCAAGCTATGGATGAGGAGTACAAAGCCCTGATTGATCAACATACATGGGAGCTTGTTCCAACACCTTCAGATCGGGTTCCTATTGGATGTAAGTGGATTTATAAAATTAAGCATAACTCTCATGGTTCTGTTTCCAGGTACAAGGCCCGTCTTGTGGCCAAGGGCTATACACAGGAATATGGGTTGGACTACTCTGAGACCTTCAGCCCTATGGTCAAACAGCAGACTATTCGGGTGGTTCTTTCTCTAGCGGTCAATCACAACTGGCCCCTTCATCAATTGGATGTCTCCAATGTTTTTCTTCACGGTGTTATTTCAGATGAAATTTATATGAAGCAGCCTCCAGGGTATGTAGATCAGCAGTACCCTCATTATGTGTGCAAACTGAGGAAATCTCTTTATGGTCTCAAACAGGCATCGAGGGCCTGGTACCAACGTCTGTCAGGGTTTTTTTGTTGATTATGACTTTGGGAAAAATGAACACGACACAAGCTTCTTTGTTAAGCATTCTCCTTCTGGCGTCCTCATTGTCCTTCTCTATGTTGATGACATTATTGTCACTGGAAGTGCCTCACCTCTTATCTCGTCTTTCATCGAGGCTATGCAACAGGAATTTCAAATGAAGAATCTTGGTCCTCTTCACTACTACCTTTGGCCAATATTTTGAATATTCAATTTGCTTTGTGTTGGGGACCGAAAATTAACTTTTTTTTATTTGTTCTTTTTAGATAATTTTGATCACAATTATCATTGAATTTTTTTGATAATTTTGATCACAATTATGTAATAAGAATAATAATTTTTATTTAAATTTAATACTCCCTCCGTCCCAAAATATAAGTAACATTACGCTAAACGAAGTAATTTTTTGAATTTTTTCAATCCATTTTATTTAAAGAATGGTCTACAAATGATAAATAAAACTTACATATTTAAAAACTACGTCAAAAGTTCTACAAAACATGTGGTGACAAGAATATTTTATTCTATCAAATAATTAATGAAAATGCAGAAATAAATAAAAGTTCCCGGGATTTTTAAATAGTGGAGTGTTGCTTATATTTTGGGACAGAGGGAGTATAAGTAGGTATATTTTAAGATGTATTTTTTATACGTCAAATTATTGTAACTTTTTTTTACTTACCATTATATCTAATTTGAGTTTAAAGAGGCAAAAAGAATCAAACTAGGACAATATTTTTTGAGAAAAGTGTTAAATAGAACTAAAATAAAGTTGAGACATTTTAATAAATCATTTCAAAAGTTCACATCATAAATCAATTTTTTTTTATTTATTCTTGATTTGGGTTTATATTCTGGTTCCCAATCAAAATCAATGAATTTCTGTATTAATTTATGTGTAGTTCTAGCATTGCTCAAAAAACAACACATAAAAAGTTAAAATTTGAACGGTAGAAGCTCTACCGTTATAAACTTTTTCAGAATACCACTGGTTGGGGAAATTACCCTCACCAATTGGGAAACACCCATTAACTACACACGCGTACAGTTGTGAGACAAAACCGCTAACATCCTTCGCAGTCGCCTATTCTCCCATGATGTGCGATTTCAGGTTTCTTCATCGGCAAAAATTCTCCGCCGTAGATCTTCGTCCACTGAAAGCAAATCTGCAAGGAAAGTCAAAAATCCGCTGATTGTTTGCGGATTCTTCGCGTCAATCCCGAAATCTACACCGTCAAACCGTGAAGATCCGCTTATTCTCCGACGTCAATGCGAGATTCAGGTGTTTTACAAAATACATATGCGATTTTCATTCAATTCATATATATTCGCGCAATTCAATATCAGGGCCATGGAATTCCATCCCTATTTCAGATTCTTTGCCTCGATTTCCCTAACTTTTTCGGTCAATTCTTTGATTATGAATCGTGAGTTGATTAATAGCGGGATTCCATACCTAATATAGATTCGTATTCCGCTTAATTAGATTGGGGAAGAAAGTGAAAGAAAACAACCACATTGGTGTCCATAGGTTATTCTTCGAATGAAGGTTAATTAGGTTTCAAATTGCAGAGGTAATTTCACTTCCTGATTTCTTCCTAGCAGTAATTTCACTTCTTGATTTCTTCCTAGCGGAATTACAGGTTAGAGGTAATTTCACTTCTTGACTTCTTTTTTTATTTTTTCTTAGTTGGAGTTCTATTTTAAATTCATTTCGACTATTAGGGATTAAGGAGCAATTAATTTCATACTTGAGGAAATAATCTAAACAAAGTTTATAAAAAACTCCAAATGTCCAGGTTAGAAAGTGCTATTTCCCTATTGACATTGTAATTTAATGAAAAAGTTGCTTAGTATGGGAGATTTTAGATTCCATATTGTGTCCTAGAAAAATGTTTTATGGTTTCAAAGCTTTGTTAATAAATTTATGTTTTTATTAACGGGAAACTTTCCACTTTGGGAATATAAGCTTATCAAAAGCTTCTCATAATAAGATTATTTTGATTTTTGAAACCCCTGATTTTGATCACTTTGTTTGGGTGTATTTAGTGTTGATTTTGAGCATTCGTGTACTTTTTTTCATTTTCGGTTTTCATTTTGTTTATAGGTTTCTAAACTATTTATGACATATGACATGTCTTTTGTATTAGATATGTACACATCAAGCTTGACATAAATCGTGTAACAGAAGATCCTCCAAGTGGAAAGAAGTGTTTCTTAGTTTTAGCTATAAACATTCAAAGTTCATTAGAGGATCTTCTGTTTACAGGATTTATATCTATTATAAAACTAGGGCCAAAAATACTTGTGGAGTTATACCAGACAATACGGTGAAATGTCGTCCTTTTTATTTACGGACATACACTAGGTTACTATTAGAGTATGAGTTACATAAGATTAATTTTATACATGCATAAATGTTGTTCCCCTTCATGGTTGATAAATTTGTCCATGTGAAGATGATTTTGGAACAACTCAAAATGTAAAGGATGTACTTAAATTTAGAATGTTTTTCACTTCCCCCACATCCTCTTGAATTTCCAAAGTTTTTTCTATCTTAAAACACGATAAGCGGTGTTTTAATCTAAATTTCGTTTGCTGGCAATTCTGAAATTCGTATATTTACCTTCACCCCATCAAACACACATACAAAGAACTACTGTGAATTATACTCCTACCGGTTCTGTTTCATTCCCCAGTTCCTAGCACGTTTAATGAACACCCATCATCAACATATTGTTATGGAGGTAAGTTGTTGTTCTCAGTGCTATATGTAGCTTCACAGAAAAACTTACGAGTATAAAACTGTGCGTGCGTGTGTTGATATATATAAAGAGAGTTTTCTAATTGCAAGACTAACATGTCATGTGACATGACAGCTAACTTGGTTTTCTCTAGCTCAGTCGGAATATGTCGGAGAGTTACCCGGCTATAAAGGTACTCTATTAATAAATGTTGCAACTTCTTTTATTAACAATATATATGTATGACCCCTCTGTTTATTACAGTCTGGATATCAGTTAGTTTGCCACGATTGGTCATAATTTCTGATTGATGATGTTCACGATGATGATGAACATGGTGTCCCGATCTTAAAATCTGGACTGCCTGCACGGGGTCACAACACTGATTTTGTGTTTACCAGTGCAAGCCATGACACTGGTTTTGCAATCAAATGTCCGATACAGGTAAAAGAATCGACATTGAAGGTGTACATTTCTACTTTGATTTTGGGTTTGGTCATCGATTAGGTTCTAGGTTGTCTTTTAACTTTAGTGTTTGACAATCAAATTTGCGTTAGGTTTGCGGGTACAATCCGTTGGATTTTAATTTTTAGGTCAGACTCTAGGTCGTGTTTTGAGTTAAGGCAATTGCGTTTTACTGTCTTGTTTTTTGTTGTGGTTCTAAATACTATCAAATTGTATGAGGAGCACGACAGATTTACTTCAACAACAGACAACATAGTATACAACGAAATCCTACAACACAAACAGTAACAAAATGCACATTCACCATTTTAAACAATTTAAGAAACACAAAAAAAACACAAAATACTCCACAACACCATTAACGCTTCCAAGATATTTCCCAAGCGGGAGTGGACTTCTTCACAGATCTCTACTCAGCAGACTCTCCAGGAGACATGGAGCCCATCCTTCAGAACATTCCCAAAATCGTCAAGGACATCCAAAATGACAAATTGTGCTCCCTCCCAACCTCTGAAGAAATCAATAGCGCGGTCTGGCACTTGGATCCTAACAGTTGCGCGGGTCCAGATGGATACAATGGGACTTTCTACCGTGAAACCCGGGACATTATTCACGAGGATGTAACAAGTGCAGCCCAAGAATTCTTTCTTAGTATCATCCCCCCCAAAGACATGAGAAAAGCCAACACTGTCCTGATTCCTAAAAAGGACATCGCCGAGTCATTTGCTGATTACAGGGCCATCAGTCTCACGAACTTTTCCTCCAAAATCATTAGCAGAATATTGGTGTCCAGGCTCACAAATCTTCTGCCTGACATCATCTCCGAGGAGCAAGGGGGTTTCATTCCCGGAACCGACATCTCTGATCATATCCTACTGGCCAGAGAATTCTTCCATATCCTGGATCGCAAAACAACAGGAGGCAATCTCGCTTTAAAACTTGACAACTCCAAGGCGTTCGACAAAATTTCCTGGGCTTACATTGAACAATGCTTTAGCAGGTTCGGCTTCTCCTCTAGGTTCATCACCCTGGTGATGAACTCCATCCAACACGGCCTGGTCTCAATCCTCATTAATGGTAACACATCTACATACTTCAACCCCAAGAGAGGAGTTCGTCAAGGTGATCCACAATCTCCCTACATTTTCATCATCGCCATGGAAGGATTTACCAGGTCTCTCAACAATTTGTATGCACTCGGGCAGCTCAGCAGATTTAACACTGGAAGGGTTAACACGGTGAACCACCTTACTTTTGCTGACGATGTACTAATCTTTACCAATGGATCCCTCCCCAACCTCAAAAAAATAAAACTCTTCCTATCCCAGTTTGAGTTAGCCACAGGCCTCCACCTCAACCTCGAAAAGAGCCAGCTAATCTCACCCAAACCACAATCAAACGAAGCTAAGCGCCAAAAAAACTGCCTTGGGATGCAACTTGCTAAACCTCCCATCACATACCTTGGTGTTCCACTCTACAAGGGCATCAACAGGGCAAGCTACTGCCACGACCTCCTCAAGAAGTTTGATGACAAATTATCATGCTGGAAGATGCACACACTTTCTCAGGCCGGGAAACTCACACTCATCAAACATGTACTCTCTTCTATCCCCCTTCACGTCCTCTCCACCTCAAAACTCCCAGATAAAGTCATCCACATCATTGATAGGAAACTCGCCCATTTCTTCTGGGGGGAACCGGTGGAGATCGCAAACATGCATGGGTTGCATGGAAAGATCTCTGCAAACCCCAAGAGCATGGGGGCCTGGGCATTCAAAACATCCACATCCTCCAGCAATCCTTTGGAATCAAGCTTTGGTGGAATTATCACTTCAAGCCTTCCTTGTGGTCTTCCTTCACCAAGCAGAATTACCACCGACAAGGAGCCTAGCCCATCTCTCCTCACTGCCCAAATCCCATGGCCTAAAAAGGGAATCCCCAAGGCTAACCTCTTCCTCTGGAAAGTCACAAACCACGCCACCCCATTCCCCAACAACCTACGGAAGCTTGGATACAACCTACCATCATCATGCCTCTTTTGTGGACAAGCTAAAGAATCCGACCTTCACTGTCTTATGCTCTGCCCTAAAGCAAGCAGGATCTGGAATTACCTAGGCTCTACCTTGGACCTCCCTACCATAACTAACTCCTCCCTCAATCACAACTTGATCATGTGGCTGCTGTCTTCTTCCCCCTCTGACCCCCTCTTTAACCTCAAACGCATTCTCCCCACCATTATTACCTGGGAGCTTTGGAAAGTTTACAACAAAATCAAGTGGACCGAGAGCTCCTTTAATGAGGACAAAACACTTGAACACATCAAACTTTCCCTCAATGACTGGTCACTAGCTCACAAAGGCACTCCTGTACATGCTAACCGCGGAGGTAGGGGCAAAATCCATAGACTCATTCGCTGGATACCTCCGGATCCTTATTCATACAAGCTGAACGTGGATGGAAGCTCTAGCATTAATGGTTGTGGTGGAGGCGCAGTTCTCCGTGATCACAATGGCAAGTTCATACATGCAATCTCGTTCCATCTACCCAAAGGGACATCACTCTCAACAGAAACCCTAGCCATGTTGACTGCCATCAACTACTACAACATGTCAGCCCTCACCGTCGAAACTGACTGCATGGATCTCATTAAGCTCCTTATGGAAGCCCCATCATCCAACGCCATCAAATTCATCAAGGATAAGACCCAGCAACTCAACCTCAGGCCCTCCCACACCCTTCGGGAGGCCAACAACGCGGCCGATTTCTAGCTAAACTGGGAACGCAAAGCTTTAAATGTACACCTTTCAATACCTTAGCATGTCTCCCTAAGAAAGTCAAGGCAACCATAAGCCTTGATATGCTTGTACCCTATTTAAGATTGCAATAAAATACCCCCTTTCATAAAAAAAATATATATAATGTATTTGTAGACTAAAACATTTAATTGTGGAACAGTCTCACTAGGATCCCTTAGACCTTTTTGATGATTTTAGCCAAAAGGTCAAGAAACGTAGTAGAAAATTTGTTTTTTAGTAGATGAGTTCCACCACGTTAAAATTTAAACACAACACAATAACAAAAAATATTACATATATACTTGGCTGGAGAGTCAATTTGACAATATTCACCTTGGTAAGAGATTTTCCTATTTATTAACCTCTTTCATGTCCTATTTGATGACAGGGTTCATGCCGAGTCTTCTTTATTGGCTGGAGCTTGGCTGTACTTTCAACAAAATGGAAATTTCAACGCCTCCAGCGATCAACAAAATGGAAATTTCACCATGTACCGGTATTGGTTTTCCTCTTTTTGTCGGATATCTCCCAAAAAAGAATTGGCTTAATATGAACTGCTGCACTCTAATCAAAACCACACTATTACAAATAGGTGCTTAAGGCCATGTGACATTCAGATTCCACTAAACCGGCTATATTTACCATGTCAAACGCCACAGACAATGGTTGGTCTTCATTCTTAAAGCCTGTTAATTTCATATTCATTCCTTTTGTACTTATTCACAATTTTTAAACATGGGAATAACTTAATGCACCCCGGCAATTGGTTGTTGGGTTAGGTTCTAGGTAGGGATTTTGTTTCTTACTCTGGGGATTGGACCTGATTTTGGGTTTGGTTTTGGGTTAGGTTCTAGGTTGACTTTTAACTTTAGTGTTTGACAATCAAATTTGCGTTAGGTTTGCGGGTACAATCCGTTGGATTTTAATTTTTAGGTCAGACTCTAGGTCGCGTTTTGAGTTAAGGCAATTGCGTTTTACCATCTTGTTTTTGTTGTTGTTCTAAATACTATCAAATTGTATGAGCAGCACGACAGATTTACTTCAACAACAGACAACATAGTATACAATGAAATCCTACAACACAAACGGTAACAAAATGCACATTCACCATTTTAAACAATTTATGAAACACAACAAAAACACGAAATACTCCACAACACCATTAACCCTTCCCTATTGCAGGTACTCTTGCTGGACAGGACCGCTGGACGCATAGTACCCAATAAATCAGGTACCGAAAACATTAATAATTCCAAAGAAAAAAAATTTAAACAAAGATATTTGTTATACAACCTTTTTGAGATTTAACTTCCTTTGATTGATTAACAGGTTGCTATTTCAATGGATACTCAATTACTGGGTGTTTTGCATCACTAGGCTCTCTGATTCCCATAGATGTAAAATGCTGTTATGGTCTCTTATCTTCTTCGCACATTGTTACAGTACTTGTGAGTCACTAAGATCGTTTCTTAATTTCTATAATTGCACTCTCTCATGGATTTAAACTAAACCAATCATGAACTTGATCATCATATTAGTGAGTTGAACTTTCTTGTTTTACTGGATTGAGTGATACGCTACGAAAAAAATTAGGTTTGTTACATTTTCCCAAATTTCAAACTTTTTCCCCAATTATTGATGGATACACTGCATTTGATATCTCCCTTGCATGATTGATGGATACACCAAATCCGATATCTCTCGTGCATGGTTGATGGATACACTAAATTTCATATCTTTGATGTGTGTATCAATCTAACCCTCTGTTGTTCGTTCGTAGTCTGCGCATTCTAAGGCTGAGATTAGCTAGGCAAGGTTGATCAAAGAGGTGTGAAAAGTTCATGCAGTAAGGTATGCATACTCCCATCCCCCGACCCCGTTTGTGTGATTTTACTGGTATGGTGTTCTTGTTATTAAACTCAGTCTATCTTTTGTTTTTTGGGGCCTCAAATCATCAATCTGGTTTTGAATTCATTGTGGTTAAAAAAACAGCAGTAAGCTTCATATTCTTGGCTGTGTGCCTGTCCATTTTGGATATTTACATACTCTCTAAAGACTGGTCTTCAAAACCAGGAGGCTAAAGTTTGAATCTTTGTTTTGTAGTGATGCTTATGTTTAGCTTATACTCCCAAAAAAACTTACTTTCTTTTTTCGTTTGTCCTAAAATAAAGTTCCCATTCTATTAAAGGAAAGCATTGACTGGACATTATTTTTCTCTTCTCTGCGTACATTTTCACTTTTTTTCAACTTCTGTTAAACTCAGTGAAAAAAAATGCGAAGTTTAATATGGTTCAAAGGGAGTGTTTCGATATATGTTTCACTTTCACACCTGTTGAGTCTCAAATTAACTAAAGAAATTATGTTCATCCTATTTGCAGAGAGTGTGGACTTGAAGTGCAAGCTGTAGGGATATGGCTTTCAGGGTAGCCACAGTAAGGAGCTGCTGGGACAACGGAAAAAACGTGGGACCCACATCCGGCTTCCATAACTTTGCTCACGCCATTGCACAACTAATTCCAATGGACAGCATCATCTTTGGCAATCCCATAGCGCCAATAAAGGCCCAGTCTGCAAATCAGGAAAGGATTTAAGGGAACATTGATTCCAAGATATCACTTTCTTCAATGGGTCTATGGAACTAATGGCCGTCCCTAAAAAGAAGCTTCATCCTCTGACAACTTCCTTAACATGACAATTAATTCTGAACACACTGAAAGTACCATTACATAACCTTTTCAAATTTCTAAAGCAGGTTACTCGTCACAAGAGTTACTCCAAAGCTATTGCCAATGAATCGCAGGTTACTCGTCACAAGAGGGGGGATACGAAATGGACCAAAGGCATTGAAACCTCAACCTCTGGTAATCCGCTGCACGTAAGTACTTTCAATATCTCATTGCACCCAAACTTGAATGCCCCCTGCCATAAAAAAGAACGACAATCCCAGTAAAACCCCACGAAAGTAGGTATTGGAGAGGGTGATATGTATCCAAAACTCACCCCTACTTGGAAGTATGCCTATAAACTCTCAAACACATTATGTAATTTAGTAGGGTTTGTGGCAGAGTGAAATTACCACACTTGTTCTGTTGTTAAGTTCATATTAACACTTGCATTTTTCTTAAAGTAAAATTAAAATATCAAAAAAAAATGTACTATATATATTATATTATTTTATTTTAGATTATGAAATAATTTTACCTCTTAGATCTATATAATTTGAAGCTCCAAACAATTGAAATACAATCTAAGACAAATATTTAGGCTCGAGCTTCTCGATGCTGTTATATAACCACTACCTTCATCGCTCACATCCGCCATGTGAAACTTTGAACAAAACAAATCAATCACCCAAGAACTAAAACATAATATATATATATATATATATATATATATATATATATATATATATATATATATATATATAATGTATTTGTAGACTAAAACATTTAATTGTGGAACAGTCTCACTAGGATTCCTTAGACCTTTTTGATGATCTTAGCCAAAAGGTCAAGAAACATAGTAGAAAATTTATTTTTTAGTAGATGAGTTCCACCACGTTAAAATTTAAACACAACACAATAAGAAAAAATATTACATATATACTTGGCTGGAGTCATTTTGACAATATTCACCTTGGTAAGAGATTTTCCTATTTATTAACCTCTTTCATGTCCTATTTGATGACATGGTTCATGCCGAGTCACTTTATTGGCTGGAGCTTGGCGGTACTTTCAACAAAATGGAAATTTCAACGCCTCCACCGATCAACAAAATGGAAATTTCCCCATGTACCGGTATTGGTTTTCCTCTTTTTGTCGGATATCTCCCAAAAAATAATTGGCTTAATATGAACTGCTGCACTCTAATCAAAACCACACTTTTACAAATAGGTGCTTAAGGCCATGTGACATTCGGACTCCACTAAACCGGCTATATTTACCATGTCAAACGCCACACAATGGTTGGTCTTCATTCTTAAAGCCTGTTAATGTCATATTCATTCCTTTTGTACTTATTCACAATTTTTAAACATGGGAATAACTTAATGCACCCCGGCAATTGGTTGTTGGGTTAGGTTCTGGGTAGGGATTTTGTTTCTTACTCTGGGGATTGGACCTGATTTTGGGTTTGGTTTTGGGTTAGGTTCTAGGTTGACTTTTAACTTTAGTGTTTGACAATCAAATTTGCGTTAGGTTTGCGGGTACAATCCGTTGGATTTTAATTTTTAGGTCACACTCTAGGTCGTGTTTTTAGTTAAGGCAATTGCGTTTTACCATCTTGTTTTTTGTTGTGGTTCTAAATACTATCAAATTGTATGAGCAGCACGACAGATTTACTTCAACAACAGACAACATAGTATACAACGAAATCCTACAACACAAACGGTAACAAAATGCACATTCACCATTTTAAACAATTTAAGAAACACAAAAAAAACACGAAATACTCCACAACACCATTAACGCTTCCCTATTGCAGGTACTCTTGCTGGACAAGACCGCTGGACGCATACTACCCAATAAATCAGGTACTGAAAACATTAATAATTCCAAAGAAAAAAAATCCAAACAAATAAACAATAGCACAAAGATATTTGTTATGCAACCTTTTTGAGGTTTAATTTCCTTTGATTGATTAACAGGTTGCTATTTCAATGGATACTTAATTACTGGGTGTTTTGCATCACTAGGCTCTCTGATTCCCATAGATGTAAAATGCTGTTATGGTCTCTGATCTTCTTCGCACATTGTTACAGTACCTGTGAGTCACTAAGATCGTTTCTTAATTTCTATAATTGCACTCTCCCATGGATTTAAACTAAACCAATCATGAACTTGATCATCACATTAGTGAGTTGAACTTTCTTGTTTTAGTGGATTGAGTGATACGCTACGAAAAAAATTAGGTTTGTTACTTTTTCCCTAGTTTCAAACTTTTTTCCCAATTATTGATGGATACACTGCATTTGATATCTCCCTTGCATGATTGATGGATACACCAAATCCGATATCTCTCGTGCATGGTTGATGGATACACTAAATTTCATATCTTTGATGTGTGTATCAATCTAACCCTCTGTTTGTTCGTAGTTTGCGCATTCTAAGGCTGAGATTGCTAGGCAAGGTTGATCAAAGAGGTGTGAAAAGTTCATGCAGTAAGGTATGCATACTCCCATCCCCCTACCCCGTTTGTGTGATTTTGCTGGTATGGTGTTCTTGTTATTAAACTCGGTCTATCTTTTGTTTTTTGGGGCCTAAAATCATCAATCTGGTTTTGAATTCATTGTGATTAAAAAAACAGCAGTAAGCTTCATATTCTTGGCTGTGTGCCTGTCCATTTTTGATATTTACATACTCTCTAAAGACTGGTCTTCAAAACCAGGAGGCTAAAGTTTGAATCTTTGTTTTGTAGTGATGTTTATGTTTAGCTTATACTCCCAAAAAGAAACTTACTTTCTTTTTTCGTTTGTCCTAAAATAAAGTTCCCATTCTATTAAAGGAAAGCATTGACTGGACATTATTTTTCTCTTCTCTGCGTACATTTTCACTTTTTTTCAACTTCTGTTAAACTCCGTGAAAAAAAATGCGAAGTTTAATATGGTTCAAAGGGAGTGTTTCGATATATGTTTCACTTTCACACCTGTTGAGTCTCAAATTAACTAAAGAAATTATGTTCATCCTATTTGCAGAGAGTGTGGACTTGAAGTGCAAGCTGTAGGGATATTGCTTTCAGGGTAGCCACACTAAGGAGCTGCTGGGACTACGGAAAAAACGTAGGAGCCACATCTGGCTTCCATAACTTTGCTCACGCCATTGCACAACCAATTCCAATGGACAACATCATCTTCGGCAATCCCATAGCGCCAATAAAGGCCCAGTCTTGCAAATCAGGAAAGGATTGAAGGGAACATTGCTTACAGATTCCAAGATATCACTTTCTTCAATGGGTCTATGGAACTAATGGCCGTCCCTAAAAAGAAGCTTCATCCTCTGACAACTTCCTTAACATGACAATTAATTTTGAACACGCTGAAAGTACCATTACATAACCTTTTCAAATTGCTAAAGCAGGTTACTCGTCACAAGAGTTACTCCAAAGCTATTGCCAATGAATCGCAGGTTACTCGTCACAAGAGGGGGGATACGAAATTGACCAAAGGCATTGAAACCTCAACCTCTGATAATCCGCTGCACGTAAGTACTTTCAATATCTCATTGCACCCAAACTTGAATGCCCCCTGCCATAAAAAAAGAATGACAATCCGAGTAAAACCCCACGAAAGTAGGGTTTGGAGAGGGTGATATGTATCCAAAACTCACCCCTACTTGGAAGTATGCCTATAAGCTCTCAAACACATTATGTAATTTAGTAGGGTTTGTGGCAGAGTGAAATTACCAAACTTGTTCTGTTGTGGCGGGATTCGGCAAGAGGCAGCACAGTAGAGGGAGAGGATGATGAAATGAGGGAGTAGATATGCACTTTTCATTGCTGAACCAGCACTTTGAGTGAACCATTAGCAAACCGTTCAAAGTCTGATTTTTTTAAAATGTTAAAACTACACTTTTTCTTTGAAGATTTGCCATTGGTGTTGTGTTCAAATGGTTTGTTTAGTCGAAAAATATTCAAAGTATTAGCTTTGTTTGACTTGTCATAATGTAAAACAGGTTACATATTTGCAAGATCATCATATTCACTTCAATAAGACGTAAGGTAAGGAATATTAACACCACAGCCTCCTCTTATAATTGGGTCTGGGACTCTGGGTTGGCCCAACAACTTATGACTTCATTTTTAAAAGGTAAGGAACAACTCTGGGCTGTTCAAGACATATGACGGGTGATGTGAGCCTCTTGAGCAATCTAATTCCCTATGATGGTCCAAGAGTTACTTTTGGAGGAAGCAATGATTTTGGCCTTACAAAAGGGCTAGGAAATCTAGTGTACAAGGGACTAACCATCCAGGCTGTATCTTATGTGGAAGTTCTCAACTATAACCTTCTTAGCATAAGTCAGTTCTGTGATAAAAGTTATTCTCTGGAATTCTGCAAGGACATGGCATCCCTCAAGAACATCACCACAAATGAAGTCATTCTCACTGGGAAGAGAATCAGGAATATCTACGAAGTGATGTGGGATGATGTCAAGGAAGCATGCCTAATCAGCAAGGGTGACACTAACCTTCTATGGCTTTGGCATAAGAGGTTGAGTCATCTCAATTTCAAAACCCTTAACAAGTTGTCCAAAGAAGGGTTAGTGGAAGGTCTTCCCAAAGCTGTGTACAAAAAAGAAAGCATTTGTGATGCTTGTCAGAAAGGAAAACAAGTCAAGTCCACATGGATTTATTTGGACCTGTTACTCTAATAAGTCTAAGTGGAAAGAAATATGTCTTAGTAGTAGTTGATGACTATTCAAGATACACGTGGACAATCTTCCTCAACAGCAAGAAGGAAACTCAAGGGAAACTCACAAACTGCATGAAGCTGATTCAGAATCAAGCAAGTCAGACCATCCAGAAGATCATATTTGACAAAGGCACAAAGTTCCTGAATAAAATCATCATTTATTACTGTGAAGAAAACGGAATTCTTCATCAGATATCCGCAGCAAGGACACCACAGCAGAATGGTGTAGCTGAAAGAAGGAACAGAACCTTTTAGGAAGTTGTAAGAACCATGCTAGCAGAAGCTTTCTTACCAAAAAGGTTCTGGGCTGAAGCTGTAAACACAGCTTGCTATACTCAAAATAAGAGTATGATATATAAAAGTCACAACAAAACTCCCTATGAACTGTGGAATGGGAGAAAGCCTAATATATCATATTTCCACATTTTTGGGAGCAATTGTTTTGTGTTAAACAACGGGAAGAATCATCTGAACACTTTTGATGCGAAATCAGATGAAGCCATCTTCCTTGGATACTCTGTGGTTAGAAAGGCGTTCAGAGTCTTCAACAAAAGAACCATGATCACTGAAGAGTCAATACATGTTATTTTTGATGAAAAACATGTGGTTGACAAGCCATCAAAGCCTGATCATGAGGTTGTGGATCTCTCAGACAAAGATGAAGAAGTCAATGAAAGAGATAGAATGAAGCCAACGGAGTTCATTCCATTCGGAAGTCTACCATTGAAGACTTCACAGAGAAGTCCGGATTCAAATAGCGCTGAGTCTAACAGAAATCATGGCCAGCCTTCCGAAATCCCAGATCTCTCACATGGCGACAATTCCGGAAGTGGTGATCAAGTGCCAATCCATCCGGAAACACCAACAAACTCCATTCTTCAATCATAGAACCATAAGACTTGTAATTCAGGTTTTTTAAATTAACACAGGGAAAAAGAATCATAGCATCACTAATGTCTGGAAAAAAGATAAGAGTAGGAATAAGCATAGAAAACATACAAAAAAAGAGATTTATATATTTATTACCAAAATAGAGGTTACAATGTCAATAATATCAAGATATTCTACCAACAAATTATGCAATGTATGACATTATGCAATGTCAGTATATAGTGCGACATTATCACAGTATAAATTCCTAATTTGAAAATTAAAATATGACACTACTATTTTGATATTTTCCCTATATTTCACTTCTATTTTGATATTTTCCCTCTCTTTCACTCCTATTTTGGATAGTTTAATCTTATATTTTTTTGATATTTTTATTGAATTATGCAGGGAGAATAATGATAGTTTTATAGAAATTTAATAAACTTATATCACTTATATTTGGTGTTCAAATGATATGCCCCATAAAATGTCAAATAATCTTAATTTTTTAACATTATAAAATCATAAATAATTTCGTTCGATCTTATTCGTGGCACAGGCTAAAGTACTAGTTGTTCAAAAAAAGTGGAGTTATTATTGTTAAAAAAGGAGTATGAAATATGTCTTAATTGTGTAAAAATGGACCATAGGGATAACGTGGCATGGTGTGGCACTGTGGCATGCATTTGTCTCGCCCTTCCTTTGCTCTGAAGGTGTGGGAGAAGATGAATGGAGAGAATGGAAAAAAACATAAGAACGTTTACATAGCCAATATCGAGTAATGGCCCTCTTTACTCTTTCAAATAGGATATCAGATTTTTGGGTTTTTGAACCCCAAATTTCATAAATTTGATTGCCCAATAATAGGTATGTTTAGGTTCAAATTTCAATTTTGATTTATTTGTTGAACGATTAAATCATATTCCCTAGTTATATACTCCGTATGATATAAGTCATATATGAATCATAGGGGAGATGAGATCGCTGCGTAGAATACGTACATTAGCACAAGAGCTCCTCCTACTCAACTGAAGCTAAGTTTTATTTATCCTAAAGTTTCCGTTGTGCATTTTTCTTGGGGCGTTTCAATCAATTTGCGTTTAAGAGCATTCTAAGGACAGTCTTCATCTTTGGCCTGCCCTCCGGCGAGACGCTAACACAGGCGAGAGCCACCTTCATGACAGACACCATCTGCCTCCTCCTGACGGCGGCAACAGATGTTTTACTCTCATCAAAGTCAAGAATAATGTCACCCCACTTGTTTTCCTCACCCGACTTGCTTGAAACAATGAGCTTGGCCAACTCGGTTCCCTGACTCACCGCTGGCTTCCCTGTTACCAGTTCCAGCAGAACAACCCCAAAGCTGTACACATTGCCAGCCATAGTCACCTTCATTGTGTATGCATACTCTGCCAGTCATCAGACAACACACGCACACATATAATATGTGCAGGGTAAGTGTTATATAATAAAAAACCTTTCTTGGGCCACAACCATAAGCTTGAGCTTTTGGTTGAGTTGGTTCCATGACATGGTATCAGAGTCTTCTTCACTAACGATAGTATGATTTTGGTTGAGTTGGTTCCTTGAGAGTAAGATTTAAAAATTAATGTTTCACGTGCAACGCTCAAAAAGACTACGCCTGCTTTTGGTTGAGTTGGTTCCTTGAGAGTAAGATTTCTGTGTATTAAAAAGAAAACTGCCTATCATTCAAAACCTGGAGGGATGTAGCCAACTGAACCAGCAACAGTGGAAAGATTGCCAGTGCCTTTTGAAGGGTCGTCGGCGATCAAGTTGTAGACTTCAATCTCTCCAATACGGGGCTCCTTCAGGGACTTGAGCATAATGGTTTTGCTGGAGAGGTCAAGGAGAAGGATTGGGCTGCTGGAGCTACTGCTGTGTAGAAATGCCAACCCCTGAGCCACTCCGATGGCTATGCTGTAGCGGCTTCCCCAATCCAGCTTGCTGCTGCCATGATGATGAAGAGCTTCATAAAGAGTCCCAGCAGGTGGAAATTCATAAAACAGATAGACACTATCTGCTGTCAAGGTGTAGGCCAAGGGGGTCATGATATTCGAGTTGCTCAACTTCCCAAGCCTCTCTACCTCTCTCCCGAATCTCCCACTGTTTTGCTCAAATTGTATTATTTTGTGACTATAGTTAAGCCTCTTGACCAAGTAGCTCGCACCTGAGGGCATGGCTGCTTTATGATAGGTTGATAGTCTGGTCTTCAAGACAATGTTTGAGGTTTCAGTCACGGCTTCCATCGCTTTCTTGAAGTCAATGCAAGACTTGTGGAGGCCATTAGCCGTTAGCAGCTTTCCACGGACAACTTGTGGTGGTTGAGAAGAAGAAGAAGCATTTTCCCCGGAATGATAATATGCTTTCCATATTGATAGAGTTATAAACAAAAATAGAGCAGCCCCAAAACCGGCAAGTGCGACCCCAATCACAACAGCTACTGATAATTTCCTCTTTGATGGCATAGGCTGAGAGTTCGGGCCAGGTTTTGGGGGAGGCAAAATCAGGCCCTTATTTCCGCGGAAATTAGATGACACATATGAAGGAAAAGTTGGAACAAGTCCGGAAAGTTGATTGTTTGCCAGTATTATCTGTGTCAAACCACTCATCTTAGTCAAGTAGTCTGGAATCTGACCGGAGAGTATGTTATATGAGAGGTCTAAAACCTCCAATGCAGATAGCGCAGACAGAGTGGTTGGGATGGTTCCACTGAAGAGATTGTGACTGAGATTCAGCGCAATTTGCAACTGTATTGGCATTTGTGGAATAGTCCCACTAAGTCTGTTGTTTCCAAGTTCGAGTTCCAGCAGACGATTTAAGGTGCTGATTGACTTTGGTATGGAGCCATTCAGCTTATTCTCTTTCAAGTCCAAGTTTGCAAGGTTTTTCAAGCTGGATATTGAATCTGGTATAGAGCCAGTGAGCGAATTCCAGCTCATATTAAGTCTCTGCAATTTGGAGAGGTTCGATATGTCTCTGGGGATCTCTCCGACAAGGTGGTTCATTTGGAGCTTCAGAACCTCAAGATTCGGGAGGTTCACTACCTGAACGGGTAAAGAACCGGTCAGTTCATTCTGGGCAAGATTCAACAAAGCCAAGTTTTGGCACAAGAACAGCTCAACTGGTATGCTTCCATTCAAATGGTTGTTTTCCAATTCCAAGTAAGTCAGATTCTGGAGGCTTCGAAAGGGTTTGCCTGGGATGGGGCCAAACAGATAATTGTTTCCCAATCTGAGCCTATCAAGACTTGATGACATGGTTGTAGGTATGGAACCCTCCAAATTATTGTTAGACAAATCCACATACTGCAAATTTGGTGGAGATAAAAGGGTGAGAGGGATTGTCCCATTCAACCTATTGAAGCTGAGGTCTACATTAATGAGGTAAGTAGTCAATCCAACAGGAACACTTCCAACAAAAACATTCTGATTCGCTGCAAACCGCGAGAAGGTTTTGATTTTCCCAAGAGTGTGTGGGATTGAGCCATTTAAACTATTACCTGACAATATCAATGTATCCAACCTCGATAGATCCCCCAGGCTTTCAGGGATTGATCCCGAGAGCTGATTAAAACTAAGGTCAACGTAAGTCAAGTTCCCATACCTCACGATCTGAGAAGGGATTTCGCCCTCGAAGCCATTGTCAGAGAGCCTAAGCTCCGACAATGCATTGGCTTTTCCAAGACTAACCGGAATGGGTCCAACGAAACCGTTTGAGCTCAGGTTCAAACTTTTGAGCGAGCTCAAGCTATCCAATTGAAGACCGGCAATCCCCGACAGATTGTTCTTAGACAGGTCAAGTGACTCCAATGCACCAAACCCCTGCCTAAAGCGAGGCAAAGGGCCAGTTAAAAAGTTGCTACTCAAATTCAACACTCTCAATCCCCTTATGCCCCCGCAACCAGCTATGAACCCGTCTGGGATTGAGCTCAGCTGGTTGTCAGACAGATCAAGAGACTCAAGACTTTTGATCCCACAAAGAAGGGGGAAAACATCCGGCGTAGAAATGGAAAACTTGCGAAGGGAAATGGCGGTTATTGTGGAGGAAGCGTTCGGGGCGCAAGTGACACCCTTCCACGAACACGGGTGGGAACCTATGTTTGTCCCACTCCATGCAAAGGCAGCACCAGTGTTGTTCTGAATCATGTCGTAGAGGCTAACCATGATGTTTTTCTGACCCTGAGAATACACTGTCTGCAGTAACAAACAGCAGCAGCATAAGGGAATGATGGTAGTCGAGGTGATTTGGTCATACCTGATTTTCATGTTGGCTATATGTCGGGGTGGAATAAGAATTCTGTGGTGTGCTTAAATGGTGTGAGAATTCAGTGTTACTTAAATAAAGAAATTACTGGGTCTGTGGGGTTCAACAAAGGGACTAGTATGAAAATAGAAATAACAATTGCGTGTTTGGGTTGACGTTGAACGGGTGTGGGAGTTGACTGGAATTTACTCCGTAGTTTGTATTTGTGGAGCAAGCAACTGGGTAAACGGGAGGACTAATCCCAGCCTCTCTTCAAAAATATCCCATCTCGAAAATACATTAATTCCAGTGACGTAGCTTTCAATGCTTAATTTTTATTTTTATTTTCATACTAGTCATTAAGTAAAATATATTAAAAAACTTTAAAGTTCGCTTATATGTAAAATATTTTGGGACGGATGAAGCATTTGATTCCATATTTTAGCCGATGAATATTTTGGATCTGCCTTAGAGCAGAGGAAATGGGTGTGACACCCACCGGCGTCAACCCTAATTTTAACGCCTAGGGGCGTTAAAAACCGCCCCCCTAGGGCTTTAAAGGGGCATCACTCCCTCAGCGTCAAACCTTTAACGCGACACTCCCCACCCCCAACGGCCAAAAACGGTTACTTTAGCCGTTAAACAAAAAAATCTAAATTAAAAAAAACTTATTTATTTCCTCAAAACAAACCTATCTCTCACTATCTTCTCTCGACAATTCTATCAAATATTCTTTCAAATATTTGATTATTTATTATAAATATTTATAAAATATATTTTAAAAATGGGATCATCTTCATCCGATGATGAAAAATGAGCTTCAAACGATGATAAAATATATTTTAAAAATGGGATCATCTTCAATATATTTTAAAGATATTGAACGAGCCTTCGGGGTCTTGACAGCTAAGTGGCACATTCTAGATCGTCCGTCGAAATGTTTTTCTCAAACAAAAATGAGTAATATCATGTACGCATGTATTATTCTTCATAATATGATCGTAGAGGACAACGAGTTTGCGATTTGTCAATACAATCCGGACGAGGAGGTGCCTATGTACGAAGAAATCGACGAAGAAAAGAAACGAAGAAACCGCCAAGGAATTCGAAGCCGAGAGATTCACAATGCACTAACGACGGATTTGATCGAACATATCTTTAGTCGCTCGAATAATTAGTAATCTGTTTGTAGTATTGTTTTTTTATGGATGTAATATTTTTTTAATGAGTAACTTTTTTTATGAATGTAATATTTTTTAATGAATGTAATTTTTTTATGCACTATTCTCCTTTCGATTATTTTAAATAATTAAATAATTAAATTTATTATTTTAAATTTAGAAGATCATATGTATATTTAAACATGTAAAAAATGAAGATTTGAAGTCTTTGTTTGAAGCTCTGGGGCTTCAAACCCATTTCCACTTAATCTATGAAGTAAGTTAAAGCTGACGTGGTAGAGAGAAATTTTGAAGCTTCGGGGCTTCAAGGGTATTTTCAGTGCTCTTATTCTAATATAGTCTTTTCCGAATGCGTGAAACAAATTAATATTGATTTTCATCTAATATTAGTGGAGTACTTTCTCGCGAACTTCTATGAAGCAAAAAGGTAGAGTAAAGTTATTTCCCCTTTTCTCACCCTAACTTTATGAACATTAAGAAAATCTTGAAAATATGCTAGAATGTGAATGATCGAAATGGATATAGATTGAAATTTAAATTGTTCAGATATCTGCAGATATTTGGAATTTGTGTTTAAAAACAAGAGTAAATTTCATAAAGTTTCTTTATAATAAAGGTTTTTTTCATATATAATCCTTAATTTTAAGATATCAAATTTGCGGCCTTGGATATTTTAAAACTATTTCATGATTAGTCCTTTAGAAAATATGTATGTGAGAATAATATTTGGATCAAATAATTATGGAATGATCTTAAATATAGAGGATTTATGACTAATATATGATGAAAACAAAAACGATGTTGCTTTCGGTGTATGATGTTAGAGGAATTTTAAACCAAATAGAACTACAAATGGTGTTTTACCTATTAAAATAAAAAGTTAAAATGGCAAAAAAAGAAAACAAGTGCATAAGCAGCACCGTCCATTTGTTTATTGGAGAGGGTCTTTCTCCCATACCCATGCAAATGTGAGGGCATGGATGCCCCTCCATTAAATGACTGCCACATGGACTTATGACCATGTCAACTGGGATTACTCGCCATGTCATTTAAAATTTCAAGAATTGCAAATTGACTCAGTTTCCTTCCTCTGTTAATTAATTTCTCACACTTGGCTTTCATTAACTTGTTGCTCCATGTTTTTTAATAAAAAATCATTCAAAAGATCTCATTGAAATCGGATTGAATGTGGGATGAAGGAAAAGAAAGAAAGAGTGGATGGCCAAATGTACTTGATTTTATAGACGTTATGATACAAACCCGAGACGAGGAGATTGGGGTTGTTTCCAATTCGGCACGGGATTCAAAGGCGGCCCATCATTAGTTTCTCAGTAACGCGTCACTTAGAAACTAGAGAACTTGTGATTGATATCGGATTCATAAAATAGACACAAAAAGGTCAAAGCATGTTATCTAGAGCCCAACGGAGATGAAGCCCATATTCGAATTACAAGAATGGGTCGAACCCAAGGATTGAACAATGTAATGGGTCTAGCCTAGTCCGTCAAGGCAGATTGATAACGAAGTCTAAGGAAAGCGCAATCCCCTGATCGTGGGATTAACGAGTGATTGATGACTTATTTCTTGCCCACAATTGACGCACGATAGCCAATCAGCCTGATAATGTAGTACACACCATGTACGCAGTAGCGTTAGACTATAAATAGGAGATAAATCTTCCATTGTAACCTAAGCTGAAAAAAGCTAATACAAGTATACGAAAGTTATATTCATCTATACTGTTCTTATTGTCATAGAAGTTCTTCGTGCCACCGTAGTTGTTGGGCTAAATCCCATCAATCTTAGCCTGACCTGACGTTTGATCAGATTTAATAATTATCTATTTTTTTGGATGTGTCTGGCTATACCCAAATCACATGTGGGGTAAAAAACTATATCCATATCTGCCCATCTAGGCGGGTAAGACTGCTTGATTGTGCCCAAAAATGGCATGTAAAATGAAAAAGAAGTTACATTAAAAGAATTTAACAATAAAAAAGATAGTAATAGACAAAAAAACCAACATGACCTAAAATAAGGAAAATACAGAAAACAAGGTTATACCGTTATAGTGTTTCTATTTCACGGCACATTACATATGACAAAGTGTGAAATGCAAAATTAATAGGTACTAATTGAGGACACATTACAGGGATAAATAATCTAATATTATACTCGGTATTCCAAATTAAATTTTTTGTTTATTATTAATAGGGCCAAACTTCCTTCAATTTCTTTCTTTATTTTTGTTAGTTATTTGATGTCACCACTAGTTTTGTAAATTTTTTTATGTAGTCTTTAACAGAAAAAATTTGAAAATAGCTTCAGTTAAACATCGTAAACCGAAACAGACAATTTAAATTGAGACGGATGGAGTAATATAATTTTTAAAAATTGATGGGCCAACAGTTCTAAATGGACCAACCTTAATTTCGATATTCACTTAGTATAAAAATCACGCCCAGCCTACTCACAAGGATAAGGGAGAAAAACCAAAATAGCACTCTTAGAACTTTAAAATACTCTAAATAGCAGTGCTATATCTTTCGTACCTGTGATTCCGATTTTGTCCTTTAATTAAACAGTAAATATTCATTACAAACTGCCAAAAAATATGATTGTTTTGGGCAGTGTGGTTGTTCACTTGTAGCTGAGTAGTGGGCTGTGTGGTTTTTTATATGTGAGTATTTAATGTGGCAGTGTAGAATGGATATATGTTGTTATATCTTACGGCAGTGTATAGGTGTATTATTGTGTTCCTTAATTTCATATTGGAGTGCAATGTCCATTGATTAATATGACAGTGTTTTCATGTATAAATCCTACACTTTCAAAAAGTGTATGACTGTTTTCATGTATGAATTCCACAATGCCTTAAAAATGTATAACTCTTTTTATGCATGAATTTCACACTATTTTCATCTATGAATTCCACACTGCCAAATTAAAAATGTGTATGGCTATTTTCACGTATGAATTCCACGCTGTCCAAAAATGTATGACTGATTTCATGAATAATCCATTACACAAAAACACACTGGCCAAAGATAGGCGTTAAATATGGAACTTAATTTAATACGTACGAATTTGTTTAGGCATTATACATTGGTAAACTGCGTAGGAGGAGGATCTCGCAAAGCTATGATAAACGGCGTAAGATGATGTTCTCATACGTATGAGACGCACGAATGAGGAAGAGCCGCACCTATGAGGAGAAGTGACTACGTGAATAACCTACGTTTAATCAAATAATAAAAAGTAATTAAAAATAGTAGAATATAATAAAAGATAGAGGGTATGTTTGGAAGATATTCACACTATAAATAGTTAAATTAGTATAAAAGATTAAGGAGTGCTAAATGTGTAATATTGAGTGACTTAGATTGCTACGTAGGGTGCTTTCTTCAAGGATAATGTTATTTCTCGAAGAATTTGTACCCCATTTTATACACTGTAGGGATGTACCAACATTTTGTGTTGATGTAATGATAATTTTGGTTAACGCACTAACACTTTGTGTTAATTTAAATTTTTGTTAACGCACCAATACTTTGTATCAATGTGAACTATCAAAATTGTAGTTATGCTTCCCCATTTAGAGTCTGTTCTTTAGAACTGGAAAAAAAGAGCTAGATGTTAGAAGAAACTGGAAAAAACTGGAATGAACTGGAAGAAACTGGAAAAAAACTGGAAGAAACTGGAACGAACTAGAAGTAACTAGGAAAAACTGGAAAGAATTGGAAAAACTTCAAAAAATTGGAAAACCCAAAAAAACTTTAAAAACATTTGTTTTAAATTCTTGTTGTTATAAATTATTATTATTATTATTATTATTATTATTATTATTATTATATTATTATTATTATTATTATTATTATCATCATCATCATCATCATCATCATCATCATCATCATAATCATCATGTTATCTTAATGAATGCCTTTAAGATACAAAAAAAGTATTGTTATTTTTTAAATACAAAAAATTACTTTTGCAAAATAATAATTATAATATAAAGTTATCATAAATATAAAAATATTAAATTTTAAAAACTCTTTGTGGTTATATTGCATCTCAATTTATTTATGCAGTATTTATTATAAATAATATATTTGTAATTATACTTTATATATTACAAGATTTTGTTTTAAATATCCGACATGTCACATAATGTAATCAAACCTATTTTTTCTTTCATGATTGACATTTAATTTTCATTGAAGTCCTATTTTTGGAACAAATACATATAACTTTTGTTTATACTTTTTTTATGTTTTACTCCTATTTTAATCTTTTTCTCTAAACTATTTTGACTTACAATTTTTTTATAAAAATTAGAAACATGAGAAAATTTTAAGTAATAAAGGGAAAGGTGAGAGGTCTTATATAAAGTTAGATTAATAAAACATTCAATATCACTATTTTATCCATAATTGTTCTAATATAATTTAACATATTGATGTTTTCCTGTTTTATCATGTAGACTAATATACAAAAAATTGTCTTATTCATATTAAAAAGTTGAAGAAAAAAATAATGAGTGTGAATCATAAAAATAGTGAGTTGGAAAAAAAATAATTTATAAACTATAGTTATGAATATAACAGTTGTTATAATAATAATAATAATAATAATAATTACATTAAAATATATCGCTTTTAGAATAATTGGTTGAGGAGTAGAAAAAGTTTGAAGAAAATGAGAATAGTTGAAAAAAACTGGAATGAATTAGAAGAAACTGGAAAAATTACACTCGAAAAACTGAAAAAAAAACTGGAAGGAACTTAATGAAATTGGGAGTTAGTTAGGGGTTCAAGACTTCAAGCATTAAAAACGCTCTTATTCATCGCAATCTCATTTTCCTACACAGTAGAACTATGGATGAAAATCGGCAGTCAGTTGGGAGCTCGGGACTGGTGTCACCACTCTCATTTTGCAGGGGAGAAGAGAAGGAAGAGAGCTCCGATCTAACCCTCCTCTATGCAGGTTCAAAGGTACACATTTTCCTTGTTACGGAACTGAAACCTTCAGCGAGATGAAAATCAAAATTTAGGTTTTGGTGGAATTAGTTCAAGGCTGAATCCCCAATTTTGAAGCATGAGATTAAGGGGCTGTTTGTTTCAGCTTCTTAATGGTTCAGATGTCTGAATGGTTCAGCACTTAATGGTTCAGATTGTTTGTTTCAGCCTCTTAATGGTTCAGATGTCTGAATGGTAAAGAGATTTGCAAGTATTATACAGAGTCTGAATGGTTAAGACATCTTATCTGAATTGATCAGACATTTGCCTCTGAATAGTAAAGCAATATACTAGCTCTTAATGGTTCAGAGATCTTACTGGTTCAGCACTTAATGGTTCAGACCTCTTACTGGTTCAACACTTATCTATTCATAAGTTGCCAAACAGCTCCTAAGTATTGGTTGTTTTTCCTTCCCTTCTTCAACCAAATGCAACTAAATTCGTTTTTTTTTACTCATTTGAAACGAAATGAGTTGAACTATGTTCAACGAAATGAGTTGAACATAGTGAAACGAATCTTTGTTCTCTGTTCTCTGTCAACGAATAGTGAAACTCATTTGAAACGAATTTCTTACCTCTCCATCACCTACAGCCCTTTCCTCTGCCGGGGACTTCCACGAAATGAAAACGGGCGGCATCGTCGTATGCTCCACTTTTGTTGCCCTGGTTTATATCCCGGAGTACTCCTATGGCCGATCTGTCACCCAAATGACCCCTTATGGCACGACTTAGTCAGTTATTCTCGATTAAAAACCTTGGGGAATGTTAGTCCTTGTATTCCTAGCGATTAGGGATATCCCAAAATAAGATACCATTGAATTAGATTCAAAATTGATTTTATCTTACTCCCTAAACCAGGTCCACCATCTCATTTTCCATTGTCTTCGTCCATTTAGGGTAATTAGATTGAGTTAATTTTGAATTCCCTTTTCATTTTATTTTCTTACTGTTGTTTATGTTAATATTTATTTTTGTTAGTTTTTTAGTTCGGTTTTGGGTCTTGCAATTTCAGAAATGTTTTGAGAGAATGTTGTTTTGGTTTGCTTTAAGTAATCAATAGTTCAGCTTTGCATTCTTTGTTTATAATTTTCTGGTTGTTTTGGTTCTTTAACAAAGAATGCACAGGTTCATATTTCTTATTTGCACCCTCAATTATTTTACCGTGAGTTCGACAACTGCTCCCTAATGTTTTGTTGTTCCGGATTTGTTTTGGTTGCATAACTAATAACATTTCAAAACATGAAAGCTAGTTTGAGATGAGTTTGGAATGCATTTGTAGTATACATTTAAATGAGTTTTCTCCCTAGCTCTTCTATATTTGAATCTTTTGGTTTTATAAAAGAGATACATTTGCTAAACCATATGCCTTTTATATGGCCTCATGTGATTCTCATAGAATTAAAGGTCAATGATTAGTTGACTAAGCTTAACACACTTAAGCTCTGTTCTTTTGAGTTGGAATTTCAAAGTTGGATGTTGGAAGAAACTAGAAAGACTTAAAGAAACTGGAAAGAGTTGGAAAAAACTAGAACGAGTTGGAAAAATGTAAGAAGAGTTTAAGTGTTAAAAATTCACTCAATTAAATGCTCAACCAAATAAATATGTAAGAGAACTCTCATTTTGGATAAAAAAGAATTCAACATTGCTTGTGTTTGAGGTAGTCTGTTATAAATTTGGATATGTAGTACTATTGTATATTCATCATATATTATTACATTTTTTAAGTCGTCGTTGGAAGAAACCAGAAGGAGTTGGAAGTAACTTGGAGTTAGAAGAAACTGGAAGGAGTTGGAAAAAGTTGCAAGTTACTTTTCCAACCCAAAAGAATAGGGCCTTACTCCCTGTGTTTCATAACCAAATTTAAACTTCCTTTTTCCATCCATATCAAAATAAACTTTGCACTTCACTTCTTTTCCTTTTAAGGAAAAAAATATGTCTAAGTTTCTCTTCTTCTAAACAAATTTAGACCACATTCTTTCCATTTCTCAACACTTTTCATAGACTCAATGAAGTCATACCACCGTCTAGTTTCTTTCATCCAATAAAATAAAGCTTAATTTAATATATATGCTTAAAACATTTTAAAATATAAGTTGGTTGATTTTATACCAAACAACCTTGGATTTTTGTGAAATTTTTGGATGATGATCTATGTGTTGGTAAATTTCAAGCCTACGGTGGGTTTCGCAAAAAAAATAGTCCAATTGAAAGATATGAATATTGTAATATTTGTTGTATAGAAAATTTGTTGTAATATTAAATGGCCTCATGTGTGTGTTTGTGTATTTCGGAGTACATGGGATTTTAATAAGGAGTATATCCTCAACTATTGGTCCCTCATATTTGGAGCCTCCATCGTTAGAACCTGTTCAATGTTTTCTTACTACGTTTCTCTTCAGTAATTTGGTTCTTTATGGCTTGAGTTTCTTTGCATCAAAATTCTAAAAAATCTACTTTGCTGAAATTGACATCAAGCTTTTGACTAAATCGCTGTTTCCAAGGGGACAGCACGAAGTCTTCATTCCATGGACCCGCTTGGAGCTCAATCCATTCCTCCCGTCAAAGAAGATGAGTGGGACACTGATGGATTTGTGATTCCAAGCTTGGGGATCAGGGATTCAGGAGAAAGTCAAACCGATCCTTTAGAAGTCAGCATGGATTCTGAACAGTCATCATTTACTCATTCAAATGAGGAGAGTATATACCTCGGACCACATGGAGCTCCTCCTCCTCCTTTAGGACCAAGACAATCAGAGTTGAACTCAAAGCAAAGTTTTAAGCACAAACTTAAGGAAGCTGATAGAAGATACAGCGGAAGTGGCCGTGAGAATAAGGTGGAAAATATAAGAGCGCTTGTGGGAGTTGGAACAATGCCTCCTGCACCCAAAAGCTCCTCCAAGGATTGGCTAGATCCCCATTGCCGTGAATCAGAGTTTGAAAGGATTGATCATCATTAATTTGGTAATCATCAAACAATCTTTAAGCTCATTTTATCCTCAACTTTCTTTTTTCGCTCTGGTATTTGTTTAATAATAACCCTGTCGACCTTTCTTGGGATATTATTAACTGTACACATGAGAATGATACTTACTAAGAGAAATGTGAAAAGTACATTTTTGTTGTATAGTGATGCACATTGAACTTGCAGTTCATTTTTGTAGTGACAACAGAGTTCAATTTATTTATTGAAGTGCTACTGCGATTTTCTTTTTTTTTTTAAGAGTTTTTTTCGTTTTTAATATCCCTTAGCTCTTAATTCCAATGGATCATATGCATTTTTATTTCTTTCCATGCGCATCATTGTCACTTGAACCAAAATCGACATTCTTTTATACAACAAATCTTATACCATTCATATCTTTCAATAGGATTTTTTTTCTTGCGAAACCAAACCTATGATTGAAAGTTACCAGCACATAAATCATCATCTTCAAATTTCACAAACATCCAAGGTAGTTTGGTATGAAATCAAACCACTTACATTTTAACATGTTTTAAGCCCAAACGGTCTTGGATTTTTATGAAATTGTGGGATGATGGTCTATGTTAGTAACTTTCAATTATACGGGTAGACTTTGCAAAAAAAAAAAATCCAATGAAAGGTAATTATGAAAGTCTAAGATTTTTTATATAAAAAATTGTTATCCCTAACTCCAAGTCCTATCCGCGGGAATGAGTTCTGATGGAGCTGTAAGCATTGTACACTTCTGCATAATCTCTTTCGGAGTCAGAGATAGAGCAACCTTGTGGAGGAGGGGGAAGGTAGCCTGCCTCAATCAGTTGCGGGTGGTGGGGCTTCTGTGGATAGTATGCTAGGATGTTTGACCACTAAGGATGAAGTGGAAAAAATAAGTGTGTGTGTGTGTGTGTGTATTGTATCAAGACAGAAGAAAATTAGAGAATTTGAAGTTACTGATTTATAGTCAAAATTATATTCGTTGGATAAGTCTCGATTAGAGTAATCCAACCGTGTATCGTGTGAACTAGGAGTAACAAATTCTAAGTTATGGTCATTTTAAAAGTTTAAAAAAGTGAAAAGTAAGGCTGATTCGGTTGTACTCCTTCCAACTTAATTTAAATTGCCTGTTTCGGTTTACGATGTTTGGTTGAAATTATTTTCAAATCATTTTATATGAAAAATGATCTAGAGTTGAAAAATAAAGATTACATACTTAAAAACTAGATGAAAAGATCTATAAAATTAGTGATGACATGATCATATTATTTTATTAAATGACTAATGAAAATAGAGAAAGAAAGTGAATGAAGTTTGACCTTGTGAATAGTAAAGAAACCACTTAATTTGGAACGGAGAGAATACAACATTTTGGAAAAATAAAATGATAAGAATGAATTATAAAAACAAACGGATAAAAATTTGAGGTGTATCGTAATTTGTAATTTCATGTGAAGAAAGTAATTTCTATAATTCAATATTTAGTTTTAACATTTTTCAAACTTTTATATCAAGGTAGTGTTTAAAAATTTGGGAAGGGGTATCGAACTTGTGAAAAAATAATTTCTATAATTCAATATTTAGTTTTTAACATTTTACAAATTTTTATATCAACGTAGTGTTTAACATTAACATTTTTAAAATTAATCTACAACGTTAAAAAAATCATCTAAAAAACTGAATTTAATTGAAAATGTTGTTCATAAAATCGTCTTTAATCTACGGAGTAACCTTTTTCCTAAATATATAAGTCTTAATTTTCTTTATATTTTTTTAATAAATTTTTATATATAAATTAAATTGAAAATAAGATATTTTGTAAAGGGAGTATGACAGTAGATATCTTTTCGGGCTTCCACAATTCCAGCCAATTAGCCAAACAAGTCAATTGTCAAACAACGCCACCTCTCAAATTCAAATCTCCCATTTGCGAAGGTGAACCAACATAATTGGGAACAAAGAATTTTCCTCACAATCCCAGAACACGTCAAGGAAAGAAAAGAAAAGAAAAAAACAAAAACTGGAAGAAGAAGAAGAAGAAGAAGAAGAAGAAGAAGGTGGATCAAGGCAGAAAATAACATTTGAGGGAATTGATCCCAAATAACCAAATCAAAGATATGGCAGAGCAGAAAGCAAAGGCATGGAAAGCGGCATCCTCAAAGCCTCCCGTAAGCGTCCTGCCTTACCAGACACCAATGTTGAAGGCGCATTACACCCTGGGGAAGAAGCTGGGCCACGGCCAATTCGGGACGACCTACGTGTGCACGGAGAGAGCCACCGGGCTTGAATACGCCTGCAAATCCATCCCAAAGAGGAAGCTGCTGTGCAAAGAGGATTACGAGGACGTGTGGAGGGAGATCCAGATCATGCATCATTTGTCCGAGAACCCACACGTTCTTCGAATCAAAGGAACGTACGAAGACGACACGACCGTTCACCTTGTCATGGAGGTCTGCAGGGGCGGGGAGCTGTTCGACCGCATCGTGTCCAAGGGCCACTTTAGCGAGAGAAAGGCTGCTGAGTTGATGAAGACCATTGTTGGGGTAGTAGAGGGGTGCCATTCTCTTGGGGTCATGCATAGGGATCTCAAGCCTGAGAACTTCCTGTTTGATACCCCAGATGAGGATGCAAAGCTCAAGGCCACCGATTTCGGCCTCTCTGTCTTCTACAAGCCCGGTTTGTCTTCTTATTTACGAGTACTGGCTTTGTTAGAATATAAAAACCTTTCCTGGGTCAACAACCACAAGCTTGAATTTTTTATCGATCTGAATACGATTTTTGTTATTCAGGTCAGTATCTTTCTGATGTGGTAGGCAGCCCCTACTATGTTGCTCCTGAGGTGCTGCACAAATTTTATGGACCCGAAATTGATGTATGGAGTGCTGGTGTTATCCTTTACATCTTATTGTGTGGGGTTCCACCTTTTTGGGCTGGTATATAACTCTTTTGAGTTCCCTACCTTTTGTTTTCTTTTTCTGGCTAATCAAATGCCGAGACAATGTAGTGATTGATCAATTCTCTTTTATCTTTAAGATTAAAATAAATAAATTTTCAAAGTGCAGAAACCGACAATGGCATCTTTAAGCAGATCATGAAAGGGAAAGTAGATTTTGAATCCGAACCTTGGCCTTCCATTTCGGAGAGCGCAAAGGATTTGATAAAAAGGATGCTCCAACGCGATCCCCGGCAACGAATAACTGCACATCAAGTCTTGTGTAAGCCATGCATGTTTCCTGTACTCAAACCAGATATATACTAGCTATGAATAATTAGTTTTGGTTTCATTGTCCAAGCATACATGTGAATATAGATGTGGCATTTTTGTATCAGGCCATCCTTGGATCGTGGACGACACAGTTGCACCAGACAGACCTCTGGGCTCGGCAGTTTTGACACGCCTAAAGCAATTCTCTGCCATGAACAAACTTAAAAAGATGGCATTGCGTGTAATAACGCTCTCCAAATCTTAATCATGCTAAAAACAACTTACTGTATTAATTTTCCCTCCATTTAATTTTATTTTTTGTAATGCTTGAAATTATTTTGTCATATAGGTCATAGCAGAAAGGCTCTCAGAAGAAGAAATAGGAGGGCTAAGACAGTTGTTCAAAATGATTGACGCGGATGGGAATGGGACCATCACGTTTGAAGAACTCAAACAGAGTTTGAAAAGAGTCGGGTCTGAGCTGATGGAGTCTGAAATCCGCGATCTGATGAATGGGGTACGCGAACTCACTCCTCCACTACGTAACACTCTATTTAATTTATATACGGAGTATTATATACTTCATTCATACCATATTGTTTTGTTTAGATTACGGAGTACGAATTTGATTGCGAAAATATCTGCAGGCAGACATTGACAACAATGGGTCTATCGACTACGGTGAATTTCTGGCAGCCACTTTACACTTGAATAAGATGGAAAAAGAGGAAAACTTGCTTGCAGCTTTCTCATACTTTGACAAAGATGCTAGTGGCTACATAACCATTGATGAGCTCCAACAGGCGTGCAAGGACTTTGGTTTCGCCGACGCTTCTTTGGATGAAATTATCAAAGAAATTGATACAGACAATGTATGTACATAGATAACAAGCCTCTACACACAATTTAATTACATAATGATGATTATTGAGATTTGAATATGACCAACTTGTAGGATGGGCGAATCGACTATGGGGAATTTGCCACAATGATGAGAAAGGGAAACAGAGGAATGAGTACGAGAGGCAATTTGAATTTTAACATTGCAGACGCCTTCGAATCAATGGTGGAAGGGTGTTCTTCCGGCCCTTCGTGTACTTAACTTTGCTCTTGCTCCTAATTATATTAATTGTATCTGTTTAAAATGATAAGAACAATACTAAATTAAATATTTGTAAAATACTGTACAAGATAGCTTATTAAATTGAAACTTCAATGTAATGTAATATGGAGCATTATATTATATATGAATTGAAGATTAATTAGTACTCCATATTAACTTTTTCTCTAACAAGTTAGTTTATATCAAAGTTGTATCCCCATATGGTAGTTGGGTTGGCAGCAGACTAGCAGTATCTATAGGATGTTTATGTTTTCAATCTAAGATTTTTCTGGAGAAGTACAATTTAATGCACCATCTCATTTGTTCTGTTTTTTTCCCTACCTCGGCTGGTAATGTGCGCATAAAACATGGATTCTGATCATACTCTTGTTCTTCCTATATTCTCGACGTATTATATAAGGTGTTACGGGATCGAGACCCGATTTCATTTTGTTACGGGATCGAGACCCGATTTCATTTCGTGAATGCTTTTTTTTTATTTTTATTACGGAGTAAAAAACAACTTTTATCGCTACCAATTTCTATCTTATTTATCACATCATATTTGTTTTATAAAATTTTTGATGTACTTTTTAAATACGGAGTATGTAAGTTTTTTTTACTTAAATACCGAGTACCAACCTTTAAATAAAATAATTTAAAAAAAATACTCCCTGTCCCATTTTAAATTGCATGTTTACCTTTTTCTCCGTCCCAAAATAAGTTGCATGTTACGGAGTACTTGTTTTCGTAAACTTTTAAAAGTAAAATATCTAAACTACCTCTAAAATAAGTCACTCTTCTCTACCTTATTTTCTCATTCATTGTCATCACTCCTAAAAAGTAATGACAATTTCGTAAAATCAATTCTATTTTTTCTTTTCCTTAAATATGCCCAAAAGTCAAAACAGACGATTTAAAACGGGGCGGAGGGAGTACGATTTTACTTCATTTTTACGTAAATGTAAATGATTTAGGGATGAAGAAAGTATTTGTTTGCATTTTTTTATTGACCAATTGATAAACTAAATTATTTGTCACCACTTATTTTGTAAAATTTTTGATATAATTTTAAAGTGTAAATAAAATTATTTATTTCTATATAAATTTGTAAATAAATTAAATTTAAAAACACAAGGTTTTGCACATTCTTCAAATTGTGCAATCTAATTTGTAACAGAGAAAGTAAAATGTTAATTTATCGATATACTAAAGAGTATCTAAATTAATAAAATTTGATGGTCCCAAGAGATTAATTTAGAGGTTTAACTGTACTTTTTCTGAATGAAGCACAATTCTCGTTTAAAAAAAACAAATACCACTCCGTAGTAATTAAAATAACTAGCGTGAAAATAACCACCATAACAACATCAGTAACAATTGGTTAGCATTGGTTTCATGGGTAAACAACCATAGACAGAAACAAATACGGAGTACAGAGTATCATGGCGTAACAAAAGCAGTGTCCTAATAGTAATAGTGGACGCATCCAGTTCATTTCTATTTCCATACATATTGCATGTTTTGTTTATGAAAAGGATAAACATTTTGCATATTCGTCGTGTCCATGCACAAGTAAAAACAGGAATGTATATCATCTAAGTTCAAACTTTCTTAGTTCAACAGTGAAGCTAACGGAGGGAACGAGTCCGCCTCATATGAGCCCCGACATTTATTACTTTCTAGAAGGTACAACATGCATTTAAACCTGGAGCTAGTTAATGCGTGCCCGGCTCGTGCAGTTGTCAATACATACAAAAGCAGAAGATATCATTCGTATAACATGTGGGTGCGATGATCGTTGTCTGATGCCAACTATGTAAGTTTATGCTGGGAGAGATGTAAAAGTGATGGTTGGCTTTTGACAACTTGAAGGACGGCAGGATTTTCTGCAAAAAAAAAAGTTAATTAATTTCTTCACGTGAAACAAAATAATGAAACCAAATCAAATACAACAATCAGAACCAGAAAAGAACGACGTAAATAAGAGGCATTCATCTTCTAAGTCCCGGTAGTATTTGGTCACTTTTCACCTTTACAATGAACACACAGAAACAATATGCATGATACACCGCATGCAGAGATGTCCAAAGATTAAGAGAGGAGAAGGATTATGATGCTGCTTCTCTTCATAAGCAAACTTTGTTGCTACAATGAATAAACTATACAGTCAATGGTAAAGTTTACAAATACTGGTCCATAGTTGTTACGGCGGCTAGGCGAGCCTGGGCGCTAGAGCACCTTCCAATCGCCTAGGCGAATAGGCGCTCGCCTAGGCGTCCGCTGGGCGAGTGGGTTATGGCGACCATAAAAATTTTATAGGTACTAATGTTAAAGCATATAATATGATATAATTAATTAAAATGAACAGTGATACCACCTTTATGAAATTGAGTATTATACTATCTATCTATCTCTCTCTCTCTCTCTCTCTCTCTCTCTCTCTCTCTCTCTCTCTCTCTCTCTATATATATATATATATATATATATATATATATATATATATATATATAATCCTACTCCAATAAAGGGAGCTTTTAAAAGGCCTATTAAATTTTGGGCCTTATACTCTGGTGTAAAGGTCCAATAGTCTTCTAATGAACCTAGCCTAGTTATTTGACCTAGTCCACTAGTCTAAATGATAGATGATAGAGAGTTAGAAAGACACAGGGAGCCGCTGCAGAGACTGGAGCCGCTGGAAGCCTCTGCAGACCGCGACAAATGATTTGCAAGAAAGATACGTCTTCATTCTATCTTCTCCTCCGTCTTCTCTCTCTATCCCGCGTGTTCCCTTGCGCTTCTAAAACGTAGATGCGTCTCCAAGATAGTCACTAAGTCACCCAGGGAGAAAAAAGCTAGGCGACCAACTAGGCGTCCACATAGCCTCGCCCAGACGCCTAGGCGACGCCTTGATAACTATGTACTGGTCAGTGGTCATTCTATTTCCAACTTGATCATAAAAGAAATACCTTATTCTGCATAGACTAATAGTGATAGAGGTTATAGAGGAGAGTTGGAAGAGTTCCATTGAAGTTAGTATGAATGGCTATGTGATTCTCCCTAAACCCTGGTGGTGGGAGTTCTTATCTTATACATCTGGCATATGCACATATAAAAGTTATACAATGCTCATTTTGCATATTTATTTCTTTATACATACTCTAGAACATGAACATTACGTAGTATAAAATTAATATATGCACATTTAAAAATTGTACAATGCTCGTTTCGTTAAAAGAATTTTTTCATTTTGTTGCAAATAACATTTCCAATCCATAAAAAGATAAAAATGAAACTACATGAAAGCACAAATTTATTTATTTTTTGACATACTCAGAGCATGCACACCATCAAGTTATGTATGCACTTTTACGAGCTACATAATACTCATTGGATTTAGAAGAAAGTAGGTACAACCGTAAGTATAGGGTAAATTTCACCTATGGTATACGAACTTTCATTAATATTTCACTTTGGTATATAAACTTTAATTTTTATCACAAAAGTACACGAACTTTCAACATTCTTTCACCGGTGGTTCAATAGGCGGTTTCTAGGTCACCTTCAGGTCATTTGGGGTCAAGTTATAATTTTATAAATTTAAATTTTATAATTTTGACCCCTTTTCTTTTTTTCTTGGTTCTCCACCCTTGAAGAGGGGTTGGAAGAGGAAGAGAAGAAAAAATGGAGGGGAGGGTAGGGGGTCTTGAAGAAGATGAAGAAAGGGTGGAGAATCAAGAAAAAAAGAAAAGGGGTCAAAATTATGAAATTTAAATTTATAAAATTATAATTTGACCCCAAATGACCTGAAAGTGACCTACAAACCGCCTATTGGACCACCGGTGAAAGAATGTTGAAAGTTCATATACTTTTGTGATAGAAATTAAAGTTTATATACCAAAGTGAAATAATGATGAAAGTTCGTATACCATAGGTGAAATTTACCCGGAAGTATAGTATAATTCGCCTCGTGGTGGTGCTTCTTTATCAAATAAATTCACCGACATTATGGTTTGTAGCAATACTAATACTTGCGTAAATTACAGTTTTCCTCTCATCTTTTTTAGTTTTCTTCCTCTTCAATCTTCACCCTTTATGAGAGCTTATCATCACATCTAAATTTCTTTGTTTCTCTTAATACGGCCAATAACCTCCACCCTTCCAACCTTTCATGGCAGAAGACCCTCTGAACTCTACCATGGCATCCCTACCATGCATCCCACTGCCTGCCAACCCACCATCCTCCTTGAAGCTGATCATAACCCACTGCGGCACTGCCTGCTGATACCCCACTTCACCTTACTTGGGCATTTCCTCACTGATCGCCCAATAAACTTCGAGGCAATGCCCCAAAGTTAAGCACCAATCCGGCGGCCAAATCTTGGTATGTCACTATGGTTCCATGTGACATTAGTGATGTCAGCAACCTCAACCACAGACTCCTGAAGATCCTGGGAAACCAAAAAGCCGATCCCCATTATTGTTCCTCAAAGCACCGGAGTACCACAACTTAAACCCATCCACATCACGTGCCATGGTGCACACCCATCTTACCATCTAGTCTCCTTGCAGACACACCACATGAATTCTCCACTTCTTAAGGACCTTCATCATCTCTATAAACTTACCAATCAGAGTCCCTATGTCACAAACCAAACCTCAAACTAGATTAGACACACTCCTACCCCCCTTCCAGTCCAAGGCTTCACCCTACCGGAAGAGTCCCTATGTTCCACAAACCAAACCTCAAACTAGAGTATACACTCTCCTACGCCGGGCGTAAATGAATCAAATAATTTTGGTTTGATTCGTGATTCGTATTTGAATACAAATGATTCATATTGATGAAAACAAATATGAATAAGAATTTAATTTTTTTTTGCATTTGGAAGTAAAACAAATACAAATTTGAATATGTATATATTCGATTCGGTAAATTGATGAATATATTTGAAATCAACTGTACAAATTAATATGAATATATTCTAGTTCTAACTTCTTTCTGATATGAACAGATTACATGTAAACAACTCATTTTTAAAACTAGGTTCTTGTATCTTATTTCTAGACTATAGTAACTAATTTTTGTACAACGTTATAGTCTAATATTTACGATTTATATAGTGTGTATTTTCAATGTCTAATCCTTCTTGATCCAGAAATGCATTACTTGAATCTCTTTGGATTTTTTGTAAGTATGCCATTTTAGATAAGTACTTCAGTGTAAATTATGTATTGTTCCATTGAGCTACATTACTAAAATTTGGTCTAACTAATGTAGCATAAAAATCAATAACATATAGTTTTCAATAGTTATATTTTCTGAAATATATTTTTTGTTTGACAACCGTTCATTAATGTTACTTAATATAGAGTATAAAAATAACTTAAATTAAAGAAATCAAAATGAATCTTGACACATCATTTAAACTCTGATTATCTGAATATTCATTTAGGATTCGTTAACTATTGGAATAGCAATAGCCCATATTTATTTAAGGCGTGATGCGCACCAATGCACTAAAGGGATCTAGTGCCTTGATGCGAGATGCGCGCTCATTATGAACACAAGGCGCAAATTGAGGCACTAGTAGAAATGTAGAATAGTATATCTATTTAGTGATAGTATATATAAAATTTTGAACAGCATAATAAAGTTTTAGAAATCAACCAAGAATGGAAGTCACACATTGTTTTAGAAATTCAAAGAACATAAGTCACGAAGAACATGAGTTTGGAGATTCTTCCATGCTAGAACAATGTGTTTGCAGAAAAAACTTGAAAAATTCACTTAACAAACAAAAGTTAATATAAAAAAAATAGTTTGCAGATGTGAAAAAAATATCTGCTAGACAAAGATTAAATTATTTGAAGAAAATTGTTATGTACATCAAAAAAATGTTTGAAAAAAAAAAAGAGAACCTAGTATAAAAATACATAAAGGAGAAAAAAATATGTTAACTGGGAGGGTTAGAGCCTGCGACCACTGTACTACTTTCCTTTGGAGTGCAACAGTGCACGCTAAATCCCAAGCAATATCATTATCCATGGCGAGGAAGAGGGTCGAATCAGAGAGAAGAAAGAGAAGGGAGATTGTCGAAGGGAGATGGCTGTATGCCTCACTTGCCTTTTATCATATTAATTTCCCTCACTTCCCTTTTATCATATTAACTTCCCTCACTTCCCTCTATGGCTATATCATCTCCACGAAATGACTTCAAGATGTTTGCCTAGCCTACTTGGCTACTTCCTCAACTTTATCCTTATGCCATTTGATGAAATGTTTCCTACTTTCTTAACTTCTACGAGTGTCTTTTCTTTCTCCTTTCCCATCCTTATCTCCTTCTCTTTTGATTGCAATTGATTGGAAAGTTTATCGACAATGACAAGTTATATTTAAATTCAGGAACATGAAGTACTTGAGACAAATATTTCATTACTAAATTTAACAAAACGAATGTTGGTAATGAGCGCTTGTTTGCCATTACGCATTGCAAAATGTAAAATTGAAATAATGATATATGAGGAGTGATGCGATCAAAAGCTCCACTATCAATAATTCACGTGAGCGTGAGGTAGAGGACAAGAAACAAGTGGAAACAAATTAATAGAAATATTTTTAATCACGTCTAAGGAATTATTTTCAACATAGTTACCACACAGCCTTGAAATAAATCTCTATAGAACTACTCTCTCCCTCTCCCTTCTGAAAGCTTCTTGCCTTTTTTTCTTACATTTCCTTTTTCCTCCATCTATTAATGTTTTTTATTGTACAAACTACGAAGCAAGCTCATTTTTCTTCTATAAAATACAAAAGAAATTATATTAGAATTATCAATAAAGTATAATATTCCCTTAGTCCCGAATTAAAAGTCCGCATTTCCTTTTTGGGATGTCCCAAAAATGGTCCTCTTTCCACTTTTAGAAAAGTATTTGTGCCTCATATTTTTTCTTTCTCCTATGCATCACTTTCAACCACAGAATTTTATTTTTCTTAAACTCCATGTTGAACCAAATGTGGACCATTACTTTGGGACGGAGGAATTAGTAACATTAATAATTTGATATTGCCTTAAGTTGAAAGACTTCTTTGATAGACTTAATCTTAGCTCAAAATGACCACTAATGCAGTCATCTGCTCAAAATGACTAATATTAATCTTAGCTTAATATTGATAATTGATGCACCGAAATATCCATTGTCAAATCTATCACCGCGCAATTGCAAGTTTGTCTCCCCCCCCCCCCCCCAATCAAAGATTGTGTTCATGAACTCCCAGGAAGAGGAGATGGATTATATACCCCTTTGGAAATGAGTTCCAAATGGTATGGAATAGCCAAGAATCAATATGATTGCTTTATTCTACCCTCATCTTATACTAAGAAACTGATATAGAAAAAAGACTTCTGCCCAAAATCGAATTTTACATACCAAAGCTTCAAGCTTGTTACTTGTAGGCCTAAGTCATCTTTCACTAGTAAAATACAGAAATCCAAGCTTGTAAATCAGTGCAAGTTTGTCGCGATGATATTATGGAAATCACGGATAGTGACTAATATTGGAGGCGTGCATACATCATTAAACGTATGTTCACACTTTGCACCGCACAGTTTGACTATCAAACACGGACAACCACCGGACTATGATTGCGAGAGGGAATATTAATTTGGAAATAAAGTTTTCAAAAATCATATGTTTATTATATTTATTTTATGTATAATTATAGTTGTACTATAAATAAATACATGAAAGTAGAAAGTTAATTTTGGGATGGTGGCAATTATAAAAAATGCTACCTGCACACTCTAGAACATCATATTTAGGGCATGTTTTGGTTGGAAAAACATAGTTGGATATGAGAAGAAACTAAAAGGAATTAGAAAAAATTGGAAAGAGTTGGAAGAAACTGGAAGGAGTTGAAAGAAACTAAGAGTTAGAAGAAACATGAAAGAGTTAGAGAAATTGGATGGAGTTAGAAGCAACACTGAGTTGGAAACAAGTGAAAGGAGTTGGAAAATGTTGGGAAAAAGTTGTTGAAATTAATATTATACTTTTGAAAATTCATGTTTTTCATTAAAATAATCTATACTCCGTTCGTTTCAACTTCATTTTTTTTTATGTTTTTTCTTGACACTACTTTTGGTACTCACATTCATTTTTATTTTTTCATACATTTTTTAATATTAATAATACAATTATTTTTTTCTTAAGTTGCATGACATTAACCCATGTTCCAAAAATTATGGTTAAAGGGAGAAACATTTTTTATAAATCTTAATTCACCTGGGAAATTTTTTTTATTTTAATTTAAAAAATAAAAAATCAGATAAAAAAGAAAAGAATTTGGATATAAGAAAAAAATCACCCCAATAAATATATATAAGAAAACATAACTCAAATAAAAAACATCTTTGTATGTATTGGAGAGGACGTATATTATAAATTTGGATGTACGGTGGCATTGTATATTTGTCATACATTTACAAGTTATACTGTGCTCATTTCACACATTTATTTTTTTACACACTTTATACATACACATTTATCAGTTTCATTGCCAATAAAAACTTTTCACTTTGTTGTTTAATAAGTAAAAAAGAATAATCACACCACATCATCATATTCTTTTAAAAAGTAACATTATTAATCTCAATATATAAAGTGCTTTGTGAGGTTATTTTTGTTCCACTTGCACTATGAAAGGCAAACACAGAGATTTTTATAGAACACTTATTGTAAGTTTGACATATGCATATTAAATTTCAATATATTATATAATTTAAGTTAATCTCGTTCAAAGAAAAAGTATTGCATGTTATTTAAAAATTTATAAAGTGTAATTGTATATAGAATATTTTATAATAAATAAATAAATTTATTAGGTGTTAACCCTTAATAAAGTAAATAAGAAACTAGAATTTAATACAAATTAATGACTCGAAAATAAACATAATTATGGAATATTGCAAAATTACAGATGAAAATATGTAATACTTATCTTCTCAACCACATAGTAGGCACAATAAGATGGGTGAGATTGAGTAAATAACCCTAAACACAACTAATTTATTGAAATAAACCATAATGACTATTCATATTGCTAAGCTCCGGAATGGCTAGAGAATACAGTGTATAAAATAACTTACCGGAAATCTTAGAAACCTGTGCAGGAGTCAGCTTAGCGGAATACCCTGTGGCTGCAGCCGTGTAAGTGTACAATATCTCCTCCTTCGCTGCATCCTCACTTTCCCCCAAAAACAACATACCCAAAAAGAAATCCGTTAGCGAAAAGCAATCCATTAGCCAAGAAACTTATCTGATTACAGGAAATCGAACAGAAAGAAGGGTAAAACGGCACCTGCCGAAGATAGGAGCTAGGGTTTCGACGTGATATTTGGCGTGGTCCTCGACATCGGCGGGTACCGTGGTATAAACGATGTAAACACTCGTATCTGAATCAGCCATGGCTGCAATGAACAAGAGCGATGCTAGCAGGGTGAAGAAATTCTGGGTTTTCGGCATTGGATTTGCTGTTTATCGTGTTTAGAGAATTTAGAAGAGATTGGATTGGTCAACACCAGAAATCCGTCCTAAGGGTAAAAATAAGATAATAAGCGGAAAATTTGAAAATTTGAAAACTTTTAGGTAACGAAAAGTTAGGTAATCAAAGATAGGGTAAAATAAGATAATAAGTTGAAAATTTGTGTTTGAATATTTATTGTGTAATGTGAGGTAGATAAACAATAAAATTACTTAAACATTTTTGTTCTTGATTTTCTTTATTCGTTTCTTCGAGTGACTTCCGTTAAATAATAATTGACTTTATACATAAAATTATATAATATTCTAATTACATAAAATATTTTTTTGATAAATATTTATAAGGTAAATGTAATAAAACAATTGCATCAATTTCAAACATTCTACTTCAACAAACAGATGAAAAAAATACAAAATTTTTTTAACATCAATTTCAAATATTGTTTTTCAACAAACAACAAAAAATACAGAAAAAAATCCTTGCATCAATTTCAAACTTTTAAATTCAACAAGCATAAAAAAATACAGAAAATACAGAATCATATATAAAAGAAGAAGAAGAAGAAGTATGGATGGGAGGAGGCCAAGAGAGCTCTATTGGAGTGGGAAAAAACGGAAGAGAAGGAAAGAGAACGGTAGGGGAAGGAAGGCGTAAACTTTACCTAAGTTGCCCGGAGAATCGGCAGACGGATATATTCAACTGTTACGCGGTTAGTTTACCTTCCCCGACCTCCATTTAGGGTTCGTTCCGTAGGACTTATTTTTTCTACTTATTACTTATTCTTATTAAAATCAGATCAGATCAGACAAGACCCAATCAGATCAGATCCAATCAGATCAGATCGGACTCAATCAGATCAGATCAGATCCAATCAGATCAGACCAGATCCAATCAGATCAGATTAGATCCAATCAGATCGGACCAGATCCAATCAGATCAGACCAGATCAAATCCAATAATATCAAATCAAGAAAAAATATAAAAGATAATATTTATATTTTTTTCAAGGATTAAATAATTATTATTATTATTTGATTAAATCACATTACTTTATTTAAAACTATACACACCTAAATCTTAATTAATATTATAATTTTAAATATTATTGATGTTATATTATTATTGTTGTTGTTGTTATTATTATTATTATATTTCAACTACAAACCATTATTTTATATAATTGTTTAGCTTGTAGGATAGAAATGATGCATGGAAGCAATGTTAAAGCTTAAAAAGTTTTATTGTTTTTAAAAAGAATTATTTTAAAATACTTGTTTATAAAATAATTATACAAAACTTAGTTTTCAAAACTATAAATATTTTATACTTAAAAAGACTTTCTTTTAAACTTTAAGATGATATAATATACACAAGGATGATTTTATGACAAAATTGATAGAGGTGAAAGCGATATTAGTGTTTAAAATTTTATATGATCTTTAATTTGTAACATGAAATATATTATTATGTAATATGTATATAGAATGTGATATTTTTGTAGAATAACATCAATATTTTCTAATATTTGTTTATTTTAATACCGATTATTTAGTTTTCACAAAAATTAAAAAAATTGTGATATTGAAAAGATGTTTAATATTTTTTTAAAAAAGTTTAAACATATTAATGATTTGCTGATTTTCTTAATTTACTTTTTTTTTATGTATATATGAATTGTAATACTTTAAAACTATTAAATTTTGTAATAATTTTAAGTTTAATTTAAATCAAATTTAAATTCATTTACACCAGATCTAATTAGAGAAAATCAGATCTCATCAAATCAGATCCAGTTAGATCAGATCAGATCTAATCAGATCCAATCAGAATATATCAGACCCAATCAGATCAGATCTGATCAGAACTTCAAAAATTCAGATCAGATTCAATCAGATAAGTGTACGGAATAGAGCCTTAACGACCTCGATCTCCTCGCCCAGACAAGGTAAGTTTTAATCTCACCATATTCTACCTCTCCCTCCCTCCATCCAAGCACAGTGTAAAAGAATTGTTTGGAAACTTACAAAATGACTTCGGAAAATGACTTCTCGAAAAATGAGTTATTTTTCAGAAGTCATTCTCCTTTTCTGATGTTTGGGAGAAAGTATAAAAATTAACCAATTCTGTTTGATTTGTTTCTGGAAAATAAAAATGGCAAAATGTGAAAATCTACCAGAAATTAACTATTTTGGACTCAATACTTCGAATTGCAATTACAAAAGCAATTGGGCCCCCAAAAAAAGCTACCGGAAACTGCCCAGACGTCGCTGCCCCCACGGTCATCTCTCACCAAATGCATCCGTTCGAGTAGAACCCGCTACTGGAAAATCAGATGATCCAATCTCTGAGCAGAGGGCAGAAGAGACTCTCCTAGATCTAGTCGTAGAGGAGTAGATCTCAAAGCATATAATAGGGGAGCCGAGCAGGGTGAAAGCACAGACCACCTGGTAGTACCCCTCGATGTTGTGCAGCGACGAGGAAAAGAAGTGAGAAGGGCAGAGATAGGCCGAAGAAGAAGACGCTGGAGGCAAGGCGAAAAATGGCTTCCGAAATAAATTTGGGAAGTCTCAATTCTGGAGAAAAACCTCATTTTCCATTTAACCACGCTGATTTTCCATTGACCCTTTATTTTCCAAGTTCACCAAACAGCACAAATAAGGTCATTTTCCTCTATTCCAAACGGACCCTTGGTTGAAGACTTGAAGTGCGTCTCACACTTAAACTTTGCTTGTCCTCAAGCAAAAACAACTCAAGTGCGAAAAAGGAATGACATGATTAGCTGTCAAAACTCATAATTTTTGAAAGCGACACAAAGTTTATAATCATATATCTTTCTCTTACTTCCAGCAATTCCTTAGATTTATTCTCTCTTTATTTAAAAAAACTAACTTATTTCTTTAATCTTAAGCCGATGCACAAGATTTCATTCTCTATCCAATTCCCAAGGATTAAAATCTAATAGCCTTTGGACTTAAGAAATTTACTCGTCTGTCGTGACTTATTTTGATAAAATATGTGAGTATCCCATAAACATCCTAAGGATATTATTATTTGTAATTATTAATTAATTTTCCTTGGACAGAGCTCCGTCAGAGATAGAATACTCACTTATAATGCTAATAGACTACTAAGATTGTGGTTTTATCCCATTTTATTTGCATACTTGCTCCCTCACCTTATGTGATTCACGGGAGAAGCAGAGCTCTTTTCTGGAGATAGGATTCCCAATTCGTCACTTAAGTGCAATCTCAATAATCATTATAACAATTTAGAAAATAATGATGACAGAAGAGAAATTCCAAAAACCAAACTACTAGTTATTAATCCCTAACTTTTTCAACCATTAAACCCACTTGTGCATCACTTAATGGATAAGAAACAATATAATTAATTAAATAAAAGGAAAATAGAGAGGAAACAAAAGAGTAAGAGAGAGAAAATATGACTACAACTTAGTGTGTATCAAAAATTAACAAAGTAAGACAGCAAATCATACCTGATACTTGAACTCTACCTCCTCACACTTAAAGCGAACTATGTCCTCGTAGTCGGGATGCAAGAGATGAGTCAAATAACAGGGGTAACATTCCTCTTCACACTTGAAATGAACAATAAAGTGCAAGCATTAACCATATAAAAGTTTGCATAAATAAATTAGAATAGCAAAGAAATAGGCCAAGTTAAAATAAAAATGTTTAAATTCAACAGAAATTAAAAACATATCCACTACTGGTGACTGGCTCTGGAGGAAGGAGCTGTAGGCACAGACTTCTTACCGAGCAGCATCTCGAGCTCATGGAGCTTCTCCGTGTGGGACTCTAGGCGTTCATTCATCCTCTTCATTTGCTTCTCATGGGCGCTATGGTCAGTCTCCATGATGTCCTTCACATCCTGGATGCTGGTCTCGAGAGCGCCCATCCTCGTGTTCAGTCTCATCATCTCTTCCAAGATCTTCTGTAGCATGGATGCCTCAACGCCACTCGATGAAGCTGTGTACGTCCCAGGCTGAACAAAAGAAGAAGAACCCCTAGCCACAAACGTCCCTGTGGTGGCATCTGGAATGGGAGAATGGACAGTGGTATCAAGCCCATCAAAGAAATCTAGTGGCGGCTCGTCGGTCTCCTCTACTCGACGTCTCTTCGCAATCCCCATCTTTGTGAGAGATGTGGTGCTCAGAGGGCGAATGCTCTGGTCAATGGGAAGCAGATTATCTAGCATCTCGGGCAGAAGAGAACGTGCAAGACAAGTGACAAAGGGTACTGCCTGAAGAGTCTTCCTATGGCTCTTCCCCTAAAGGAGGAAGAACTGAGCCATGAAGACAGCTAGGTTCACCTGAACCCTCTCTGCCAAACTCCAGAAGAAATAAATGTCTTTCATGTCGATCCGATTTGAATTAGTCGGACGACCAAAGAGACCATGAGAAAGCACGAAGCTAAGTATTCTCATGCGCTGCTCCTCCACTGACAAGTATGCGATGTGTTCTTGTTGAATGGCATCATCAATAAGGAATGCTACTGCCAAAACCGCTCAAGACTAAACTCTGAAGGCAAAGAATATGGAAGAGCAGCAAAGACAAGGGAGTGTGCCTCCTCCTTAGTGTATATGTCCAGACGACGCCCGATCTCAGACATGGAAAGGGTGAAGGCTCGACCACCAAGTGAAAACGTCAAGGTGGAATCGGGTCTGACATCAGCTGCATCCTTGATAGGCCGGCCACCGTGCAGACACTGGTAGGTGCAAAGAAACTCTATCGTGAGCTCCCCAGCAAGGCAGCAACGATGCCAATTGACGAAGCTAAATATAGCGGTAAGTCAATAAATTAACCGAGAATAACTTGGGTCGTCTCACAAGGATTGGCAAAGGGAAGTATTTGTTAATTAACTTACAGTGAAATTAATCTTAAACAAAAAAACTTAGAGCAAACAAGTATCAAATTGAAATAATCGCAATAATAGGATTAATTCAATTTATGATTTAGAAGTAGGTACGAATTGAACAGGTATATGGGCTAAGGTAATTATTTTAGATTAATTTAGCTTCTTGATTAATTAGATTTTAATTCATTAACTTATCCTATTTCTAGGCCTCGTTAATGTGTCTAAATATGGTTGGCTAGATTATTTTTCCTAACTCATAGACAAGCCAGACAAATAATCTCCAATGATTAATTAATAAATTGGCCAGATCTATTAATTAGTGAATCTCATTTTAGACAAATAAATCAATTAATCCAATCACTAACTTAATTTTAATCAATAACATTAGCCCATACCCTTAATTCAATTCATACCAAATGTAGATTTAGCCACTAAAAGCCATATAAACACATAATTTAAAATAAATAGTAAAAGAAATTCTATTAATAGAAGAAAAGTGTAGAAGAAAGATTACATATCTTGAAGAATGGAATACAAATCTAACAAATCATCAAATCAACACTCTAAGACTTGTAGGAAGAACTCTCAAACTCTAGAAGGTAGAAGAAGTGGAATTTTTTGGATGATGCCAAGGGGAAAACCGAGATGGGGTATTTATACCCGACCAGACTCATAGGCGGGCAGACAGGCGGCCGCATGTTAGCCCGCCAATGCCAACTTCAGAAGCTTCTGGATCACCGACCGTTCTAGAACCTCGACAGGCGGGCAAGCCAGCGGGCGCCTGCTAGCCCGCCAGCGCTTTCACATGTCTCCTGCGCCCTTGTTCCCCGCCGGAGCCACTCATCGTCGTTTGCTCATCTTAGACAGGCGGCCTGGTAGGCGGCCGCCTGCCTGGTCGCTTGTCATTAGTCCGCACCGTTCCAGCCTTTTTTGCTAAAATATATCTTCTGAACACTTTTTCCTTCGGCTCCGACTTCCAATTCCATTCCAATAGAAAAATATTCCTAATTTCTTGTTGAAATCAAACATATTTTTATCTTTTCTTGGCCCATTCAATTAAACTACTCCAAAATATAGAAATATGACTCTTAACAGAAAAAATATTCTTTATTAAGATGAAAAATTATTCTCATACATAAAAAATATGTTAAATGTGAGGATAATATTGTGTATAAAACGAGTTTATCAGCGTCTTTCGATTGGTATTAAGTTAAATCCTATAATGAGTTGAAGTGCGTTAGGTTTCCCTATTTAGTTCTCTATTATCAAATATTTATTCGGTGGTCCTTCTTTTGTGAGTTCCTTTCTACAAATAGTCTTTTTTGATCTTCTATCATATTGTTGTTAATTTGAAGGCTAAAAGTCTAAGATAATATATCTTTCTTGTCATAGACAATTCCAAAAGCCACTCATGATGCGTCGTTTGTGATTATAGTCGCATTGTACTACAACCATAGTCTACAGGTATGATCTTTTGTCGGAATCCTAGCCCACAATCATAGTTATTATTTTTGTGTTATCCGTCTAACCAGTATCAGAATACGTCATTGGACATAAAGTTGATATCAAATTATACTTTTAGCCTTTAAATTAACGCCAACATGACATGATATAAAAAAAGGACCATTTGTGGAAAGACACCCATAAAAGAAGGACTATGAGGCTAATATTTGAATAGAGGACTAAATATGAAAATCCCTCTATTATAAAGGACCAATTATCGAATTTACTCTAATACTTATTCCCCTTGGTTCACATGACATTGAGAATCAATGTCATGGGATGACCCGGGGGTGTTTCGGTGCTCTGTTCGTAGAATTGACGATTCCTACCCCCTATAACCCCCCGACCCGACCAGACCCGAACACACCCCTCCACCTCCTTCAATTGCACCCCCAAGTTAATTTTGACTTTTGAGTCAAACTTGGGGGTGCAATTGAAGGGGGTGGAGGTGTGTGTTTGGATCGGGGCAGGGTGAAGGGGTTTTCCGGGGTGATAGAGGGTAGGAACCGTAAATTTTATGAATGAGACACCGGAGCACCCCCAGATCATCCCATGACATTGGGAATCAATGTCATGGGAACTGGCCACATTACTTATTAGTACTTTTTTATTGGATTCGGATCAGATCAATAACATTTTTAAATATAGCTACATTCAGATCCGATTAAATCAAATTTTATTTCAATCAGATCAGGTTGAGTTGAAAATAAATTCACTCAATTATAATCACTAAAGCTTTCACATTTTTTAAATATTTTTTTCCCTTTTTTTCCTCTACGTAGATGTAATTCTCTATGAAATGTTATATTAAATATATAATAAATTCCATAAATAATCCCTTATAACAAGTTATTTTCCATATTTGGTTCTTAATTATTCGATATTACATTCGTGGCCCTCAATTTTTAAAGACTATTTTATAATCAGTCCTTTGAGACTATATGTGGAAAAACTTTTGGTTACATTTGGTCTAAAGGACTAATTATGAAAACTTCCCAATATAATAAGTGTTAAAAAGGTGACACTATCCATACAAAAAGAAAATATTTATACTCCATGTCTAATGCATTTGTTATTGTAACACCTCAACCCACGTAACCCGAATTAATGGCTTAACAAACTAAAATATTACTAAATTGGTATCCACATACAATATTTTTCCAAATAAATTAAAATAATTTAATTCAAATTCCAAACATTACAAATGATTCAAACATTTACTGGAGTTAATTCAAAATAGTGCTAAAGCTAAACTGTCATTTAATAAAAATCATCTTCACATTATTAACTGAAAATCATGGTCGTAGTTATTCTGTTAAAGCCCTGCATCCATGCATCTCCTCCGTCTCGCTGCTCTTTGGAATCAATTGACCTGAGTCTTACCTGCGTGCAACCAAAACAAAACAACTACACGCTCAGCAATGAGCTGAACGAGAAATATCTAACATTGCGAACATACACATAAGTGAATCCACTAGTCCACAGTTGTTACATGTATCATGCACATAAGTCTAATACCATGCAACTCACATGTACAGCTAATCACACAAATTACCTGGCACTTGTTCATCCTTGCTCTCATCATACCTGTGCATTCATCATAACGGTGGATCACCATTAACCTGTACTTATGATCTATACTAGATTAAGGAAAACAAAACAGTTGCACGCTCAGTGATGAGTTGAGCAAAACATTTTGAACATACACCTACTAATCCACAGTTGTCACATGATATCATGCACATAAGTCTAATACCATGCAGTTCACATATACAGTTCATCACATAAAATACCTGGCACTTGTCAATCCTCGTTCTCATCATACCCTTGCATTCATCATAATCCTAGATCATCATTAACTTGTACTTATAAACTATACTAGAGTATGGCCTTCCTACTTTTTCTTGGAGTCATGATTGTCCCCCCTGAATCAGGGGGTTATGCTCCACCAACGAAGGAGTTCTTGTTAGGATCGATTTTTGGAACTTCCCAGTGGGTAACCCATCTTGGGACTACTACCATTTCAGCACGCTTAACTACAGAGTTCTGAAATCAAAGAGGTGTCAAATGCTTCCTAAAACCAATTGGTGATAGGAGGGTGGACACTTTATATTTAACTACATCCTTCTGTAGCCCCAAACCGAGGTAGATTCCTATAAGGCACCCCTACAGTTCACTACGGTAGTGCAGAGCCCCACTACTGAGCGGTGGATGGACAGAATGGGCTTCGTAAGATACATGACACATGTACCTCGCCATGTTGGGCTGTCAATACGCGATACCGTGACAAACTGTAACACCCTAATCCGTCCAGGTCTGCAGCCCCCTTCGGACTAAAGTATTAACTTGAAAATGTACCAAAATACGAGTTCCATATATTATCAATCATGAGCATGTACATTACGTAAAATGCACACGTACATCGGCATATTGCCACAGTGCGATATTCTATTTAGGGAATAAAACAAGGAACTCTTATTTTGATATTTTTTCTATGTTTTAATCCTATTTAGGGTAATCTTTTATTTCATTTTGTATTTGTACTACAAAATCTATTTTGTTCATAACTTTTTATATGTAAGTCATTACTTAAAAAAAATATACAGGTGGAAATATTTTTGCAAGATCTACCTAATAATACCAATGATGGATATATATATGTATATATATTTGAGGCTATGTCTCATTGATATTTTTTGTCTAAATACTTCTAAATTGAACAAGAAACGTTTTATTATTATATTTTTGAAGCGAAACACATTTTAATATTAAATTACGCCATCATATTTTTTTCTTTAAAATTAAACTAACTTCTGTTTTTTTTTTCATTTTTTGGTTATGCTATAAAACTGTAAAGCATGTTTGGAATGAAAATACTGTTACTTAACATTTATAACGTTTTTATATGATTCTTATTTAAAGAATTAGTGGTAATCCTATTTTTAGTGGTACAATAGAGTATTTTCTACTCCATATTATTAATTATCTTTTCCTGAGCATTATAAAAAAAAAAATATGGTATAAAAAATTTAAACATATACTCCATAAACTTTAAGTGTAAATTATGTGTCGAAAGATGAATATAATGAATCTCAAAGTAAAATAATAATAATAAATCCAAAAACATAATAAAATACTCCTTCGCCCCCCTGTATTTATCCACATTTGACTTTTGGAACTGTTCATCTAAGCACTTTGACTCATCAAATTCTCTCAATGTGTAAGCCTAAATATAGTCATGTGTGATCTTGTTTGATTTGTCTTAACATATAGATTATTAATATATAATTTCTATAATTTTTTAATATACAAATTACAAGATAAAATGGATTAAAGAAGTGCATTGGATGATGTGTAAAAATGAAAGTGGACAAATACAGAGGGACGGAGGGAGTAATATTTTATTATTTTATATTATTACGGAGTATTTTATAAAAGATAGAATTTTAGTGAATAAAAATAGGTAAATATTAAAAGAAAACTAAAAATGTAATCATTGTGAACGATGTTAGATACAAGGACGATTGTGGAGAGGGATTATGCCCCAACTTTGTACCCCAATTTGTATCCCGCAGTTTTGCACCAACACTTTGTGTTGGTGTAAAACTAATTTTTGTTAAACGCACCAACATTTGTGTCCGTGTGAATATTTATTAACGCACCAACACTTGTGTCGGTGTAAACCATCGAAATGTTTGTGCAAGCCTGTGGTGTACAAATGAGGTATATTTTTTGGTGTAAGTGTAGCATGTCCTTCTAGAGAGTGAGTCGCAATATACAAAAAAAAGTATTGCTGCCGAAGAAATGAAGAATGATCTATTACAGCCCCTTTCAGTAAGAATAAAAAAGGTACTCCCTACTCCACAAAATTGGTAGGAACTGGTGATCAGTTGAACGCTGAAAATTTTAAACCCTAGCTTACCTAGCTAGCTGTGGCTGCGCTGATGGAGAAATCAGCAGACTATGGAGACCTTCAATGCGTAGGGCGCCTAGAAATCGTCCGGCCCAAACCAGTAGGTTTCATCTGCGGCTCTCTCCCAGTTCCTACTGACAAAGCCTTCCATGTGATTAAATCTGCTCTCGTCCCATCTCCACATACGTAAGTAAATCGATCATCTCTGTGAATGCCGCCTATACATGCATTTATGCACTTTTCGTAATTGAATTGTATGAAACAGTGGCAGATTCAGAAAAAATATGACTGGGGCAAATTCACACTAAATAGTATGGTGAGGTTCAGGAGTGGCACTTCCCATTTTTTAAGCGCTTGATAATGATAAAAATAAATAAATTCAATTTCAAACAAGTATTCAAATACAAAAAATTATTTTTAAAGTAGAAAAATAAAATATAAAATATATCATATTATAATATAATTATGATATTTCAAATATTTTACCTGTATATGTTTTTAAGTGATTATTTTTTACTTTTAAACTAAGATTTTCTTTTGTCAGTGGGGGAAACTAATTTTTTACAGGGGTTATTCTTTTAATTCTCTACAAAAAAATATTTTAATACTATATGTTACAGAGTAAATAAAATTGACTGGGGGCGACCGCCCCCGTATTCATACATGTAGATCCGCCCCTGTCTGGAAATGCAAACTTGGATGTATGTAGTTATTGTTGCTGTTGTTATCATTATCGTTATCACGACTTTTATCATTGCTATTAGAATCCAATGTTTGAACCATAAACTTGTGGAATGCCAATTGGTGAAGTATAGAAACCTTTTTGTTTTGTTCTGTTTTGTTACTTGCTGATCTTGCAGTTTGTGATGCTTAAACATATATGGTACCAGTTACTAACATGACAGTTTCTACCTGAGAAAATCAGTCATACCTGACCTCGAATTTGGTAAATGTCTAAGCCTGTTAGTGATCTCAAATAAGGAAACATAGGAAATGATATGCAATGGTAAGAGTATGAAGAAGAAAAGAAAACAAAAAATGGATTTCAACACCCACAAACCAGCATAGTCCAGTTTTATAAAAAAAACTTGTATATAAGTCACATCTGGTTAGCAATGAGAAGAATATAGAAAAAACCTGAAGTACTTAACATCTAAGAAAAGGTGATTTGTGTTATATGTGTTTTAAAAATCACACATTTTCCATGGCTGCCACATCACACGAACCTCTAGTCCAACTAATATTAATTTTCCAAGGAAAAATTGCAAAGTATAATGTCTGCATCTAACAATTTCCCTTGATTTGGATTCACATACATATGACAATTTCTTTGTCCATATTATTGTTTCATCTATTTATGAAGTATATACTAAAAGGCTTCTTTACTTATAAGTTATAAGCATGCTGTTGAAGAAAAAAGAAAAGAATACAAGAAATATCAATTGTGGCCCCTCAAGTAACAACAACGTAGTTGAATTCCACGAGAGTAGGGTCTACGGAGGTGTGTGTACGCAAACCTTACCCCTACTATAAAGTAGGGAATCTATTTGCAAGAGATCCAAGCTCCCGTAACACAGAGAGCACGGAAAAAGAAGCAAAGAACAAACTAAGGCTAACAAACGAAAACATGCAAGAAGCATAGAGCACCAATCATAAAAAGAACCCAACGACAAGTGAAAAAACTACCACCTAGCCCAAACGCCTATCCAATCTAATCACCTCCTAATTCTTCTTAGGTCTACCTCTTCCTATATTCTTGCCTACTATTATAAGCTCTCACATGTCTACACCGGCGCTTCCGTTGCCTCGCATGCCAAAACCATCTCAACCTAGCTTCATACAACATATCCTTAACCAAAATATTCTTCGAGAATCACATTCATCAATTTTGACCCTCCAAGTATAGATCAAAATAAATTTTGGTCCATCTTATTTCATGCATTTAATCAACTTTCATAGCACCGTTAAACTCTATCCATTTTGTAACAGTGAAAACTAGAGAGAAATAAAGCGGGTGAATTACCTTGCCAAAACAACTAATTGTTCACAAAATTCGTATAACTCTCATTTTTTGGATGCCTTAATCTTCTCATTATTTTAAGAAATTATATTTGGTTCACTTTTTTTCCCCATCATTCCTAAATCATTTGTCTTTTTGACACCAGGCTTGGGTGTCATAAAATGATGCCGACCATTTGGGAACTTGCAATACTTTGTTGGTATCGGGGAGTTGAGTAGAGGGTGCAGGGGCGGGGGTCGAGCCGGGTGGGTTGCCCCAGGTCAACATATTGAACAATGATGGGAGGGGATTTGTGAGGTGAATTGGGCCCGGTTTGGGGTTTATGGAGCACTGTAGGGCCCCCAAATGGCTTCAATATCATATCCATGATGTTTCTAAATAAACCTCGAATACAAAATTCATTTTAGTAAGTGTGCCAAGTCAAATTGGGAAGTAATTTCTAGAGCAATAGATTCACTAAAAAAAATTCTTTTATTAGTTTTTTTGGCAAAATAGCCATTTGCCAATAAATGATGTTGATAAAAATGTATTTATATTGCCATGGAGTATTTTCTTCCATCATCTCCGAGGGAGCCAAAGATTCACTATTTTTTTTGGCTTTGGGTGTGATGGAATTAAGCAAAATGGTTCTTTACACTCCCTGCGCTTCTTTTTCAATATTGAAGTAGCAGTCAGTCAATGCAACTTTCAATGCTCATCATGGGTCATCCTGAAACAACCGTTCTATGTTTTAAACATAGGTGTTAAATTGCATACATCGATACATCCGATCCCCCTTACCTTGCAATGGGCGGGGTAATGTTGTTGTTGCCATGGAGTATTTTATATTATTAAACACATGTTTTAAATTTATGTTAGTTGGGCTTTGCTTTTGAACAATTCCTTATTTTAGTGATATAAGATAATAATTTTTTCTCTTTCTAGCTTTCACAGTTAAATATTGGATGATAGCAACACAAAAATTGATTAGTTGGGGATACCTGAAGGGCCAAAATTGATGAATGAGATACTTCAAGGGTGAAAATGATTTTGGGGAATACTTGGGGATGAAATTGATGAACGTGAAATTTGAGGGACCAAAAATGATTTTGATAGAAAGAGAGTTGCGTGTTTAAATGGATTGTCTTGAGTTCCTGAATTGCAATCGTGGATATGAAAGTGTCATTATTCGTGCTTCACTGAGGGATTATATTGTATGCATTTTGTGACAAAGAGTCAAAGACAGTAGTAGTCATCGGATTATTAAATTGCTAACTTCAAACTTACAATAATTTAGGGTCCAAGCTCCACCTCTAAGATACCAGATGATTCCAACGGAGACAAATCTGAACACTTTGCCCCTTCTCTCTAGTACTCTAGAGAAGGTTATTCCCGTAGCAGCCACACAGTTGAGGTCAACGGGAGGTAAGGCCGTAAAGCTTAGTATATGTGAAATATTCTTTAATTAGTTTACCAGTTTTAAATTTGTAGTTACAAATTAGTCTTGTTGGTTAATATGTACGGATAATATTTTGCAGTAATTTTTTGCAATAAAGTGCTTACTATGTGCAACATGTTTGCTTTATTTTGCGGTATGGAAATTACCCAAGCAGGGTTAGCTTGCTTCAAGTTGCTTTCACCAAATAGTGAGTACGAAGTAGTTTATTATTTATTCTTCATATGATAGGTGTGAAATAGTTGTAAATGATGTAGGATTCTTCTAGAGTGATGAGGTCATGCTAATGAGGTCAGCACCCATGATCTCTGGTAGAACTCAAGATTGGTGGGGAAAATAAATGAAGGATAGTCTTTATTGAATTCTGAAATCAGGATCTAACTTCATAAATAATAAAGATGAAGGAAAATCTTTATCAAAATATGAGTAAGAATCTTAAACTCATATAACTAATAAAGCCAAGGAGAATCCAATGTTAAAATACTGTGTAATCTTCCATAATCCATACACATGACTAGATGTCTATTTTTAGAAAGAGTCTAACTTCTACTAATAGTAACTAACTCATAACCACCCACTAACAAAGTGGGAATAACTTACCCTAAACCTCCCACTTACTAAGTGGGAAAAACTGATCACTAACTTCCCACTAAATGGAATTAAATAATTATTAAATGATAAATATGAAAAATAAAAAGACAACAAATAATTAAATAGTTCTAATTACTTAAATATAATATGACTTAACCAACCAGCCTGGAACCTATCATTACTCCCCTCTTGGAAACACGATCTGTCCTCGAGTCGTAACTTGGCAACCTGATCACTTCAATGCTTCCTTGTATATCCGGGGGCTTTGGTAGGAGTGGCAGGTAAACAATATAAGAACCAGCTTTGAGCAAACTGTATTTGTATAGGGGCATGCACTGTTGAAAAGTTGATGCTGCTATGGTAGCGTACAGGGTATTATAAGAAAACTTTGAATTCATTGTGGTAGATGTACTTATGTCCTTTCTGCGATAAAGTATTGTGGATCTGCTGTTAGCTCTAATTATGAAATCAGGATCTAACTTCATAAACATTAAAGATGAAGGAAAATCTTTATCAAAATATGAGTAAGAATCTTAAACTCATACAACTAATAAGGCCAAGGAGTATCTCCAATGTTAAAATACTGTGTAATCTTCCATAATCCATACACATGACTAGATGTCTATTTAAACAAAGAGACTCTAACTTCTACTAATAATAACTAACTCATAACCACCCACTAACAGAGTGGGTATAACTTACCCTTAACCCCCTACTAACTAAGTGGGAATAGTGACCCCTAACTTCCCACTAAATGGAATTAAAGAATTATTAAATGATAAATATGAAAAATAAAAAAGACAACCACAAATAATTAATCAGTGCTAATTACTTAAATATAATATGACTTAACCAACCAGCCTGGAACCTATCAATCTCATACCTTGACTAAGGTATTTAGCTTTTTATATATTTGTGAGTCTCCTGTCATTTGAGAAGTATGAAATCGGAGAGTGTTCATCAGATTTTACATTGTATGAGACCTAGATTTTTGGCCAACTTTCTGGTGACATTTTCCGGCAAGTGTTCTTCATCTACAAGTGTATAGATTAATTCTCTGCTGCAAACAACCCTCAAGCCAAAACAATAAAAAAGTCTCTGGCAACATTTCCTGGTTACATTTCCAGCAACTTTTTCCAGCAGCACACTTCAATGGCAAGCTCGACTCCTCTCTTTGCCAATAAACATCCTGCCGTTGTCATCCTCTATCGCACGGCTGCCATCGACGAGAAAAGGCCAGTTTTTCATTTTCGCAGATCTACACCAATCCCGCAATTTTTTGACAACACCACCACCACAACAGATCATTGCTGCGACTCTGCCAATGCAAAACACGCCAACCGCTGCTTTCCGCCATGCGCCTCCGATATCCTCCCCACGCCGCCATTCATTTTAGACCAGAAACTCCATATTCTTTTGCTCATGATTCTGCACCCCTTCTGCAATCCAAATGGTGTCAGTTCTGTCAACTTTTGCTACTATTCTAACTATAACCGCAGTTCTAACTATCAAACGTTGGCTGTTTCTGTAGAGATGTGGTTCAAAGGTTGTCAAGGAATCAACTCAACCAAAAGCTCACGCTTGTGGTTGTAAGAAGAAAATCTTTTTTTTTTGGTTCAAAGGGATGCTTTTTTTTGCAATAGTGATAGAATGAACTACAAGAAACAACGAAGACGCCAACTCTATAAAATTCCATTGTTCCCTTTTCTCATTTATCTTTTAATTTATTCTCAGGACACTACAAATACCCATGCACTTCACTTATTAAATTTCTCAGGGCTTGCCCAAAAAAGCGTAGGTTACATGCATGTATTGTCACTGTCATATTTCTAGATGTTAGATCTACTAAAAATGGAGGGCAGACCTAGCACAATGGTGGCGTGTCTCCACTATGTCATGGAGAACCCGGGTTCTAATCTTTCTCTTTACAGGCTTACAGAAGCATGAGGGATGTAGCTTAGGTATTCCCTTCACCAAACCCCACAATGTGGAGCTCTGGGACTGTGTACCTGGTTCTGGGTCCACCTTCTTTTAAAACAAAGTTCTTTCAAATTTATTATTGTTGGGCCCTGTCTAGATTCACTAGAGTCGTGCATGCGTGCGTTCAATATGTGGCACTGACTGCTACACAAGTTCAAGGTAATAAGGTTATGTTTTCACTGTCAGAGGCTAGAAGCTATATATTTTGGCGTAGTGCTAAATGCCTGAACCTGACAACACATACACATTTTTGTGTGTACTAAAGATTGTTGTATGGTGTCAAATACTCATGCTTCCTATTCGTTTGTCTCCAATAGTGTTCCTCCTCTTGTCAAAATACTACATGCGTTATTAGTTTGCCTTCAATAGTCTCTCTTTCTACAGGGTGTACATCTTGACTCCTAGACCCCAACAGAGTTAGGACTAACTGGGTTTGTTGTATATGCATTCCTTTTCCATATATAATCTCTGGACATCGTTGCTTAAAGGCAGTTCAACATCCTTCTTTTATGGTTGCAGATTTGTCAAGGGAAACTAATACTATCACATCAAACCTTACAAGGAAAGGTGAGGCTCTTGCTGTTTCAGGTTTGGTAGACTCCGAAGATGATATTGATGTCATTGCCTCTACCGATATTCTGAAGCAAATCTTCAAGATCCCGTACTCAAAAGCTCGATTGTCAATTGCAGTACATCGCGTTGGTCAGACTCTAGTCCTCAACACAGGGTAGGCCTTTATTCTGTATTGTCTCCCTTTTGTTCTCTTTGAAACTTCAACCTTTAACAATAAAAATGTGCAGCATGGCCTGTCATTGGTAGTTGGTACGATATTATGTTATCATCTTTAGACGAACTTGTTGAAGGTGCGACAAGTAGTATCCAACTTCATATCACTAGTGATTGCTACCATTGTTATCTTAGTATTTTTCTGTCAATTGAGTAATTATTGCAAGCTTTGACCCTTGGTCATTTGTCAAGGAATGAATCTTTTGTGACTAAAGAACCAAGAGTGGTTAACTTCATTCAGATGAGCTTCTTATCTGTTTTCTCTTAACCCTTCACACTCTTAAATTTTCCAAAATGCAGGCCTGATGTTGAAGAGGGAGAAAAACTTGTACGAAGAAATAATAATCCACAGAAATGCACCGATCAATCTTTATTCCTCAATTTTGCGATGCATTCTGTTAGGATGGAAGCTTGTGACTGTCCACCGACCTATACATCACAAAAAGGGTCAGATTCAGCTGTTCACCATCAGCAATTTGAACCAACAGAAGTTCCAACCAAATCTTTTAAACACTCATTTCATGGAAATAATTCCTACATGGAGAGTGATAGTTCTGATAGGGATAAAGGATCTAGGTCTCATTCCAAGTATAAGTCATGTCAAAGAGATTTATTCTTGGGCAAGAAGAAGATTAAGAGACCTAAGGGTCATGATGCTGCCAAGGTGTCCCAAGTTAAAGAAATGCCAAGGAGTTCAGTAAAAGAATCTGAAAAAAATAGAAGATGTTGTAATGATAAATTTTCAAGGGTCTTGTTTTGGCAGTTTCACAGCTTCCGTATGCTCTTAGGAAGTGATCTGCTCATATTCAGCAATGAGAAATATGTTGCCGTGAGTTTACATCTGTGGGATGTTTCACAGAAGGTGTGTATTATATACCCTGTCACAGCTTACCCTCTTTTAGCTAATTTAATATTCATGAGTCAACCCAAATTTTCATTTCTTTGCTTTCTTCTACCATTTTTAGTTTAAATTTTTGAATTTTGTTTTGAGTTGAACGGTGCTTTTAATGTAGTTTCTAAACTATAATGTTTTTGGCTTTTTATGAATAAAAAGTTACAAAATAAATCACTAAATAAATTTAGTTTTGGCTCATTGCATGGGTGGGACATATATAATGAGGTGGAGGGAGCTATGGGTTGCAATTTATCAGATTTTCCAGTTCATTTTGGCAGGTTACTCCACTTATCTGGCTGGAAGCATGGCTAGATAACATTATGGCTAGTATCCCTGAATTGGCAATCTGTTACCATCAAGATGGTGTTGTACAGGGTTATGAACTCCTGAAAACGGATGACATTTCTCTGTTAAAAGGAATATCCGAGGATGGTTTGCCTGCTTTCTATCCTCAAGTTGTTGAACAAAATGGACTCTCCGTTCTAAGATTTCTTCAGGATAACTGCAAGAAAGATCCTTGTGCTTATTGGGTACATTTCCATTTTAATAAATTTTGCACAACCTTCATATAAGCAGACCTTTAAAACAGACCTGGAACCGATAACCTGGAACCTAATCTGAAATGACCCAAAAACTGAAGAACCGAAGTATAACCAAACACCCGAAATGATTTGAACCGAACCAAATGTATTCAAACCCGAGATACGAATCCGATTGAATTCATACGGGTTAAACTTAGAATCGACTAAACCCGGAACCGATTAGACCCGGAATTGATTAGACCTAAAACCGATTAAACCCGATATTGATCAAATTCAAAACAAATTAATCTCAAATCCAATCAAACCTAATAGCTCATTAATATTAAATTTATTAAATGAATTTGGAGAAAAAAATTATATTTTAACATATGTTGATGTCTTTCTAAAAAAGTATATTTGATTTATAGGTACAATTGCTTTCATGTACAAATCGTTTACTCCATATGTTATCACTTAAATAAAGGTGGTTGTCTATTTTTATACAGATTATATACAATTTGTAGTGACATTCTAACACATATTTTATGTAAACAATGATAAACTCCGTATTATTGATTTATTGGTATATATTCAAAATATATCTGAATCAATATACATCTGAACTGATATATATCCGAACCGATATCTATCTGAACCGGGACCGAACCAAAACCGGGAAAAAATCAAATTGAATTGAACTCAAAATCAAACTGAACCAAACCGAACCGGTTATAACATAAATCCGGAAGAGACCCGAACCGAAAAAATCCAAACCGAAAAAATCCAAACCGAAAAAATCCGAACCGGAACCGGGCCGATTGACCCGATTGCCAGGTCTACATATAAGGCCCAAATTATGTCTTTGAAACTGCTTTAATTTATAGTTTTATTTAATCTCTTTTGTAGCTGTACAAAAGTGCTGGTGAAGACGCTGTCCAACTTTTTGATTTATCTGTCATACCCAATGACCATCCCTCAGATGACTACGATGATAGCTCAAGCTCTCTGCCATCTCTTATACACAAAGGAAGAAGTAGTTCCTTACTTTCGTTGGGAACACTATTGTACCGGATTGCTCATAGACTTTCACTTTCAATGGTTTGCCCTTCCTATTATGTTATACTTGTGTGATTTTATTTTGTTCTGTTGCTAATATTGGCTGCTTTATCAGTCTTCTAAAAACTGGGCAAGATGCAAGAGGTTGCTAGAAAAATGTATAGATTTCTTGGAAGATCCTGATCACCAGGTTTGTATTCTTGAATAGTTTATGGAATTGAGAAACACTTCTTTTTAATATGATCTTTTTTGGGAATGATGAGCATGATTTCTCTGAGCTCTGTTGTAACTTAGTTTTGTCCCTTTTATGTCGTGAAGTTGCATGCTTGACTTTAAAATCCTAAATGCAGTATGTTTCAATTTCAAGGATGCTTTTAAAACCTTAAATCCGGTAATGAGAGGTCAGACTTGCTCATGTAATGAACTGTAAAATTTTAAGGTTAGAAACATGAGAAATGTTAGATGTGCTGCTTTTCCTAGTTGGTAAACTAGGTGAATATACACACATAATACACATATGATTACCTAATCATACAACTAAATTTGTATAAAATATTCGTGAATTAAGTATCCTTGGAAAACAATTCGTTAATATTTGGTTATACGTGAATAATTCATACTCCCTCCGTCCCCAGAGTATTGGGCGAATTCTAGCGATCAATTGCATCAAATTTGTATTACATATTAATACAATGAAATAACTTTTTGAAATATTTCACCAAGATAAATCTAATGAAATCATGTTTGTATTAAAATGCAATACAATTTTTATTTAATTGAAGTTCAAAATTTATTCAGTTTGACTAAAAAAACTCAAGCTGGACTAGTACTATGGACGGAGGTAATAATAAAATTTGCAATTTTGGACAACATAGCTTTAAGTTAAACAAAATCTACGATCAAACATTTCACTATGACAATCATATTTCTCTTGGAACAGTTTCTATATGTTACTTTGTATCTCTCTCTAACTACATTTGCCTATATTAACAACAACCACGACTAGTCCACTGCACTCTTTGTACAATTATCTTTGTCTAACAAGCTTCATAAACTGCTCAAGTCATTCAAGAATAGTTTGCATAGTTTGAATTTTCTAGCCACATTGTGTAAACTCTGACCATAAATTGCATTAAAGAATAGAGTTATAACATAAACTTAATATCATTAGATTTATTTTAGAATGTTATTTTGAGAATATATATAATTTTTACATTATTTATTTAAACATAATTATAAATATTAGTGGTTAAAGTGTTGTCTCGAAAACCGTGATATTCAAGCTCCCCAATGTTTTTAAGAATGGAGGTAGTAAATATTTAATATAACTTTACAAGAAAAAAGTTACTTATTCTTTATGTTGTTTTGCAAAATCATTTCACATTCTTTAGTAATGTTTGTAGTTTTGCATAGAAACCCTCCATTATTGAAAATGGGCATAACATACATCAGAAGATAAGAAATTATCAACGAAGAATTTAAGTCCTTATAAATTTATCCATTCAGTATTAAAGGAAGCTATATGTATATATATATATATATATATATATATATGTATGTATGTATGTTAATATGTATATGTGTGTGTATATGTATATACATATATATATGTGTGTGTGTGTGTGTGTGTATATATATATATATATCCTTACTGTGAGAATATGAAAAAGATGCATTTTCAGAATGTCGTGATGCATTTTACACTTGTAGTAATGCATTTTCAAAAAGTTCAATTTATTTAAAAAATTGTCACCATGATTATTTCAATTTTTCAGAATTTTTGATTTTTAATAGCCCTTATATCTTAAATCTAAAGGATCATATGCATTCTTGTTTCTTTCACTATGCACCATTATATATATATATATATCTGTCTCTGTGTGTGTGTGTGTGTGTGTGTGAGGGGGCTTATTCTTACAACAATTATTTTTACATGTCTTACAACAATGGAATCGGGGCACCTACAGTGCTCCGTTCGTAAAAAATGATAGTTCCTACCCCACATAACCCCCCATTAAACCCCCACACCCCGGCCCTAACGCATCCCCACACCCCCTCTGATTGCAATATCCATGCAATATCCATGCACGCGCACACATACACACATATATATAAATGTGTGTGTGTGTGTGTATATATATATATAAATATATATATATATATAAATATATATATATATATATATATATATATGTATATATATATATATATATATATATATATATATATATATATATAAACAAATAAATAAATAAATACACACACACACACACATTTATATATGTAGGAGTTGTAATCTTACACCATGTAAGATTACATTACTTGGTCACCGCTTAAATTCGGGCTCTTATGGTCCTCAGCTCTTAAAATTGATGGTTCTTACTCACCTCCTCCCCCCCCACACACAGCTCTGTGTTTTAAACAAATGGGTCAGGCTACGTACGTGAACGTGATTACCTGTGGTGCCTGAGCCGGGGGTCTCTTTGGAAACAACCTCTCTACTTTCGAGTAGGGGTAAGGTTTGCGTACACATACCTCCCAAGACTCTACTTTTGTGGGATTCGATTTGGTTGTTGTTTTATTCTCATACCCTATTGGCCTATTATACTAACTAGGCTAGTATTCATTACATGTGGGTGAGAATGAAGTTGTCATAGGAAACATGAGCATTGCAATATGAGCATAATTCTAGTAACTTTTAATTGTAGGGTGGGGAGACTTTACTATCTGTGCAGTATGAAATAAATTGATTTTTTACTGTATAACAGGTTATACGCGGATTAGCTCATGAACAATTTGCAAGACTCCTTTTAACTTGTAATGAAAATCTGGAGGTTTTGTCTGAACCACTTCCCTTGGAGTCTGAAGTGGTGATCACTGATACTGACAAGGAAGATTCAGTTCATTTCTTCACTGGTATCTCTGAACTGAGGCTCCATGAGAAAGTCCCTTTACAAGTTTCTGGAGATCAACCAAGTGGAGATGCTGCACTTTTGAAAGACTTTAAGTCTGGGGACCCTGTAACAAAATCAGCTGGAAACTTAGCGTCATGCCGAATACTTGAATATTCAAGTGAGATGGATGCAGGTCATGCAGCACACTCTGAAGGACTCCCGAGTACCAATGATGCAAGATTTGAAGTTGACCACTATTCAGAAAGCACCAGTGCTGCTGTCCAAGATGTTTCTGATCCTGTCCGTTCTAAGCTTGCCGCAATACATCATGTGTCTCAAGCTATTAAAGCTCTTGGTGGATGGAATCGACAAAGACGAACCACTAATTCAAAACTAGACAATGGTGACGGAACTGAGGATGACCTGCCTCTTTCAGTAAAATGTTTTGTTTGTGCATGTGGTGATCCTGACTGTATTGAAGTTTGTGACATTCGTGAATGGCTTCCAACTTCAAAATTGGATGATAAGTTGTGGAAACTTGTTCTCTTGCTTGGAGAGTCATACTTGGCCCTTGGGGAAGCCTACAAAGATGGTGGTCAGTTGTATGAGACTTTGAAGTGTGTAGAGTTAGCTTGCTTTGTTTATGGATCAATGCCTCAATATAGGGAAGAGACAATGTTTGTTTCTTCCATTGGTTGTAGTTCACTTACTGAGGAAGAAACTGATAATGTTAGTGAAAATGTGGAGTCTGTAGTTGGTGATTGTGCTTTTGCTTACAAATACCTCTTTTGGGCCAAAGCTTGGGCTTTGGTTGGAGATGTGTATGCTAAACTACACCCAGTAGGGGGTAAAGATGTCCCTTTAATATCCGAAGAGAAATGCTTTGTCAAAAAATTGAAAATGTCTTCTGAAGTTCAACTGGAGGTAGAAAGGCTAAAACAGAAATTTGGACAGTTTACCCAAAATTGCAGCTCCTGTTCCTTGATGAATTGCAGCTGTCAAAGTGAAAGGACTAGTAGTGGCAGCAGTGCTAGCTGCAGCTCTAGAACTACTGGCTCTTTAGCTCCCGGGAGAAGGCAAAACAAAAGGTCACATGCTAAGAGTAATTCTTGCCATCATGCTGAACATTTTGAAGGTATGCTTCTGAAAAGCCATCTACAGAAAACAAGAATGTAGAGAACTATATTAGTCTGATATGATTTCCATTCTTGTAGGTGAAACAGGTGTTTCTTCTACTGAGTCAAATAGAAATGCTTCTCTGAGGCAAGTAAATGATGATGGGGCCATACACATGCAATCTGAAGCATCAAAAGTGAAAAATGGGGTCAAAGGTGGGGGTATTTTCAAATATATCAGAGATTGTAGACTTGGTGACACTGATTTCAATCTTTCTCATGCCTTGAAATGTTACAAAGAAGCTAGGAAAGCACTGGCAGAACATCCTTCTAATTTGAAAGAAGTGCAATCTTTAATAAGAAAGGAAGGATGGGTTTGCAATGAGTTAGGTCGAAGAAGGCTAGAGAGGAATGAATTGGATAAAGCTGAAATTGCATTTGCTCAGGCGATTAATGCCTTCAAAGAAGTATCGGACCACACAAATATTATATTGATTAACTGCAATTTGGGACATGGAAGAAGAGCATTAGCTGAAGACATGGTGTCAAAGATTGACACACTCAAGAAACATGCAATGTTGCATGATGCATACAAGCAAGCATTGGAGACTGCCAAATCACAATACAGTGAATCACTCAGATATTATGGAGCAGCAAAAGCAGAACTAAACACTGTTGCTGAAGGAACTGATTCCATTTCTATCAGCTTGCAAAATGAAGTACATACACAACTTGCACATACATATTTAAGGTTTGGAATGCTATTAGCCAGAGAAGATACAACTGCATCCGTTCAAGAGAATTATGTACTAGAGGATTATGTTTCCTCCCGTGCTTCTAGATGTAAAAGAAACCCGAGAAAACATGAGATATCGGCTAACGAGGCTATTAGAGAAGCTTTGTCTGTGTATGAGTCATTGGGTGAGTTACGTAAACAGGAGGCTGCTTATGCGTATTTTCAGCTGGCGTGCTACCAAAGAGATTGCTGCCTCAAGTTTCTGGAGCAAGATCAGAGTAAAGCCATTTTGTCTAAGGGTGAGATTAGCTCTCTCCAAAAGGTAAAGCAATATGCATCATTGGCTGAGAGAAATTGGCAAAAGTCAATGGACTTTTATGGGCCAAAATCACATCCACTAATGTATTTGACTATCTTGGTTGAGAGAGGAGCTTTCTCTATGAACTTGTCAAGCTCTCTTCACTCAAATATGGTATGATTAAAGTTACTCTACCTTGCATCTTTTTCTCTGAATAAGTGTTTGGAAGATTTATATAGGTTAGCTTCAAATATAAGATTGATTTGGGTAACATTAAAAGCATGATAGGATTTTATTACTTTAGTTATTTTTGGTGTGATGATTCTATTCTTTTTTCTTCCTGACATCTTTTATGTTGCTTCACTTGCTTGACGAGTTCTAGATTGCATAAAACTACAGCAAATATTAGAGGATCACTTAGTGGAGTCTGCAGTGAAATATTGTGCATCTTATAGGGCAATAGAATGAACACTTTTTGCTGCTTTATTTTGGAAAATAGTTGGAAACATGCATATTGAGCCTCAAAATTTTGTAGCCATTTTTAAGAAAAAATCAGAGGGAATGCTAAGAGAGATGGAATACTCCCATGACTTCTTGAGGCATAATGTTTGGACTGTCATTTTCCATTTTTTCCATTGGTGAAAAATCTGGTTTTGGCAAAATGCCTATGTTACAAGCATTTACTTGGACTTAGAAAAGTAAGAAGAGAAAAGAACTATCTGGGTTTATACCATTGCTAAGCGGCCTCCTACAGAGTTCTTAGCATCGCTATACAAATACAACAGTCTATATACCCATGTACCTTTACTAAATGGTCCGCAGTTGTACCTGTTGTTGCTCTTCCACCTTAAAGTTATTTGCATGTTATTCATTCAAAGATATCATGCTTGCATTCATCTTTATTTAGCGATAATGCTCGAGGGTCTAATGGAAACAATCACTCTTTTTTTACGAGGGTAAGGTTGCATACATTTTGACCCGCTCACCCCAACGCAGTTGGGATTATACTGGGTTTGTTGTTCTTGTTGATTATTTAGCAGAACAAAATGGTAAAGTAGCTTGGTAGATAAGCAAGTAAATAAATAAATCAGTTTGTCCACTTATGTTCGATGCGATTAAGTATGAGTTAACTTTTCATCGAAAAACTTTTCTATCGTAATTCCCAGGTAGTAACATTGGAAGTTTTGAGTATTGTTCAATTTTTACTTGTATTTTGTCAGTTATGATTAGAACGGAATGACATTTAAGCTGTAAAATGTTTTGTGTAGCAACACCTTGAATCAGCTGTTTCTCGGATGCTTGAAGCACGCCATTTATCTGAGAACACAACATTGGACTGTGATAATGGCCCTGAAATTTGTGCGAGATTTTGGAGCCAGTTGCAGATGTTGTTGAAGAGGTTGTTGTCAGTAACACTTTCCACCAGTGCAAACAAGCCTTCTGCAGCCAATATAGGAAAGCTAAAGGAGCTCTACAAGATGTCTTTAAAGTGCGCCGAGTTCAAGCAGTTGGCTGCCATGTACAACTTGTGGGTGTTGTAAATTGCTTGGAACCCATCCAACTTTTTGCTACCTCTAGGTACCATACCATAATCCTACTACTATTTTAAGTACACCCTGAAAATGTTTTCTTGTTTTCTCCATGGAGTTGCATACTCGTGAAAAGTACCCCTAATTGGTTGGGTACACGACAAAATAAACACACACTGTCTAACATATAGTCTAGTATAACTCTAGTTTAATTACAAACTTAACAAAGCTTATGTTTGGACACAAGTTGCTTTCTGGAATCAGAACATCTTGGCTTCTTTCCCAGGAAGTGACTGGAGAGTGGTCTTAGAGAAGATATGAAAATTCAAAGGTCCCTTGAAGACTTCAGCTGAAGATGGCCACTTGTATTAAATGGAATTGCTTATGCCATTCCTTCACCGAAACCTTGAAAGTCCAAAATCCAATCAATAAAAAAAAAACGTTTGAAGTAGAACTTATTAAGAGTATTTCCATCTTCCTGGTAGATAATGATGTTGATTAATCCTGAAAACAGTAACGCTAAAGGCTACCGTCCGATAGCTTTTTCAAATATCTAATGCTAACCTCTAAGTCTCTAACACTGATGCCAAACGAGGCCAATATCGATTTAAAGAAGTGTACACGAACAACCTAACATGTAAAACAACATAAAGCATAAACGTAATTGAGTGGCAAATAACTTCTGTGGGAAATATATGCTCATGCATCATCACCTTTAGATAGGCGAATAAATGCGAATTTAGGAATTGAAGCCATGGATCCCAAACCTCCGACCCAAACTAATTCAAAACTTTCAACTGTAAATAAAAAATGATGTATTTTTTATTTGAATAATATGACGAGCTTTAGTTGTGTGTGTGTGTGTGTGTGTGTCTATATATATATATATATATATATATATATATATATATATATATATATATATATATATATATTATATATATATATATATATATATATATATATATATATATATATATATATATATATATATATATATATATATATATATATATATATATAATATATATATATATATATATATATATATATATATATATATATATATATATATATATATATATATATATTTGAAAGAAAATGTTATTAAGTGATTCGAATAAAGGTACAAAAGGGGTCACAGTGGATCGCCCCTCTAACAGATGGAGGTAACTGTGCTAATACATTGAATGATCGAAACAAGTTATTTGTGAGAGTGTAACGTGCGAGAGAGTGAGCTGCCGTATTTTCCTCTCTGAAAATATGTCTTGCTAGACCTCTATTTTTTGCCAGCAGCTGATGAATCTCGTTACTAAAAAGGTCCTCCTGTTTATTCTCCGTGATTCGTTTCAGCGCATTTTTTGCATCTAAGTGGATGTTGATGGGTTGTGTTGTGATACTAACAGCCCATTTGAGGCCCAATAGTGCAGAAGCCAATTCTCCTTCTTCACTGTTTTCTGTTTTCTGTGTGGCATAAAAAACAGATCCCATCTATTTCTATCTTCCTTTGGAAAATCTACTACAACATCCTCCCTTTCCCTAAACAACTCACCCGGTTTGGGCAAAACCTTCCTTCTATGTGTCTTTTTTGCAGGAACAATGAAGACAATGCGAACCACACACTCAAGGATTGCAGATTCAGTAAAAATATCTGGGCACACTTTGAATCTAGTTTCAAGATCACGACAACTACAACACATGGAATTTGCTCTTACCTGTCGCTCTGGTGGAGGAGCAATAGTATTGACCAGCAAAGTCAAGCAGAACGCAAGGTGATTCCAGGGATCATAGCGCACGAAATCTGGAAGGAGAGAAACAGAAGAACTTATGACAACGAATCAAAAACCGAAACCCAAATCATCCATATGATCTGGAAAAAGTTGATGGAATGGACAATTGTAAAAGGAAAGAGGAGAATCAGCGTCACTCACTCGTCCATCCCATTCATTTCATTACCGGCAATTCACACCTTCCCCTGGACAAGCGCAAGGGAAGGGATGATACTTAGTACAGATGTTGCGGTGAAAGATGATATTATGTGTGGCGGAGCAATCCTACGCACAGGCACAGGAAGATTCATTGGAGCAAAGTCAGCAATAATCCAATATATATATATATATATATATATATAAGAAAACCCCCTAAATAGGAGTAAAACATGTGTTATATCCTCAAAGTAGGAGTTCAAACTTAAACTTCTCCAAGTAGGAGTAATTAAATTTTTTTGTTGTACAATTGTTTAGCCGCCGGGAGCCACCCATTCACTGCCTTGGCGGAAATTAAATGAACATGACACTAGTGCTGACAATGTTTGACTAATAATGATAACTCTCATGCATGCATGGATGCTAATATATGGCTAGCTATTACTTCTTCAATCCAAACTCTTTCTATTTGTTTTCTTTTTTCTTTTTTGGGATTCTTTTTTTATTATTATTGGTGGGGGTGGAATTTTTTTGGCATAGAGCTAACAATGGAGAGATTGTGTGTTTGTTTATTTTGATTGTCTTCTTCCCATAATTAATGACTTCGTGGGCTCGATGCATGCACATGTATCACCGAGTACAATTGAACTTTTGGCATTTTGTAGAGTCACGTTTGTCACTGTGCATTGACATCTTTGGTATTTTGTTTTCAATTGACCTAAAATTTTATATTTTTGCATCCTACAATGTTTTACATATATCCTTTATATAAAGGATGCAAAATATAGCTCTGGCAATGTTTTACTCCTATTTTGCTCCTTAACCCTATATCTTAAGGTGAGATGACAAGTCTTTATTGGTTGCTTATGTGGCAAATTTTATTAATGATGAATTGACCTTTCTTTTTATTTTAAAATAGAAATTTAATAATGATTTCAAATTTTGGAAAAATTCTACGTTAAAATATTTAGTACAAATAAAGAATTCATTATTTTGTGACATTAGTTGAGTATTTATATTTTTTATTTTTAAAAAGCAATTCATCTATTTATTTGTTATGATGTGATAAAATTAATTATGTTATAAAATCAAATTTGTGAAAGATAAATGTAGTATTGTCCGAAATAGAATTTTTAAAGGAAAACAATTATATAAAATATAATTTTATGATAAAATTATTATGATGTAGCAAACAATTAGTGAAAATATAAAATTGGTATTATCACTTACCATTTCAAGACTAGCATTTTTTATGAATCAAATTTTTAACTAAGTGCATACACAAAAAACAAAATTTTGATAATGATATATTCTCATTTAAGAGTATTCTTATAGAAAAGGATCAAATGTGTTTATAATTGATCCTTTATTTATAAAATTGATATTTTAATCTTTAAGAAGCAGAGATGTGATATTGTTTAAGAGACATTTCTGACACGTAAAATATATTATAGAAAGTAAGAAGTTAATATTATTGTATGAAGTCCTTCGGTACAATTAATTATGGAAGAGAATATAGATATTCATTTTTATAATAATTATTTTCTAATTATGTATAATTTTCTATTCAATTATTACAAAACTTCTAAAAGTGTGTTTGGTGAGCAAAAAAATATTAGTTTTGAATTTTGATATCTCTAGATATCCTTATCCTTTTCTGGTGTTTGGTGAAGTTAAAAGAGTTATCAAATTTAATATATGCAGATATCATAAATCTTTAAAATTGATGGTCTCAGTATCTCCCGAATTTGTGAGATATCAATATGGGGGTTTGATATCTCTCTCAAGTATTGATCATTCTTCGTCACTCGCTACCATTATCACTGCCAACCACTCCCGTTGCCAGTCACCTTTTCTTACCACTAATTAAATCCTGAATTTAAATCTCTCCAAATAAAATCATTTCAGATTACAAAGTCCATATCATTTCTCTGAGTTTTCATAACCTACATCTTATAATTTCTCCAAAATTCACTAAATTGGCCCTAAGCAATTAATAAGATATTTCTTCACTTCTAAATAAATTTCATATTTTTATGATATATTTAAATCGAAGCAGTCAATTTGATTATATTTTTTAGAATATGAGAAGATTAAAAAAACTTATTTCAAAACTACAATGAAACTTTATAAAAATGAGAAGATTAGAAAATAAATTGTTAAAGCACGTAAAATATATTAGACTTTTAAGTTGTTGAGATAACATATTTATTTTGTACTCAATAGCTTGGTTTTAGATTTGCAATTACTTCAGACACAATTTTGATGTCAACAATTGTGTCTTTTATCAAATTGCATTTCCAATTCTCAACTTTTGATTATATTATATTCGTAAGAAATTTGAGAACCAGATATATGTAATATGAATAAGTACACAACTTAGGGTTTAGAAATTGTATCGGATGTAATTAGAAATACATGACTAATATGTTGAGTATGAAATAAATGTACTATCTTATCTAACTAGAAGTTCTAATTAGGTTAAGGACTATTTTCAAATTAAAATATTTTGTAGGGATGACTTTATCAAAAAATATTTTACTGAGACTAAATTTTTTTTATTCTATAGGGTATAAAAACATATTTAAACCTATTTTTATTATATTATAAAAGACAAATGATTAAAACAAAATATATCGATGGGACTTATTATATTACACTAACATTATTTATGATTTTATTATCATTGAGTACATTTAATTAAGAAAGAGAGATATTTATTTCTTTTAATTTTTTTTCATTTCATTTATAATAATAGTTTCGATGAATATATAAACTACTCTCTTTATCTTTAAAAAAAATTTCATATTTCTTTATATTATGATTAAGAGAAGTTAGCTTTATTCCATTTATTTAAATAGTGATGTAAAATAACAAATACTTCTTAATCCCTATATTAAAATTATATATATTAAGTGTTTAAACCATACGGAGTATTACTTAGCAGGATTATTTAATTTGACTTTTGTATTTTATCTTTCTAATTTGACCTATTATTTTAATCAAAGAAGGTTTGCACTGTAACTTACCATATTTAACATGTAACTTAAGATTTATAAATTTATATTAGGTGATAATTCACTATATTGATGCATGAAAATAAAAAAGACGGATGAAGTATGGCTCGATTCTCTTTTCTTCATTTTCGCAATCATACAAAGAAATTTAAAAAACTGATATTCTTAGAGATGAAGCGATATAACATGGACTTTCACAAAAAATATTTCTATAAGGAAATTAATATTAGGAGGTCGAGAAACGCGTGAAGATCTGTGACAATTAAAATTTAGATGCAAGAATAATCAGTATTTTAAGGAGAAGTACGAAGAATATTTTATGTGCAGAAGTGAATAAGATTTAGGTTAAACTACAACATCAAAGAGAAATATAATTTTTAAATTGTAACTCTTTGTATTTTATAAAACATTATGTATTGACCAAAATACTTTCACACACTTAAATGATTGAATATTTAAAAAAGAAAGCAAAAAAATGAGTAAAAATTGTGAAATAGTTTTTGTAAAATTTCATTATAATCATAGAATCACTAATGTTTTTTTTGCATTCACATAATTTTTGAAATAATACGAGGGAGAATAATCATTATATTTTTAATTTATTGTAAAATTTATATTTCTTATCATATGATTGTTAATTTATGTTTTCCCACTTTTAATAATACAAGAAAAAAGATTCAATATTTAATTAGTGCAAAGGGCCAAGGAGAGAAAGAATCACATTAATACATCATAGAAATTAAAATCATATATTTCCGTTAATGTAAATTAATCTGGCGGAGAAGAATCAAGATTTTTTTATATTAAAATTACAAGATCGGAAATCTAAGTTTGTTAAATAAATGCAGGGGAGAAGAATAATAAAATCCGCCAATGTTTTTGTCGTATATTTTTTGAATTCAGGGGGTGAGAAGAATTATATATTTGTAATAATTTAGTAAACCTAGATTTTGTGTGTGTGTGTGTATGTGTGTGTGTGAAATTTAAATGGTATATAACATAAAAAAAATTAAGTTGTTTAAATATTTGATATTGTATAATAAAAAACAATTTAAATGGACATTCAATTTAAAATATTGTCATTTGAATGTAATGATTTTGTGCATGTTTGTATACTGTTGCATTTCAAATGAGAAGCTTGCTTCATGCACATATCTTAATATGGTTACACTAGAGGGATAAACTTCAATCGCTTGAGTCAATTGATCGTGTGACATGTGTAGAGGTTCATAATAGAGATAAATATCCTAGATTTTATGAGTTCGTAACTCGATTATTGATGCATGATCCATGTAGCATAAATGATCATAGATCTCTATATATGGAGAATGATAAATTTATGAAACATTTTCCCAAAAAATTTCTTGATAAGACATCGTTTGATGGAAATAACTACCTGATATACAAAAGAAGAACCTTAGAGGTCACCACAATATAATGAAAAAGAATATCGAGTTGGATAATCGAATTGTTGTGACATACAACCCACAACTCTTGATGAGGTTTCAAGATCAAACAACATTGGACATTGAAATAAATCTAATTCAATCAAATATATCTTTAAATATGTAAATATAGATCTAGATAAAGTAACTGTTGCACTTATCCAATCTAACTTTGGCATTGTTGATATTATGGTGTATTATGAAACAAATAAGTATTCTGATTGTCATTACGTATCTGCATGTGAAGCCTCTTGGATAATCCTCTCTTTTGATATACAAAAAAGGTAGTGATCAGTACTGAGATTGAATTTTTATAACCCAAGGCTAAAATTCGTAACCTTTAGACACCAACAAAAACTAAAAGATGTTGTCGAAGAAATTATTGATAAAGCCTCAATGTTTGAAGCTTGGATGATTTTCAATACAAAATATAATGCGGGATAAAATTTGACGTATGCAAAGAGTTTCGAGAATATTTTATGTACAACCACAAAGTGCGGAAATAGTTCAAAGGCAACAACGACCGTCAATAGACAGACTACAATACGTGCTTACAAAAACTAGAGAGTTATACTACTTGAGAAGTATTAAATGTCCAACAAGGATGTACAAATTATAAGCGCTTGAGGACAGTTAACAATGTTCTACATAATGCATTCAAGGAAGAATGTGAAGCATTGAGGTTATTAACCGATGATAAATAATTTATTGAAGGTATGAAAGAGGTTGTTAAATCAAGATGTGGGAATCTGCTAAAAAAGTTGTTCGTCACATTATTAGTGACAAGTACCATGAGTCACCCACTAATTTTTTTTCGGAAAAATGAGAGATGTAATGAGATTTTTTAATAATAACTTCATAAATGAACCATTCGGAGGGAAAACAGCTATACTCGGAGGTGATTTTATCCAAATTCTTTCAGGTCTACTCATAGCGTAGAGAGAGGAAATTGTGGGTGCTACCACCAATTCTCACAAATGTGATTGTAATGTAAAGTTTATAGGTTAGCTAAGAATATGAGATTGCATTTATCTACACGCTCTTGCACTGATAGAGACACATAATCTTTTTCTGTATTGATAAGCAAAGTCAAAGATAGAAAACTTGGACAAGTGATCGATGAAACTGCTGACGTTGAAATCCCGCTTGAATTCTTGATGCTTGACACAAGTTACCCCCTCAAGAGTATAGTGGACTTTACTTATCCAAACCTATTAGAGAACATGAAAAATTATTCTTTTTTTGAGGATAGTGCATTATTAGCACCCACAATCGAATTTGTTAAATGACAAATGAACTTGTCATATCCCTTATTCTAAGAGGTAAAAAAGAGTAATTAAGTTCTCATTCTTCATGCCAAACATATTTAGATGTAGTTGTTGAAGACGATTAGATAACAGTTCAATTCTTCTTAATGAAATCAAATGTTAGGGGAATCAAACCATAAAATAGTTTTTAAAAGGGGGTACCGATTATGTTATTGAACAACATTGACCAAATATATGGATTGTGTAATGGTAAAAGATTAATCATTAAAGAGATGTGAAAGAACATTATCAATGTAATTGATGTTTCGAGAAATCGCGTTGGAGAAAAAGGTTTACATACCCTGAATAAAATTTGGTATCATCTGATAGAATTCTCAATATAATAGTCCTATGTTTTGCTATGATTATAAACAAAAGTCAATGTCAAACATTGCCCTTTGCTATATTATTTTTAACCAATTCGGGATTTACTCATGGTTAGCTTTATGTTACTGTTTCACGAGTAAAGAAAAAGACATGATTAAAATTATTGGTTCTAGATAAAATAAAAATGCTTACAACGATACAAAAAATGTTGTGTACACTAAAGTCTTTCAAAAAATTTGGAATTAAAAAAGATTTTTTCGAGTACACTTTCAATTTCTCAAATATTATATTCTACTTTGTCGTTGTTTTCCATTGATTAAAATTTGTGACAGAAATATATTTACTTGATTCTGGAATAAATATTTCATTGAAAAATTTCAAAATCGACAATAGTTTCGTTCGACCCCGTGCATCGCACGGTTAAAAATACTAGTATATATATATATATATATAATATATATATATAATATATATAATATATATATATATATATATATATATATATATATATATATATATATTATATATATATATATATATATATATATATATATATATATATATATATATATATATATATATATATATATATATATATATATATATATTAGATTTTGGTTCTGGTGAGAATACGATCTTAGGAGATAAATGAGAATGAATCTGGTGCTTTAGATTGTGCGATCTAAGGGTCAGGATTGCATCAAAATTAGGTGCAACAAAATGGTTTGAAAATGCATCACGTCGAAATGCATCATAATCCTTTGAAAATGCACTATCTCAAAATCTGAGCGCAGGATGCAATCTGAGCCGCACGGTGCATCAGATCCAAGGACTAGATTTCATTCTCATTTCTCTCCACAAGGTGCATTCTCACAGGAACCGGCCCATATATATATATATATATATATATATATATATATATATATATATATATATATATATATATATATATATATATATATATATATATATATATATATATATATATAATATATATATATATATATAATATATATATATATATATATATATATATATATATATATATAATATATATATATATATATATATATATATATATATATATATATATAATATATATATATATATATAATATATATATATATATATATATATATATATATATATATATATATATATATATATATATATATATATATATATATATATATATATATATATATATATATATATAATATATATATATATATATATATATATATATATAAACGTTATTTTATATTTTGAAAATTATTTATTACTACATCACCAATTGTGAAAAAGACATCTCAATATATGTTATTAACACTTATTTAACCATTGATCACATATGTTATTTTGCAACTTATTCTTTACAAACTCTATTCCAGAGGCCCAAAAATCTTTAATGATACTCAATTTGTTCAAATTCAAACTGTTTTATTTAGTTTATGAAGTTTGACTGAAATTACTTTGAATTCAATTTATATGAGAATTGAGATTGAATTAAAAATAAAACTTACAATTATAAAAGCTACTTCAAGAGTTTTACACTTTTACAAAATAAGAGGTGACATGATTATTATTTTATTAAATGAATAACGACAGTAAATATAAAAAATAAATGAAGTTTGACTCATATAAATAGTAAATATGTAGTTTAATTTGGAATGAAGGAAGTAGAGCATATTTTATGGTGGACTTAACATACATATGAGCAAAATAAGTATTTTTTTACTACTTAAATAATCATCTATTTTTTTAATAAAAAATTAAAAAGAATCTGTGAGCAGGTCTGCAAAAAAGGATGTACCATAGAAGCACCCAAGGAGTAGTTGTTAATGATGTGCGAGGAATGGCTAGCGACAAGTGCACAATGAGGAAGGATGGATCTTGAATGAGAAAAAGACTAAAGTATGAGAAACATTAAAAATATATCAAAATAGGAGTTTTATGTTTTTTGTCCAGAAATAGAAATTAAAATGTATTTACATTGCCAAAAAGTATAGTAAAATGCTTATGTAGTATAAGTGCCACATTACCACAGTGTGGACTTCTATTTAGAAATTAAAAACATGGAACTCCTATTTTGATACTTTCTCTATGTTTTACTCCTATTTAGGGTGATTTCTTATCTTGAATTTGGATATGACCATGATGCATGAGTTTCTTAGAGATTTACATTGACTTGGGCCTTGTTTGGGAATAACATTTTTTTATTACCGTTAGCGTTTTGGATAAAACTTTAATGATGCAGATTAGTTCTGAAAATGCTAAGAGCTACCGTCGGATAACTTTTTCAAAACGCTAACGCTAATCTCTAACGCTGATTCCAAACGAGGCCTTAGTCTATAGTGCTATCTTCAATATAACGTATTCAGTAGGATTTTTTTCATTCTACACGTGGCCTACAGCAAGGGATCGCCTATCTCCGAGCCTCTTTATCTTGACTGTTAAAGTGTTATCTCTTTCTTTGGCTCGTCTCCATGCTTCTTCATCGGCGTCTCGGTTCCCCAAACCTCGAGGTGCTCCCCATACTTGTCATCTGGCCTATGCTCAATATTTGGTCACTTTTACTCATAGTTTTCAGAACCGGACCGGTGACCGAATTGGTCAAGGTATTGGTTCACTGGTTCACTTGTCGAACCAGTGATTCAACTGGTCGGACCGGATGACACCTTGTAGCAAGTGATGCATGTTCTCCATGGCTGTGAGCTTATGTTTGGCTAGTAGGAGGTCTGATTTGATTTCAATCTTTCTGATCATTTCTAGAAGTCCTGTTTTCTTTAATTTATTTTTTATTATTTATTCTTATTTGAATAACATCATATTAGATCGAATCAAACTAAGTTAGATCAGACTAAATTAGGTCAGATGAAAAATAGTTTCAAATTTAACATTAATTAGATCAGACCAAATCAGATTAGATTAGACATTAATAAAATAAGATCAAATCCAATCAGATCAAATAAACAGAACAACTTCTAAATTGATATTATTTGGATCTTTTTGATATGAATCTGATTCTAATTTTTGTGAGTGGATTTAATATGATTCAAATTAAATTAAAAATAATTAAAATAATTTTTTGATCTTGTGTCATTATCCTCACATATTTTAAACTATTTTTATTCGGATAACCATTCATATAATTATTAATTAATTACATAAGTTCAAATTTTAAAATTATTAATAGATATAATAAAAGAAAATGAGCCCAAATTAAAAAAGGCAATTATTTTATTGCAGTTGATACAATAAGGGACTACTAAGGAGATGTATGCATCTACTTTCCCTTTTTACTTTCTCTTTTCTTTTCTTTTTAGGGGTGTACATTCCCTTCCCTTCTCATTTCTCTTCAAATTTTTAATATTATTTTTTAACAATTATTTTGATTAAAGTAATTAAACTAAAGATATAAAATACAATTAAATAAAACAAACTTAAAAAACTGAAAATAAAAATTAAAAAAGGAAATAAAAAAACCTAAAAACTGAAGAAAATGTAAAAAAAAATCAAAAACCAAAAAATAAAAAACATAAAAATAATTAAAAACTAAAAAAGAGGAAAACAAGCAACAAAAAAAGAAGAAAGGAAGAATTTAAAGAGGGAGGAAAGCAACGAGAAAGGAAAATGTTAAGGAATGTTGTAGGGTTTGTCGTTAATGGGCTCATTCTTGTTGGGCTCGTAATTAGGTCATAGTCTTGTAGCTATTATAAATATGAGATCTATGTGTAATCAAACAATCGAAGTTCAGTTCTAATAATATTTCTACATGGTATCAGAGCCAACGTTCTTGGTGGCCTAAAAATTGTTTCGTTCGCTCCTGGCGGGCGGCGCCACCGCCATTAGCCGTCCGCCGGGCTGTTGTCCGTCAGAAGTTCCGTCCAGTAAATCCATCCGTCCGTCCGTCTGGCAGTTCCGTTCGCCCAGCAGATCCGTCTGTCTGCTCCAGCGATATAGCAGATTTGCCCGTCCAGCAGATTTCGTCCAAGCAGATCTGCTCCTCCAGCAGAATCATCCGTCCTAGGCTCCTAGCAGCTTCGCAGCTTTGTTCATCCGTCCCGACCCAGCAGATCCATCCTCTCAACCTGGTTCGTCCGTCCTCACTTTTCCGAATCGTCATCCAACATCCAACTGTGATATAAAAGTTGAAAATTGATTATCACGAATAGAATCTTTTTGAAAACTGTGGTGTATTCTAAGTATTTATTTACATACTCATCTTATGATATACGGGGTACTTTCTATTGTATTTTCCTTTTAATATTCTTTTAGTTTATTACTCCGTATTAGTCCATGTTAATCTTTTATTATTTTTATACATCATCATTACTTTGGACTTATTAGGTGATGTGGTATTGGATGAGAAGGGGGAGCGGGAAGAGAACGGGCACCTGCGAGAGGAAGGGGACCCCCCCGTAAGACATTTATTAGATAAATGACTTGATAGCTTAACGAATTGCGTAACGCGCTATCAGATCAAAGTTATTTTGGGTATACCAAAAAACTTCAATTGAATAAGATGTTAAACTAAAACAAGCACTTCGAAATCGTATGTCTCAATCATACCTGCAAGTCTCTATTTATTTAGTCGAAAATCTTTGATCAGACATGAACGTTCGCGTAAGGATGCAAACTTTCGCGCGAAAGAGATCGAACTAAAACTCTTATTAACATTAGCTTAAAAGGCAAACGTTCGCGTGAATAGCTTCTTGCGGTTTAGGGTGAGTTTTGACGTGCATTCGTACATCTAAATCTTATAACATTTTTGGACTTTGTTCACAAAAATCTGAAGGATTTTCATAAAACAATATTATCCAAATTAAAAAGTCAGCTGCTCTGCCCCTGGACCCTGCTAGGAGTTGCACCCATTCGACCCCGCAACTTGGGGCTACCGCCCCCGGACACCTGCTATGAATTTGTAATATCGTTGAACAAGCGTGCACTCTGCACCTCGTAACTTGTTTGACAACATCTATTCAAATTCTTGTCTGATCTAAGTAAACTCAAATACACAAAATAACCAATGACACTAAAACCATCAACACCCCCCTAGCGGGAACAGGAAGAGCGAGTTCCCCATCCTGTTTTCCCCATGCGATTCTTTTTTTTTCTTTTTTTCTGTAGAAATATTATTAGAACTGAACTTCGATTGTTTGATTACACATAGATCTCATATTTATAATAGCTACAAGACTATGACCTAATTACGAGCCCAACAAGAATGAGCCCATTAACGACAAACCCTACAACATTCCTTAACACTCCCCCTCAAGTTGAGCATGAGATTAAGGAATGCACAACTTGGACAATTAAAACAAAACTAAGACTAGAAAAATTGATAAACAACTTGAACTTGATCTGCTGTGACAACAACGAACAAAGGTGACCGGCCCTGCAAACGAACAATAAATTTTGATGACGAATGACTCCCACGCGGTGACACGGGGACGACTAACAAGCATCCCAAACTTGGAGGCCGTGTTGCCGGACTGAGGCGCGACTATACGACCAACCTCACAGGATGTATGTTCAAGTGCAACCAGCTGTATGTTCGACATGTTTGTTTGTGAGGTTGGTCGCATAGTCGTTAATGATCTTGTTGGGAAAAATATTATAGATTTTGATGATGTATGTAGATTGTAATAGGGTCTTTAGGCCTCCCCATAATTCAATGTAATTTTCTTTTTCTTAGAAATCTTGTTAAAACCAAGTTCTTGAGCTTCAAATAAAATCTGTGATATTTCGTCCTGAAATTTGAGCAAATATGGTTGAAAACTTGTCAAACAAAATTCTATGAAAATAGGAAATCTCGCTTGGAGATATCAAAGACAAGAACGGAATTCTCAAAGAAGTCAATTGCTTCGGAATTCTAAAGTCCGGAAGACTCAAGTTCTACCCGAAAGTCTCGCAGCCATCCGTGTAAAGGCTAGCATTCCGGATATCTACGTATCGGAAGACTAGCGCGGATCGCTCTGTTGGATATCTATCTCACCCGGAAGTCTCAGCATCACTTATCCAGAACTGTCAAAGTTAAGAGTCAGATTTCTCAAAGAACAGGAACTCTCAATTGACAAGTGAGAAAAAGGACTTAGAAATTAATCTAAGTCATGATTGAAGGAATTCTATCTGTTACCAAGGAAAAATTATCTCCTTGAATTTCAAACGGCTAGATTGAGGATAATTCAATTAATTCGAGAACAAATGACAAGAAGACAAAGTGTAGACTCCCCAATTAAAGAGCTACAGTCCAGAATTCTCGAACAAAAGCTAGAAGACAAATTTCATGACAAAGGAATCTCTCTTCAACAAAAGCTTATGTCCAAGAGAAAATTTCCAAGGACAATCCTCACGCTCCTTCATTTCAAATTGAAGACAGCAAACATAAGGTTAATCTATTCCCTTCAACGGATAGATTAAACCATCCAGCCACCTATATATAGCTCCTACGGAAGAATGAAGAAGACACCCCCCAATACAACCAATCACATTTAACCAAGAGTGAAAAATCCTCAACGCTTGAAAAAGAGAGAATTCAAAATCTCCTTATCCAGAAGCAAACTTCTCCTTCTTCCAATGAGCTATAAGTGAAAATACTTGAAGGTTTCCTTGCCTCAAGTACAACACCGAGTTGAAGGATTATTTAATCAAACATCTTGATTAAAACGGGGCATGTCAGTTTTCATTTAAAACTGATCTTGCAAGTCCTATTGTTTGGACCTTGCAGTTGTTGAAGAAGCTTGACCTTCGAAGGAACAACAAAGCCAACACGAGTGAAGTAACAACATTTGCCTTGCGAAGATACACCGTGCTTTCACTATTGTAATTATTAGTTCACTTTCAACAACCAATTACCTAGTGGATTTTGAGGACGTAGAAGGATTACCCCACCTTCGAACCTCGTTAAAGTTTGCGTGTCTCTCTCTTTATCTAATTTTTATGTGATTATATTTAACTGTGAAACTAACCGATCCATATTTGATTACTGCTCCAACAATCCACCAACTTCCGCACACTTAATTTAAGTTCTCAAGAACTTAAGATTAACTACTATTTCTTATCAACTCACATTTTCAAAAAGAACTAAAAAGTTTTTAATTTGTAACAAAGTCTATTCACCCTCCCCCTCTAGACTTTGTATCTCACCACTTCGGGGACCATCAGATCTTATTTGAAATCAGTTTGAGTTTGGTTCGGGATAAATACAACTCCCGTTAAAAAACATGGTAAATGGTTTGTATCATTACGATTTGGCACGATACTAATTTAGTTCAAATTTTTGGTATACCCTTATTTTTTCAATACTGTATCCAAAGAATTTTCTCAATAAACAAAATTTAAGCATTCACTTTTTACTATTCAGGCTCTATACTTTTGGGTTAGAAAAATTAACTTTTAACTTCTTCCAACTCCTAGTTTCTTCTTACTTCTTCCAGTTCTATCCAAATCCTTTCAGTTTCTTCCAACGACGACTTAAAAAGATATTTATATATGATTAATATAAAATAAAATTATATATCCAAATTTGTAACATACCACATTATCATCCCAAACAGGGACAATGATGAATTTTTTCCCAAATATATCATTTTCTTACATATTTATTAGGATGATCATTTAATGTGATGATTTTTTAACACTTAAATTCTTCCAACATTTTCAAATTACTTCCAATTTTTTCCAACTCCTTCCAATTTCATCCAACTCTTTCCAGTTTCTTTCAACATCTAGCTATGAAATTCCAACCCAAAAGAACAGGACCTCAATATCTTTCTTATATGATTTCAACATTCTAAATCTCCATGCTGTCAAAGCGAAATATTTTTAATGGGACAAAGAGAATATTATCATTGTTGTTATTGTAATTATTGTTATTGTTATTATTAATACTATTATTGTTATCACTATTATTATTATAACTTTATTTTATTTTTAACATTTTTCTAGTATAATTTATTCAAATGATCTGATTCTAATAGAAAAGTAATATGAAATAAGCAGGGACGGACCCACATTGAGTCATACGGGGTCACGCGATCGCACAGAGATTTTGTAATTTTATATATATACCTATAGATTTACGTACTTAATATAAATATATATGTAAAAAACGCATTATGAAATATGAAGTAGTTCAAGAAGTAGCCTAAATGGGAAACACGTCCTCTTGCATCCTTAACATCTTGTGTTTGAAACTTCCTGGTCTTAGGGTCTTTTTTTGCTCTCCAAGCAAGGCTTTTTTTGTCTTTTCTTCCTCTATAAAACGCAGTTTTTTAAAATATTATTGAATGTGAATTGGATATATGAATTTTTTAGTTTTGATTTGTGAGCTTTGAAGTATTTTTTTTTCAATTTGTAATTTGTGAAAAAGATCTATATTTTCCAAGCATTCTTCTTTTGTTTTTTCAGAATCTCCATACTAATGCTCATTTTTTGCATATTTTTTGTTCTTCACTCTTCAAGAAATAATTTTTTTAACATGATTGAATGAGAATTGGATATTTGGATTTGATTTTTGTGAATTGTGAATTTTAAATTTATTCTTTTCAATTTGTAATTTATGATTTACATTTACATTTTGTAACATTGTTAATATGTTAAAATGATTGGATTTTGTTGTAAATTTATAATGTTTGTAATTATTTAAATTTCAATATAGGAGGCAAAGGTATTATAATAAATTACTTTCAAAATATGAAAACTAGACTTTGAAATATATATTTAATATTTTTAATGAAAGACTGTTATTAATTTTTTATTGTTATGGCATATATGAACTTTATATTATATATTAGGGGTGGGCGTGAAATCCATTCCCGTTGGACCGTTCCAAAAAATCCCGGATCCATTTTGTAATTGTACCGATTAATTGGGACACATTTTTTGTTATCCCGAACCCGTTCCGTCCCAGTATTAAATGGGACATGAGAGGGACAGCTTAAATTTATACCGATCCGTCCCGTTTGTCCCGTTTCATCTACTCTACTAATATATAATACTAATTTTAGTCCAAAATCAAAATACACTCATTAATTAATTAATTAATTAAGTTAACTTCATAGGCTTGAGATTTCAGCCCAAAGTTTATTAAATTTATTTGGTCCAGTTTCACTCATTATTTTTTGTTGAATGGCTAGACGTTTCTTTTTTTTTAATGAAATGTGAGATTAGGACAAAGTAGGACAACCCAAATCCGTCCCGGTTTATTCCGATCCCAAATTTTGTGGGACAAACCGGGATAAGATTGTAATCTGAACTGTTCCGGACCGTTTATATATAACGAGACAAGACGTGGGACAACCTAAAATCCGGACCGTCCCAATCCGTGCCCACCCCTATTATATATTATGAAGTATTTTTATTTAATTTTAGCTTGATTTGAATTTTTTAAAATGCGACCCCATGGTTCAAATGTTCTGGGTCCACCTTTGGAAATAAGTAAGAAAATAAGATGAAGAAAATAGTCATAGAATTTTGACAGCAAACAAGTTAAGAAACACACATTTAGCATAACCTAGACATCATAGTATCTCATGGACACACATAGATCTAGCAAATCGGTTAGACTTAGGCTCAATAACTTATAGTTTGAGTTACTTTGGGTTCAAGTAAGTTCAATTTTTGATTTGTGAACTTTGAAATATATTTTTTTCAATTTGTAATTTGTGAATAATATCTATATTTTGCAAGCATTCTTCTTTTGTTTTTTTAGAATCTCCATACTAAGTATTAGCATGTGTATATTTTCTAGCTTGTGTTGTAACGGGCCGAGGCCCACTAGCGTAGCATGGTAGTATATGAGTTTACGTAAATCACCAGAAAAAGGTTTTACAGATTTCCACATGGTATCGGAGCCAATTCCCAGGCATAACCAAAAACCCTAGAAACGTAAACCCTAGCCACGCCTCCGTTCCCACAGTGCAGCCACTGTTCCTACGCCGCCTCACGTCGGCCGTCCGTTTCTACGCCGCCTCACGTTGGCCGTTTTACTTCGTCGCCTCACGTCGGCCTTTACACACCACCTCACGTCGGTGTTCGTTTCGCCTCACGTCGGAGCCCTTCTCGGCAAGGTAGTCTTGCAGTGCTCAGTCTTTGCAGCAGCCGGTCTCTCTCTCTTCGTTGCACAACATGACCACCGAAACTTCCAAGAAAGTCAGGTTGATTCATGATCCCACGTCTCTATATTATATTCATCCATCCGAAAGTGCTGGTAATTCCTTGACAAAGCATGTGCTCAAAGGGGACAATTATGATGTATGGGAGAAGACGATTGTTAATGCCCTGGAAGGGCGAAGCCGCGTGGGATTTCTAACCCCCACGGGGTTTCCCAAGCCAACCGATGAACAAGATCTTGCGGCATGGAAGCCTAATAACTCTATCATTTGTTCTTGGATATGTAATAACGTTGATGAACACATCCAACCGTCGATTATTTCTCACAAAGTGGCTCACGAATTGTGGTTGGATTTGAAAACCCGCTATGGAGGGTCCAACGGTCCTCGTATTCATCAATTAAAATCCGAACTTCAATCTCTCCGGCAAAAGGGCCAAACCGTGGTGGTGTACTACAATCAGTTTGTGACAATTTGGAACAAACTCTATGGGTCCGTCGACCCTACGTGCGGCTGCCGCTGTGAGCCCGCTGCCCTCATCCGAGCACGCGAAGAACAAGAGAAAACTCACCATTTTTTGCTCGGTCTCGACGACGAGCAGTTTGGCCATATTCGTTCCCAACTCATTGCTACCGAACCCGTCCCTGATATTCACCGAGCATACGCTTTGATTGTCCAGGAAGAGCGTCACAAAAATATCGTCCACGGGAGGGACGATCGAACCGATGCAGTCGCCTTTGCCATGCAACGCCCTATTGCCTCTACGGGTCGTGGAGATCCACCTCTTTACTCTTGCACACATTGCGGCAAAGATGGTCATTCCAAGGACCGATGTTACCAGTTGCATGGCTACCCCCCGGGCAAAGGTCGTGGCAGAGGGAGAGTTTCTGGCCGCGGAGGTAGTTCCGGCCGTGGAGTCAGCCGTGGGTCATCCGGCGGCACACCTGCTGTCAGAGGGGCAGGTACTCCGACAGGGGGAGCACACGCCGTAGGAGGTGGTCCGAGCATGAATAGCAGTCCATTGGGTCTTACGTCCGATCAGTTTTCTCGGCTATTGTCCATGCTCGACACGTCTTCTACCGAGAAGGCTGCAGGTGGTTCTACTGGTGAGTCTTCCTCCCGTGAGTGGCTCATCGATAGTGGCGCCTCCCATCACATGACGGGTAATGTCTCTTATTTGTCTCATGTTGCTCCCATTGCGCCATGTGTTATCACTCTGCCTAATGGTTCCCACACTACGACAACCCAATGTGGGCGTGTTTATCTTTCCCCAGATCAGAAGTTACCCTACGCGACGTGTTACTTGTGCCACAACTCCGGTGCAATCTTATTTCAGTTGGTTGTCTTATTCGGGATAACTCATGTTTAGTTATTTTTAATAACCATTATTGTGTTATACAGGACTGTGCAACGAAGATGGAGATTAGACAGGGTAAAGCCCACAACGGGGTGTTTCTTTTTCGTCCGTCCAGTCCTGCGTTTGCTAGTCAAGGAGACCCAATCCTTCCCCACAAGCGTTTGGGCCATCCTTCTCCTCAAGTTTTGTCCTCTATTCTTCCTGTTCCCAGTAGCTCAAAACTCAAATTATTACAGACTTGTGAAATTTGTTTTCAATCAAAGCAAACTCGTAGTAGTTTTCCTCTCAGTTCCAATAAAGCTACTAGTATCTTTGATTTAATTCACTGTGACTTATGGGGCCCTTATACCCCTTGTTTGGCTACTGGTGCACATTATTTTCTTACTATTGTTGATGATCATTCTCATGCTGTTTGGGCTTATTTGATTATTGATAAATCCGAAATAACTAGCTACCTTAAACCGTTTTTTAGTCTGATTCAAACTCAGTTCAATAAAACCATAAAAGTTGTTCGTTCCGACAATGGAACTGAGTTTGTCAATCGGCATCTCCGGGCCTATTACTTGTCTATGGGTGTTCTTGTTCAAACTTCTTGTGTCGGTACCCCTCAACAAAACGGTCAGGTGGAACGTAAACATCGCCATATTTTAAATGTTGCTCATTCCTTGATGTTTCAGGCTAGTCTACCTATTGAATTCTGGGGTGAATGTGTTCGTACCGCTGTTTATCTCATGAACCGTACCCCTACTAAACTCTTGGGTGGGAAATCCCCGTTTGAAATTCTTCATAATAAAGCACCTGATCTCAGTCACTTACGCATATTTGGATGTCTCTGTTTTGTGCATCTACCCACTTCAAATAAATTCTTCCCACGTAGCACCAAATGCATGTTTGTCAGGTATCCCACGGGTACTAAAGGCTGGCGTGTCTATGATCTTGACACTCACCGTTTCTTTCACACCCGGGATATCTCGTTTGACGAATCCCAATTTTCGTTTGCCCTTCCCACCCCACCTGCCGAATCACCACAGCCCGTCGCCCCAACTGATTTCCCTGAGCTCCCACAGCCCAGTCCGCCGGTCCTCCCCGAACAGCCCTCTGCCACTGTTCCGGCAGTCTCTCACCCGCACCAGACCACAGATCACAGCGCCGATGACAGTGGCACCTCCACCCCTACCGATACAGCTGCCGTCCCCTCTTCTCGACCTCAACGGTAGCGTCGTCCGCCCTCTCATCTTAGTGACTACATCGTTAATTCTATGCAATCTAATGCTTCGTTGTGCGCCCCCCTGTTCGGTCTTCGTCTTCAGGTACACGCTATCCTATTGCCAACTTTGTTTGTTATTATAACTTACATGACAGGTACCGTGGTTTTCTGGGAGCCATCAGTCCACATTTTGTTCCCAAGAATTATGCCGAGGCTGTTCCACACTCGAATTGGCGAGAAGCTATGCACAAGGAAATTCAGGCTCTAGAGAATAATCATACTTGGGATCTCACGGACCTACCTCGCGACCGGACAGCTTTGGGGTGTCAATGGGTCTTTAAAACAAAGTTCAACTCTGATGGAACTAAAGAGCGTGACAAGGCCCAACTAGTTGTTCTCGGGAATCACCAAACGTTGGGGGGTTGATTATACAGATACTTTTGCTCCCGTGGCCAAGATGGGGTCCGTCCGGGTGCTCCTGGCCGTGGCAGCGGCTAAAGGGTGGCAAGTCCACCAACTTGATGTCAATAACGCATTTCTTCACGGTGATTTAGTTGAGGAAGTTTACATGCGTTTACCACCGGGTTATGCACAACCCCATCCCGGGAAATTGTGCCATTTGCGCAAGTCCTTCTACGGCTTGCGCCAGTCTCCTCGCAATTGGTTTGCCAAGTTGACATGTGCTCTGCGTTGTTATGGTTTTCGTCAGGCTCATGCTGATCACACCTTGTTTATTCGTCAATGTGGTCCTGATATTTTGATTGTGCTGGTTTATGTTGATGATATTCTGGTTGCAGGTAATAATTCTCGGTTATGTGCCTCCTTTAAGACTTATCTACATCAGTGTTTCCACCTCAAGGATTTGGGACCCTTATCTTATTTTTTGGGCATTGAGTGCGCTCGATCTGTGGAGGGGATTGTTCTGTGCCAGCAAAAATATGCCTTGGATATTCTGCAAGAAGCGGGTATGGTGGGGTGTAAGCCAGCCGACACCCCCATCGTCCCTAATCACGGCTTGAGCCGTTCCACTAGCGCCGAACTTCATGACCCGGCACGGTATCAGCGTCTTATTGGTCGGCTAATTTATCTCACTATCACTCGGCCAGATCTCTCTTATTTAGTCCATGTTTTGTCTCAGTTTATGCATGCTCCCCGGGTTGATCATATGGATGCCGCACGACGAGTTCTTCGTTACTTGAAGGGACATCCAGGACAGGGCATATTACTTCGCAGTGACAGCTCCTTACAGTTATCTGCATATTGTGATTCAAATTGGGCGTCTTGTCCTCTCACTCGGAGGTCTGTTAGCGGATATTTTATTCTCTTAGGTGGGTCGCTGGTTTTGGAAGACAAAGAAACAGACCACCGTCTCTCGCTCCTCCGCTGAAGCCTAATATCGCTCGATGGCCAACGTGTGCGCAGAAGTGCGCTGGATACGGGGGCTTCTTGGGGCTCTAGGCGTGACTCCACCGACCACACCACGACTGTTCTGTGATAACAAGTCTGCTCTTTTCATTGCCGCCAATCCAGTATTCCATGAGCGTATGAAACACATCGATATTGATTGCCACATTGTACGTGAATGTGTTCAGTGCCGTGAGATTACCACAGCTTATGTGCCCACTCGCTTGCAGCTTACCGATTTGTTTACAAAGGCGTTGAATCGTCCTCTATTTTCTTTCTTACTCTCCAAGTTGGGCATTCGAGATCTTCATGCGCCAACTTGAGGGGGAGTATTAGCATGTGTATATTTTGTAGCTCGTGTTGTAACGGGCCGAGGCCCACTAGCATAGTATGGTAGTATATATGTACGATTGAGTTTACGTAAATCACCAGAAAAAGGTTTTACAGATTTCCACACTAAGGCTCTTTTTTTTGCGTATTTTTTGTTCTTCACTCTTCAAGAAATAATTTTTTAACATGATTGAATGAGAATTGGATATTTGGATTTGATTTTTGTGAATTGTGAATTTTAAATTTATTCTTTTCAATTTGTAATTTATGAATTACATTTACATTTTGTAACATCGTTAGTATGTTAAAATGATTGGGTTTTGTTGTAAATTTATAATGTTTGTAATTATTTAAATTTCAATATAGGAGGCAAAGGTATTATAATAAATCACTTTCATAATATGAAAACTAGACTTTCAAATATGTATTTAATATTTTTAATGAAAGACTATTATTAGTTTTTGATTGTTATGGCATATGTGAACTTTAATATTATATATTATGAAGTATTTTTATTTAATTTTAGTTTGATATGAATTTTTTAAAATGCGACCCCATGGTTCAAATGTTCTGGGTCCACCCCTGGAAATATGTAAGAAAATAAGATGAAGAAAATAGTCATAGAATTTCGCTAGCAAACAAGTTAAGAAACACACATTTCGCATAACCTTGACATCATAGTGTCTCATGGACACACATAGATCTAGCAAATCGGTTGGACTTAGGCTCAATAACTTATAGTTTCAGTTACTCTGGGTTCAAGTAACTGTTCCGTGTTTCATTATTCACAAACCGATATATACACAAGTACAAGATGTGCTAAACATACAGGCCCAATAACACAGTATCTACGGCCCAATTACAAATACCCGCTAACACTCCCCCTCAAGTTGGCACATGAAGATCTTGAATGCCCAACTTGCACAATAAAAAATCAAACACCGGTTTTGATAGGGGTTTAGTGAAAATGTCCGCCAGCTGGTAGCGTGTAGGGACATATCGTGTAGACACCTCATGCCGGTGAACAGATTCGTGAACCGTATGACAGTCAACATCAACATGTTTCATATGTTCGTGGAACACTGGATTTGCTGCAATATATAAGGGAGGAATTTATATAAATAGCACTAAAACATAATGACTTTTCCTAAATAGCACTACATGTGTTTTTTTCCCAATGTAGCACTTTTAGTCATTATCCATTAGTCGTTATTCAAATAAATGTTTGTCATCACATGTCATTATAGACATTATTAAGTGCTATTTAGGGAATAAAATAATTTAAGTGCTATTTAGAGAAATGACTTAAGTTTTAGTGCTATTTAGTACAAATATTTCTATACAAGGCTGATTGATTGTTGCAATACAGGCGTGGAGGATATAAAATGGGGACGCCTAACGCGCCAAGAATGTCGTGCATCCATTGTCTTTCCACGCATGCATTGGCCATTGCCCTGTATTCGGCTTCCGCAGATGATCTCGCCACAATTGTCTGTTTCTTAGTCTTCCAAGACACAGGAGAAGTGCCAAGCATAATGAAATACCCGCTAACCGACCACTGAGAGAGGGGGCAACTTACCCAATCAGAATCACAGTAAGCTGTAATTTGAAGGTTACCCGTGGCACTAAGGAAGATACCTTGGCTAGGGTGACCTTTGAGATATCGCAGGACACGCATAGCTGCATTCATATGATCAAGAGTAGGTGCCTGCATAAACTGAGATAAAACATGAACAGAATAACAAATATCGGGGCGGGTGATGGTGAGGTATATCAAACGGCCGACCAACCGACGGTAGCGCGCTGGATCGTGGAGAAGAGGTGCCGCCGAAGTGGCGAGACCATGCACCGTCAGCAGTGGCATCCCCGCCGATTTTGCATCCCAAGAGGCCAGCTTCTTCTAAAATTTCCAATGCATATTTGCGTTGACAGAGAACCATACCAGCAGGAGACTGGGCAGATTCAATGCCCAAGAAGTATTTAACCGGGCCCAAATCCTTGAGATGAAAACAACGGTCAAGATACCTTTTGAAGGAGGCACACATCGACGGATTATTACCTGCAACCAGGATATCATCAACATATACCAGAACCGTGAGAATATCATTGCCACGGCGCAGAATAAATAAAGTCTGGTCTTTATGAGCCTTTTTAAAGTCCCAAACACGAAGAGCAGAGCTGAGCTTGTGAAACCAGTTGCGTGGAGATTGTCGCAAACCATACAAATATTTACGGAGACGACACACTTTACCGGGAACAGAATAACCGGGTGGCAAGTGCATATAAACCTCCTCAATTAAATCCCCATTTAAAAAGGCATTATTAACATCAAGATGATGGACCTCCCATTGTTTAGCCACCGCAATAGATAATAAAATACGTACCGTACCCATTTTAGCAACAGGAGCAAATGTGTCAGTATAGTCCGTACCAAATTCTTGGTGATTACCCAAGACCACTAGGCGTGCCTTAACTCGCTCCTTGGTACCATCAGACCGAAACTTAGTGCGAAATACCCATTAACAACCCAACGCTGTCCGATCAGGAGGGAGATCTGTGATGTCCCAAGTATGATTATTCTCCAAGGCGTCGATCTCCTATTGCATAGCTTGCCGCTAGTGTGCATGTTGCATGGCTTGCTTAAAATTCTTGGGGACTTCGTGTGAGGAGACGGCAACTAGAAAACCACGGTACCTGTCATGTAATTTCTCATAATGAACAAAATTATGAATAGGATACCGAGTACCTGAAGAGCGGGACTGACCAATAGAAGGAGCAACGGGATCCGATGTCTAGGCGTTATGACAATAGTAGTCGGAAAGGTGGGCAGGGGGCGTCGTATACGGACTGTGGGCAGGGGTGGAGAGGTGGGGGGGGGACGACGAACTGACCTGACTGGCCGGATTGGTGGAGGTGTCGCTGCCGCTGGATGCCTCGCTGCCGTTGGACTCACTACCGGAGGAGGAAGCAGTGGGTTGGGGTGTATTTTCGGCAGCAGGGAGGGGAGTAGGGAAGTCGGCGTGCACAGGTAGGGAGGATGTATCCGAGGTGGGTGAATCTTTAGAGATGGAAAAAGGAAAAATGGATTCGTCAAAGGAAATATCTCGGATATGAAAGAAACGATGAGACTCAAGATCATAGACCCGCCAACCTTTAGTGCCCGTAGGATAACCCACAAACATACATTTGACACTCTTCGGGAAAAATTTATTTGGTGGTCGCTGAACATTGCGAACAAAACACAAACACCCAAAAACCCGGAGATGAGACAAGTCTGGAGGCTTTGAAGAAAGGAGTTCATATGGAGATTTTCCTTGTAACAATGGAGTGGGTGTACGATTTATAAGATAAACGGCGGTGCGAATAGGGGTGTGCAGCATTCCAAAACCGGACCGGAATCGGAATTGCAATTTCTTTATGACTGAAGACCGGACCTGTTTAGTTTCGGTCCGGACCGGTCCGGACCTGTTTTTTCCGGTCTGGTCCAGGTTTACCCTACTTTAGACCGGAATTTTTTTATATAGTTTTTTGCAATCTTATAAATGAATTAAATTATTAAATAAATTTAGAAAAAAATTGAAATAATAAGTTGTTTTTTCAAAGTATTTGATACGTTACAAATTATCACATTTTATTTGGTCATACTTTAGTTCTTTATTAAATTTTCAGTACATTTTATGTTAAAATAAAGTGCATAATGAAATATTTGGCTCTTTAGGCTACTTGTTATATTTTTACACTAAAATCATAAGTTGGGTAAAGTTTTTATTATATTTCGTGTTGAAATTAATTTCTCTTATATGTATTTTCAGATACACTCTTTGGAATAAAAAAATAGATGTTAAGTTCAAGGGATGGAGAATTGGGCCAAACTTTAATGGAATTGAAGATTTAAACTCCAAGTGCAAGACAAGATCCAATTGCTATACAAATCCAATCCAACCCAACCCACATTAAACCTAAAAAAAGAGAGAAACATGATGGGTATAAAGAGAGAGGAGCCGCATCATCTCAAAGGAGGGGGGCTGCTGAAAACGGAAAAGGAACGAAAAAAAAAGAGAACGGAGCAGAGCCGAAGAACAAGGTGCAGCGACGACCTGGTGCGGCGGCGACGTTTCTTGCTCGGCTCCGGCTCCTCATCTTCCTCCAATTTTAGAGTTTAATTCTTCCCTTCTTCTTTAATTATGTCAAGTTTTACTATCAATCTTGTTGAATTTTACATTATGTTTGGCTAAACTCCATAGCTAGGGCAAGGATGAAACTTATATATTCAATTTGATTTTTACTCATCATTTATTTTTCCATATTGATCTTAAATGTTTATTGTCTATTTTTCCAATTGATTATTAGGGTTAATTTTTAGATGAGTTCAATCATGTTTTTCTCATGCTTTGAATAATCCTGATAATTGTTTGACAAGTTGAAAGAGCGGATATTAGTTGTGATTTCTTGATGAGATACAATTAATGATTTGAATTTCTCTTGAAACTTTGAAAAATAGCAAACTATAGAAATTGTTTTTTAGAGCTTAATTGATATATCCTCCATGATAAGAGACTTGGTTGCGAAATTATCATGCGTATTAAGTTTGGAAAAAAATAATGATTGAGTAAAAATTACATTTGAATATATAAGTGGATTCCAAGTCCTAGTTCTTTCTCATATTTGAAAACTTATTTTTAATCTCTTATTTTTTTAGTAGTTAGAAAATCTTTAGTTTTTGTTTAAATTAAGATTTATTTAAAATTATTCACTTTCACATTTAGGTTTTCTTAAAATATTAAGTTTTGTCCAACTAGATTAGAAATATTCAATTGAATCTAGAATAAAATCCTTCACATAATCAAGTCCCTGTGGGATCGACCTCGTATTTGCGTTGCTATACTTTCGTACAGTTCGTGCACTTGCGAATAAATAAAATATCACAACAAGTTTTTGGCGCCGTTGCCGGGGACTTGAAAAGATTTGAATTCTAGATTGTAGTTGAGTTTTTATTCTACTAGTTGTTTTTAAAAAAAAACTAAAAAAATCATAAAAAAAATTAAAAAAAAGTAAAAAAATTTGATAATTTTTTTTACTAACCTTACTTTTAGAGTTTTTGTTGTTGCATGAGAGTTTGGCTTCGTGATCACAAAAATTACTGGATGCAGGAATTGTTTATCCTATTTCTGATAGTAATTGGGTAAGTCCTGTCCAAGTTGTGCCTAAGAAATCTGGAATTACTGTAGTAAAAAATGAGAATAGTGAGTTAGTTCCAACTAGAGTTCAAACAGGATGGAGAATGTGTATTGATTATCATAAGTTAAATTCTGCAACTAGGAAAGATCACTTCCCTCTCCCTTTTATTGATCAAATGTTGGAAAAATTAGCTGGTCATGAATATTATTGTTTTCTTATGGTTATTCTGGTTATTTTCAAATCCCCATTGCCCCTGAGGATCAAGAAAAAACTACATTTACATGCCCGTTTGGTACGTTTGCATACCGCCGTTTACCTTTTGGGTTATGCAATGCCCCTGATGCTTTTCAAAGATGTATGGTGAGTATTTTTTCTGATATGATAGGTGAATTCCTTGAGGTATTTATGGATGATTTTTCTGTCTTTGGCTCTTCTTTTGATAGATGTTTAGAAAATTTATCTTTTGTTTTAGAAAGATGCAAAGAGAAAAGTCTTGTTTTAAATTGGGAAAAATGTCATTTTATGGTTAAAAGAGGCATTGTTCTTGGTCATGTTATCTCTAAAGATGGAATTGAGGTAGATAAAGCAAAAGTTGATTTAATTTCTAATCTTCCTCCTCCAAAGAACGTCAAGGGAATTAGATCATTTTTGGGCCATGCAGGTTTTTACAGGAGATTTATAAAAGATTTTAGTAAAATCTCTAGACCCCTATGTAATCTTTTAGGTAAGGATGTTCCTTTTATATTTGATGATGCATGTCTACAAGCTTTCAATACATTAAAAAAGGAGTTAACATCTGCTCCTATTATTCAACCACCGGATTGGTCTATACCTTTTGAGATTATGTGTGATGCTTCTGACTATGCTATTGGAGCTGTTTTAAGCCAAAGAATTAATAAGTTACCTCATGTAATATATTATGCTAGTAGAACACTCAATGATGCACAATTGAATTATTCTACTACTGAGAAAGAGATGCTAGCTGTTGTATTTGCTTTGGAAAAATTTAGGTCATACGTCTTGGGGTCTAAAGTTATTGTTTTTTCTGATCATTCTGCATTAAAGTACTTGATGTCAAAAAAAGATGCTAAGTCTAGACTCATAAGATGGATTCTACTTATACAAGAGTTTGAATTAGAAATTAGAGACAAAAAGGGCTCTGAAAATGTAGTAGCTGATCACTTGTCTAGATTGATTGTTGACACTGATGATACTGATCTACCTATTGTTGAGTCTTTTCCTGATGAGCAACTAATGCAAGTTTCTGGAACTCCCTGGTTTGCTGATATTGTGAATTATTTAGTTACAAAGCAGTTACCTACAAATTGGAGCAAGCAAGATAAGTTTAAGTTCTTGTCTGAGGTAAAACATTTCTTTTGGGATGATCCCTACCTATTCAAGTATTGCTCTGACCAGATCATAAGAAGGTGTGTTCCTGAATGTGATCAACAAAGTATTATTTCTTTTTGTCATGATCATGCATGTGATGGTCACTTTAGTGCTAAGAAAATAGCTTACAAAATTCTACAAAGTGATTTTTATTGGCCTACAATTTTTCGTGATTGCCATACATATTGTTCATCATGTGATAGATGCCAAAGATTAGGTACCATTAATAAGAAAAATATGATGCCCTTAAATCCAATTTTAATTATAGATATCTTTGATGTCTGGGACATAGACTTTATGGTACCATTTCCTAATTCTTTTGGTAATCTTTACATTCTTGTTGGGGTTGATTATGTATCTAAGTGGGTGGAAGCTAAAGCATGTAGGGATAATGATCATAAAACTGTTGTTAAATTTTTAAAAGAAAATATTTTTGCACGCTTTGGCACTCCACGAGCTATTATCAGCGATGGGGGTAAACATTTTTGTAATAGAGTTATTGAGTACTTGATGAAAAGATATGGTGTTCTGCATAAAATTTCTACCCCTTATCATCCCCAAACTAGTGGTCAAGTTGAAATTTCTAATATGGAAATTAAAAGAATTTTGGAAAAAAATAGTTAATTCCTCAAGAAAAGATTGGTCTTTAAAATTAGATGATGCATTATGGGCATATCGTACTGCATTTAAAACTCCCATTGGCATGTCTCCTTATCGTTTGGTTTATGGAAAAGCATGTCATCTTCCTGTTGAATTAGAACATAAAGCATATTGGGCTATTAAAACTTTAAATTTTGATTTGGAGCAAGCCAGTGTTGAGAGGAAATTGAAACTTAATGAACTAGAAGAGATTAGAAGTGATGCTTATGATTGTGCTAAATCTTACAAAGAAAGAATGAAAAGAGTGCATGATCAGAATATTCTCAGGAAATCTTTTGAGTCTGGCTAGAAAGTCGTACTTTATAACACTCGTCTGCATTTGTTTCCTGGTAAGTTGAGATCTCGGTGGTCTGGTCCTTTCATTGTTCGCACTGTTTATTCCAATGGGGCTGTTGAAATTGAAAATCCCAAGGATGGTGCTGTTTTTAAGGTCAACGATTGAAACCCTTTCATGAGCTAAAATCTCCAGAGATCGAGGAGATCACAATTGAAGATCCTGTTTACCAGGACTAATTTATTTATATTATTAACTATTTGTAACTATTTGTTTTTTAAATCTTAGTGAGTCGGCTTAAGTGCCTCCCAGAGTTCGGTGCCTTTGTATGGGGATGTATATAGTGTCGGCCAAAAAAAAGAAAAAAGAAAAAAAAAAGAAAAAAAACTTTTAATTGCCTTAGTTATTTGCTCCTTTTATTTTTTTCCTTGCCATTTGTTTATCAGGTGGAGAAGAAAACTTATCGGAGAGATGCATGGGGTCGAGCCAACGATAGTAAACAAAGGCGCTTAGTGGGAGGCAACCCAATATTTTCCAGGGAAGTTATTTTGCTTAATATATTTTTGAGATGTTGATGCTTTCGTTTCTTAATCTCATTCCATGTTCCATGCTTTTAATAGTTTTAGCTAGAATGTGCAAAGGTTTTTTTTATATTATAACTTTGACATGCATTGAGGACATTGCATGAATTAAGTGTGGTGGGGACACTTACATTTAGTTGAGCATTTTTTTGGAATACACCTGTTTAAATATATTTGCATGTTTTTACCAAACATACTAGATGTTAGAGGAGCATGGGTTGGGTAGAATTTTTTTTATTCTGCATAAAAGATGCAATTTGGTTAAACAAATTCAATTTTTTTTTAAGTTTTTAGAGAAAACTATAATAATTGGAAGCGTGTTTCAAAAAAAACTTATTAGAATTCTTAATAATTACTTCTTAATCTTTTAGCACTTAAGTGTTTGTATTTTGGCATTAAATGGAAATTAATATTGTAACAAATATGTTTGAGCTTCTTAAAAAAATAAGTTTGCTACTCCAAAGTTTAAAACATATCTTTTAAATCAAATCTATTTAGAACTTATTTTTATTTAATCTCTTACCTTTTATTTTTGTTAAGTTCAATGTGCCTAATTTATTTAGAAGTATATGGAGCAGTTTTCTAACTCTTTTTCGTCCTAAGTTTCTATTCAAGTAAAGTTAGTCTTAAGAATATCTTTTTTCTTCTCTAAACTATGGTTAATTACATATTATCAAGATGCTGAAATGAATATAATGTATATACTGGAACACCATCTTAGGTTGGAATGGGTGACACGGCACCTTTGACCCCTTAAGCAACGAATCCCAAAAGGAAGTGATGTTGTGTATGCAGAAAACCTAAGTTGGAAGAGCAAACCCCGTTTTGGGCCGTAAGAATCTCGTCCATAACTAGTTTTAAAATAATAAGAAAAAAACCGATGCCATTGAGCCAAAAAAAGGAAAAAAGTGCAATAAATGGCTAGGTAAAAAAAGTAAAATAAAAGAAAATAAATGAATAAAATATTGTTTGAGCACTCGAGTTGAAACCCTCGGAATACTTCGTTTATTTAGGTTCTGGGCTATCTGGAATGGGCCTGGGGTAGCCTGGTTGAGACTCGCTACACGGGTCAACTCAAACAATGAAAAATCAAATACTGAATAAAAGCAATAAATCAAAGTTTCCAAGTTTTAGAGAAGAAAATATATTTTCTTGAGCATTTCCTTACTTGATGGTTCCTTAGGATTTCTAACCACTTTTTGCTGCTCTATGTATTTCTTTTAAATTATTCTCAATGACCTTAATTAATTCAAAGTTTTGACATTGAATAAAAGTAATTTCTACTTAGCTTTGAAGTGAAAGAATTGTTTAAAATTTAAAGTAGCAAATTGATTTTTAAAGTGTTCATTCTATTTGGTATATGATTAATTTTTGATTAATGTTCAAATACATCACTTTATATTGTTATATAAGATAGAGAAGTTATTTTGAGTTCTAATGTTAAAAAAAGAGAGTTAGGATTTTTGGTATTTACTTTGCCCGAGGACGTACAAAGGACTAAGTGTGGGGGTATTTGATACGTTACAAATTGTCACATTTTATTTGGTCATACTTTAGTTCTTTATTTTATTTTTAGTACATTTTATGTTAAAATAAAGTGCATAATGAAATATTTGGCTCTTTAGGCTACTTGTAATATTTTTACACTAAAATCATAAGTTGGGTAAAGTTTTTATTATATTTCGTGTTGAAATTAATTTCTCTTATATGTATTTTCAGATATACTCTTTGGAATAAAAAAAATAGATGTTAAGTTCAAGGGATGGAGAATTGGGCCAAGCTTTAATGGAATTGAAGATTTAAAGTCCAAGTGCAAGTCAAGATCCAATTGCTATACAAATCCAATCCAACCCAACCCACATTAAACCTAAAAAAAGAGAGAAACGTGATGGGTATAAAGAGAGAGGAGCCGCATCATCTCAAAGGAGGGGGGCTGCTGAAAACGGAAAAAGAACGGAAAAAAAAGAGAACGGAGCAGAGCCGAAGAACAAGGTGCAGCGACGACCTGGTGCGGCGGCGACGTTTCTTGCTCGGCTCCGGCTCCTCATCTTCCTCCAATTTTAGAGTTTAATTCTTCCCTTCTTCTTTAATTATGTCAAGTTTTACTATCAATCTTGTTGAATTTTACATTATGTTTGGCTAAACTCCATAGCTAGGGCAAGGATGAAACTTATATATTCAATTTGATTTTTACTCATCATTTATTTTTCCATATTGATCTTAAATGTTTATTGTCTATTTTTCCAATTGATTATTAGGGTTAATTTTTAGATGAGTTCAATCATGTTTTTCTCATGCTTTGAATAATCCTGATAATTGTTTGACAAGTTGAAAGAGCGGATATTAGTTGTGATTTCTTGATGAGATACAATTAATGATTTGAATTTCTCTTGAAACTTTGAAAAATAGCAAACTATAGAAATTGTTTTTTTAGAGCTTAATTGATATATCCTCCATGATAACGAGACTTGGTTGCGAGATTATCATGCGTATTAAGTTTGGAAAAAATAATGATTGAGTAAAAATTACATTTGAATATATAAGTGGATTCCAAGTCCTAGTTCTTTCTCATATTTGAAAAATTATTTTTAATCACTTTTTTTTAGTAGTTAGAAAAATCTTTAGTTTTTGTTTAAATTAAGATTTCTTTAAAATTATTCACTTTCACATTTAGGTTTTCTTAAAATATTAAGTTTTGTCCAACTAGATTAGAAATATTCAATTGAATCTAGAATAAAATTCTTCACATAATCAAGTCCCTGTGGGATCAACCTGTATTTGCATTGCTATACTTTCGTACGGTTTGTGCACTTGTGAGTAAAAAAAAATCACAACAGTATTTAATAAAAATAGTACTTATAAGCACCAGCTGCCTCAGTTCCAGCAGCGCAGCCTGCCCAGAGTCAGAAATCTGCGGCAGCATCCAGTCAACCCAAGCGGCAAGCATCTGGCGCCCAGGCGGGGAAGGCCCCGGCCCGTACGTACGTGATGCGAGGACGTACTGAGCAGCCGGCCCATGACGTCATCATGGGTATGTTTACCTTATTTGATACATCCATCACAGCATTAATTGATCTGGGTTCTACTTTATCATATGTTTGTATGCCCATGCTTGTTATGCCTAACATTCCAAGGGAAGACTTGGACAATCCTGTAATCGTGTCCAACCCATTGGGACATAGTCTACGACTCACTCATGTATATCACGATTGTCCATTAGTGGTTCAGGGAAAGACCTTCCCTGTAAGTCTCATTGAGCTCCCACATCGTGAGTTTGACATTATTCTAGGCATGGATTGGCTCACTACCAACCAAGCCGTTGTTGATTGTGGAGCACATACTGTTCGACTGAGAGCCAAAGACGGTAGCGACATTCTGATCCGTGGTGAGCTTCTTCCAAAAGCCCCAGAACTCATCTCATACATTCACGCTCGCCGACTCATTCGCAAGAAGTGCGAAGCATTCCTGTGCACAGTGCGTGACACTCGCTGGGAGGCACCTCGTAGGGAAGACATCCCTACGGTATGTGACTTTCCCGATGTATTTCCAGATGACTTACCCGGCTTACCACCCCCTATGGAGGTAGAGTTTTCCATTGATCTAGCTCTAGGAACAGGACCGATCTCAATCACACCTTATCGCATGGCACCTGCGGAAATGAAGGAGCTGAAGGCTCAACTGCAGGAGTTGCTGGATAAGGGCTTCATTCATCCCAGTGTGTCTCCTTGGGGAGCACCAGTCCTATTCGTCCGCAAGAAGGACGGGTCGATGCGGTTGTGCATCGATTACTGTCAGTTGAACAAAGTCACCATTAAGAATCGCTATCTGTTACCACACATTGATGATTTGTTTGACTAGCTGAGAGGAGCCACGGTCTTCTCTAAGATCGATCTCCGATCAGGATATCATCAGATTCCCGTTAAGAAGGAAGACATTCCTAAGACGGCGTTGCGCACTAGATACGGTCATTACGAATTCACAGTCATGCCCTTTGGTTTGACTAACGCACCATCAGTGTTCATGGATCTGATGAACAGTGTGTTCCAGAAGCATCTTGATCAGTTTGTTGTGGTCTTCATCGATGACATCTTGGTGTACTCTAAGCATAGGAGGAGCACGCCGAGCATCTACGTATTGTCTTGAGCATTCTTCGGGAACAACAACTTTATGCCAAGCTGTCCAAGTGCGAGTTCTGGTTGCACGAGGTTACCTTCCTCGGCCATGTCATCACGGCCGAAGGAGTGAAGGTAGATCCGTGTAAGATATCAGCGATCACAGAGTGGAAGACTCCGCGTAGTGCACGAGAGGAGAGGAGCTTTCTCGGATGAAGGACTTCTCCAGGATAGCGTCACCGTTGCACAAGCTAATGAGGAAGGATGTCAAGTTCGTTTGGACTGACGCCTGTCAGCAGAGTTTCGAGCAGCTGAAGGAGTGTCTGACCCAGGCACCAATGCTAGTCCAGCCCACTCCAGGAGTGGAGTATACGGTGTTCAGCAACGCGTCCCATAACGGCTTGGGATTTGTTCTCATGCAGGAGGGCAAGGTCGTTGCTTATGCGTCTCGGCAGTTGAAGCCGCATGAGTGTGATTATCCGACGCACGACCTTGAGTTAGCAGCCATTGTACTTGCCTTGAAAATCTAGAGGCATTACCTCTACGGTGAGACAACGCGTATCTTTACCGACCATAAGAGCCTTCAGTACTTGTTGACACAGAAGGATCTGAAACTCTGACAGAGGAGATGGTTGGAGTTGATTAAGGACTATGACTGTCACATTGCTTATCACCCAAGTAAGGCGAATGTAGTAGCCGATGCCCTTAGTCGCAAGACTCTAACTGTGTTGCCTATTCAGCCTACATTACGACAGCAGATAGCATAAGCCCAGAGTAGCGACGATCTTTGTATCCAGACTAGTGAGCTCGTCTCTCGAGGCGAGAAGCCGGATTTCACGGTTCAGGATGATATCTTGTACTATCGGGAGCGTATGGTAGTGCTAGCGGGGGAGGTGAGAGAGCGCCTCCTTCGCGAAGCACACCACACCGTATATACCATGCACCCGGGCAGTAACAGGATGTTCCAGGATCTTAGGAGACATTACTGGTGGCCCGCGATGAAGCGGGAGATCACAGAGTTCACGTCGCGATGCTTGACTTGTCAGCAGGTCAAGGCCGAGCATCAGGTTCCTTCAGGATTACTTCAGCAGATCACTATCCCTGAGTGAAAGTGGGATCGTATCACGATGGATTTTGTCGTGGGACTACCATTGTCACCACGTAAGCACGACACAGTTTGGGTCATCGTTGACCGATTGACTAAGTCAGCTCATTTTCTCCCCATTCGTACATCCGTGAGATCATCAGGCTACATGAAGTTCCTTCATCTATCATTTCGGATCGTGACCCTCGTTTCACATCACAGTTTTAGAAGGGCCTACAGAGAGCTTTGGGCTCCGGTATCCATTTCAATACCGCGTTCCACCCTTAGACAGACGGTCAGTCGGAGAGGATGATTTAGATTCTCGAAGATATGATGCGCGCGTGCGCGATCGACTTCGGGGACGGTTGGGAGAGATATCTACCGCTCATGGAGTTCGCATACAACAACAGTCACCAGGCTAGCATCGATATGGCACCGTACGAGGCTCTGTACGGTAGGCCCTGTCGTACTCCTACTTGCTGGACAGAGCTCAGTGAGAGGAGGCTGGAAGGGCCTGATCTTGTCCGCGAGACCGAGGAGAAGGTCCAGGTGATTAAAGACAGACTTAAGGCGGCTTCGGACCGACAGAAGTCCTACGCCGACCTTAAGAGGCGTGACATTGAGTATGCAGTCGGGGATAAGGTTTTCTTGAAGGTGTCGCCTTGGAAGAACGTCTTACGTTTCGGCAAGAAGGGAAAACTTAGTCCGAGGTTTATAGGCCCATACCCAATCACTGAATGGGTGGGACCTGTAGCTTACAGGCTCGAGTTACCATCGGTGTTGAGCAAGATTCACAATGTGTTCCACGTGTGCATGCTCCGAAGGTACCGGTCGGACCCTTCTCATGTGATTCCAGCTGATACGGTCACACTTGATGAGAATCTTACGTACGAGGAGGAGCCGGTTGAGATTCTGGCTCGTGAGATCCGTCAGTTGAGGAACAAAACCATTCCGCTGGTCAAGGTTCTGTGGAGAAGTCACACCGTCGAGGAGGCGACATGGGAAACCGAGGAATCCATGTGCACTTGTTATCCACATCTTTTCAGTGAGCAATGATCAGGTAAATTTTGAGGATGAACATGTCATTAAATTCGTTTTGACTGTTTGATTCCAGAAACGCAAACGGATCTCAATTCGGTCTCGTTCGGGGGGAAAACCGCGCACCATTCAGGTAAGATTTTTCATAACGAAACAAAATTAAGGGATGTAACTCCCAGCACTAACTCACACGCCACAACTCATCACCATCATTCTCATTTATTCTCCTCAATTACTCTCCTTCAATTTAAACACCTCACGTCTCCATTTTCCTCACATTTCCTTAGAAATTGTAACCCCCCAAACATCCCATAACTCCCTCACTCCCTTCCTCTTCCCTTGGTTTTTCCGGCCCCCCAGCAAACAGTCAAGGGGAGGCTTCCGGCGAGAAGGAGAAGAAGAAGGTAGAAGAGAAGAAACACGTAAGGGCGTCGGTGATCGTTCGACCGTTCGTTGTCCGTCGTTAGCATCGTTTGTTCATCCTGTTCTACCGTTCCGTCATCCCCTACGTTTAGAGGTGAGTAGTTGTCCCCTCTAATTCTAGAACATTTAGTTATAATCTATGTCATTATATTCATAGGAATATCGTACGCAACCTACGTAGAATCTATGCATGTTCGTAGGTTAGCCATCAAAACGTTCACTACGTAAAACTTATATATAATGGCCTAGAAATTACTACGAATATATTCATCAATGTTTGTATTATTGTTCTAGAAAGAATCAAGGTGTTAAGTATTCGAAATGGATCAAAACGAAGCTAAGGACAGAGGACTGTCTTCGAGACGGTCGACCGCCGCTACGGACGGTGGACCGTTCCCTCGGCCATTCCAACGGTCACCACTGTGACGGTCGACCTCCGGCCATGATGGTGGACCGTTTGAGACCAAGACCAAGACCATAGCCCACGGTCGACCGCAGGTAGGGTACGGTCGACCGTTCCTCAGGCAGATTTTCAGGCAGTTTGTAGAACGAGTCCCGTTGACCATATTGACCCAGAATATGATCGTATGTTTGCATGAAATTTTAATCTACATTATGTAAGTTATTTAATGGATATATTCTTGGTTTTAACCAAAGGTAAATATATCAAGCATTCATCATGTTCATTCTAGACGCATGTCCTAGGTTTACCATCATGTGCATACCGCTGTAGGGAGGTCAGACTTCCGTGCACATACTATAGTGGGCCCGTTTTCATAATAAAACTAAACACAACCGTTTTCATAATAAATAAACATTAATATTTTTCGCTACGGACGGTTCTCGGACCACCCACGTAACCCTACCAGTCCGTTGGGTCGCGGGTGAACGGGGTCCACAGAAGGCAGGTGTTACACCAGGATCTATGCTCCAAGCTACTCTTTGTTATCGATGATCACTTTGCAGGAAAATATTAAGAACACTGAGGATATTTACTGGTATTTACTTTACTAGTAAATACTAATATTTACTTTACTAGTAAATACTAGTATTTACTTTACTAGTAAAATATTAATGGATTTCTTGTTGTACCTAAAACACTTAAACAAATGTTTAGCTCTTATATTATTTGTTAACATCAAATCACGAGGCTTATGTTAGAATAAGTGACCAACGCTAGAGGGGGGGTGAATAGCGTTTGATCGTAGAAATCGCAGGAATAAAAAATTAAGAACGTGAATAGTAAAGAGCGTAGAAAGCGTAAAGGGAGCACACCAAGATTTATACTGGTTCACCACAACTTGTGGCTAATCCAGTCTCCCGAGAGACTCTCTCGAGCTACACTACTTCCGTTAAGCTTACGGGTGCTTAACAAACCGTTACAACCTGAGAACTCGAGTCCCACGAGCCTCAACAACCTTGCTCGGAGATACCGCACTCCAAGACTTCAACCCAAAGGAAAACACCTTTCCTTCGTACAACCAAGGGAAACAAGCTTCCCTTAACGTGTATACAACACTAAGACACTCTAGAACAAGACTCTCCTTAAGAGTAGATATTGAGTAAACTATATACGCTCAAGAACAACTCAAACTTCACAAATTGGCTCTAGAAAGCTATGAAAAATGATGTTGTTTGAATGCAATGATAATATGAATATTGTGAAGTGAATTGATATGTAAAGCAGACCCAAACACCCCTTTTTATAGTGCCAAAATAGGCTCCAACGGACCAATGCATTAAAGGGGTGATTGGCTTGATTTATGGGATTGAGTAAATTTGGGATCTGCAGGATATTGGCTTCCCATCGATGTTGGGAACTTACCCATCGCTGGTAAGCCAATTTTCCTTCAGTTTTGAAGCCAACGGTTACCTACCCATCGATGGGTAAATGCTTCCCATCGCTGGGTGGGAGGTTGACTTTCAAATAAGGAAAGAATCAGCCTTAAATGACTCCCAACGGTCATGCCTTCCCATCGATGGTTAAGCCTTCCCATCGCTGGGTTCCCATCGATGGGTAAAGCTTCCCATTGCTGGGTAAGGGCATTCTGCCTTGTGGTAATGTTGCACCAAGGCTTTAACAGCGATGGGTAGAACTTCCCATCGCTGTTTGGCATGGTTCTGGAAATCAGTTTTGTTGAGGGACTGCTTACCCATCGATGGGAAGATCTTCCCATCGCTGGGTAGCATGATTCTGGAATCCCGGGATCACTTACCCATGCATGGGTGAAATATACCATCGCTGGGTAGATGGCTAGCCCAGAACCATGGCCTAGCCGACCGGCGCTCAAACCCGACCGAAAAATGCAAAGTTTTCCAAAGTAAAAAAATAAGTATTTAAAACACTTATTTAATGTATTGTGATGTCAAAACAAGCTTTTTAAGTTGAAAACCACGTCGTTAAGGTAAAAACCATGGTTGACCAAGTCAACACCGTACACGGGTGGTTTTCACCAAAAGACAAAACCGGAAGGTGGTTTTCATGATGTTTTGATTGGAGAACCATTTAAATGCATTCAAAAACAATTCCCACAAAAAAAGACTCGAAAACCACTTCATTTAAGTGAAAACCACGCCTAGCCAAGTTTATGCCGTTTCGCGTGGTTTTTATCAAACGACAAAAAACGAAAGGTGGTTTTTGAAGTGTTTTTGATGGAAAACTATTTAAATGTGCCCAGAAGTAAAAACCAATCATAAAAAGTTGAAAACCACTTGGTTAGTTCGGACGCCAAAAACCAACGCCGAAAACCGAATGCCGAACGCCGGTTTCTGAAACCCGAACGCCGGATGGCTTGATTTTTGGTTTGGGCGAACACCAAGTGTTTTTAATGTTTTAAACATGTTTGAAAAACATTTTTATGATGTGTGAAATGCAATGAAAAGAATTTTAGCCTAAAGAGCCAAGGTGTAAAGGTTGGGTCGGTCTTGATCACAATTATGACCGACTCAACAACACTAAGACTACGGTCTTCGTTCTTGGTCTTCTTTTGGGTCTTGTTCTCTTGCTTTCTTCTTATATTTATTTCTCGCCTTGTATATTCAATAACTTGTCTCGTTCACGGCGGTTTGGTATTATCAAAACCTGTCATAAAAACGAACACGGCTTTAGTACGAAAACACGATAAACCTGTGTTTCAACAATTTCCCCCTTTTTGATAATGGCAAACAAGACGGGGTTATGCATAGGAGGATTGATTTGAGACTTAAAAAATATTCCCCCTTAATAAATGCGATTTTCTTTTCAACAAAGTTTATGTGTTGAATAAGAGTTAGTTTTAGAAAAAGTTCCCCCTCAATCTATGCATAACCTTTATATCTTCCCCCTTTTGACATTAACAAAAAGAATTAAAAGTAAACTTTTATTCATTAAAAGGAAAATGCAGAATACCACGGGTAAAAATACAATCATATTTAATAAGGAGAAAATAAGGAAGATGTCGTGGCATCGGTGTTGGCCTTCTTCTTTGAAGCCTCGGTTTTGGTCCTTGACTTTCCTCTGGCCATTGTTGAAGCGTTTAGAAAGTATGCAAGAGGAATGTGAATTGTGTGTTAAAAATGACCAAGGATGGTTAATATTTATAGGAAAAGTGAATTTGGGCCCTTAGTGTTAAAAAAATATGGTTGTTGGTCATAGAATGAGGTGCCCAACGGCTATGATTTTTGAACTGCAACAGGCGCTCCAGCGATGGTAAGGTTCTCCCATCGATGGGAAGACAGGTACTGGAAAGGGAGGAAGAAAGTGAAGGCAGCCTTCCCAGCGATGGTAAGGTTCTCCCATCCATGGGAAGACAGCTACTGGAAATCCGTTAACAAATATTTTTTTTAAAAAAAAAAAGTGTCAAACACCCATCGATGGGAAGAGGGCTGCTGGTTAGAAAATACTTCCTTCCCAGCGATGGGATAAACCACCCATCGCTGGTTCCCCCTGAGTTCCTCACTTTGATACGTACCTGCAAAAAAAAACAAACTTTGGTACCCAAAGTATGTCTATGGGTCCTTGGGGGTAAGTTAACCTTTATTGCGCACACACACACCCAAAATTCGTTTCCTAACGCACACACACACACGATTAGATGATCGTTTTGGAGTTACCTTGGCCAACCCATTGTCTCGTGGTTGGCGGGTTCCAGTCTACCCGAACGGAGTGCCGATATCTCGGTGTGGTCTGTGTTGGTTCTGGTAATGGAATGTGGACTTTCTTCTTTTCGTCAAAGTAGAACAAATAATACGGTTTCTTTTCTGCACTTTCCTGTGGAGATTGCCTATGATACGAATATCCTTTTCTAAAGGATTTCTTTTCGTTAGCACCATAAATGTTGTGTGCTTTATTATAGGTGGAGTGCCTATGTTTGGTAAAACACACGGGATCTATATGTCCTACCCTATTGCAGTAATGGCATACTACATTTGGGTTGAGCATATGCCTAGGTTGATAATAGTTGCTAGAGGGCCTAACCATATTCATCCTATTTTGGAAAAATATTGGTTTTTGACAACTCTCTCTTCTAGGTGTTCTAGCATTATTTTGTCTATTTGAAAAATTAATTTTATGCACAAAATCATTTTGATAATTTTTCCTAGGTTGTCTAACATGTACATTTTCATTCCTAGGTTTTTGTCTAGGTTGTCTAGTGTCCTTAGGTTGACTAGATTTTCTATTATCCTGATTTTTACTTTTCTCATGTTGAGCCTTTGGAGGTTGTCTAGGTGTTTGCTCAACGTTTTTATCCTTAGATTTATTTTTATCAAATCCTATTCCTTCTTTAGAAAAATGCATGGTGTCAAGGAGTAAATTAAGATTTTTGTGCGGAGTATTAAATTTCTTGACCGTACTCTCAAGTTTAGTGACTTGTTCCTTTAAAACTTTACAAGATTCACATTCGTTTGAGGAACTTTCTGGTTTGTCGGCGCTTCTTTTGCCATAAAATTTATTCTCTTGTTTTAACTTCTCATTATCTTTTTCCTGATTTTCAAAATCATTTTCAAGAGTGGAGAGGCGTTTCTTTAACGATTTGTTGATTTTAGAAGCGCTAACAAATTCATCATAAAGTTCATGAAGTGCTTCTTGCATTTCTTCAAAGGTGTAAGAGTCGGAAGAAATGGTACATACCTCTTGTACATCGTCGGTTTGGTCTTCGTGCACGATGAGACAGAGGTTGGAAGTTTCATCCTCGTCTTGATCGGTTGACTCGTCGCCAGAGTCGCCACCCCAAGAGATATATGCCCTTTGCCTTTTGAAGTGCCGAGCATTCCTTCCGCTTTTCGGGCATTTGTTCTTGATGTGCCCGGCTTCACCACATCCGTAGCACACAGGGCCATCCTCAACCTTTTCTTTCTTCCGTAGAAGTTTACAAAACTTCTTCATGACAAGCTTGACTTCATCATCGTCGCTTGAATCATCCATCGTTGATTCTTTGACAGCTTTTAATGTTATCCCTTACCTTTGGTCATTCAAAGACGGGTTAAGAATAGTAGATTCATAGGTTTTTAGATTACCTCTTAGACCGTCGATGGTGACATTTGATGTGCCGATTGATTCATAGATGGCATCGGCCTTGGATCGCCATTCGGATGTCAAGCTCCGTAGGATCTTTCGCACAAGATCCTTGTCGGTGTAAGTCTTCTTTAATGCATGAAGATCGTTGGCTATCTTGGAAAAACGGTCGAACATATCATCGATATTCTCGTGCTCCTTCATCCTGAACATCTCATATTCTTGGGTGAGGAAGTCAATCTTGGCTTCACGTACTTGGTCCGTTCCTTCGTACGTCACCTCAACTTTATCCCACATCTCTTTGGCGGTTGAGCAGCAAGAGATCTTGCGGTAGTCATCAGGATTTACGGCACAATAAAGCATGTTTATTGCTTTTGCATAATTCTCGACCTTTTTGATGTCCTCGGCATCAAGCTCGTCTTCGGTCTTGGGGATCAACTTGTCTCCGACTTTCTTCATCGGTACCTCTTCCCCATTTTTGATAACCAACCATAATTGGAAGTTCGTGGAACGAATATAGATTCTCATTCGTTCTTTCCAATATGTATAATTGGTTCCATCAAAAAGAGGTGGTCGTGTGGTTGATTGCCCTTCACCTATTCCTGCATACAAATTTCTAGAAGAAGAACCCATGATCGCTTTACTCTCAAACGGTTAAGTTTGGACGCGAGTTAGGCTCTGATACCAATTGTTAGAATAAGTGACCAACGCTAGAGGGGGGGTGAATAGCGTTTGATCGTAGAAATCGCAGGAATAAAAAATTAAGAACGTGAATAGTAAAGAGCGTAGAAAGCGTAAAGGGAGCACACCAAGATTTATACTGGTTCACCACAACTTGTGGCTAATCCAGTCTCCCGAGAGACTCTCTCGAGCTACACTACTTCCGTTAAGCTTACGGGTGCTTAACAAACCGTTACAACCTGAGAACTCGAGTCCCACGAGCCTCAACAACCTTGCTCGGAGATACCACACTCCAAGACTTCAACCCAAAGGAAAACACCTTTCCTTCGTACAACCAAGGGAAACAAGCTTCCCTTAACGTGTATACAACACTAAGACACTCTAGAACAAGACTCTCCTTAAGAGTAGATATTGAGTAAACTATATACGCTCAAGAACAACTCAAACTTCACAAATTGGCTCTAGAAAGCTATGAAAAATGATGTTGTTTGAATGCAATGATAATATGAATATTGTGAAGTGAATTGATATGTAAAGCAGACCCAAACACCCCTTTTTATAGTGCCAAAATAGGCTCCAACGGACCAATGCATTAAAGGGGTGATTGGCTTGATTTATGGGATTGAGTAAATTTGGGATCTGCAGGATATTGGCTTCCCATCGATGTTGGGAACTTACCCATCGCTGGTAAGCCAATTTTCCTTCAGTTTTGAAGCCAACGGTTACCTACCCATCGATGGGTAAATGCTTCCCATCGCTGGGTGGGAGGTTGACTTTCAAATAAGGAAAGAATCAGCCTTAAATGACTCCCAACGGTCATGCCTTCCCATCGATGGTTAAGCCTTCCCATCGCTGGGTTCCCATCGATGGGTAAAGCTTCCCATTGCTGGGTAAGGGCATTCTGCCTTGTGGTAATGTTGCACCAAGGCTTTAACAGCGATGGGTAGAACTTCCCATCGCTGTTTGGCATGGTTCTGGAAATCAGTTTTGTTGAGGGACTGCTTACCCATCGATGGGAAGATCTTCCCATCGCTGGGTAGCATGATTCTGGAATCCCGGGATCACTTACCCATGCATGGGTGAAATATACCATCGCTGGGTAGATGGCTAGCCCAGAACCATGGCCTAGCCGACCGGCGCTCAAACCCGACCGAAAAATGCAAAGTTTTCCAAAGTAAAAAAATAAGTATTTAAAACACTTATTTAATGTATTGTGATGTCAAAACAAGCTTTTTAAGTTGAAAACCACGTCGTTAAGGTAAAAACCATGGTTGACCAAGTCAACACCGTACACGGGTGGTTTTCACCAAAAGACAAAACCGGAAGGTGGTTTTCATGATGTTTTGATTGGAGAACCATTTAAATGCATTCAAAAACAATTCCCACAAAAAAAGACTCGAAAACCACTTCATTTAAGTGAAAACCACGCCTAGCCAAGTTTATGCCGTTTCGCGTGGTTTTTATCAAACGACAAAAAACGAAAGGTGGTTTTTGAAGTGTTTTTGATGGAAAACTATTTAAATGTGCCCAGAAGTAAAAACCAATCATAAAAAGTTGAAAACCACTTGGTTAGTTCGGACGCCAAAAACCAACGCCGAAAACCGAATGCCGAACGCCGGTTTCTGAAACCCGAACGCCGGATGGCTTGATTTTTGGTTTGGGCGAACACCAAGTGTTTTTAATGTTTTAAACATGTTTGAAAAACATTTTTATGATGTGTGAAATGCAATGAAAAGAATTTTAGCCTAAAGAGCCAAGGTGTAAAGGTTGGGTCGGTCTTGATCACAATTATGACCGACTCAACAACACTAAGACTACGGTCTTCGTTCTTGGTCTTCTTTTGGGTCTTGTTCTCTTGCTTTCTTCTTATATTTATTTCTCGCCTTGTATATTCAATAACTTGTCTCGTTCACGGCGGTTTGGCATTATCAAAACCTGTCATAAAAACGAACACGGCTTTAGTACGAAAACACGATAAACCTGTGTTTCAACAGCTTAGCAAACCCAGGCTAAGCCTAAAGAGTGTGAAATATGAAATGATTGACTGATATTCTGATTTCATTTGACTACTTAAGTAAACAAAATGAAATGACTGCATTGAACCCAAAACCTTTTCAAACGATGGAGGATTGATTGTCTCTCCCTCTTGAAAATCATCCATGATTGTCTCATTTTGTCCTTCCATTGAAAGCGCAGGCACCTTTAGATGTAAATCACCATTTCGTATGACTTATTTGACGACATTTCGAATAGTTCGACAACATTTTAAAGAGATTTCGAAAGGTTTCGAGGGCTCCAATATTAAATATTCGGAAACATTTCGACTTACCTCCAACAAAGTCTTCACTGGTTCTTCGTTTGATTCTGGTACATTTGCCTTCAGATTTTTACATATAGGAGATTAGTTTGGATTAAATTATTTATTTGATGACCTTTCGAAAAGTTTAGAAAGCTCTAATATTAAATATTGAATACACCTTATTCACAGTCTTTTTTTGTTCTTCGACTACTTGAGTAGATTGTGTTATTAAAGTTGCCAGATCATCAACTTTTTTCAAGTAATTCAAACGTCTTTTGTTGTTGCAATGCAATATCATCTATTTTCTTTGACAGTTGTTCAAAGAGTTTTTTGCAACAGATTGGATGAAGGTCTAGTGGGGGAATGGATATGGGACGATGGAGATGGGATGTACGAAGGAGAGGCTCTAGAAGAAGAGTCTCTAAGGCTTTGAGATGCTTGGGGAGAGGAGATGATGTGCTCATTTGGCTCTAGAGAAATATCACATATCATAAGATGCAGAGCTTTTCTCTTCCTACCCACCAGAATGTGGACATCCCCTCTAGCTTGTAACTTTGCCACAAATAGATCCAACTCAAGGTGTGTTGTGGTCTGTAAAGGATGGAAGTTCATAAATCACTCTACAGTAGCCTCAAACCTGTCGAGATAAAGAATGCTCTGTACAGCCTGCGGCCAAAAAAATGACAATTTATAATGGGAATGCTCTATATAGTCCTAAATTTTAATCCTTTTTGACCAATAATATGTATATATCTGCAGATCCCCAATGTAACCATCCATCTCTATGTGGGTGATTTTCTTCTTTATTGGAATTTCACTGAAAGACAGATTTGGTATAATGCATTGTTGATGAGGCTCCACTTTCAACTGATTTGGCCTTAGCAACTAGGTCCTTCTTCACTAACCATAAGAACTCCATAAATGCCCTGGTTCCCCATGGGAAATCTCTAACTACTCTCCACTGTCCAATCATGCCCAGTATCTATTGTGGTATAATGGACTTGTCGCGATCAGCAGAACCTAACAGAACAACAACAATAAATAAAAGTGTGGTCATTTTCACAGCCTTCATTCTTTTTTCCGTCCAAGTCTTTACACATGTCTTGAAAACACTGCACAACCATCTTGTATGTAACTGGAGCAGATTTTTTTCCCTTCTTTGCAGAAAGAAAGTGTGCTCGAATAAATTCATTCTTGGCCGAGGTCAATTCATTTGAATTTTCAAAGCCGAGGTTGAGCTGAGAGCAGTTCAGGCCGCTTATAAGGAACAATTCCACCAACGAGTACCTAACAGGAACTTCTTTCACAACAACCACATCTCTCCTTGCCTCTTTATTTTGGCTTCAATTCCCTCGCAATGAGTTGCCATAAAAATAAAGGGGAAGGAATACACTCAACATCCAAAAAATGTGCAAAAGGGGTATTCTCCCTAAACAAAGTAAGGACTTCTTTATGATCTCCAAGTCCACCACTCATCAGGTTCTGGAACTCTCCCTAAGAAGATTTTAAAGTTAACTTCATTCAGGTAATTTCTCCATTTCAATGGTGCAATTCAACGCTGGAACCGAATTATAAAGACGAGAACTACTCAAAAAACGTATTCAAATGCATTCAACTATAATCTATTACTGTAATGTTATATTCATGATTGTTATGGTCGAATGACTTGTTATGCATCCGAATTATTCAATCTCAAACAAAATAAACTTAAAATATTACTCCCTCCGTCCCCCTGTATTTGTCCACATTTGACTTTTGGAACCGTTCATTTAAGCACTTTGACTCATCAAATTCTCTCAATGTGTAAGCCTAAATATAGTCATGTATGATCTTGTTTGATTTGTCTTAACATATAAATTATTAATATATAATTTTTATAATTTTTTAATATACAAATTACAAGATAAAATGGATTAAAGAAGTGCATTAGATGGTGTGTAAAAATGAAAGTGGACAAATACAGGGGGGCGGAGGGAGTATATTTTAGTAATTTAGTGTACGTGCAATGCACGGCAATTTCAGAATTGTCCGGGAACGATTTACCTTCCAGAGATTGAGTTACCCCAACAGAAATCTGACACCAAGCCCAAATAGTTCAAAACTAAAACCAAAATCAGTTAATTTTAAGTGAGGGAAATCTGAAAAACCTAGTTTGCATTCTCGATCTCCTCCATTTGTGTTGGGGTGAGAGTTCTTCTTCTCTTTTACTGGACCGTGCCATTTGCATTAATGTTCTCCATGGTAAACAAAAGTGCCGTAGTAAGTGAAGGTATGCGACCACAATATACCAAGGTAGACAAAGCCGTAATTAGCCAAGGAGAACGAGAGCCAAATAGTTTCGGGGGAGAAGGTGTATCGTTTCCCAAGATTGGTCGGGGGGTTAAGGATTGGTTGGGCGTTCAAACGACGCTGTTTTGCCCCTTTGAAAATCATCACTCGCTTCAAAGACAACTTAACAGCACGCCATTAATTTTAATATTTCCGTTAAATTTCTGCCCCGTTTTGTTATTTGATTAGAAGGGCCTTTATGTCATTTCTCGCGAGTGGAACAGACACGTCTCACGCGATTCTCTGTTAGATCCAGGAGGGCATTCTCACAAATTCCATCCCTTTTCTGCCTTTTTCCATAAATTCTTGTAATTTTCAAGTTAAAAAGTAAATGTCTACCTAAGAGTTTGTGTGACTCACTTTGAAACTGAGTCATATTGAAGCCTTTGTTTATGTTTTTTTGTGCATAAAACATAATCTCTTTTTTCTCATTAAATTGTTAATACAAACATTAAATTTATAATTTTAGGTAATTGAAAGTAATGCATATTATCTTACTGCAAAGCTCACCAATGACCCATGCAAAACTCACCACTTTAAACACTAAACTCACCATTTTTTTAAATTTTAAAAATAAAAAATTAAAGAATGGCAGTGACCGGCAGCGGTGGCAACCGGTGACTTGCGGCGGTGACCGGCGAACGGCGGTGACCGGCGAATGTCGGTAGCGGCGATCAACGGCTGGCGGTGGAACCTGGCGGGGTTAAGGGTTTCGTTCAACGGTCAAAATCTAATTAGCACCTCTTCCTTTTCTTTTATTTTTTTTAGAAAAAATCAAAGTATGAAAAAATAATAGTGAGCTTTGTAGTTGGTGTGAATGAGCTTTGTAGATAGTGTGGGTGAGCTTTACTGTCTGCAGTGGTGAGTTTTGCATCATCTGACCGTCATATCACTGTAAGGTGACATATGACTCGAATCCATCATATATATATGTGTGTGTGTGTGTGTCTATATATATATATATATATATATATATATATATATATATATATATATATATATATATATATATATATATATATATATATATATATATATATATATATATATATATATATATATATATATATATATATATATATATATATATATATATATAAAGGTAAGATGACATGCTACAGTAGATAACGCAAAGATCACCACGAGCCACTGCAAAGCTCACCAAAGACAACTACAAAGCTCACCAAAGTATAAAACAAAGCTCACCATATTTTTTCAACACTTTGATTTTTTAAAAAAAAAAATAAAATCAAAGGAAGAGGTGTTGACTAGATTTTGACCATTGACCGGGACCTTTGAGAGCTGCCTACCGCCTGCCGCCGCGCCAATGCTAGCCGCCGCCACCGCACCGCCGCCGGCCATCGGACTCCGCCACTGGTCGCCGGTCTCCGCCGCTGGTCCCGGACTCCGCTGCCGGTCACCGCCGGAATCTGTCGCCTCCGCTGACCGGTGGTTGACCGGTGTTGCTATTTTATTTTTTATTAACTTTTTAATTTTTAAAATTTAAAAAAAAAGTGAGTTTTGATGTTCAAAGTGGCGAGCTTTGCTTTATTTCTAGGTGAGCTTTGCATTGTGTATTGGTGAGCTTTGTAGTGTAGTGTGGAGAGTTTTGCGTCATCTCACCGAAGCATGTCATCTCACTATTAGGTGTCATCTCACTGGAGTCAATCCCATATATATATCTGTGTGTGTGTGTGTGTGTAGAGAGAGAGAGTATGATGTAAAGTGTAAACTGTAAAGTGTCTTGTGGCAAAGGTCTAAAACAAATTAGAGATCACCTTAAATAGGAATAAAACATAGAGAAAAGTATCAAAATAGGACTTTCATGTTTTTTTCCGAAATAGAACTTAACACTATGGTAATGTGATTGCAATGTGTCACTGTACATGTGCACATTACTATACTTTTTGGTAATGTACATGACCATGTTTGGTAATGTAAATGCATTTTAAGTCCTATTTCGGAAATAAAAACATGGAAGTCCTATTTTGGTATATTTTTAATGTTTCAGTCTTACTTTGGTCTTTCTCCCAAAACAAAACAACCATGCTACATTTACACCAAAAAGTGTTCCCCAAAGTTACACTTGTTGGAATTTTTTTTGATAAATTGGACATTTTCGGACATAAATTCGGTAGGGTCCACAAAATTATTTTCTGAAATAATTATGGACGTATAATCTCGTAAGTAAGACGAATGTCTTGACATATTACATGCCACAAACGGTGCTCGGATGAATGAGAAATTAATTCTCAAAGTTGAATATGAGGGAAGAGTAAAATCCCTTGTCCCACACCGGTTTTTGAACCTTTCGTATTCTCATATTTAAGCTTAAGCATTGAATTAAGCTTATGAAAGGAACAAGAAAAGGACTCCTTGCGCGCCGCCGCCGCCGCTTGTCTAGCTCGGCACGTCACGCGCGCGCGTCTGCGGGGCTAAATTTTTACAAGACCGAATTGAACACGTGTGGACACTTCGTGATTAACGAAGTGCACGAAGTGTCGTCCAAGGGAAATGCATGCATCCGTCCGGTCTGTCCAGTTAGCCAAGCCTCCTCCTATTTAAGGAGAGGTTGGTCGAGAGAACAAATACGTAGCAAAAAGGTTCTCTCTCTATATACGTATAATCCTCCGTCGATTCCCCGGTTTCCTGTTGTCTTCTCCGGCAATAACGACTCATCATTTTCGTTCGTCGGTGCACGGTTCTCCTGCCACAGGCCTTGCACGAAGCGGTTTTATCCTGGGAGGAGATTGCCCATGTTTGCCAGTGCGGGAGGCGGGCAATATTACCTTAAGGAAAGCTCCGGAGACTCCGCTTTCCTAACTTTTAGTTCGAGAAACTGCTTCGGCGGCATCCTACCCCTTCGTCCGTCGTTTCTATTTTCCAATCAAAGCACCCGTCCGTTCGTGTTCTTGTGTCCGTTCTTGCGTCCGTTCGAGCTTCCGAAGACTCCAATTTTTAATTTTCCTTTCTTTATTTTTCGTTGTAAAATCCGAACGTTTTATAAGTTCGGATTATTATATTTTATTTTATTCCCGTTGTATCAGTTAACAATACTAAAGGTTTGTACTAACATTTTTATCATTCAAAATGCTGGTGTGTTAATAAAAATTTGTACTAACATTTTGTGTATATATAAAGTATCACCATAATATTACATTGACACAAAATGAAGGTGCAAATATGCGGTGTACAAATCTTGGGTAGAAATAGTCCAAAACAAAATCTGGAACGCTGCTGAGTTTGGCCCCGTTTGGCATCAGCGTCAGAGATTAGCGTTAGCATTTTAAAAAAGCTATCCGACGGTAGCCTTTAGCGTTAGCGTTTTCAGAATTCATCTGCACCGTTAAAATGTTATCCAAAATGCTAACGTTAATCGAAAACGCTTTTACCAAACAAAGCCTTTATCTGCTCCTCCCACACTCTTCTAGAAATCTCTCTTCAACTTTTCCCTCTATAAACATCGCTTCCAACGTGCCCCACTCCCAATCAACTGAAATTTTAGAAGAGTTTCCGATAGGGGTGAGCAAGTACCGAACCGATACCGAAATTTCCCGAAAAAACTGAGAATACCGAACCGAAAAATACCGAACCGAAAAAGTACCGAGAAGAAACCGAACCGTACCGAACCGAATGGTCGGTACGGTATTTGGGAACGGTACGAGGTGACGTACCATACCGAAAATCCCGAACCGAACATATATACTAAAATATTATAAAAAATAATAACCCGGAGTAATATTTTTCATATTCCTTCACTAAATAATACGGAGTAATTTTTTTAAAAAATATTGGTTCAAGTTTTATCACGTGTAAGTTATACTTTTATTTGAGTTTTAGTTTTTGTGTATAAACATAAAAGTATTCACAAAGATTCGAAAAACCCTTTGTTGTCGTTCATTTTTTTAGTTTGTGAAATATAAACTATGTTTTGATATGCATCCCTTGCATTTAAATATTCATTTTTTTAATTTTTCACGTTTTTTTATTTAAATTCACTTTTAATTTTCAAAAATAAGGGGACACTGTTAAACTTTAAGGTGTAAAGTAGGTATGTATATTCATCCCGATTTGTACCGAAACCGATACTGAACCATCCCGAACCATACCGAACCGATATGTCGGGATCGGGATCGGTACGGTGTAAAATCCCATACCGAACCGAAATATTTGGTACGGTATCGGTACGGGCTAAATACCGTACCATACCGTACCATGCTCACCCCTAGTTTCCGAGGCATTGGAGAAAGTGAGTGATGGCGTCTTCATTTGCCACCCACGTGCCGCTACCATTTCCACACCACAGATTTAGCCACAGTAAAGCCTCGCTATCCGACCATGGAATAGGTGTCTGGCTGCGGAAGAGAAGCTACAGCCGTCAGAGAGCGGCGAAGCCCGGGTACAGGCCGCTGAGGGTCGGAAACGAGAAGGTGGTGGGCATAGATTTGGGGACGACGAACTCTGCTGTTGCTGTGATGGAAGGCTGAAAGCCTACAATCGTGACGAAGGTAGAAGGGCAGCGGACGACGCCTTCTGTGGTGGCGTATACCAAGGCCAGAGACCGCCTCATGGGTCAGATTGCCAAGCGCCAGGCTGTGGTGAACCCAGAGAACACCTTCTTCTCTGTAAAGAGGTTCGTCGGCCGGAAGATGTCTGAGGTCGACGATGAGTCAAAGCAGGTGTCGTACAGCGTGGTGAGAGATGAGAATGGGAACGTCAAGCTAGAGTGCCCCGCCATTGGAAAGCAATTCGCCCCCGAGGAAATCTCTGCTCAGGTATAACATCAATGAATTCCCATTTTACATTTTTTTAACTTTCTTGTCCAATTTTACTTGAAATCTTGTTTTCTTTATAAACACAGACATGAAGAAGATTTGTTGCATCTTGGGACAGTGTCTACTTAAACCCTTATTTCTCAAATTGTGATGTGAAGACATATTTCTAGAGTGATGTCCTTTTGTTCTTTCATCTTGTTTTCCTAAAAGGGTTGTAATTGTCTTGATCACAGGTTTTGAGGAAACTTGTTGACGATGCGTCAAAGTTCTTAAGCGATAAGGTCACCAAAGCAGTCATTACAGTGCCAGCATACTTCAATGACTCTCAGAGAATTGCAATAAAAGATGCTGGCCGTATTGCTGGGGTAGAAGTTTTGCGTATCATCAACGAGCCTAATGCTGCTTCACTAGCATACGGATTCGAAGAGAAAAACAATGAAACTATTCTCGTTTTCGATCTTGGTGGTGGTACCTTTGATGTCTCAGGTATAGACTCATTTTACTGTGAAGCATCTCTTATTAGTAGCACTTGAAAGATCATTTTGTGTTCAGATACTGTGAATTGCCTCTTCTTTAAGTCCTCCGTTACCTGGTTGATATTAGTGGGAAACCACAAAACTGTGGAAAGAAAACATAACAACAAAAGAATAATGTACCTGATATTTGTTTGAGTCAGTGAAGAGAGTTCTATCTTCGCCTTCTCGACAGTTTCGGTGAGGCATTGCAGTGCTTGTTTATCTCTTAGAATATCTATTCCTTCTTGCTTCTTGAAGTCATCAGCTAGCCAACCCACAATCCTCTGTTGGTGGAACACCAGGCATAAACCAATATTCACCAACTTGGTCGAGCCAAAACCCAAAAAAACATGAATGAAAGACACACTAAACGCTGGTACAAGTCCAGTTTACCTTGTCAAAGTCATCTCCTCCTAAATGTGTATCGCCTGAGGTAGAAAGCACCTCAAGAAACACAGTCACATTAACGACAGTGAAATTTCTCTTCATTGCTAAATGTCGGTTTGTTTTTGTTACAGTTTACCGTTCATAACTGCCACTACAGATGGTCCAAAGCATATTGATACCACACTTACACGGGTCAAGTTTGAAGATTTATGTTCAGATTTATTAGATAGGTAAGCAGTTCTTTTTATCCAAATTAAAACATATCATGTTCAGTACCTGCTCAGACTAGATTTTTTGCAGTTCAGTTTGGTAAATGATTTCTGCCATCACTAGGACTTTCCTTGTTTCATGTTGTCCTGCATGCTTTCTCCATCAATGACCATGATCAAGATTTGATTTTTAGGTTGAAAAGACCCGTTGAAACTTCCTTAAAAGATGCAAAGCTATCCTTTAACGACATAGACGAAGTCATCCTTGTTGGTGGATCTACACGAATTCCTTCTGTACAAGACCTTGTCCGGAAATTGACTGGTAAAGAACCGGTCAACCCTGATGAAGTTGTTGCTCTTGGAGCTGCAGTACAGGTTGGAATCCCCCCCCCCAAGTGCCACCCCTCTCTCCCTCCAAATATAGGGTTTTCTGTGTCTTCTGTATAGCTTTTCACCCTTCTCTATCATATTTTTTGTGTTCTTATCCATTGCGGTTGTTGTTCAACTTCAGGTAGGGGTTTTGTCTGGTGATGTAAGCAACATTGTGCTGTTGGATGTAATTCCACTATCCCTTGGCCTTGAGACTCTTGGTGGTGTTATGACAAAGATCATCCCAAGGAACACAACTCTACCCACATCCAAATCTGAGGTTTTCTCAACTGCAACAGATGGGCAAACCAGTGTTGAAATAAATGTGCTTCAAGGGGAAAGAGAATTTGTGAAAGACAACAAATCCTTGGGAAGTTTTCGCCTTGACGGGGTTCCACCCGCTCCTCGTGGTGTCCCACAGATTGAAGTGAAGTTTGACATTGATGCTAATGGCATCCTCTCTGTCACTGCTATAAATAAAGGAACTGGAAAGAAAAAGGACATTACAATTACAGGTGCCAGCACCTTGCCCAAAGATGAGGTGTGTGTCTAATTTTTACTTTATGTCTAAAAGATCTCAGTTCTTAATTACATCTGAAAACTTAAACTGTTGCACTTATGATCTGCACAAACAATGAGTCTCAGTTTTCCCCTCAACAAAATTTCATGTTATCTTCAGGTAGATAGAATGGTTCAGGAAGCAGAGAAGTTTGCTAGAGAGGACAAGGAGAGGAGGGACGCCGTTGACACAAAGAATCAGGCAGAATCTGTCGTCTACCAGACTGAAAAGCGACTGAAAAGAAATTGAAGGAGTTAGGAGAGAAGGTCCCTACGGACGTCAAAGACAAGGTGGAGTCTAAGGTGAAAGAGCTGAAAGATGCCATTTCTAGCGGTTCGACCCAAACCATTAAGGATGCCATGGCGGCACTGAACCAAGAAGTGATGCAACTCGGGCAAGTTCTCTACAGCCAGCCAGGTTCAGGCGGACCTACCCCTACACCTACTCCTGATGGCACAACAGAAAAATCAGGTTCATCATCATCGGGTAAAGTTGCTGGAGAAGGAGAAGTTATTGATGCTGATTTTCGTGAAAGCAACTGAAAGGCCCGCCGGGCTCCTCGGTAAATTAGTGCCTGCAAATGTGTATTGTTAGTTATCTAGCTCCCATTTAGATCATTTTCCTGTTTGGGGAAATTAAGAGTTGAGCAACGTACCTTTCTTGATGTAAGATTTTCATCCCCTAGATATTGAGTGTGAAGATAACTAGTAGATAGACCGGGAATGGTGGCCAGCGGAGGGCTAATATTTGATTATCCATTTGTTAAGTTGAAGTAATAACACATGCAACTAGTTGTCTACCCCGTGCTTCGCACGGGTTAGGAATGTATACACGTGTTTCTTGTATGCAAATTAATTACTGCCTGTTATGCCCCTGGATGTCAATTATCACCATTTTGTTCATGTGTTTTTAAAAAAATAAAGAATAGTAAAGTTTATAAATGCCAAAAAAATTAAAAATATAAAAGAGGACTAAATTAAAGCCCCTCTAAAAATAGGAGTGTAGCTCTTAAGAGTTATGACCAAAAACGGGTCGAGGGGAAGAAACGAAAAAAATTCCCTGATCAATAAGTCAAATACCGTACCATGACAAAGTCTCCTAACAGTCTTGGTCCTATTAAAAAAGCAACCTAAGCTAAAGAACAAAATAAAACTAAAATCCTTCTAGAAGTCAATAAATTTGACCTATTTTACAAAAACATGCCCTACGCACTAAAGAAACCAGCATCAAAGCAAACCAAGCTAGTAGCCATCACCATTAGTCAAGACTGATATCTGCCTTTGCCATAGCCATAACTAAAACCCATGAGTAGAAACTTGTATCAAAATCAATATTCCAACACCCAAAATCAAGCAACTACTCTTAATTACTCTTGCTAAAACTAAGCGACCACATCATAGTCATAGATCAAACCAATGACTTTGACCAAAAGCTAGTTCCAAGAGATGAAAAAAATAGTGAGACTAAAATGTTTTTCTAAAAGTTGTTCTATTAATGAAAAGAAAATTGGAAATTGACAATATCATTAGGAATGATGTATTAAGAAGTAATAGTTTTGACACTCAAACCCAGAAATATAAGTTATTTATCAAAGGGCATCAAGCATTACTTGCATAAATAAATCTCCATGTCAAGAGACTTTCATCTGCATTAGCAAAGTTTTTGATACTTGAATAGTGTTCAAACAACTGCTTCTGAAATTGAACAGAGAAATACAAAGCCTACATTAACAAAAAAGAACATAAGGATGTGACTATGGGCATCTAAAGTATTTTGAGATCTTATTCACATGACACATATGTGCACCTGAAAAGGATAATGATACATATATACACCCTCTAACACCAAACCAGTTCTTGTTGCCTAAGTGAAGGTTTTATTTTTTTTCTTACAACAACAAACCAATTCTTGTTTGTTGTCTAAGTGCTTTTTTTAGTATAACAAATAGCATGTTCAAAAAAGACACCATAACAAAATTAAAAAGAGACCATAAGAGATTAGATTAACTTACATTGTCATTTGAATCATGAAGCAGTAAAAATCCCTTCTCTTGTCAGCAAAATCTTGAGAACTTGAGAAGTAAAAAAACATCATAATACAATGATAAGCCAATAAGGGAGAACAATCACAGACATTATAAGAGATGAAAAGAAACATAAATTAATTAAGGGTTCATAAGCTCAAAAATGATGCCAAAATACCATGTTAAAATAATACCCACATTGTCTTAAAATAAGCATATAATAAATACAGTCTCAAATCAACTATTAACATTTACAGAATAACAAGAGCACATTATGAAAAATCTTACACAATTGATCACGAACACAAAACGAAATGATATACAGAGTATTTTAATTGCAAGTTATTTCGCTGCAAAACAGAACTTAAGAAAAAATTGATAAATTAATTACTTACAATACACGTCACTAACAACAAATTAGCTCGACTTGCAATCCTGGAACCCCAACCATGTTATAGAAATATTTATATTTCAATATTGGTATTGTCTTCAGAACTTTCTCAAAAATCAAAACCAAAGCAAAGCTTAAGGAACATATGAGGTATTGAAAATAAAACCTCCCCTAAGAAAGATAAAAAAAATTGTGTAGGTGAAAGTAAAACGAATTAAAATAATTTGAAAATCAATGAATACTAACAGTAAAGAGAAAGTGAAATGAATTAAAATAATTTGATTTACATTGTTGAAGTGAAATAAAAAGTAATCTCAAAGCAATGAGGAAGCACAGTCAAATAAAGGCATATCCCAAAGCATTCGATTATCCTACAGTACTATCCCAAAGCATTTTCAATGCTCAGTCAAACCTGCTACAATAAAAGCCTAGACTGCAACTTCATCCAACAGGGAAAAAAGTATGTGCTAAGTACACTAAGAGAAAGTATACCCATTTGAGAAAGTTTTAGAAGAATTATTTATGCAAAGTATATTATGAGCTCGTGTCCATCGACTATTATAATTTAAATGTAGTGAGTTAGACGTAAATTATTATCGTGATGAGGTTTTATGTTTGTTTGGAAAGAGTGAATGGAGATATTCTACATGCTACATGGTTTTGGAAATGGTAATCTTTTGGTTTGGGTTTAGGTCTATTTTTTTCTTGTTGGTTGTGTTTTAGGCTTGGATGGTATACCTGTTTTTGCAAATATAATACGAAGTATCAATTCTATTTTTTAGTACTACTGACTCTATCACAATGAAATGCATGGGACTATGAGAGAAAATATAGAAACCAAACTTTTGTGGACTAATGTTATCCTAACACCAAAAATTCAAGTCCTTCCACCATTAGAAACCCATCTCCATCCCACGCCTTAGCATGAAACACTAAAAATTCAACTTCTTTAGTCAATAATTTATTGCACGGGTACGAGTCTAGTTGAGACAAAAGAGAAAGTTTATATTTTGTGCCCATCAATATGTCCCTATTTATGGTGCTTTATTATAACGGAGAATGAGGATTAGCTTTCATTATTAGTATAAGAGTAATAATGATTTATGATCTTTGGACTTGACTTTGAACTCCATATAGGTAGTGTACAAATTACTTAATTAATTAATCTTGTCAAACTTACCTTGTGGAGTGGAATGTGTTTGCCACTTTCGTTAGCCTAGCTAATTCAACGACGTGAAAGATACGGACCAACTTTGCAAACCTGTTAATTACTCCGTATTACATTGACATCTACTAGTTCTCTAACCCGTGCGTTGCACGGACAATATTTTTCGTCAGTGAAAGAAAATAAAAATAATAAATTTATACTGTATATAAATACAATGAAACAAAATTATATTCAATATAAACATTAAAAGTATTATATACTAATATTAAGGATTGCATAGTGAAGACAAAAAACGAAATTAAAAGTTTTGAGTAAATAACATAAATATAAAGAGATAAAATATGTTCACTGCAAACTCCGGTAAAAGATGAGAGTCGTGACCCACGGCGACATCGCTTCGGTCATCTTTAGTCTTCTTCATCGATTAGAGCAGCGACATCTTCGTCGGTTGAAGCAGGACTCACACAAAACTTGAGGATGAGATGTGGTTTGAAAATAATCATAGATAAAGCAGTGTTTCTTTAATAAAAACAGATCCAAAGCATTCACCATTATTTTAATCCACAAAGAACAATAGTAGAACCACTTAGATATTAGAGATACTCAATCAATCCTACCAGATATCATGGGATACGATTGATCGAGTTAGTTGTTGTATCTTCCTAACTATCCTCTCCTTGTCTCAAACCCTAGCAGCCGTGGCCCATGCCCGGCCTTATCAAACCTCTCACGGGTGCGCCTCATGGCCAAGTCCCGCTAACTCACTAGCTCTTTTAGTGCTCATTGGTCACTTCCGGGTTAGGTCCGGTTGGCTAGGCTCCTATCGTACGCCGGGACACACACATACACACACACACACACACATAGCTTGTTACGGTGTAATAGAAGTAATTAGACGTGAAGGAGGGCAACGGATCACTTATTAATTTATTTTTTATAATGAAATACTCCGTGGTAAAAATAAAAAGTTCATTTTTGGACAATCAGAACATGAAAAAGTGTATTTCTTTTTCCAATAAGAAAATAAGAAAACTACATATAAAGTTTTCTGTGAGATGTTCAAAAAGTAAGATGTTCAAAAAGTAAAGTATAAAGTACTCCATCCGTTTCTTAAAATACTTTCTTTTTCATTTCTTCTGTTGTTTCCAAAACACTTTCAGTTTTTATTAAAAACCACTTTTACTCCTACTTTTTCTTATTTTATCTAGCACATCATACTTTTTCATTAATAGTATATCCATCACATCTTAATTTTATCCATCACATCAGGAGGTAAAATTAGAAAGTTAATTATAAATATATATTTTCTATTTCTCCTCAAATTCAAAATAGGAATCCTTTTATGTTGTGGGATTCATTTCCAAAAATCCCATTAGTAAAGTGGATAGGACATGATCCATGGTTTGACACACACTATTATGTACCACTGGCCGGCCGCCATATTCATAATGAATTTGGAGTTTGACAAATACTGCATGTGTAAGTTCTAAGTGGTGCCAAAACTCTCCACTGAAATATATGGAGAAGATTTGAATAATCTATACTCACAACCACACCAAAATCTTATTACTCCCTATATAATTGAAAGATTCTTTAATCTTACTCTCTTTAAAATTCAACTTCTTTGGTTGATCTTCTGAAAATAATTTAAAATCTTGATACTTCCATATTTAAAGCAAATAAAAATATTCTTAAGAAAATGTTTTATATTCTATCAAAAAACATAGCCATGCTTCAAGAATGATTCACGCTCTTACGACTTTTACATTGTGAAATTATGTACCGACCAGAGTTAGCAGAATATTATGGAGCATTATATTTTAGTTAGGAATCGAAATACCTAACATAAATTACCACAAAGCATACAGAAAAAAATGCCCCTCCCCCCTCTTTAAAGACTTGTACGTGGTCTTAAAGTCAACGTGGACCTTCTCATATTTTCACGAGATTACATTTAGATCTTTTTTTGGCAAAAAGCTAATTCTTTCGTGATGTTTATATACTGCATGTGCATTTTGTCACATTTTAAATGGGAATGACAATTGTTTTTTATTTTTGCAAAAGATTAAAACTCTCTTATGGTGTTTATATACTATGATCTATAAATGAGCGTGGAACCAACAAATAAATAAGAATTTGTCCTTTTTGAAATTAAATGACTTATATAATTATACAAACCTACTTTATTTTGTCTAGTTTTTACGGAGTATCATTTTTGTACGTTGACTATCTTTAAAAAGAACCCAATAAAATGGTGGGTGGCGAGTGCACTTAAAATAGTACTAAATGGTATAAGCATGCGCGGTAATTAAATGGTTTGTAAGCGCACTAATTAACTAGAGTAATAATTAATGTGAAACTTCATTTCCTTCTCCTACGCTACCTAACAAAACATTTGAGAGGCATCATCATAACCTCAACCATTTTTGGCCTAATATATACGGAGTATGAGTCATGTTGGGGGAATCCTACATTTTTCACCATTTTATATTGCATAGACTTGTTATTGCAATATAGACAAGACAACAAGTGATATAATTATACTATTTTATCAAATAGATATCTAAAATGGATAATGAAAGTCTTTAAAATTCGATCTAGTGAATAATGTACATGCAACTTAAATTGATTCAGAGCGAGTAATTCTATAATTATATATGTAAATATAAATAAAAACAATTCTAGTCAAAGATGAATAAGGGAGACGGTGAAGACAAATGGTTAAATAAACAAACTCAAAGCTCAATAATTTGACATTGGTGTGATACTAGGAACAAAAAACCAATGTTTGACAATTGGAGTTGTAGCTCAAACCTAAATGTCTAATTAAAGTGTAATTTCAAACTCATGTTCACAATTTTTTCCCAGCATCGGTCGAACATAAGGGAAGCACAAACTTAGCTAATTTAAGACACCTAATTTGGATACCACTGCCAATGTACAAAGGGGCATCATAATTAACAACACAAAAAACCAACCCCATTTTGTATCACACCCAAAAGAATCTAATCTGCTCAAATTGAAATTGGATTGGGATTACAATGCCATACCTGTTTTTCTGTTCATTGTTCACTTTGTTTCACCTGAATGTGCTTTCCAGCTTCAATCATCAGCTGTTTGATGCGTTCACTTTCTTCACTGATGCCCTTCTTCTCGAGCTCTTGAACAAGTTTTCTGTACATGGTGTCTGTTGGCAAAAATCCTTTCTGAACTGACTGCTCAAAAAGGGAACAAGCATACTCGTGTTTCCCAATCTTACAAAGCCCACCAATCAAAAGAACATATGTCTGGAGATCCATGGCGACATCATTGTTGTGCATGTGATTCATCAAAAACGACAAAACTTTCATTCTTTTCAGCTTGCAACACATCTTCAGCAGCTGCGCATATGTGTTGAGGTCAGGCTTGCATTGACACTCCTCCATTTTCTTGAGTAATTTGAGTGCTTCCTCTTCTTTCAAGCTCTTAGCAGCATGACGGATCATTACGTTGAAAGTCTGCAAGTTAGGGGTTATTCCCTGTTTGGTCATATCCTCAAACACCTTTGCGGAGCCATTGAGTCTACCGGAGCTATAGAGGATGTTGATCAGAATCCCATAAGCATCGGCATCAAGACAACCGATTTCCTTCATTTTCTCATACGTCTCTAGAGCCTTCTGGTGTTCCTTTGCACTCCCAAGGGCTTTCATTACTATGGAATATGTCACTACGGTTGGAGGGCACCCTTTCTTTTGCATTTCATCTAGGGTGGCATAAACTTTGGGGAAATCTCGTTCGCGACAGTGGGCTTCAATAAGGCAAGTGTATGTGACGGAATCTGGAGAGAAACCATGCCTCACCATGTCTTGAATGGTCCTCTTGGCTTTCTCCATCTTCCTAATTTTGCACCATCCATGGATTAACATATTGAATGTGCTCGGATTTGGAGATATATGAAGCTTCTCGTGTAAATAAACATCATAAGCACGCTCCACGCTTCCACCATTCACCAATGCATTGATCAATATATTCACCAGATTTGTATCCTTATGGACTCCGAATCGCTCCAACCTAGGAATTGCCTCAACTGCATCCTCATAGCAACCAGCCTTTCCAAGCCTTCTGATGACTATTGTGGCGGTTTCCAATGTGATGTACCCCTCTAAGAGACTCATTTCTTCCACCAATTCCCACATCGCAACGAAGTTCCTTGTCTTCCCCAAGTTGTCAATCATTACATTGTACAAATGAGGAGGGAGGTTAAAGTTGGACTGCAGTTTTACCCATTTAAAGAATCCATATGATTTTATCCACTCATAGCTGAATCTTTTGAGAATTCTCTCAACCAAACCTTCAGACAGATCAACATTGCAGACACCTAATGCTTGAAGGACATCATCTGGTGACTGGAACGGGTTTTTCAAAGTTTGAGAGATTTTATCAACATCACTAACAGCACCATTTTTCAGACCCTCGGAGCCAATTTCTTGCCTCTGAAGCTTATCATTTTCAATCCAATCCCATAATGAAGGTATTACAAAATCATCATCATCTTCAGGCATATTAGACACATCCTGTTTTATTTCACCTGGAAATTTAACCCAACCAGGAAGCTCCGGAGACTCACTCATCTCAGGCAGCTCGTCAACTTTACTCATCCCTGTTAGTGTGCATAATCTGTTGACCAGGAATGCACCCCCATAGCCGAAGCAGTGATACTTATTTCTATAGAAGTCCAAATTTTTCATGCTCCGTGAGCGCCAGAAATGCTGGAATTGCTTCAGCTTCAATATCATTCTTGAAAAAGCTGCAACTTGATGATTAGCAAACGGAGTAAGGTCTTAATGATTGTGGCCTGAAAGAATTATTCACTAAGCAAATATGAATTTCGTTATGGGGACATTTTCAGATTCCTAAAATAAATATACCATCCATAGTGGTAAGATCCTTAACATTACATACATTTTTAAGATTCTACATTGTCTAACTGAACGGGAATTGTTTCAATATGCAAAAAAACGTGAACATAGATATTGCATAAAAACTAGAACTAAAACTAAGGCTAAATTGCACCGTTGGTTCTTCAAGTTTTTGCGTCATGCACGGTTAGTCCTTCAACTTTATAAAATCCATGAATTGTCCTTCAAGTCACATACACATTGCACGATTTGTCATTCCGTTAGTCCATGCATTTTTTCCATGTTCCGTTATAAATACACGTGAGGAACTCTCTCTTTTTCATACAATTGAATCATATTTCATGTGGATCCATTTTAATTAAAATGTTAGTTACAAAATTAACACTGCTTGAATGCAAAAAGTCAAAACTTGATAAACACTTTAAAACGGAGTGAGTATCTTTTCAAAAAAAGGACTAATAAAAGCAAGAATAACTTTATAACTTATTATTATTAAAAACAATATGGACTAATAAAAGTGAATAACTTCTTATCATTAAAAAAATGGATTTATATTACATATTGTTCAATTGTACGAAGAAGAGAGGGTTCCTTACGTATATTTATAATGAAAACAGATAAAATGCATAGACTAACATGAAAATTAACAAAAGGACCAACTGCGCAAGTCTAACGTGACTTGAAGGATCATTCATGGACTTTATAAAGTTGAAGGACTAACCGTGCGTGACGCAAAAACTTGAAAGACCAGCGGTGCAATTTAGCCTAGAAGTAATGGAGAATCAAGAAAACCATGGGAAAGTGATTTCAGATTGAAAAAAACTCTATCAATTAACAAAATAATAAGATTGATGATAATAAATAATAGAAGGGGGGGGGCAAAGAAAATCACATAGTATAACAAAGAAATTCCAATTCAATATTTAGGAAATGAGCCATCATTCATCAGTGCTTCATGTTGCTAAATTAAAAGGATACACCGAAGCAATTCGCACAGCTTAAATTTCAATTTCATAACAAAAGGTAAAAAAAATGCGGCATCTGGCCGAAGGAAGCGGTCAATAACAAACTCATCAGGCAACCACTGGCAGAGGAATTACGATCTAAATTCTGAATTAATGAAAAAAGTAGCCGACGGAGTACCTGGGTGGGTCGGAGGGGGATGGGGCGTCGTAGAGTATAGATGGCGGAGCGGCGCCGCCAGGGTGCCAGGTGGTCTGGTGGCACGGTGTGGACTACGGTAGAAAGATGAGTGTCAGACGGAGGAGGAGGATTGTTTTATCCTATGCGCGGTGGATTGTAGAAAGGATTATGCTATGTGTACCCAAAGTTTGTATCCCAATTTGCACCAATACTTTGTGTTGGTGTAAAACTAATTTTTGTTAAACGCACCAACATTTGTGTCCGTGTGAATTTTTATTAACGCACCAACACTTGTGTCGGTGTAAACCATCGAAATGTTTGTGCAAACCTGCGGTGTACAAATGGGGTATATTTTTTGGTGTAAGTGTAGCATGGTCCTTGTAGAAATTCTGGAAGAGGGTAAATAAAAGAAAAATTTAGCTAAATAGCACTAAAACATAATGACTTTTTCAATATAGGACCATATGTTTTTATTTCTCAATGTAGGACATTTGGTTATTATCAATTAGTCAATATTCAAGTAAATGTCCATCGTTACTACTGGACATTATTCCTTCAACTAGACATTATTAAGTCCTATTTAAGGAATAACAAAGTTTAAGTCCTATATTGAGAAATAACTTTTGTTTTAGTCTTAACTAATACAAATTTCACTAAATAAAAATCATTCAAGTACATGCTTTATTTATTAGATAAAAAGCTTTTTTAAAAAAAGTAGATAACAAAATATTTTGAATATATATTACAGAGTACAAAATAGGACTTTTAATTACTTTTTCTTTAATCAATATCTCATATAAATATTATTTTATTAATGATCAATATTTATTAATTTTGACTGCAATAGTTATAATGGAAAAGATACTCTGAGACGAAGGTAAAAAATTGTTTTTGAATTTCATGAGTACAATTAATTAATAAATTGAATATATAAAATAAAGTTAGTCAATTCTCGTAAATTGAAATGGATAATCAAAAGGGAGATAGTAGTATTTTACCCCGTACATGCTAGAGTTTTCAGAGCATTTTGTAAGCCAATGAATTTTGGTATTTAGTTACACTCAATTTATAATGCAGTTTAATATAATGAAATAAAATTATTTAAAATTTTAACAAAATAAATATAATAAAATAGTTATGTTGTGATCCTTAAAGTTCATATATAAAATTCGGAACTCCTCTATATTTTCATAAATTTGTAGTTGGATCTCTCTCTTTTTAAACCTACATTTAGTCGTTTTACACAATATGATCCTTAAAATAAGTATGGATGTAAAATCTACCTAAGAACTTGTTATATTAAAATCATTTGTATGTAATTATTCATTATAATTTTTAATTAATCTAAAATTAAAAAAATGTATGGATAATCATATTTAATTAATATTATTATGTACGTACTCATTGCATCCCTTTTGAATCTATTTTATTGATTTTTACTTTTTTTAATGCAATATTTTGATTATCAATATTCTTGTTTATGGATAAATATCTCTTATAAAAATGTAATATTTATAAATTATGTGTCAAAGTAAATATTAAATTTATATCTATAATATGTTATGGAAGTTTAAAAAATAATAATATTGAAAGTCAGCTAGTGATATTGAAACGGGTTAAAGGGAGTACTATGATTTTGATGTATGTGTAGTAACAGTGATACAAATCAAGTTTCAAATGCTACAACAAAAGCATCCTTAATCTCACATGGTATGGTTGATTTCCATTTCCAGCCAGAGTTTTTATTAATCATTTTATAGGATTTGCCACTTACAAGTGGATGATATCGGCAGTCATAGGCCGAAAAATACACTCGGAATCGGACTCGAGGGCAGCAATTGAAAGTTCATGAGGCGCAGCAGAAATCATCAATTAAGAACTATGCAAACAAAGCAATCAACTATGTTGTAGAGAATATGCTGCACAACTGTCACAGTAACAGATGACGGACATGGTGCTATAACACTTCTCTGTCACAAGCACACAGAGACAGAAGTAGATGATGCAGAGGGTGTTACAGCGCCTACTGGACATAATGATGTAACTATAAAAATGCATAAAAAATGACACCAGATATGTTTACGCAGTTCGGAGAAACTCTCCTAATCTGCGGGGCTCACGTCCGTGTAATAGCTTTCCACTAAATCACTAGACGCAAGTTACACCGGTACATAACAACATGATGAGACACTCTTCTCCGAATTGTTATGACAAAACTTCTAATCTAGGATTTCTAACCCGAACTCTGTTCAGATCCGCTTCGGCTATCACATCTCCACCGAGATCACGAGGACAAACGTGTTGACAGCCCACTCGTTCAGCTCTATTTCATCTTCGGGATGTCATGATCAGTTTGGCGTTGAAAATCTCCTCCTTCATGTAGATCGCAACCTTCTTCACGCATGGGAAGCTCCGGGACGCGACAGGAATGCTCTACATCAGCGTATATTCTTTGTTTTCCCACTCAATCGCTCCAAGTAATTTCCAGGGACCTGCTGCGTTTTTATCGGCTTCTCTTAACACAATCCTAGTAGGAATAGGGTAGTAGAAGTTGGCTTGAACTCCACTTCCTTAATCTTGATCCACAAGTAGCCTAAAGAGTTGAGATTCCTTAGCATGTACAGCTGGAGTTATTATCATGTAATCACAATCCCAATAGGTCTCTAATTCAGATTGCAGCTTAAAATCCCGTGCTCAGACCTCTAATCCCGAACAGTGTGTTGCAGCACCGTGCTGTAGCATCTTCTGTGTCAACCTCGAAAACATCATCAACTCTAGAAGTCTAAATAAAATAAACCTCTCCTAACAAACAGAGGTTTTTACCTAGTAAAACACCTAACAAATATGGGATTCTATTTTGCCAAAAGATTAGCCAACACCATGGAACTAACAGCAACCGTCTCCGGCCATAGCACCGCCGACACTGTACGTCCAAGACCCGTCGCCCAACGCACTCTCTCGTTGACTGACGTACCCAACCCCAATCTTCTCCGCCGTGGTGCAAACCGTTGCAAGAATCGGACCCCCGAATCCGAAGTCTAGTTGGGCGACCGGGAACCTCCGGTTGGAGGAGACCATCAGAACAGGGCCGTCGTCGGCGTTAGCTAGGCCGCCGCCCAACACGAGCTTGGAAAACATGAGCCGCCCTGGCCCCATGTGGAGCTCGATCCAGTCGATCAAATCAAAGAAATGGTCGGCCTTGGTTGCGACGGAAATGGTAGTGTGAGCGTGGGTGGCTATTTGGGACATGCATGTCTCCTCCCTTGAGCTCCTCCACGGTCAATTCTCCGAACGTGGGGGACAGGACATTTCCGATGTAGTCCTCCGACAGCAGGTCGTCCATTCTCCTTCGCCCATCCCATCTTGCAGCTGGTCTTGTATGTTGTGGTCACGCCCGCCGCCGCCGCCTAGTATGGCCATCCATGACCTTCCACAGGTATGCTGAGAACGCCACAATTTTGGTCCGGCTGCCGCCCGATAAAATCTGCAATTTGTTGATGCTTGAAGAGTCGACGTGATACAGGCGCTTTAACATCCTTCTTGAATGTGCTGTCGTTGGCATCTCCTCCACCGTGCAAGACACAAACTTTTCATCCAAACATGTGTTGTGACTGCATGCACCCATTTGAATAATTATACTCCCTCCCTTCCGTTAAACACTTCCGGTTTTGACTTTTGGCCAAAATAAGGAAGGGTTAATTAATTTGGAGAAGATTTTCCAATAATACCCCTAGGGTTGCACGTGGGAAACCAAACCCAAAGCAAAAAAAATTGATTAAAGTACAAAAGGCACTCATCATTTATGTAATGAATAGTTAAAGCATTTAATGCTCCCATACATCCCACTGAACGGCTGGCCAAGTTGTTGGGGGGGGGGGAATTACAGACTTGTTCTTTTGGTAAATTTTTAAAATTCCCTCCAAAGAACTTCTAAATTTAGTTCAATAAATACAGCAACAACTCCATCTTCCCTGCATTAAACCTTCTCACTCTTCCTCCATTATGAGTTAGCATTAAGTTCACTTTCTTCCTTTGAAATTTATGGCTGCCTCCTCCTTTTCCACACACACACAAACTGGTTTTGAAGATGCTGTCCTGCCCCCACTGGTTGAGGTACCCTTTGCAGCAGCTTTTAACAGTTCTGAAACACAAAATAGAAACTGCATTTCTGGTGTACAAGCAAGAAATGAAAGAAGGAAGAAAGTTATCGATGTGATACTACAAAAATGCAAGGACGGCAAACTTCAGCACGGATGTATTAAGTCAGTAGCTAATGACTTCAATGTTTCAGATCGTTCGGTTAGAGACCTATGGAGAATTGCTAAAGCTCAATTGGATACATGCCTTTCTATTGATGTTGAATGTAGGTGGCAAGGAAACTCAGGGAAAAAATCTCGGACTAAGGACTTTTCCAAGCTTAGCCAGATTCCTTTTCACCAACGCCAGACCCTACGTGCAGTAAGTCATTGCTTGAATGTGTCTACTACAACAGCACACAGGTGGCTGAAGGAGAAAAAGATAAAAAGACATTCTAATGCCATAAAGCCATTTCTGTGTGAAAAAGGTAAGTTGAAAAGACTCAAGTATTGTTTGTCTTTTATATCTCCCACATCACTACCAAACCCCACATTTCATCACTGTTATGATTACATTCACATTGATGAAAAGTGGTTTAATTTGAGCAAGCCCAAAGCAACATTCTACACACTGCCTGGTGAAGATGACCCATACAGAATCACTCAGTCTAAAACACACATTCCCAAAATAATATTTCTAGCAGCTGTGCGTAGGCCAAGGTTTGAGGTGGATGGTGAAGTTATATGGGATGGAAAAATTGGGATTTTTCCATTCACTTTTGAAGAGGCAGCAAAAAGGGCTAGCAAAAACAGGCCAGCTGGTACCATGGAAATCAAAGCAGTACCAAAAATAACAAGGGATGTAATGAGATCCATGATGATTCAGCAGTTGCTGCCAGCAATAAGGGCCAAGTGGCCAGGGACAAGCAAGCAAGTTATCATACAACAGGATAATGCTAAACCACATATAGATATTAATGATCTTGAATTTGTGAGTGCTTCAAAGGAAGGTGATTGGGACATTCAACTACAGTTTCAGCCCCCAAACAGTCCAGACTTGAATGTCCTTGACCTTGGTTTCTTTAGGTCAATAGATGCTTTGTCAGACAAGACTGCACCAAGGTCAATGAGGGAGTTGATCACCAATGTGACCATGTCTTATGACCAACTCATAGCCCAAACATTAAATAATGTTTTCCTAACCTATCAGGAGGTAATGGGTGATGTCCTTAAGCAGAAAGGGGGAAATGACTATAAAATACCACATATGGGCAAAGAAAGGTTGGCCAGGGAAGGATTGCTCCCTGAGAACATACATGTGGATGCTCAAGTCTATGAAGAAGTTGTCCAGTTCTCAGAAAGCAACACTTAAGGGCCAAAGGACAGTACTTTTGTGTAAGTCTTTTTTTGGTTTGTACTTGTACACACAACAGCACACTTTTTTTGCTTTTTGGTAGTGTTTAGTCATAGTGTGCAGGCTTGTGTAATGATGTAGTACCAGATCCTCAATGTAAAATATTAAGCAGGGACTGAATATCAATCATAGGCAGATAAAATGCCTCAGAACTCAACTTTGTAATTCCATCATAGGCATATAATAGGTCAGTCTAGCTTAGGGACTATTTACATGGTTGTTTTGTCACAAAAATTAAGTTTGAACTTCCATCATATGCATATAAAGGACCAGTCATGTCTAGGGACTCATACCATGGTTTGGTTGCCTCAGAAATTAAGTTTGAACTTCCACCATAGGCATATAAAGGACCAGTCATGTCTAGGGACTCATACCATGGTTGGGTTGCCTCAGAAATTCAGTTTGAAGTTCCATCATAGGAATATAAAGGACCAGTCATGTCTAGGGACTCATACCATGGTTGGGTTGCCTCAGAAATTAACTTTGAAGTTCCATCATAGGCATATAAAGGATCAGTCATGTCTAGGGACTCATACCATGGTTGGGTTGCCTCAGAAATTCAGTTTGAAGTTCCATCATAGGCATATAAAGGACCAGTCATGTCTAGGGACTCATATCATGGTTGGGTTGCCTCAGAAATTAACTTTGAACTTCCATCATAGGCATATAAAGGACGAGTCATGCTTAGGGGCTAATAACATGGTTGTTTTCCCTCATAGAAGAGGCCAAGCATTTATAGGGACTTGTAAGAGGGCAATCATACATATGGACTTCTCACAGATTCACATTCAAGTAAGAGAAGTGTGCTTTCAATGTGCAACAGAAACACAGAATAGGTAGAAAAAATTTCTATCCCACTTAAGCACTCAACAATCTGATTTAGAGACAAAGACATATTCCTAATTGAGCATAGTAAGCCTCCAAACCTATAGGGGTGGCATTATAGTGAAGCAATTCTCCCATAATTCAGAAAGACTAAGGTTTGCATCATTAGTTTGCCCAAAAAATATGCAATGAAGTAAAGAAGCAAGGAATTTTAGTTTAAGAAGACATCACTGCATAAACAACAGAGGCTTAAACCCTTCGTAATTTTTCCCCAAAATCAAAACATGAAGGGTTTACAGAAATGGAGGCAATACAAAATTCATAAACAACAGCGAATTGAAGCACTTTACTCTGTTCAAATCGCATGAGCTTCATTGGACTTCCAACGGGTTTGGCAAAGAAAATCTCCGTATCGGAGGTCATTCCTCCAATCTCTTCTGTGGTGAATGAATCAACCTCTGAATCCCCTGATTCCCCTTCTTCCAGATCTAAATTCCACTCAACTCCGTCCGGAAGATGGTCACCCCCAATGTATTTCTTCCGGTAGTTCCAGGACGGATCGGTGTCAGAAGAATCAGATGTATCAGGGTTGTAGCTTGGAAAACATACCTCCCTCTTGCGCTTAGGAGGTCGCACCTCTTCATCGCTTTCACTTAGAAGGCGAAAGGAAGGCATATCCCAGTCCAGATCTGAGAGATCTGGAGAAGGAGGGGATGAGGCCATGGAAAATTTGATCGGCAGAGATGGCGTAGGTGAGGATAGGGTTTAGGGAATAGAGAGAGACGACGTGTGTCAGTAAAGGGCTGGGTATGGGTGGGATGTGTAGTCTTTTAGGGCTGGGGGTATTTTGGGGAAAAAGTGTGGAATGGAAGTGTTTTGTGTAAAACAAAAAAAACAAAAGAGGAAGTCTTTTGTGGAACGGAGGGAGTACTTTAATTTGATCATTTTTAGTTGGGTCAAACAAGAACTTATAACAAAACACGATTTAATAAAAAAAATGTAAATAAAAGGAAGACGAAGAAGAAGAAGAATTCATCTGACGATGGAATGTTCTATCCAAACAAGGCCATGGTAGACACTAGAGAGTGATAATGGAGTACTACCATGGAGGAGACCGTGGGCGGGGGAGAAAACGACGGTGGTCAGGGTCGGGGAGCAAGAGGGAGGCATCTCCCTAGCGAGTTCTGACCAAGTGAGGAGGAACTTGCCGAAGGAGGAGGCGTCTCCCAAGGCGTGGTCAAACGAGACCGTGAGCGATAGACCCCCACGGGCGTAACCCGTGATTTGAACTTGGACGGCGAAATCGTCGTCGGTGGCCGATTGGTGGGCGGGGACGAGCATCAGCCCGCCTTCGAGACACTGGTTGAGGTCGTAGAATTGCAGTTCTTTGAGGGGGATATTCGCCCGTGCTTCCACGACAAGAACGCCGTTATTGTCACAGGAGATCTCGGGCTCGGCAGTGGCGGGGTTGGCCACTATGCGGCCGGCGAAGGGGTAGAAAAGAGAGAGGCATGGGGACAGGGAAAATTTGAAGTGATCAATAACTGAAGACGAAAGACCCGTTGACGCGGCCTCTTGGTGCGGGTGGTGGTTGGGGTTTCGGAAGAAGTAAAAGTAGGTGACGGGGAAGCGGCCGGCGAGGAGGTCGAGATTTGAGAGGCGGAGGATGTGCGGTTTATTTTGGGAGGCGGCGGCGGCAACCTTAACTACAGATTTTGCGATGAAATCCACTCTCAAGCTGTTGTCTACTACCACTATAGGGGTAGTCCGCATCATGTTATCGTCCGCTACCATATGTACTCTCCGGTCCCTGTTAATTAATTGATCAATTAACGTAATATAAATGCATTGGGTATTGATTCTGATCATTCTTCTCACTAGTCATTATTAAGTCCTATTTAAGAAATAAAAAAATTTAAGTCCTACATTGAAAAATGACTTATGTTTTAGTCATATTCAGTGCAAATTTCACATATTAGAATGTGTTTGGCTCTGATTTTTGAATGGTTTTTAATATTGATTTTGTCTATTTTGACCCGTAAAACAGTTTCTAAAATATTTGTTTGGCAAATGCATTCTTTATTTAATTGTTCCGTTTGAAATGCTAAAATATGAAAGTAATTTTTTGGACTAGGCTATAATTTCCTTATTTTTTTTCTATAATTATATATTGCAAAATTTAAAATTAAAATATTTAAAAATTTAAAAAATATAATATATGAAATTAGAAAATAATAATAAATAATATAAATAGACAATATACAATACAAAAAATAGATGTGAAAAATACGGAGTACAATACTTGTTCCTTTGAAAATTGGTTTATTTATAACAACTCACATTTTTATCAACTCTCGTTTAACCATCTTATTTCATCCCATTAAAAATTTCTATATTATTAATTTTTAAAATTTAATGAATGACATGAAAGTGTAATAATTTAATGTATTAAATATTTAGTCTTTCCTTTTATTTTAGTCCTTTTATTTTAGTCTTCTTATCTTTAAGTTTTACATATATAAAATTGAGAAAACAAGTATTGCATTTATATTTTGTTACAAAGTATGTGTGTGTGTGTGTGTGTGTGTGTGTGTGTGTGTGTGTGTGTGTGTGTGTATGTATGTATATTATCAAATTTTTCTAATTCATTTTATTTAAAGGGTAGCAGAGAAATTTAAAATAAAATTTACGTATTTAAAAAGTACATCAAAAGTTCTACAAAACAAAAGGTGACAAGAATATTTTATTTTATCAAATATCATTCAAAACACACAAATAAATAGAAAATTTCGTACTTTTTAATAGTGAATTGAAGTGTAATTTTTTTGAGAGAGAAGGAGTATTTTTTATAGTTATTAATAGTAAATGTCTCGCATTGATGGGTGTAAAACAATATATAGACCTTTTTGCGATGAGAGAATACTCATTATGGAATAAATATGTAACTAGAAGTAAAACATGTTTTATATACAAAAATAAGACAACAATGTTTAAGGTACCAAAATAAGACTTACTCCATATACTCTTAAATAATGTTATAAATGATGCCAAAAACAGAGTAAAATAAATTCAATAATTTACAATGTCTTGTCAATGATTATATTCAAAAGATAAAAGCATATGCTATCAAATATTACGTAAATATTTCATGTTTTAACGGGTCTTAGGACTTGTTTGGGAATAACCTTAAAGATTAGCGTTGACATTTTGAAAAAATTATGAACAGGCAACGTTTAGCGTTAGCGTTTTCAAAGTACTCTGCACCACTGAAATTTTATTCTAAACACTAACGCTAATCTCTAACGTTATTCTCAAATAGGCCCTTAGTAATTACTCCTTGTAACACCCTAATCCGTCCAGGTCTGCAGCCCCTTTCGGACTAAAGTATTAACTTGGTAATCGTAAAATTTAAAACATTTCAAACACTTTTATCTATCATAATAATATTTTCATATCATAAACAGTACGGAGTTTTCAATATTGCGGAAGCTTAACAAATCATAATTACAAACATAATTTATTTATGTTCTTTAATTCAAAACATCACATCCATTCCGACAGTCTCGCCTCCGTCCGCCTCTAGGATCACGTCACATCATTCTTTCTATTAACCTGCGTGTAGGAAATAAAACATACTACATGCTCAGCGGTAAAGCTGAGTAAGCATATCTAATGCGTCGAACATCCATATAAATTGTATCTTAATTCACAATCAAATCATTTGATATCATGCACATAATGTTCAGTTCAGATATTCAATAATCAATATTCAATTTTCAACATTCATTATTCAATCGTTCAACATGTATGTTCTTCATTTGTCATTCAACAATATCCTTAAACTATTCTTAGTCTAAGGCCAATCATTTTAATATTTGTAACCCTTAAATGAATTCTAGTTTAACTAATTAAACTATATTCCAGTATACAGAGTACTCCTAATAATCCTTAAGCTAGACCTAGTTTAAGATAAAAGGGTTTTGGAAATCTTAAACTTACCTTCACTTAAGGCCAACCAAAAACCGACAGCGTAGTGTTCACTGTTGGGTGGGTGGTACCCCCAAACGAGTAGGTACTCAAGTTTGGTTCTTGGATCCCGTACGTACGTTTTACCCTAGCCACCGGGCATCATACCCGCAAGGCCTAACTTATATAGGTATATCTTAGAGTTCTTCTAGATACCTTTCAAATCAACATTAATATGGGTATATCTTAGAGGTCTTCTAGATACCCTTGACAATACATATTATTTTCACAATCATCAATATATTCATTATGATTTAATCATTCATAATTACCATTTTTAATCAAAACATTTATCAAGATTTAATCATCATAATCACCAACCAATAATCATTACCATAATCATCAACATATTCATTTTTAATCAGTAGGTTCATTAATCATAATCATCAATCAACATAACATTTAAAGCAATAACAATTAGCGGACTAGTTTCAAGTGTTAACACCCGAACTTACCGTCATGCATCACATAACATTTTTATTTGTTAAATGAAAAATCACTCCCAAGGGCTCAATCCAGACAGTGGTGTTTCAGCCACTGTTCATCTTCTTCTTCGTTCGGGTCTAATTTCGCAAATACCGTTTTTAGTTATCGAACTTCAACGAAACTATATAGAGATGTTCTCCAAGGTTCATAGATCATTTTGGCATCATTAATTCATAGTTTTAACATCAATTTCATGGTTTATGATTCCTGGTTCTTCAAGCATGTCAAACACAAAACTCAACCAAACGACCGTTTATGAACGTAGAAACGATCTATATGAACATTCTAGTCACTAGATATATCTACGGGCTTACCTCGAAGGTAAATGAAGGTTTTGAATATTTTCCGGCGAAACTTCCGGCGACAATTACTCCCAACTCCGACGACCTTTCACCAATATGATAGCACCACTGCGTTCTCCTCACTCCCAGCAACAGAATTGATATGAGAATTGTGAGAAATGATGGAGAATTGAGGGAGTGAAGGTGGTCTTATATAGGGAAGGAATGGAGGAAGAAACCAAACAATGCTGCGTAGGATTTGCGTAGGAACGTATCTTCGATTGGCTGAGTGGAGTAGGAGGCGCCGTCCCTGACTGGGACTAATTTTAGTCCCAGTCGGGGTACACTTTTTGGTCCAACTTTCTCCGAATTGAATTTCGTGTGCACCGTTGTGATCAGACAGTCAAAATCTATTTAATGATATACTCCCTCCGTTTGCAAAAAGACTTCCTATTTTTATTTGGAGCAAAAATAAGGAAGTGTTAAATTATAGTTGATTTCCAATTTTGCCCCAGATGTGATGGGTAAAAGTAAGATGTGATGGATAGATTATTAGAGACAAAGTATGATGTGATAGGTAGGATATGAAAAAGTAAGGGTAAAAGTGGTTTTTTTAATAGAAAGTGGAAGTGTTTTGTTGGAAGTGAAAAAAAATGAAAGAGGAAGTGTTTTTTAAAAACGGAGGGAGTACTTTTTATATTTACTTGTAATACTTTTTCCAACATCATATTTTTGGATGTTTGACTTTGACAGAGTCAAAATTGGTTTAATTGACTTTTATCATAAAAGGTTCTCACATTAAATTTATTCTCATGGTTTATTTCAAGAATTTATTTCAAAGTTCATTTAATAAACAAATTCTCTATTTACTCTTAATTTTGGTCTGTACCCAGGTTCCCAAATAAGATCACACAATAAGTCAACACGTTGGATTTACCTCTATGAGATTTATCCTGATTATGATATTGGATATCAAAACACATTTTATTTCGGCCCAAAGGCCAACAATAATTTATTTTAATCAAAACAAATTTGATTAATTGAATATTCAATTCAATAAGTTTTATGGTATATTTTGGGGTGTTACACTCCTTGTAGTTTATTACCCAAAACTTAAAATGCATTATTCTAGACAAATTTGTGTCTGGCATATAATTAGAATTTTATTTTCTGAAATTTAGAATTTTCAGATTAATAATATTTCAGGTACCCAAAGTTGTATCCTAAGATATACATTATCCTCCCCTCACCATACAATTTTATTCATAACCCAAAAAATTAGAACATGGATAAAAAAAAGTGTGTTGAGAAGTATGGTAGAATAGTGTATAACTTGGAGTATAACTAAGTACAGAATATATTTTAAGAATTTTCTACTTTCAAATACTCTAAATATTTTTTTGATGAATAAATCTGAATGCAAGAAAATGTGAATTAACAAGAAAATGTGAATGCAAAATCATCAAAATGTAAATGTAAACTTTTAAAATATATTTTGGAATATAATCAATATCCATATCCATACTTTCAATATCCATATCCATACTTTATTTAAAAAGACATGGAGTCAATATATAGTTTTCCCGCCCAAAAAGTATGACAATTACAAATGGCAATTGTGAAGTTAAAATGGTAAGTGACCGAAATTATAGTAAAAAATTATTATAATTATTATATTTATAATAATTAAAGAAAGGTAAGTTAACAAGGCGGAAAGGTAAGTTAATTATTGTGAAGTTAAAATTAATATTACTTTTTACACACAATGACTTTAAAAACGTGATATTATTAATCTAAAAAAATGGTTTAAAAGCTATAATAAATACAGTTCCTTTTTTATCACACGGTACTAACCAATTTCGGCTCTGTTTGGCATCAACGTCAGAGATTAGCGTTAGAGTTTTGAAAAAGCTATCCGACGGTAGCCTTTAGCGTTAGCGTTTTTAGAATTAATCTGCACCGTTAAAATTTTATCCAAAACGCTAACGCTAATCGAAAACGCTATTACCAAACAAAGCCTTCATTTTTAAAACGAATAATTTTAACACGTATAATTAATTAATTAATTCTGATAGGCCTATTTTCATAAACGCTACAAGTATACTTCCGTAATTCTTTTTATTATTATATGAAAGGTCATAATAATATTTTCATGAAACTTTAGTTTAATAATATAATAATATATTAGTATTATTATTTCTATAATGAATCCTAAATTAATGTTTTTACTCTTAATATTTTTGTTACGGATGTACTGTTTTTATGGATATTTCCATAAATAACATTTAGGATCCATTTGGTGAGCTTTGGAGATATGATAAGGTTTCAGTTTTGAAATTCATACTTTATTTAAAAACACATGGAGTCAACATATGGTTTTCCACCCATGCGTTATGACAATTACAAATGGCAATTGTGAACTTAAAATGGTAAATGGCCTTAATTATAGTAGTAATTACTATAAAGTATGGAGAACGTGATTGAACTAAAAAAATAAAATGATGTTATTAAAATGGTAAGTTCAATCATACATGGCGTAGTGATAGGCTTATGTAAGTGGTTTTTACACACAATGTCTTTGTGAACGTGATGTTATTAATCAAAAAAATAATTATTATTATTAATCTAAAAAATGTTTTAAAAGCTACAAATACAGTTCCTTTTTTATCACACGGTATTAACCATAATAATTAAAGGTAAGTTAAAATTGCGGAAAGGTAAGTTAATTATTGTGAATTTATAATGGTAAGTGGCCAAAATGGTAAAGTTATAATTATTATATTTATAATAATTAACGTATTAAAAATTGGAAATAATTAAAAAGGGTAAGTTATAAAATTGTAAAGCGTAAGTTTTTAATAAAAATGGAATCAACGTATTATATGCTAAAAATAAGTAACTGACATTTTTAACCTTTTTTTGTGTAAGTGTGAAGTTAATATAGCTATTATTTTTATAACAATTAACGTGAGTAATATAATTACAACTGGTAATTGTGAAGTTAAAACGGTAAGTGGCTAAAATTATAGTTATAATTATTATAATTATTATGTTTATAATAATTATATAAAAGTTAGTTAAAATGGCCAAAAAGTAAGTTAATAATTGTGAATTTATATGGTAAGTGGCCAAAATTGTAAAGTTATAATTATTATATTTATAATAATTAACGTATTGAAAATTGGAAATAATTAAAAAAGGTAAGTTATAAGATTGCAAAGCGCTTTAAAAAATGTTGATGAGAGGTCAGAACTATTGATGTTGAAACTAAGAGCGGTAAAAGTTTAATAACAACGAAACAGTAAGGTGGAAAGGGAAATATGTTTCGATTTTTATTTAAATGTTATGCCAATTAATGGTAAGTGATAAGTGGGAATATGTGTCTATTTTTATTAAAAAAATATGTTTTGGTATGAGCATTAAAAATGTTTTTATTTTTATTTAAATACATTAATATGCTTTATTTTTAATAACACCAAACACAGTAATTCGAAAAGGTGAATATGTTTCTGTTTATATTTAAATGCTATGCCTGTTAAGGGTAAGTGTTGCTATGGTAATTTTGGAATCTATTAATTAATAATTATATGGTAAAGGGGAATATGTTTCTATTTTTATTAAAAAATTACTGTTTTCGTATGAACATTAAAAAAATTTCCATATTTATTTAAAACTTATTACCATTTTTAAGTTTAAAATTTCCATTTACTTAAAAATTTATTTAAAATATTTATAACCATTTTTTTTCAAGTTTAAAATTAATACTTATTAGTTATTACCATTTTGATCTAAGTGTAAAAAATAATAACGTACACTGGAATTTTTTATTTTATTCCACGGGTAATGAAATGTACTTGGAATAAAATTTCCAAAACATTAACTATTTTTGATAATATGAAAAGAAATGAATAAAATAACAAAAAATGGAAGTTCTCTATAAAAGTTCACTTTTATCGTTAAATGAGAAAATTATCGGGATAAAAGTCTCTTTATAATGTATTTAAATGGAATCATAAATTATGAATATGATGTATGAATCATTCTACTTTGATAATCATGAATGTTTTATTTTTATTTTTTAATATTTAGGGGAAATTGGCTACATTGTACATTGTGGACTGATAATCTTTATCTGGTGATCGATGGTCTCAACAAAGTTGTATCACCGCCTCAAATTCCGGTGATACAAATGGTGAAACCTATCATTAAAAAAATTGGACACAAACATTTATATGTCTAATGAGTATTTTTTTATATTTTAGAACGAGTCTCGATTACACAAATATCTAAAGGTCTAACGAGTGTATGATAATTGTTTATTTTACTGAATGAAAAAAATACTGTTTTCATTGTCAATAAAAAATGAGTAAAATGCCAACAAAAAAAGACATAAAACAAAGACACTACAAGCATTGCTTTTTGTAAAAACGAATCACAGCAAATTTTTTTAGTTTCTTTTTGTAAATGTTCCTTTCTTTTTATGGAGTATATAGATCTCCACTTTATTAGCAATTTGACAAAATGAAAAAAAATACAATTAACTCTGAACAAATTTTTTAACCGGAGTTTTGATTAATGTTATTTATATTTTAGTCATGGACAAATGTATGTTGTAGTTTCAAGAGTAATAAATCATAATTACTTGAATATTCTAATACGCAACGAAGACAATATTTTCACAAATTTATTCGAGTAATGTGAATTATAAAGTAGTCTTTCAAATATTGTAAATCATTTAACTTTTGTAACTTAAAAAAATGAAATCTCTATATTACATTATATACTAATTTGAGATCTCTATTCATGAATATAATCCATTATATACTAATTTGACATTATATTACCAGATTTCTATTCATGAAACTTTGTCTTATTATTATTTCTATCATAAATCTTGCATCAAAATGTGCATATATTTTCATGAATAATAATATATTTCTGTAATTGTATTTATTCTTATATAAAAGATAATAATATAATATTTTTGTTATATTTTTGTTAAATAATAGAATAAGAATAATGTATTATTATTTCTATAATAAATCCTAAATTAAAACACACATATATTCTTATGAATAATAATATACTTTCGTAATTGTTTTTATTCTCATATAAAAGGTAATAATAATAATATAATATTTTCGTTATATTTTTTGTCTAATAATAGAATAATAATAATATATTATTATTATTTCTATAATAAATCCTAACTTAAAACACACATATATTCTTATGAATAATAATATACTTCTGTAATTGTTTTTATTCTCATATAAAAGGTAATAATAATATTTTAATAATAAATGTTACATTAATAAAAAGTAAAATACAAAGGAAAATGATTTTCAAGGGAGATTATTTTTCCAAACATATTGTTTGTTGTTTAGTAGGAAGGAAACTATTTTCTTAAAAATTGTTTCTTTTATTAATATTTATAAACTAAAATTCTAAACTTACCAATTCCAGATTTTAAATTCTATAACATAGGAAAAGACTTTGAAATCAACAATTCGAATTCTTTTAGTCAAACTGAGGGGGGTGTATTCAATTAGAAGTCTGTAAGATGTTTTAAGACTTTTAAAATCTGAGGGCATTCAATCCGAATTTTAAAAAATCTTTAAAAATTCTGAGGTATTCAATAAAAATTTTAAAAAGTCTTAAAAAATCTTTATATATTCAATAGTTATTGAGTTTTAATACTCTATAGATTGTGTTGGATTCTGTCCCAAGATATGCTTAGTTGAAATCACTTCTCAAATGGGAGATTTCTATGGACTGGTTTAAAAGGCACTGCTATCGTACAAGCAACCCCTTTCTTTTTCTTCTGTTTCGAGTTTTCATCCCTCCCACCATTTATATACTTACACATAAATTAATTCATCATTTTCTGTGCTTTTGTCTACTTTCTGAATCTTCAGCTTCAAAGGAAAGCTTCAAGTCATTATTGTATAATATAGGGAAACAGAGAAAATGCTCCTTAACTTGCACAGAAGCCATAGCGGTACAACAAAATCTTTGACCCCTCATTGGATCTTCCCTTTATCTTTGATTTAAAAAACAAATCATCAGTTTTATCAGAAGAAGAAGAAGAGAATATTGTTGGATCTTGGTTCGATTCCATTCTCAGATGTCTGAATCATTGTATATTGCTTATATTGTATGGGAAGAGATGTAGCTGACGACCACCAAAATTCATCCCTGTCATTCCTTTGCCTCACTACGTGAGAAGGGACACAAATTGTTTGATGAAATGTCACAATGACTTCCATGAAGAAAACTGTTGAAAAGGACATTTCAAAAATACTCAAGGAGGCTTCTTTTATCCTCCAAATGCTTCCAACTCATTCTCAATGTATGTGTGTTGTTGCGGTATTGATTCTCGCAAACTTTTTTGAACAAATCGAATTCTTTTAAAACAAATAGAATTCTTTTAAAATCCTTGTAAATCAAATAAAAAGTCGGCCAAACTCTACAAGGACACCATGGATTTTTTAAATCCACAGACTTATTAAAATAAAAAAAAATTCAATACAATCCCAATTGAATACACCCTCCTGAAATCAAGTGAATTCTTTTCGGGTCATAACAATGAAACGTGTCTAATGGATTTTGGGTCTTAAAGATTTTAAAATTTAAAATTTAAATTTTTTAATTAAGAATTAAAACTAAGAATTAAAATGTAGAAAATTAAAAAAGCTTAAAAATTTAAAATAAAATAAAATTACTCCCTCCGAACAATAATCTTCCCATTGCGCGTTATGATGATTGATTGAAATTATTTTCAAATAATTTTATATGAAAAATGGTGTGAAATAAAAAAAATAGAAATGACATATTTAAAAAATACATTAAAAGATCTAGAAAACTAGAGATGACATAACTATATTATTTTATCAAATGAATATAAAAAAAAGACCAACAAAGTGATTACAGTTTAAATCTGTGAATAGTAAGCGGGAAGAATATTTTTGGACAGAGGGAGTACAATATTAAAATTTAAAGCTTAAGGTTTAAAAACTGAAAATTATGATTTTAAAATTAAAAATAAAAAATAAAAAATCAAAAATTAAGATTTTTAAATTTAAAATTTTAAAATTGAAATTTGGAAAATGAAATTTAAATTTTAGTATTTAAATTTTTTTGATTTAAAACTAAATAATTCCTCTCCCCCCCCAAAAAAAAACCAAACACAACATAAAACACACTCCATAATTTTTTTAAAAAATGCCAAAATCGGTATCTAGAACCGGACGGGAACCAGACCCGAACCATGCTGCCTGCCACCCTCGTTCCTTTTAGTTCTCTTGAACCCTACAGGACTGTACCCTGTCCACGCCATACAAGTAATCCTCGCTATTAAGCCCTAGATAAACCCTTTTCAGGGATCAGAAGATGTCCAAAATCATTTTCGCGTATGCCCTGGTCTTTGAACATCTCCCTGAAGGCTAGAAAGAAGAGGATTAACTTATTATATTTCTGATATGCTTCCCCTTAATCATCGCGGAGGGTTTTTCTTGCGCAGTTTCAGTAGCCGTACCTGTAAATTGAACAATCTTCTAATGACAATGGCGTCTTCCAAGAACCTGGTTCATACTTCCCTCATAACTCCTTGCAGTGTCGCGCCAAAATCTGTTTCAAATTCCATAGCTCCATCAGCTCCTTGCCGCGTTCTCCACACTCATAGCCACCGGCTAATCGTCTCCACATTTCCATCTAAACGCATCTCTCCCATTTGCCAGGCCTCCCGTCTGTCCCACATGGCCCATACCTTCCCCACTTCCCCGCCAGGTTATTGTTAAAGTTCAAGATTGAAATTTGTGTAAAGGGTTAGTAGTTTTTAATGAATTGTTATTTTGAGTTGCTATTGGTTGGCACTTTCAGTTTCACTGGAGGATGACCACCAACTGAAGTCCTTGCGGTTGAACTTGTTGAGCAGTAAACTTAAGGAGATCGGAATAGACTGTGGTTCATGTGTCCCCGGGCAGTACACTGGATTGATTTGTCCAATGGTAATGCCTTTATACTAGCACTATCTTTGTTATTAGGCCATTTCATTAGTATTTCTAGATTCTACGTAGGATCTATAGGCGTAATGAAGATTGTAACATCGTAAGATCGTGACTCGGATTGTGTATATATATATGTGTGTGTGTGTGTGTGTTTTAATTAAATTTCAATTAAAACATAAATGGTGTTGCCGAAGTAGGGATTTACATGATAAGCTATAAAAAATAAAAGAGAAGCGCAGGGCAGAAGCAGAGCTTGAACAGGTGCTCAGTAAGTAAGTATTTGTGTTCTGTAAATAAAACATGGACCTGGAGAAGGTATAAATAGTCGCGATTGGAATTGGAAGCCAGGAAGCAACAAAATCGAAGCGACAAAATTTCTGATTCAAATTCCCGATTCAAATTTCTGACAAAATCAAAGCGATGAAATAGGGTTTTCAAAATCGACGATCTCCTGCGATTTTGCGAGTGCTCGATCCAGATCTGCGATTCTTCCGGCCCAAAGAATATTGCGATTTTGAGGGCGAGTTGGATCGGAAACCTTCTGGCGATCTCCGGAATCGTAGAATCGTATGATCCGGATCGCGAGTTTGACTACTATGTTTATTACCAACTTTCAACTTCTTTTTTTTGAGGAAAGTACTTAAAAGTAACTTTGGTAGTTAAACTTTGATGTATTAGAAAAATTTAAACTTTACCAACTACAATACATAATTTGATATATTTATGTTAGTGTTTTAAATGTACAACAATTCTCCTATATTATGTGTCGCCTAGGCGGTCGCCTAGTCCTGGCGATATCCCATCGCCGCGCCTCGACTTGGTGCCGTGATAACTATGGAGTATACACATTTTATACATTGTTTAAAACATAATCAATACATTAATAAGTGTTTTTTTAATGCACACTTGGTATGTGTCCAGATTCAGGCATCACTCACCAATTTGTATACAATATATTTCAGATATTTACATGCTCAATAATTTGATTCTATCACTTCACCAAGTTCAATATATTCAACTACTTTAACAAAAACAAGTAATTCACAAAATGCGTTCTTACTTCTTAGTCTTGAGAGTTTGTGTTGGATTGGGTGGTGTTAACCCTAACACTTTATATATATATAATGAAAAATGCAAAATCTGAATACACTGAACACAGGAAACACTAATACATTATGAATGTGTTGATCTTTTCATTTTCTATTTAAACCCTTTAGTACTCTGCACTAGCTTCGTATTTTTCACGTTCTGATTCACTCTGTATATTGTGTGGTCTTGCATTGCTCTCTTGCTGCAGTGCAATGGAGGGGACTCTAAGGAGAGAAGCTTATCTCTATTTATTGATCCAAATGGGTAATTGGCCGTATGATTTTGTAATTATTGCACAATATTTTTCTCTCTGTTAACAGTACACAGATGATATATAATTCAATGATTTATAGCAATTCAGCTTTATGGAACTGCTTTAGAGGTAAATGTGGTTGGAGAGGCAGCACACTGGTAAGGGTTGAATGTCTATTCCTGATTTTTTATCACTTAAAAATTTGTACATGTGTCATTTGAAATTGGTGATTTTTATGCGGTTGCAGGCATTTGCAGACATGAAGCCTACTAAAGGAGAAAAGAATAAGATCATGAAAATAAATAAGAAAATCAGACGGTTAGACGAGCAAAGTTTGGGATTAGAACCATTAAATAATGAGGTATTTATAATTGGTTTGTAATTGCCTACTTTAATATCTTCTACTCTTATTTTTGGTTGTTGCCTGAAGTAGTCTCTTGCATATGCCTATGCACTTAATATTTATATAAAACAGTACGACCCGTCTTTCTCTATCCCCACTCTTTCGATTGACTTTAATCTGTTATATGGTACTGAGTAATTAATATAAAAACAATAAAACTCATCTTTCTCTCTTCTGTCTGAGAGAATAAAAATCAGATCTGGAGTATATAAACAGTGTTTTTATTATTGTGGAACTGCTGTCCAGAACAATGTGTCCATACATATAAATAGAGGACTAAACAACACAACCATTACAAATAGACACAACAGTTACTAACCAACACATATGTTAGAAACTGCCATAAAACTGCCTGCCTAACTGCCTGCCCTTTTTTTACTTATTTATTTTTAAATTTAAACTATATTCTGGACTGGAATTAACCAACATTCACCCCCTTGATTCCAGTCCTCATTCCTGCCAAATCTTCAATGCCCATCAGTTGCCTCATCTCGATAAACTTGACCCTCGGTAATGCTTTGGTCAAGATATCAGCTTTCTGCTCGTCACCACTTACATGCTCAATCCTTACTAGGTCTTTCTCGACACATTCACGAATGAAATGATATCGAGTGTCAATATGCTTACTTCTCCCATGGAACACTGGATTCTTCATTAACATGATTGCAGCCTTGTTATCCACGTGAATTGTTATGGGTTCCATGCTTTGGCCAGTGATTTCTTCAAGCAAACCTTTTAACCAGACAGCTTGACATGCGGTTGCTGTTGCCGCCATGAACTCAGCCTCACACGAAGATAGTGCAACCGTGTTCTGTTTTTGGCTGCACCATGCTATCGGACCACCCCCATAATAGAAAATCATCCCAGTTGTACTCTTTCCATCTGCCCGATCAGTCGCATGTGAGCTGTCACTATAACCAACTAAATCTGCATCGCCATTCCTCCTGTATCGAATCCCATAATTGATTGTACCCTTCAGATATCGCAGCACCTGTTTTACAGCTTGCATATGTGATGTTTTTGGTGACTCCATGAATCGACTGGTTATTCCAATTGCATAACTCATATCTGGCCTTGTATGGGTTAGATATCGAAGACACCCAATAATCCTTCGTTACTCAGTTGCATCAACAGACTCCAGCTCCTCATCTATTCCAAGCTTGAGACTTGGATCCATAGGAAATTTTGCAGGATTACACTCCCACAAATTTGCATTTTTTAGAACCTTTGTTGCATATCCTGTTTGCTTCAAAGTAATGCCAGTTTTGTCTTGATTCACCTCTATTCCCAAATAGTATGTTAGAAGCCCCAAATCACTCATTTCAAAACAGTTTTTCATCTGTCTTTTGAACCCAACAATCTCATCCTTGCATGGACCTGTAATGATTAGATCATCAACGTATACACCAACTATTAAAGGTCCATTCTTTGTGGTTTGCTTGTATACTGCATGTTCACGTGGACAACGCTCGAAGCCAAGTTGTTGTAGAGTTGCATTTAGCTTTGAATTCCAGGCTCTTGGGGCTTGCTTCAGGCCATATAAAGCTTTTACCAGTTTGTACACGAGATGTTCCTTTCCTGGCTTCTCGAACCCCTCGGGTTGTGATACATATACATCCTCCTTTAAGTCTCCATGAAGAAAAGCCGTCTTCACATCAAGGTGGTGAACTTCCCAACCATCTCGTGCAGCTAGAGATAGAAGCAAACGGACTGTTTCCATTCGAGCAACTGGAGCAAACACCTCATCGTAGTCAATACCATGTTTTTGGACATACCCCTTCGCAACGAGTCTCGCTTTATAGCGAATTATATTGTCTGTGGCATCCCTTTTGGCTTTATAAACCCACTTCAGACCAATCGGTTTAACTCCTTTCGGGAGTTCAACCAATTTCCAGGTTCCATTTCGTTCAATAGAATCCAATTCGTCTTGCATTGCATCATTCCATTCTTTGCTATCTTTGGCTTCATTAAAAGTACTTGGTTCTTCATTGGATAGTAATAGTTCTGCGTCATCAAAGTGAGGTGGATTGAAAGCCTTCTCTTGTATCGATTGAGTTCTTGAATATACATCATTTAGGTGGCGAAATCCTCGAGGGGGTGTATCATCGTAATGTGAACTTGAAATAGGACTTGCACCTGATGTACTAAGATTTTCAAACTCATGCGGGCTGTTTGGAACATTTAGTGGGCTGATAACAGTGCTTGGAACCGAGACAGGCGACTTTGGGCTAGACAACGAACAATTCTCTGGTGTGCTAACAGATTCACACCCATTCTGTACGATTGGAGCAGCCTGGCCTTCGGTGTGATTGGGTGAGGTATTGAGTGGGCTGCCACCATTTTGAGTCAATCCTTGACCAGTCACACAAGCTTCATTTTCAACAACAAATTCAACCTGACTTTCATTTCCCTCTGTCTCCAAATCTTTAGCCCAGTCCCACGCTCTGTTTTCTTCAAATTGGACATCCCTGCTAACACATAACCTTTTTGTCTTTGGGTTGTAAAGTCGATATGCTTTGCTTCCTGGTTCACTCCCGAGATGTACCATTGCCTCGCTCCTGTCTGACAGCTTTGTTAATTTGGGTGTTGGTACTTTGACATGCGCCATACATCCAAACACCTTTAGGTGTTCCAAATTGGGCTTCCGTCCTTTTAGGGCTTCATATGGGCTCTTCTTTTCTAAAGCTTTTGTCGGGGTTCTGTTCAAGATGTAGACAGCATGTCGTACACCTTCTCCCCACAACCATTGCGGTATATTCATGGCCTTCAACATAGATCTTGTGGTTCCAAGAACAGTTTGGTTTCGGCGTTCAACCACACCATTCTGTTGTGGCGTATATGGTGCGGTTAAATACCTATTTATACCTTCTTCATTGCAAAGTTGTTCAAAGTTGGTAGAGACAAACTCACCTCCACGATCAGTTCTCAATGCTTTCACCTTGTAACCACTTTCCAATTCAACTGACTTCTTGAACTTGTTGAATGCCTCACATGCGTGGCCTTTGAACTTGATAACATATACCCACATAAATCTGCTGAAATCATCAACTAGCAATAAAAAGTACCTGTTCCCAGATGGTGTACTCGGTGTAATAGGACCGCACAGATCAGCATGTATTAGTTCAAGGGGCTGCTGTGCTCGATAAGATATTTGGGATGGGAATGGAAGACGTCGTTGCTTCCCAACGAGACAAGCTTCACCCAATTGTGACTTGTGATTTATGTTTGGCACGCCAATCACCAATTTTTCTTTTGATAACTTCCTTATAGCATCAAAGTTTAAATGTCCAAGGCGTGCATGCCAAATCCAGGCTGCCTCGTCCATCTTTGCAAGTAAACATGTTGGTGGAACTATATGAAGATGTACCTTATATAGTCGGTTTGGAGACTTCTTCACTTTCATCAATGTTGCTCCTGATTGGTCATATAGCCAAAGAAAACCGCCCTCCATAACAATTTTGCATCCCACCTCGTCAAGTTGGCCCAAACTTAGTATATTATTACATAGGTCTGGAATATAGTAGACGTTGGTGATGAGCCTCTGGTCACCATTCTTACATTGCAAAAGAATACACCCTCTGCCTTTGATTTCAACTGTTGAACCATCTCCAAACTTCACACGTCCCACTATCTTTTCATCGAGGTTGCTAAAATAACCCCGTTCCCCGGTCATGTGATTGCTAGCACCATTATCTAAATACCACGTGCCTTCCTCGCTTCGCTCTTTGGCATATTCACAAGGAAACACTCTCTCCTCATTCAGCATCACCACATCTTGTACATTCTTTACCATTAGCAAAGTGGGTTCATCCTCTTCCTTTGCTAGATTAACTTCATCATCGGTTCTTCTAGGAGCCCGACACTCGGCGGAGAAATGACCAAGCTTATCACAATTATAACACCGCAGGTTCCTTCGGTCACGTTTACCACGTTGTTCATCCTGTCCAAAACTTCGGTTATTATTTGAGGGATTTCGGCCCCCTCGTCCATGCCCGTTAGGTCTGCCACGCCCACGACCTCGGCCACGGTGATCACTAAATCCTGTTCCACGACCCCTGCCGGCCTGCCTTGACTCAGTTTTCTGCCTTTCTTTCCATTCAGCCCTTGTTAACAACAATTGATCTGATGAATCTTTGACTGATCCAGATCCACCAGGAGTAACCCGTTCCTCATAGGCCTTAAGGCTACCAACAGCTTCCTCAAACGCCATAGTATTCAAGTCTGAATACTGCTCTATTGTGGCAACAATTGGAAGGAACTTGTTTGTGGCAGAATTAAGCAACTTATTTACTTGTTTCTTCTCCTCAATTGTCGATCCAAGTGCCCGAACCTTGGACACGATCTTGCTGATCTTGCTTGCAAAATCATCAATACTCTCACTTTCCTTCATTCTCAGCAGTTCAAACTCTCTGTTCAGAGTTTGGATTCGTGCTTGTTTAACCCGATCGGCTCCAAGATAACGCACCCTGAGTGCATCCCACACGTCTTTGGCCTCTGCATGTCCTGCTACTTGCATCAGAATGTCTTCCGGTAGTGCCTGGAAGATAAAGGCCCTTGCCTTCTTCCGGATCTTGACGTCCACCTCCGTCGCATCCGGTGGTTCTATGGCATCCCAAATTCCTTGGGCATCCATAAACGACTGCATCTTGATAGCCCAAGATGTATAATTTGTTGTAGTGAGTACAGGACATTGGTACGTTGTCGAGCCTCCATCTCGAACTGGGGTAACAGCAATAACATCGTTTGATTTTTTAGTATTGATGGCGTCCATTGCAGACTATTGTGTTTTTCACGGTGTATTGCAAGAAAACTATTGATCACAGATCTGTGTTTGATTTTTTTCTTACCAGGGCTCCGATACCAATTGAGAGAATAAAAATCAGATCTGGAGTATATAAACAGTGTTTTTATTATTGTGGAACTGCTGTCCAGAACAATGTGTCCATACATATAAATAGAGGACTAAACAACACAACCATTACAAATAGACACAACAGTTACTAACCAACACATATGTTAGAAACTGCCATAAAACTGCCTGCCTAACTGCCTGCCCTTTTTTTACTTATTTATTTTTAAATTTAAACTATATTCTGGACTGGAATTAACCAACACCGTCTCTGGTCATCTCGGTTATGGCCTCTCTCTACCCTGAGCATGTCACCCTATTCCCTCTCTAATTAATCACCTCACATTACCTTGGATATTTATCTAGACCTCTTCTGGAATAAAGTAGAGAAAGTGTTCATCAAGGCACCACGGGGTCACCACTCAAACAAATCTGATAAAGTTTGGTTGCAAGATTACATTTTTTTGCACGTTGTCTCCTAAGAGTTTATATCATTGTGTATAATATTGGCAAGCTCTACTTATGCGGTGATTCAATTTCCTGTATTGCAGCTGCTTGCGTACTTTTCCCAGAGAATGATTTCCGGGGAAACCCTGAGGAGAAATGGTGTCATGCAGTGCAAAGCCCGTAACCAGGTTCGTCGTCTTATTATATTTTTATGTTAATGCTTTATTTTATTAAGAGGCTGGTTGTAGAAAGTTGTTTTTTGCTCTTGGAAATTGCTCACCAATTTTCTTTAGTTGGTTCACATTGTATTTCACTCTTTCTTTTGTAAAAAATGGATCCTATAGTACATTTTTACCCTGCAAATACTTTTACTCCCAAAATGTTCACTTGACCTGTTTTATTTCAACATGTGAAGCTTATAGTTTAGAAAATCGAATCTTTAATTTATCATCCTTTAATTTTCTAGTTTTCCATTAAGAATTGCACAAATTTTGGCTTCTGTACCTTTCTAGGCCATAATTGTTGGCAATGAGGCTCTTGAATGCTTCACCATTGATTCTTATACTCCTATCGTGTAGAGCATATCTGTAATTAATGTGTTCAGTTTGAAATCTTAGGGGAGTTTTTATTTTTTAGACTTGGTTCAAAGTCTAAGAGAAGGGACGATCGGAATAACCTAGATTTACTCGGAAATGAGTTATGTTTATTGTCTAGAGCATGTTTCACTCAAGGGTAGTATTGGAAAGTCTACAATAGGGTGAGAGCATGGTAGTCAAACACTAAATTCTACGTAGGATCGATAGGCCTAATGAAGATCCTAACATCGTAAGATCGTGACTCAGATCGTAAGATCCTACTACACACACATAGAAAGATAAAAGATACTCTATATTAGCCTTTTACAGTATAGCCCACACTCTTTATATATAATTGAAAATCATAAATAAAACATGGGCAGAAATTGAGACGCGGAGGAGACACGCAGGGCAGCAGGCTTTGCCGCATTAGAAGGGAGAAGGCTAGATAAAATCGCGTCTGTCTCTGTAAAAGTCGCAAATTAATCGAAGCAACAAAACAGGCTTTTCCAATTTCCGATTCTTTTCTTTTTACTATAGACTATTTCCTGCGATTGTGCGATTGCACGATCCAGATTGGCGATTCTTCTGACTCAAAGGATTTTTGCGATTTTGAGGACGAGTTGGATTGGAAACCCCCTGGCGATTTGCAGAATCGTACAATCGTACGATCTGGATCGCGAGTTTGACTACCATGGTTGAGAGGATTTAAGGGCCCTGGAAGAGACGAAAAATGGGCCCTTGACCCTAACAAATTAAAGTATATAAAATAATTTTTTTAAAACAACAATTAACATTATAGTAATAAACATAACAAAGTCATATTGTTATAATCAAATATCGTAATAGCTACCTTAAAAAACTAAGGTTTTATTCTTTTAAATATAATATACATTTAAAAGATTAAAAAAATATTGGCCCCAAAAAATGGGCCCAGGCCGGTCGTACCTTGGCCCTCCCTTGGGCAGGCTCTGGTCAACAACATTTTCTACTTTTCTTAATCTCCGTGCTTTGCAAAGAAGGGAGTACCATTTTATCATTTGGAAATTTCACCTCAGAACTCAATATGCAAACCCTGCTTGACAGTTGGTCGTCTCTAAACTCTGATTTTGGGGCTACAAATTTGCATTTCATTTATTATCTTCTCTTAGACCATTCCCAATGGTGTGGAAATTTTACATGCGCCAGTATTTTTTTGGGAACCATCAGTGAGGTTTGAGGCTTTTGTATATAATATGTGAATCCCTTTACACTTGTGTGGAAATTATTTCCGCAATGGGGTGAGAGGGTGGATGAGAGGGAAAATGCTTTCTTACCATCGAAAACAAATTTTGCACACAAAAATGATTATGTGGATGAGAGGGAAAGCTATGTTGCACGGAAACGCCATAGTGGCTGCCGTATTCGTGTCAGAAACCTTTGACACGCCGAAACACGTGGGAAACAGCTCGAAACATCTCCTGGACGGCACTTGGTGTTTCTCTTTTAAAAGTATATAAATTGCTCTAGGAAACGGCAGGGAGACGCCAAGGAGACGCGTCTCCCTTTTTAGAAATGCGGGAGAGAAACACGATAAGATGCACGAGACAAAGAAGATAGGAGAAATTTGAGAGAAGATTAAGGAGAAGAAGAAGATCGGAAGAAGACAAAGGGGAGAGAGACTATTGGGAGACGATCGACTTACTGGTTTCCCTTTCTCGCCGATTCATCTTTGCGGCTTTTAGATCTCTCCTGCGCCAACCCTCACACACTCTTAAGTCATTAAGGTCAAATAATTTTGAGTGGGTTTATTAAGAGAGTATTGGGCCTATTAAGTACATTACGTTTATGAAAAGAGTATTTGGCCTATTAAGTACATTAAATCTAACAGGTCTTCTATTTTAAAATTATACTCCGAAATAGGCTTTTCAGAAAGTTTACTACCATTGTAGTAGGCTTGTTAAGTACAAATGTATTGGGCCTATTAAGTACATTAGGATTATTAAAAAAGTATTAGGCCTAGTAAGTACTCCCTCTATCTCAGTGTATTTGTCCAGTTTGACTTTTTTGAGTCAAACTGGACAAAATTTGAGCTTCAATTAAATAAAAATTGTAATGTGTTTTAACATAAAAATGACTTTATTGGATTTATCGTATTGAGAACTTTCAAAAATGCATTTCATTATGCTAATATGCAATATAAATGGAGAGTAATTAGAGTTCAAAGTTTGTCTAGTTTGACTCGAAAAAGTCAAACTGGACAAATACACTGGGACGGAGGTAGTACATTAAATCTAATAGGTCTTCTATTTTAAAAGTATACTTTGAAATAGGCTTTTTAGAAAGTTTACTACCATTGTAGTAGGCTTGTTAAGTTCAAAGTATATTAAATGATTGAAATATAATAGGCCTTTTATGATTGAGATATAATAGGCCTTTTAGTAGTGACCAAATGTCGTTTAAAAAATAAAAATATATTAAAAAAATTAGCTGTTTCAAAATAGCCGTCTCCCCGGCGTTTCCTCTCTCCATTTTTTTCAAAATAGCCGTCTCTGCGTCTTCGTTTTGTCTCGTCTCCGTCCCCGTCCCCTTCTCCGTTTCTGTGCTACATAGAGGGAGAGTGTAGAGAGAGATTGGCGAGGATTTTTTTCCTGACCATTGGGTGTGCTCTTACTAAATACGTAGTATTTTGTATTTTTGTGAAACCAATTCAACCACTATTATTCTTGTCATCCATAGAATGATTTATCAATGACCTATGAAAGCATCGTAGTCTTTCCTTTGGGGGGGGGGGGGTTAATTTAAATCTTTTAAATCCATTGTTCCCAAGGTTTTGAGCAAGCAAGCCTTGGAAACAACCTCGCTACTATTTAGGTCGGGGTAAGGTCTGCACACACACCCCCAGACGGGGGGTTTTATTGAGTTTGTTTTAATCTCTTTTGAACATTTTGTTGATGCAGATTGTTATTGCATTTCCGTATAGAAGGAATGGTGATCTTGTAAGCTGCAAATACCGGGATGTAAACAAAATCTTTTGGCAGGTGCTTATCAGTACTCTTTTCATATAAGCTTTACACTCTCTCCATTACCCCCTCTTACGAAAGGAATATGTGGCCCACAACATTTCTCTCTCTTATAAACAAATTAAACCACAAAATTTTTACTTTTTGACACTTCTTGAAGTCCATGAAGTCAAATCATTAACTTCTTTGCGAGACGGAGGGAGTATTTATTTCTATAATGTTAGCATTAAAAAAAGAATATGTTTAGAAAGGGTTAAAGATATAGTCATATTTGTCTCTCTTTCATTTTTAAATGGCAAAATTGAAATAAAAAAAGAATTTTTGATAGCACAGACAAAGTCTAAGCAATGTTATGCTCTTTTAACTAACTAATAACTATGAACTAGATTTATCACTAGAGTTGGCAGGTCCGGTTAGAGTTTTCTTCTTTTAGATTTGAGTTTTCTTTTAGGTTTGGGTAAGTTTTCGTTCGGGTTGAGAAATGCATGTTCATGACTTAGTTCCATCGGGTTCTGCCAAACAGGTTATGAACATTTATTTTTTTAACACTTAAATTTATGCCATCAGTTGCATTTTCCATACAAAATAATAAAAATTTCAAAGTATATAGTAACACTATTATAATATTTTCATTTGAATTTTCAATTAACTTTTAGATGTATACAACAATACAATAAATAATATAAATATTTTAAACATTTACACTCTTTGAAAGAAAGTAAGATAACAATTTGATATAATTAAAAACCTGTTTGAAAAGATAAGTTTACACACTAAAAAGGAGTAGTAAAAAAGAAAAAAATATAAATTTTTATCGCATTATATATCATATTAAAGCACATGATTTTGAAAAAAACCTTACCTTAGCAGGTCGGTAAGGACGGGTTTAGTTGGGTTTGACCCATTTTTGTGGGCCATTTTAGGTTCGATCATCTTGGGGTCTGGCAAACAAAATCTTTGTTAAAAACCTAGTATTTTCGGGTCGAGTCTAAGGTTGTAAACATGTTAGATCAATTTTTGCGAGGTCTATTTAAGGGTGAAAATTGAAGCCCTAATAAGTAATGGTTGATTTTACTATATCCTACTAACTTTAGGGATAAATGTGCCTTTCGTAGATTTTTTTCATATTATTTTTATTATCACTGTTGTCTCTTATTTTCCTAATGTCGTATTCATGTGACTCTTTAACATTTCAGGAAAGTGACACTGAAAAAATATTTTATGGATTGGATGATATAATGGGAGCAAGTGACATAATTATTGTAAAACTCTATAAAACTTTCCTCATTATAGAAGTGATCCAGGATTGTGTTACGTGTAATTGCATACGTTCTTATTGTAGGTTGAGGGTGAGATGGACAAGCTTGCGATGGAAGAAGCTGGCTTCCGTAATTGTGTCAGTGTCCCTGATGGGGCTCCCCCTTCAGTTTCAACAAAAGACTTGCCACCCGTGGATCAGGTCACTAGCTTATATGTAGCTGAACAGGCACATTCTTTCTCTTGCCTTTCTCTATTTCGGTGACATGAATTTGCTTACTGCCATTTCTTTTCCTTCTCTGCTGCATTATTTTAATTCTTACATCTCTTCTCCATATTGTTTCTTTATCTTTTCACTTCTTTTAAGCAAAAGACTTCACTGCCTTGTGGCAATTTCCATGCAACTGAAAAAAACACATGATAATGGTTTTGGAATTTCATTCATCATTCATTTGTACTAATGTTTTGATAGGAAGGGCATTGCTATGTAAAATTGTGCTAACATGTTTTATAAGAAGGTTGCAATAGGAAGCACATCAATGACATCATGCATATAACATTACCACTATGTTTGTTTTTGCATAAATTTAGTTTACCTTATATAAGACAATTTTAAAAACTTACAAAACTTATATTATACAGGAATTCGACGTTATAAGCTCCTGTTGAAGTATCATAAAATTCAAATATACATTTAGTGTCTGTTACACCTCATTCACACACACACAGTCGCACACATCACATCCTTAGCACCATTCTAGTAACTTCCTTTTGTCTCATTTCCACCTATACAATGGCTTCTCAAGTTCTAATTTGTCACAGTGAAGTCACCTAAACCATTGTAATAGAATCGTATTACTATCACTTTCCTATGATTAGTTTCATATATTACTTCCGATATCTATGCTGCCACCCATAGCCTCGTAATATCATAACATATCAAAATATTTCGCAGTGTCCGACCCATCTACTTTCTGGCCTAAACTATCCCTTTTTCAGGCGTTAAGAGTGTAACTTTTGTGACGAGCACCTTTTACTAGTTGTGGTGAGTCATCCGTAAAGGCGTAAACCCACCACCAGATCTATCTCCTTGCTGCAAACTTAAACCAGAAAAACCACCACTGCATCTCCTCTCAAGCGCCGCCAAAGGCCTAATTTTTTTTCAGGGTCAGATTTTGTCTCTCAGATCTACAGTGATCTATACCTATGTTAATGACACAACAACCACCCACCGTCTCCTATCTCTTAAACTATTTGAATAACACTTTATTTGGTGTAATTAGTGGCTGCCTTGTGCCTCCATCATACTCCACCATCTTTTCCATGTGCCCTCGTTGTTTACTGTCATTGTTGACTGTTTCAAAATTGTTTTGTTCCCTTGTCATTTTGTCACTCTCCACAAATCTAATGCCTTTGAGTCTGTTTGAATTTTATACTACCTCGAAAAACTTTCATGTTTTAACTTTTTTTGGTCAAGCTGTGACACTTTTTGACCGCAAGTTGTGGAAAATGTATATTTAATTATAATGTAAATTCAATATAATTGGGTTCATTTTAGGATATTGTTTTGATATATCAAATTTTTATAACATTTATTTATTTATTTAAATTATAATTAATTTGTAATTAAAGAGTGCCAAAGTTTGACAAAAAAAGTCAAAACATGAAGGGTTTTCTAGGACAGAGGGAGTATCTTTTAAAATACAAAGAGAAGGATATATCAGTAGGTTCTTTAAAAAGCAGTTCAGTTCAGTCCTACTCCTAGAATTAGAGTACAGTCCACTTTGGGTCCTGTTCAATATGTGGCAGTCCTGTAACAAAATTACTCTCGGGTGATGCAGGTTCTATTTTTTAAGTCCACCAGGTGTCTTTAACTTTTTTTTGTAAAGACTATGGGGATACTTTCAGGTGCCAATGTGTAATATTAGACAGATGGCGCCAGTTATTAGACATTGGCTCCAGAAAGTATCCACATAGGCTTTACAAAAAAAATTAAAGGCCCTGGTGGTTTATTTAAAAAAACAGGAGCTTGGAGTTCTTACTAGAAAATCTGCATCATCCAGAAATAGTTTTTTGGTCCTGCGAGGTCCCAATATTTCCCCAGCATAAATATTAACAACTCTGTTTTGCTCAAATATATGACAATCTCATCCAATTCAATTATCATAATACTATCTGGTTTGACCCGACTTAAGTATCTGGGAGTCTGACACAACTTGTACATTCTTTGAGAGAATTGATGAAATACTAGGATAGGTTGAGGAGCAGTTTTAAATATTAAGATGCTTTAGTGTACTATACAACTCATTCGCACAATCACCCCCACACACTACCTTCCTAGCAACTTACTTAGGCTTCCCACATATGGTGTTCTTCTCATTTGTTACATTCAAGTCTCGTGTCATTATATACCATTGTAATGCAATCACATTATCATCAGTTTCCTACTGTCAGTTTCTCATGTTTTTTGGCTATCTTGTGGGCGGTTGGAACACCATTGTAATGCAAAGTATTGAAAAGTGGAAAGTGTGTGGTTGGAATTGATTTAAAAGAGAGAAATAATGTTGACCACATATTCCTTTCCAAAAAAAGAAATGCGCTTATATTAATGGGATGGACCAAAAAGGAAAGTGTGTTTATTTTTGGAGGGAGAGTAATATATGATAGTCCACAGCTTCATCCCACCAACCCTAACATAGTTGGGACTAAGGTGCCGCCGACAATGATCTTTTCTATTAATTTCTTTTTGTCTCTTTACATTAACATTTTTTTAAATTTTAATTTCACTCTTGAATACGATCAAATTTGTAATTGCATGACGAAAAATCAATAAATAGAATAATGATCAAAGCTCTTGTATATAAGAACAGAATCAAGCACTTTCATTTGTCTTAGATATAAGCAGCTTTCCGTTTGCGTCGCTAGGAAACATTTTCTACAAGTGCTGGATCTAATGCTTGTTTTGTTTCTTCTGTAAGCATAGGACGCAAAATATCAATATCTTTGGAACTGCAAGGAGGCATTTGAAAAGGTTTGCTAGCTCTCAGTTCTTTTGTTATATTTATTGTTTCACTAATATGCTGATACCAGAATGCTATGGTTCCCTAAATTTAGGCATCTAGGATTATACTTGCAACTGATGGGGATAAACCTGGCCAGGCCCTTGCTGAAGAACTTGCACGCCGCTTAGGAAGAGAAAGGCATTTTTTTCTTGCATCTGATGTTATGATAATGCAACCTAGTTTATTTTTTTTTAAAATTTGGCATAAAGCTTGTTTGCTGAATAGGTGCTGGCGAGTTAAATGGCCAAAAAAAATTAATGGGGATTGCAAAGACGCAAATGAGGCAAGCATCTTCTTTTGAAATTTATTTTACTTTTTCTTTTCATGTTAGTTTAAATGATAGTTCCACACATTCACTTACCAGTGGATACAGTTTTCCTAAGGAAATCATTTTCCCTTCAATAATCCTTTGTCTTGAAAATAAAAGGCGTATCATTTTGTGACGAAATGATTTGTGATTGTTATGAAATGTCGTGAGGATGATCAATATGCTACTTTTTTTCAATCCAACGGTGGGTCTCATATAAAAATAAATCGAGTAAGAAATATCAATGTTGTGGAAGTGTTGTAACATTGAATATTTTCATTATATATATGATAAATTCCATAAAAGGTCCCCAGTTATAGGTCGTTTTACATATTTAGTTCCTACATATCAAATATTACTAATTTAGTCCCCAATTATTATAATCATTTTCACGAATGGTACTTTGTTTACATTTCCGTTAAGAACATGGATAAAATTGTAAATTCACACTCCTTTCTCTCCTCAATTAAGCTTCCTTCCTCCTCTCGCACTCCTTTCCCAAACCCGTCACTGAGTTTGAAGCTTTGAACCCAAAACCAAAATTCGAAACCAGTAATCTTCATGGATGAGTTTTAATGTTTATTTTCTTTGCAATTTCTTGAGACTAACCAATAAAACTCATCCATAAAGCTAATTGGTTTTGATTTTAGGTTCCACCAGGAAGACTAATAATTCAGAGAGGAACAATCATTTCAGTTTTGAGTTTAGAGCTTCAAATTCAACGACGAGTTTGAGAAAGAGTACGAGAGGAGCGAGGAAGCTTAATTGAGGAGAGAGAAGTATGAATATACAATTTTATCCATGTTCTTAACAAAAACGTTAACAAAGGACCATTCGTGAAAAATGATACTCCCTCCGTCCATGTATGATCTTCCCATTACGCGTTACGAGGCTTGACCGACTTTATTTTCAATTCAATTTAATTGATTATAGGAGTAAAATTTTAAAATAAAATTTATATAGTAATAAACTACATGAAAAGTTCTACAAAACTAGAGGTGACAAGACTATATTATTTTATGAAATGACTAGTAAAATTGAGTAAATAAAGTGAGTAAAGTTTGACCCTGTGAATAGTGTCTGAGAAGATCTATGGTGGACAGAGGGAGTATAATAATTGGAAACTAAATTAGTAATATTTGACATGTAAGGACTAAATATGTAAAACGACCTATAATTAGGGATCTTTTATGGAATTTACTCTATATATATATGAGTGTACTTATTCTTACATCATTCTTACTTGCACAAACACACACACACATAATGGAGGGATAATGTTACACCAGTCCTATTGGTGTCAAATGGCAACACCAGTAAAATTGGGGCACCCATGGTGCTTCATTGTGTAATTTTGATGGTTCTTACCCCACTACACCCACCCCAGCCTTGCAAACGCCGATTTGGCAGCGGTTTTCAAATCAGCAATCAAGGAGGGTTGGGGGGAAGGGGGTAGAAATGCCATTAGTGTAACCAATGGTTGGGGTAACAATAATGCTCTCTTGCATGTATGTATGTATGTATGTATGTATGTATGTATGTATGTATGTATGTATGTATGTATGTATGTATGTATGTATGTATGTATGTATGTATGTATGTATTGCATGTATGTATGTATTGCATGTATGTATGTATTGCATGTATGTATGTATGTATGGATGTATGTATGTATTGCATGTATGTATGTATTGCATGTATGTATGTATTGCATGTATGTATGTATTGCATAGATGTATGTATTGCATGTATGTATGTATTGCATGTATGTATGTATTGCATGTATGTATGTATGTATGTATGTATGTATGTATGTATGTATGTATGTATGTATGTATGTATGTATGTATGTATGTATGTATGTATGTATGTATGTATGTATGTATGTATGTATGTATGTATGTATGTATGTATGTATGTATGTATGTATGTATGTATGTATGTATGTATGTATGTATGTATGTATGTATGTATGTATGTATGTATGTATGTATGTATGTATGTATGTATGTATGTATGTATGTATGTATGTATGTATGTATGTATGTATGTATGTATGTATGTATGTATGTATGTATGTATGTATTCCCCTGTAGAGATGGTCACAGGGTTGATTGGTGAACCACACCACTCGGGTTCGATCCCCAGAAGATGCATATTTGAAGGAATTTTAAAGTGTAAGCGTGCTGGCATTGGAGTAGCAAACATTAATGGCGCATCGCGCATCGAGGCTCCAGACCCCCTTGGTGCATCGGTATGCATCGCGCCTTAGATAACTATGCATTTAAACCACACAGACCTCGTAGGTACGTACGTACGTATGTATGTACGTACGTATGTACATACGTATGTAGTACATACGTACGTACTTACATATGTATGTACGTAAGTATGTAATACATATGACGTACTTACATACGTACGTATGTAGGTATGCATGTATGTAGGTACGTACCTACGTACTACCTACCTGCGTACCTACCTACGTACGTACATACATACCTACATTTGTGGACATAAATGAGAATGCTTCGTTTTTGTTCGCCCATGGTGCTATTTACAAAGTTCAATTAAATTACGAAAGTGGCACCATATATTTTTAATTTTTTCTTATTTTTCAAATTTTTATGGCTCATGGTTCTCACATTCTAAAGCACCACATGCATTCTCATTTCTCTCCTAAGATTTCATTCTCACCGGAACCAATACACACACACACTACGGTGAGATGACTCCGGTGAGATGACACGTTACGGTGAGATGACATGCTACGGTCAGATGACGCAAAGCTCACTAAAGACAACTACAAAGCTCACCAAAGTGTAAGACAAAGCTCACCATATTTTTTCAAAGAAAGGGGTGCTGACTAGACTTTGACCGTTGACCGAGACCTTTGACCGCCGCCGCCGCCTACCGCCGGAATCTGCCGCCTGCCTCTGCCGGTCACCGGAATCTGCCGCTGCTCCGTCGCCGGTCGCCGGAATCCGCCGCTGACCGGTGGTTGACCGGTGTTCCTATTTTATTTTTTATTAATTTTTAATTTTCAAAATTTAAAAAAAGGTAATTTTTGGTGTTCAAAGTTGTGAGTTTTACTTTATTTCTAGGTGAACTTTGCATTGTCTATTGGTGAGCTTTGTAGTGTACTGAGCTTTGGGTCATATCACCGAAGTATGTCATCTCACCATAAGGTGTCATCTCACTGGAGTCAATCCATATATATATATATACTCCCTCCGTCCCTCATAGATCTTCCCATTTCCCCTTTTTATTTGTCCGCCATAGATCTTCTCGTTACACATTTTAACACACAAAATACCCTAAATACCCCTCTTCTATTTCTCTTTCTTTTTTCTCTCCATCTTTCGTCCGCCACTACTTTTTTCTTTCTTTCTTCGTTTCTTTCTCCCCCGACCCCCCATTCTTCTCAGCTGCCAGATTTCTTCCTCTCTCCCTTTCTTCTTCTTTTCTTCTTTTCTTTGTTTTTCTTCTTTTTCTCCTTTCTTCTCTTTCGTCTTCTTCTCCTCCGTATTCTTCTTCTTCTTCTTTGCCATCTAGATCTGCGATGGTGGGGTAAGGGCAGTGGCGGCGATTGCAGGGCTGAGGACGGCGGTGGCAATGGGGGAATGAAGATGGCGGCGACGATGGTGGGGATGAAGGCGGCGGCGGTGGTGAGTCTAGATCTATATTTCTTCTCTTCTTCTCTCCCCCCTTCTTTTTCCTCCATCTATGTTCTAGATCTAGACTATGATCACGGCGATGGTGAGACCGGAGGCGGTGGTGGGATTGACGATGATTGTGAGGACCAGGGTGATGGTGGCGGACTGGCGGTGGCGGTGATAGTGGGGGGGCAGTGGTAGTAGCAGCGGCGGTGGTGGGAGAGGTTATGTGCGGTGGTAACTGGTAACAAAGCAGTAACAGATCGGGTGAAGTGGCAGAGCAAGTAGGGGCATAATGGGAAAGTCAGGAGTCTTTTTAACACTCCTAAAAAACCGTGAAAAGTCAAATTGGGAACATCTTACATGGATGGAGAGAGTATATGTTTCGAAACAGTTCTTTTGACCTTATGATCTCGAGTCATATTATGACCTGAGCCCCTACGGTGCCCCGTTCAAAAAATTAATGGTTTCTATCCTCCTAAATTTTCCTAAACCCTACCCCCTGCCCACCCCACCACAACACCCCCCTCCCCCATTACTGTAGCCAATCGGCAAATGGAGGGGGGGGGGGAGAGGGGGTTGCTGTGGTGGGGTGGGCAGGGGGTAGGGTTTAGAGGGGGGGGTTAAGGGGGTAGGAACTATCAATTTTTTGAACGGAGCACCGTAGGAGCCCTAGGTTATGATATGACTCGAGAACCTAAGGTCAAAAGATCCCCTCCGCGTATACACACACACACACACACACACACACACACACATATATAAATTATACACACAGACACACACATACATATATACATTTGTACACACACATGACAGATATGTACGACGGGGTAAGGACTAGGGTAAAGACTGTCAGGGAGTAGAGGTGAAATTACACCGGGGTTTGTCTTTAGCCTCTCCTGTTTGCTCCAGTGATGGACGCCTTTTTGCAGGGAGTTCAAGGGGAGGTTCCTTGGTGCATATTATTTGCTGACGATATTGTGTTGATCGACGACACACACGAGAGACCTAATGACAAGCTGGAGATTTGGCACATTGCCCCGGAATGTAAAGGCTTGAAAGTTGAAACTATGTAGGAATAAGGCTGAATACATGGAATGTTTTTTAGTCACTGAGTGAAAGACTCAGAGGTAGAAGTTAGGATTGATCTCGACCTCGTGCCCTAGGTTGACCTGTTTCAGTATCTTGGATTGACCATTCAGGCGCATGGCTATTTAGACGGGAATGTTGCACATCGTGTTGGAGCGGTTGGGCAAAATGGAGGTTGGTTTTGGGGCTTTGTGCAATAAAAAGATTTCGGCTACGATGAAAGGCAAGTTTTATCATTCTGTAGTTAGACCAGCTATGTTGTATGGTGCGGAGTGGTGGGCAGTTAAGAAGAACCACGTTCGTCGGCAGGATGCTGCAAAGATGCAAATGTTGCAGTGGATGTGTGGAAAGACGAGGTTAGATAGGATTCGGAATGTGGTTGTCAGTGGGAGTGGCAATGGTTGAGGATAAGTTGTGGGAAGCTACGCTAAGGTTGTTTGGGCATGTGACACAACAGAGTATTGAGGCCCGAGCGCGGAGGTGTGAGAGGCTCACGATGATGGGTAAGGGTGGATGTAGGGGAGAGACCTTGGAAGAATAGGGAGATAATTACACAGGACCTAATACTTCTGACCCTTACCGATGATATGGCCTTAGATAGAAACTTTTGGAGAAGTAGAATTAGAGTAGTTGGATAGGCGTCTTGGACTCAGTGAAAGTTTTCTTACTTTTTGCTTTGTGCTTTCTACTTGCTATGCCTCTTTCTCATTAATATTAATTCTCTTAGCTTTTTGTGTTTGTGTTTCTCTGTTGTATGTGTCTTCTGCAAGTTTGTGCTACCTGTGTCACTTGAGCCAGGGGTCTATTGGAAATAGTCTCTCTACCTTTGGGTAGGGTAAGGTCTGCGTACTCACGCCCTCCCTAGACCCTACACTAGTGGAATTCAACTGGGTTGTTGTTGTTGTGTGTGTATGTGTATATATAGACACACACACACCCTCCGTCCCAATAAGATCACACAATTTGAAGAACGTGCAAAACCTGTGCATTTTAAATTTAATTTTGTTACAAATTATTATAAAAATAAAAAATGCAACTTACATATTTAGAAACAAATATCAAAAGTTCTAAAAATAAGTGGTGACAAGAAAATTTTGTTTTGTCAAATGGTCAGTAAAAACATGGAAACCAATAAAATTTATCGGGAGGCCAAAATAGTGTGATCTTTTTCAAGACGAAGGGAGCAAATATATAAGTTTTCTTGTTTTTTTGAGAGGTAATTTTTTTTCTTTTAAAATTTTATAATTCCCCAATATTGACCCCTTAAGCAATAACAATAAAATTTTAATATATGTCTATTTTGTAATTTTGGGAGTTTATTTGATAATTTTTATTTAATTGTACCATAGAAAAATTATAGAATGCTTATAATTTTTTTGGTTATCTCTTAAATTCAATAGTAGTTCTTATGAGGCTTTATATCTTTAATAAACATGGTTTTATAGAACTAATGTTCATTAAAGTCATTGATTATAGTTACATTTTAATTTAATTCTTTCATTTTCTTCCGTCACTCATAAGATGTAAATATTTTTTTTTAAAGAAAGTTAGGTTTGAATTGATTTCCTATATTGAAAAATTTAAGGATTTAGTTTACAAGCTTGTATATCTATAACAATTAATGGTTTTAGTTGTTTTTATTAGAGCTCCTTTAATTTCTTCTCCTTATTATACTTTGATTATTCAAGGAATTTTACTATCCTACTTCAATATTAACGATGATGATTATGATTATTATCAATTCATTATTATCAAGTTTAAGACATATTCTGTGCAATGTTTTTTATGTTGGACTGGTTGATCTCATTGATTAGACTTGAATCTTCATGCATCTTGGTCTAGCTTTTCTATTACTCCTTCGTCCCAAAACTTGATATTATGGTTATGATGTTTGGTTGAAGTTATTTTTAATTCAATTTACTTCAATAATGGCATAAAGTTTAAAAATAAAATTCATATATTAAAAAACTAAACAAAAGTTCTGCAAAACTAGAAGTTACATGAGTATATTATTTTATCGAATGAGTAACAAAAAATGCAAAGAAAGTAAGATTTTTTGACCATGTGAATAGTAAATGTTAAAATCTTTTATTGTTCCATTTGCATATTACATAGCCCTTGTTTTTTAACTAACAAAGAAGCTATTGCTCTTGTTTCCTGACATTGAAGTTCTGCTGCATTTCATGCCTGTCATTAGGTGCTTATGTACCTTGGACCTGATGTACTGAGGGAGGTCATTGAGAATGCTGAGCTATATCCCATAAAGGGGCTGTTCAACTTCAGAGATTATTTTGATGAGATTGATTCATACTTTTATCAAACAGTTGCTTTTGATCTTGGGGTTTCAACTGGATGGAAATCACTGAATGAACTATACAATGTAAGAAATTTTTCTTAATTTTTGAATTTTCTTCTTCCTCTGTCTACCAAAAAATCATTTATCAAGAACTTTCTCTCCCAAAAAGAGAGCTCGGTTTAAATATATCTATTAAGCCAATCTATAATCTTGTTTAGTCTATCCTCCCAAACCATGGTAGTCAAGATCGCGATCTGGATCGTACGATTGTACAATTCAATAGATCGCCAAGGTGTTTCCGATCTGACTCGTGTGGAAAATCGCAATTCTTCTCCGGATCGTAAGGATCGGCGATTTGGACCATCCATTAAGCCAATCTATAATCTGTTTTAGTCTATCCTCCCAAAGACCCAAACAATCTTGGACATAAGTTTTAGGAGAATAAGGCTTTGTTCTTTTCGATTGGAATTTTAAAGTTGGATGCTAAAAGAAACTGGAAGAAGTTGGAAGATATTGGAGGGAATTGGAAAAAACTGGAAAAGTTAAAAAATGTTGGAAAAATAAAGTGTTAAAAAATCATTGAATTAAATGATTACCCAAATAAATATGTAAGAAAACTATTTTTGGATATAAAAAAGAATTCACCTTTATCCGTGGTTGAGGTCTTATGTTATACATTTGGATATATAATGTTATTTTATAGTCATTATTTGTGAATACATTTTCAATTCGTTGGAAGAAAGTGGAAGTTGGAAAAAATAGGAAGAATTTGGAAAAAGTTGTAAGTTAATTTTTCCAACCGAAAAGAACAGAGCATTAGGTGACCCTTGATTGAGTTGACTAAAGATAAAAGTTTACCTTACTCAAACATGACCCTTTTTGGTGACTGAGCATTTTTAATTTCACGTCTCCACATTCTCTGAAGAGGTTATTTATCGTCAAAATGTCAAATCAGATTTGAAGTCACCCTTGAATTAGAGTATGAGATAAAATGGGATGCTTTACTGATGCTGACCATTTTTTTACTGCACAAGAGTGTTATCTTGTCCACGTAAGGGCAATATTGTCTAGATTATTGATTTTGGGTGTGTCATTGGTAGTATTAGGTTGTGCCTTGTTTATATGCTCATATATGATACAAATAGATAGTTAGCATTGATTGTAACAATGACCCCTGTTCAAAGTTCTTATTATTAAAACCTACAATTTCTAGGCTTATTGGCTTAATTGCTTAAGTGTACTTCCTCCACCTAGAGCTACAGGAATTTATTTTCCCTGTCACTTTTTCAACTTCCAAAATTGCTTTCGGATCCATTATTGAAAATGTTATTATGTTAACCATTTTAAAGCTACATTATTTAAATTCATGAACTTCACTATTAGGGGCTTCTTCAGTATTTTGTTTGTTTCCCAAATTTAAAAAGGGTTTTTACTATTGAAAACTAAAAACAAGATTATGCAAACTAGAAAAGGCAATTTTCATTTTTTTGTTGGTAGTTATCGGAATCAAAATAATTTGTAAAAGTGTGACTTGTTTTTTTGTCTTTCATGCAACCTATATCATATAACTTTTTAAATGGTAACATACAAAACATAAGATTGATGGTATCAACAAGCATTAGCAGATCTGAATTGGTGTCACATTCATTCTGCATGAGTTTTTGAAGCATCTTTTGGCACACATCCTTTTACTGGTATAGTCCCTGATTCATCACATACTTCTGATACAATGCCAATTAGTGAGATAATGGAGGATTTGGAGAAGTTAGTGATCTTTTTTGGAACTTGGCAGAGCTTCTTTAACTGCACACTCCCAAAAGAGTGGAAAGAACGCAGTCCCTTCCAACACCTTTCAAAAAAACCAAAAGCCTACTCACTCACCTAAAACAATAAAACAAAAGCCCTCAAACAAAGGAAAGAAAAATTACATTTCCACCCTCTGAATGTGCTAGAATAATACACCTTGAGATGATTCTTTACAATTTCTGCAGTCTGCACTCTCCTTAGCTGAAGTACTCTTCTTCTTGTAGAGCAACTCATTTCTAGCCATCCAAGTCCATTACCATATGGCTCACATAACTCTAATAAGGGTATCTCTCCTCTTCCTGTTACATCCAAGTCTATAACAGACCTGAATACTCTGATAAGGGTTGCTTCCAAGATTCCGTCTATGTATACGCATCTAGTTCAGCACTATGTCACGGAGCGCACTGGTATAGCCCCCAATTTAGTGAAATATTAAGACTTATATTTCTTTGTTTTGTTTTAGATATTTTATGTTTGTTAGGATTTGGTTAATAATTTTTAAAACTATTTTCAGGTAGTTATTCCCACTATTTGAGTTGTGGATTAATGCGGTAGTTTTAGGAGTATATATAGGGAGTCAGTTTACATGATCTAAGGGAACAATCTATGTGTTATTTATTTAGTCTAAATGTATTCCAACCTTATTAATAGGCCGGTCATATGAGAAGTAAAACATTGTTTAAGAAATAGATATTTTGTTTTATCCAATTGGAGATTCTCCTCTTTCGCACTATTGAGATGAGCATCGTGAGATTCTTGCTTTCTCTATCTTAATAGAGAGTTATCCTTGGTGTTATTAGTCGGATGAGTTCAAGATACTTGCTTATTCTCTAATAAAGATTTATCTTCATCTTTATTACTACATATTATATATGATTAGATTCTGCAGATTTGTTGAAGTTAGAAAATTCTAGGAATTATATTTATTTATTTTGGATATTTTCTATTTGCGAGTATTTAATAATACTTTTATTTCATTATTTATTTATAGGTAGTTATTCCCATTATATTTTTGATACATTAGGTTTTCCAACTTGTGTCAGACTAATCCTAACGGCCTGTTTGTTTGGGAGGGAGGTTAGGAGAAGGAAAGGATGAGAGGGAATTGGAAGGGATGAGAGGGCTTTCCTTCACCTCGTTTGGTTGGAAGAGGGGAAATGAAAAAAATTTATTTTTTTTATCTGTTATTTATTATTTATTTCAAGTATTTTTATTTATATTAATTTCATTATTATTATTATTATCATTATCATTATCATTATTATTACTACTATTATTATTATCATTTTATTTTTAATATTATTATTATTATTTTTTAAATTTGTAATTTATAATTAAATTTATCTGTTTATTTTTAATATTATTATTTTATTATTTAATACTTTTAATTAATTATTTTATTATTATTTTATTTATTAAATATTTTTATTTTTTATTTTTATTTATTTATTTATTTATTATTATTTATTTTATTGTTATTATATTTAATCTTATTATTATTTTAATTTTTTTAATGACAAGATGAAGAGAAAATTGACCGAAGAATGGGAAGAAGAGCACAGGGAATGAGATACCCTTCGATTTGGAGGGATTGATTTGGAGAGGAAGGGAAGGAGGTGAAGCTAAAATTTTGGACTCCCTCCCGTCATTTTTTAAAACCAAACAAGAAGAGGGGCTTAGTTTCCTTCCCCTCCCCTTCTTTCCAACCAAACAGACCCTAAGCGTGTAAGACCCCACCCCAAGAATCGTAGAGGAGATAAATCTGGATTCTTTTGTCCTTCAAGTTCCTACATAGTCAGTATACTTCTGCACACAAGGAGTCATCAGTCATCACATACTAACCAGTCAGCATCTCATTGATTTTGTTGGTTCCTCTGTTATTCGCCTCAGGTTTTCAGTAGATCCAAGCTCCCACACTAATGTTGGAAATGAGATATACGCAATTGATCTTACCAAAGAGCTAATGCAGGAGCTAGATGCTTATTGATGGAAAAACTCTTCACCTCGCCTCCCGGTGACTCGAACTCAAGAGTCAAGACCTCGCAAAGAAGGGTCTTAAGTGTAGGAGGTGGTGACCAAACGAGCCACTCCAACTTGTCGTTATTCCCATTATTTGAGATGAGGCATAGAGGAGATAAAGGAACAACATTTGACCTTTCTTATCTTTTCTTTCTCTTTGTGAACTTAGTCGTTACTCGTCCCTTTCCCATTATTAAGTTTTTTCTTCATAATTTATTTTGATGCGTGTGTGTGTATGTGCGTGCTACTCATAATACAACCCAAGCACAATGCAAACTAGTTTCCAAGCGCTCAACAATGTTTTCCTCGAGTATTCTCTGGCTATTCCCTCTTTCTGAATGAATATTGATGTTATTATTCAATCTTCAAAACACAAACAGCAATTCATTTTTGTTAACACTACTTTATTTCTCGCACCATTCAGGCATCTCTGATATTAGTGCTTCGTTTCTTTTTTCACTCTCAATCAGGGGCTCCCATGAAATCATGTGTCTGACCAAGTGTGAAAGCTTCAAGTGTTGCAATGCCTCCCTTTTCAGGACTCTTTCTAGATTCATTGTGACATGTTAGAATCACTTTAGGAATTACAATATGGTGACATGGCCCAAATGACATTGGTAGGTTAATCACCAGTCACCAGTCTACAATCCACTTCTACCTCAGTGTACCATCACTATCATGCCCAGATGACATGTTGTTTCATACTTTTATAAATAAGACTCGCTTGTATATGATTTTTGACTAAATGCAACACATTTTCTTCACATGGAAAATGACCACGTTTAGTTGCACTACCTCAAGCTTTCTTTACTTTGAAGATCAATTGTTAGATATTCTTTCTAGCCTCTTAGATGTCCTAAACAACAAAGTTTAGTCCAAACTTTTTGCCTCTGGGGTCAAGATGTGCACAATCTTATCAATGTGAAAACTGAGTGTGTTTCAGTAGACCCTTGATTGATGCATTTTTGCATTTGCTACCTTAAACTTCATAGAAAGTGAGAAGCAAGGGAAGTGTAATGTGCTATTTTGATTTAGTCCATTATTTATTGGAAGCTAAAACATTGTAAATAAGTCTCTTTTAGTTCCATTGGTAATACAACAACAACAACTAGGCCCTAGGTGGGCTCGGCTACATGGATCAAACGACGCCATTCCGTCCTATCATGTACCATACCTGCAGCGAGATCATTCACGCGAAGGTCCTCCATGACCACTCCGTGCCAAGTCTTCTTAGATCTACCTCTTCCTCTAGCCACATGTCTAATCACCATTTGATCAACCCTTTTCACCGGATGCTCTATTGGTCTTTTATTTCCATTGGTAATGAAGTTAACATAAAATATATCTGTATCAAGCTTGGTGTATGTAATCTATGTCCTACAAGTCTACCACTTTGGGGGTGGTGTTGATTGTAATTTGTAAACCCTAAGAATCGTGGGTCTTGGCCCAACTCATATCTTATTACTACAATTTAGAAATGCAGGCATCACATACACAAACCCTAGTGCCCTATTGTCTTTAGTGCGTTTGAATTGGAAAAAGGTTATAAATCATTTGCAAACAAATAAGGTGATATAACTTCTCATGTTTGTAATTACATCATTGGGTATGTTTTTATTCCACTAATCTGCCATAGAACGTTAAGACATTAACTAAGACCTTTCCCAAGGATAGCTCATGAGTGTTTTATTGAGTAAATTATTTAATAGTGTTTGACAGATGCAAGCAAGAACCATTATGAGGGACCATTACATTGAGTGACTGCTATCACGCATGTGAAATGGTTCTTTCGGGGAATTTGAATTATCCTTTTTTTCTGACCAGGTTGTACCAGGAGAGTTGACTGTAGTTACTGGAGTTCCTAATTCAGGAAAGAGTGAATGGATTGATGCACTTCTATGCAACCTTAATAGAAATGTTGGCTGGAAATTTGCACTTTGCTCTATGGAGAACAAGGTTAGCTTGTTTGTTTTAGCCAAAATGCTAACTTGCAATCAATTATTAAACCATTAATGATAATACATTATACATGCATAATTTTTCTCCTTGGTTTTATAAAACAATCAAATTTGGCTAAAAATATGTTGATTTAAAAAATAACTGATTCGGATTTGTTCGGGTATTGGTGTAGCATACTGCAAAAAACGGTTATAGCACCAAGATGTTCCTCTGAACCAACTTGTGGTGCATAGGCACTAGCCACATTAAGTTCTTATTGACTTTCATTCTCACAAATGCAACACTTTGACCACTGATATTAATGATTCATGTAATTACAGATTGATAAACATTACAAACCTATAGTATTCTGAAAGAATCAATTTAAAATGTATGTAATGATATTAAGTTTACATTATAACTAAAGTTTTTAAATATCTTAAACCCATTAATAAAAAATCTAACATCAACAACTGGAAAAACATAGTAAAATCCCAACACCATTAGGCTCTTTTGGGGGGGGGGGGGTCAAGATGTACGCAACCTTGCCTAGTAATACAAATATTTCAAGCTCACAAATTAAACCATACATCCTAGGCTCACACTGCTTTAGGCAAGAGGAGTAAGTTGACAGAACCTCCCTTTCTGCTCTTCTAATCTTTGTATGTGGTTTACTTGTTTGTAGGTTCGGGAGCACGCTAGGAAACTCTTGGAGAAACACATAAGGAAGCCTTTTTTTGATGTCAGGCAAGATAGAACAGTGATAAATGCATGTTAATTTTGAATTTTTTATTGAAGTGAGTTCCATATATGGTACCCTCAGAAGGCCTAAATGATATTATACTGTTCCCAAGTGGTCAATAATGACTACGACCCTGTTCTTTCTGGTTGGAAAAATTAACTTTCAACTTTTCTCAAGTCTTTCTAGTTTCTTTCAACTCCTTCCAGTTTCTTCCAATGTCTTAAAGAAGGTATTTATACATGACGAATGTACAATGAAATTATATATCTAAATTTATACCATACCACTTCAAACACGGGCAAGGATAAAAAAAATTCCAAAATTAAAGTTTTCTTACATATTTATTTGGGTGATCATTAAATTGAGTGACTTTTTAATACTTTAATTCTTCTAACATTTTCCAACTCTTTCCATTTTTTTCCAACTCCTTCCAGTTTCTTCCAACATCAAACTTAAAAATCCCAACCCAAAGAACATGGCCTAAATCAATAAAATACTCCCTCTGTCCCTCATAGATCTTCTCAATATCCCTTTTTCTTTGTCCACAATAGATCTTCTCATTTAATTTTTTAACAATTAAAATACCACAACTACCCCCACTTACTTTATTTATTACACCTCACCCACCTCATTTAATACACTCCACCCATTTTTCATTAAGGGTATTATGGTAAACTTTCACCTTTTTTCAACTCTCCTTAAAAACCACCAAAAGTCAAAATGAGAACATCTTAGGGGGACGGAGGGAGTATTTTGCATGTACTAATGATTTACTACCATGCAATTATAAGGCAACTTGCCCTATAATTAATTGTTCCCATGTGCTTAATATTGACTAAAGCAAGAAAATGTTGTTGTACGTGGTAAGTTGTATACTCTGTAGTACATAGTATTTAGGCATCACCTGGGCATCTTGGTGCTTCCTTCTTGCCGTTCTCGTTCGCCTTGCGTGAAGGAGAGATGGTGTCTCATGGTGTAGACATGGTGACGACTTGGCATTCAAGGGCGCCAAATAAGGAATATTTTCTGTCAAATTTGTTTTGTAAAGTCAAACATCCCCTTTTTTTATTTATTTAACAAGTACCCCAACTTGGAGCTGTCTGATGCAAAGAAATTCAGTAACAAAATAGTTATTCAAGGATAAACCTTGCAATGTTGGATCCAATTGTCTTCGTTCAACGACACTTGTCTAATGTCACACCCTCCCATACAGTGTTAGAAGTTTCTCTCTTCTGCCTTATTTATTTCATTTTTGTTCTATTTGTGAAAACATTTTTCGTGCCTCCCTTTGCATTTTACTTTATTTTGTTTGCTTTTTTACTTTAAGTGTACAATTGTACTTTGCTTTCTACTTATTTCTAATCGTACTATTTTTTACCCTTGTTTTGGTGAACGGACGTGGGTAAATAGGCTAGTTCATAAATGCAAAGGTAAAGGTCAAGATAAGTTGCGGTTTGGGACATGGAACATAGGCACAAAAACAGGCAAATCTATGGAGTTGGTGGATACTATGATATGGAAAAGGATTAATATTATGCGCTTGCAGGAAACAAAGTGGGTTGGACCAAAGGCTAGGGAGTTAGACACTTCAGGCTTCAAGCTATGGTATAAAGGTAAAGAACAGAAATGGAGTTTGTATTATTGTGGATAACAATGGAAGAAGAAGATGGTGGGAGATTGGATCATTGCATTAAAGCTGGTAGTAGAAGGATGGGGTCTTCATATGGCTAGTGCCTACGCACCACAAGTTAGTTCAGAGGAACACCACAACATAAGGTTTTGGGAAGACTTTGAAGGTGTATTACAAGGTATACCATTAGGAGATATGGTTTTCTTGGGAGGAGATTTATACGTACACATGGGAAAGGATAGAAGTGGGTATGAACAAACCCATGTACGGCATGGCTTTGATGTAACGAATGCAGAAGGTAAAACCATCTTGTACCACCTACCTTCAAAGCTGACTTCAGAGTACCCTAGCCTTGTTTTGGTTAATGTTTATGATTGGTGTTAGCGTTTTGGATAAAATTTTGATGGTGTAGATTAAATTTGAAAATGCAAAAGCTAAACACTGTCGTTAGATAGCCATTTCAAAACGCTAACTCTAAACCCTAACGTTGTTGCCAAACAGACCCAATGTCTCGAGTACCTTCGGGCGATAATTATAAAATATAAACTACCGAAACTAGTATTATTGGCGTACTTCAAGTGCAAATTGGAACGGTAGTTGAACAACGAAAACATTACCAAACTTTCCCAACACAAACTATATCCATATACAACAATTATAACAAACCCATATAGTTAACCTTTCCATACCTAAAAGCAAATCTTCTAACCCAAATCATACAACGTAAGAAACCTTCAACTCAACAAGAGGTATCGATCATGCTCTGGTTCACGCAGGCAATCATATACTCACCGAGCATGCATATCAACACATACAATCAAGATTCCCAAATCCCAATTATGGGGCAGCCATACTCACCTATTGATCAAACAAATAAGAACAACAGAAAGAGAGATAAGATGATATTAGCATCAACCCCATGCTAACTTCTTCCTTCCTCTTGCGGGTTTAAGAGAGGGGGGGGGGGTCGGGAGAGAGTGAATAATAATTTAGAATAGGGAGAAAATATGTTTATGATTTAGGAATTCTAAATACAGTTTGTCTCCTACTCTTACCAAAACTCTTGTCCCCAAATTAAATCCCTAACCTTCCTAAATTAATTAATAGGTACACCAGTTAAATAGACATACACTAATTAGTTATTTCGGCGCTCACCACTAAACTCTACTTGATCTCCTACACGTCCTATGTATGAACTAACCGCTCAAACGTATATAATTATAATTATTAAGAATAAACATAACAAAAGAACTAATTAAATATTAACCGCTGGGATGGGTTAACAACAACAGGCGTTACAGGAAATAAAAGTGAATTGAGTCTCCCAGGCCAGGTTGTCATGCCCCTATTAGAAGCACCCTTGTAAACATATGTTACTATTATTATGAGCATATTCTGTTAATTAGTGTAGTGAACATGAACAATCAAGGTGCTCCTACTAGTTTTCCAAGGTTGTCCTCCGTCTAGCAAGTTGCACTATGACAATGTTAGTCACAATTAGACTTGGAGTGAGAATAGACCTACAGTAATCCAAGACGGAGAGTATGATGGCCGCTCCACAAATAGGCCAAAGTGTTGGTGCCAGGCTGCTTGACCCATAACAAAGGTCAAGTAGGGAAAACAAGAGAACAAAAACCTGAGTTAGCAATCAACGGGAAAAGAGGTGCTGGGTGTGACTTTGTGAGAACGGTGAAGGTGATGCAAGAAACGGAGGTAGAGGTTCTATGAGAAGTGGGAGAGAGAGAGAGAGCATGTTCACCTCCTGAGTGTAGTAGTTGGACATAGTAAGGGAGTCACATGTTCCGGCGCAGAGATGGGCGTAGAGACACAGAGAGAGATGCAGAGATAGAAGCTTCAGCAGTGGTGTGAGATGCGGATGAGACAAAATTTAAATGTGTGATTAGGAAAGTCCAAAGCACGAGTGGGGGGAGAGACGCCATACATGTAGGCCGAAACAGAAAGTTAAATTTTAGATTACGGAAATATCTGCTGTGATACCATGTGCAATTGTGAGGATTGTGAGGCAACTGTTAGGAATCAGAGATCAGAGGCGGTCAAGCGGAAGCGAACAAACACACACACACAAATAGCAGAAAATAAGAACACGAGATTTAACGTGGTTCGGTCAGTAACCTACTCCACGGGTTGCAACTAGGGTTTATCTTTTATTAGGTGCTCACAGATTATAGTTACATGATTGGGTATTTATAAGATATAAATTAGGGTTAACAACTTGCTAAACAAGAAACAACTAATGGGCCCTTTAATTAATAACTAAAACCGGCCCCCCATATTTCTTCCCTTTAACTGACCGGGCTTTACCCAAAGCTCTAAAGCCTTCACTCAATAACCCAACAATCTCCCACTTGAAGGATTTCGCATAGACACAAATGCCATCCAAGTAAACCCATCATGAGTAACTCAATAATCTTCACTGTCAAGTCTTCCAAGCCTCCAGTTCCCAAGAACAAGCTAAGACTCCAGTTATATCCCCTAGTTGCAACCACCCCCTTCATTAATAACCTGAAAGGACAGTTGAAGCTCCATCGAGCTCCAACCCAGTCGTGACTGTATCCGCCACAGCCTCTGTCTCAACCGGCTTGCACAATCCACCGGATCCAGAGATACACCGAGGACCATTACCACTCTCCAAATCCAGCAAACTATTCTCAGGAGAGATTTTAACGTTCGGATTCTTGGTCCTCAAAACCCAACGACGTTTCAGAACTGTACTCGGAACACGTCCCATGCTCCCACTGTCACGAAACCCCTGACCTAATTTAGACCTCCAAACACATTCAACTGTCATCCCCAAAACTCCAAGATTCACGTTTGCAAAATGAACCTTCTTAGCTTTGCCCGATTCAGTGAGCCCGACTTTGTTAACTGTCTTTATCGGGTTGGTCACTCCATCAGACATCACCGGTACCATGTATAACGATCCTCTTTTCAAGCCTCGAGCAATAACCAAATTTCCTTTGATCACCTTCCATTTTCCACCACCAAACTTGACGTCTAGTCCCTGTTCATCCAATTGTCCGACTGAGATCAACTTTGTCTTCAGTCTTGGAATCACCCTGACATTTTGTAAGCTCCAAGTAGTTCCAAATGAAGTTTTTAGATCAATATCTCCCATGCCTGTCACTTTAAGAATTTTCCCGTTACCCAACTTTACCTTTCCAAAGTCTCCCTTTTTGAGATTCACCATCGCCTCACCGCTGTGCATGGCGTGAAACGAAGCACCAGAATCCATGACCCAAGAGTCAACATAGCTTTCCATGCTGAGTATCAATGCATCACTATCATCATCATCAGATGCATTCCCAACAACTGCGCTAATTTCGTTTTTCTTGTTTGGGCATTGACTCTTGACATGCCCAACTTCTTTGCAGACCCAGCACACCACATTCTTTCTAGCCTTAGACGAGCTCTTCCCATGACTCCCACTGTTTCTGTTATTACCTCTTCCCCTGCTAACACTGAGTAACCCAGAAGTAGATCCTCCACTAGCGTTCCTCCGGCGAATGTCTTCACCCAAAACACTCCCGTATCCGATCAAACTTCAAGTTTCTTGTTCCAGCAGTTTCAGTAACCGTTGTCACAAATCCCGACCAACTATCAGGCAAGGAAGATAACAGAATCACAGCCTGAGTATCATCATCGAACTTCATGCCTACTGATGACAACCTCGACAAGATCGAATTGACCTCATTAATGTGATCAGCAACTGGGCTGCCCTCGTTCATTCTCATCATGAACAATTCCCTCATCTGAACACTCTATTACCGGCCGATGGTTTCTCATACATATTTGACACAACTGTTAACATACCACGAGCAGTTGTTTCCTTCATGATATTAAACGCCACACTCCTCGTCAAAGCTAGTGTAATTTTACCTCTTGCCTTTTTGTCCTTTGAGTCCCAAATTGCTTCAGCAGCCTTATCCATTCCATCCGGTTTCTCTTCCAGTACCATGTCCAAATCGCACTCACCAAGCAACGCCTCTATTTGCATTTTCCACCATGCAAAATCAGTACCGTTGAACTTCTCGATTCGAACCCTCCCGTCCTCGGCCATTGCAGAACGAGAGAAAAAAAAACCAGAGAAAAAACCAAGGAATAACGGCCCGAAACCAAGCAACCTCCAAAAGAAAACAAACCCTAAATCAAAGAACCCAAACCAACGAGTACCAGGTCCAAAACCAGAAACCCTAATCGCCAAGTTCACCCAAAACCGACTGAACAGCCCCTGACCAGATCCAAACCAGCCTCCGATCAGATCCGAACCAGCCTCTGATCAGATCCGAACCAGCCCCTGATCAGATCTGAACCAGCCCCTTAACCGCGGCAGCAAAACAGCAGCAAAAACAATCCTGAACGGCCTTCTTCCTGCGATTGATCCTGTGTAACCGTGTGTTTAACCGAACCAAGGCTCTGATACCACTTGTTAGGAATCAGAGATCAGAGGCGGTCAAGCGGAAGCGAACAAACACACACACACAAATAGCAGAAAATAAGAACACGAGATTTAACGTGGTTCGGTCAGTAACCTACTCCACGGGTTGCAACTAGGGTTTATCTTTTATTAGGTGCTCACAGATTATAGTTACATGATTGGGTATTTATAAGATATAAATTAGGGTTAACAACTTGCTAAACAAGAAACAACTAATGGGCCCTTTAATTAATAACTAAAACCGGCCCCCCATATTTCTTCCCTTTAACTGACCGGGCTTTACCCAAAGCTCTAAAGCCTTCACTCAATAACCCAACAGCAACTTGCCATAATTAAAGTTACATTATGGTTACAGTGCATTAGGGCTCAAAGCCCATTAAGCATACATATATTATATATACATACTAATTGTACCACGTGCTAATGATATTCAGTTCTTTACCTACCTGATACTTATAGAACTTATAGAACTTCGTCTTTGTTTGTGTTAGGTGATTACTTAAGGCATACGTTGACATTCCCAACTAGGAGAAACATATTGCCTTTGTTTTGATTTTATTTTTTTGGTTGATGGTGACCTTCACGTTAATGATCTCACAATAGATATGATACATGATAGGGCACAATGGCATCGTTTGATCCATGTAGCTGACCACACCTAGTAGGATAAGGCTTTGTTGTTGTTGGTTGATGGTGAGGGAGAGAGAGAGAGAGAGAGAGAGAGAATAGGGTGTTTATGTGAATATCATTGCCCAGTCAGGAATTTTTTTATTGTGTCGAGGACAACCGAAGAAGTGTATAGGGCGATGCGCCATAATCTTTCATATTACTACGTAAAAAACAAGATACGTAATCTAGTCAACTATCAAGAGAGGAAAATTGAATCTTAAATCAGAAGGCCTTTCCCTTGAGAGATAAATGATGCAACAGACTTAAATGGATATCTGGGGCTCTATGCCCAAATGTCAAACTTCTGTCAGAAAATTTGATGGCTATGGAGATGGTTCCAAATGAAAATTGCGCTTCTTTCGCTCTCTGTACTATTAAGTTTGTCTACACTCTGCAGAGCAAAAATGCATTTGAATGCTTCATCGCCTGCATTTCTTTGAAATGCCGAGGTAGGAGTGATGAAGAGGCAGTAAATCTCCTTTTTCCTTAAGAACATAATAGTAGAAGCAGAATCCATAATCTTTCAGATATGCTCTTAACCATCTAAACCGTTTTTTTATTGCAGGTATGGGAAATCCGATGTGCGAATGAGCCTTGATGAATTTGAGCAGGGAAAGCAATGGCTAAGTAGTACATTCTCTCTTATAAGGTGGAATTGGTTTTCATTTTGGTCACCTGTTTTCACATTCAGTCATGTTTTGCACCTTGTAACTTTGTAATTTGAGCTAGGATTATAATGTAACTAGAGAAAAATGTACAGTGCTCTATCTGAGTTGCAAGGTAAACGCATGTGCCTTTAAGATGACAAGCAATTATGGTTGTGCCTGTTGGCTTTTGCCATTCTAGAGGTAAGCCCATTTGCTGAGAGCCCATAGAAATGTAATAATGGGGTTGGGCTGTCTTGCATATTCGATGTGCTTGATTGATTATATTTTAAGGGGGCTGCATACAATCTAAAAGTGTTGCCTTAAGCATGTTTTATGAATCCAAATACATGTGTGTTTTCATCTGAAGTATATTCCTGAATTTTTATGTCGACTTTTCACCAGATGTTCATTTCTTCAATATAAATGGTGTTCAGGTGTGAGAATGATTCTCTACCGAATATAGACTGGGTTCTTAAACTTGCAAGAGCTGCAGTTCTGAGGCATGGTGTGAATGGACTTGTGATTGATCCGTATAATGAGCTCGATCATCAACGTCTTCAAAGCCAGTGAGTTGGTTTATCCACCTCTTTTGGAGTTATAAATATGAGGGGAGGTAATCTTACACAACTCCAATTGGTCTAAGATTGTTACACCAATTCAATTGGAGCACCTACGGTGCTCTGATTGTAAAATTGATAGTTCCTACCCCACCTAACCCATCTGGTAATCCCCTCCATACTGGGCCTGTTCTTAATGCATTCTCTTACCCCTTCCAATTTTACCACCCAAATTTTTGTTGACTATATGGTCAATTTTTGTACTCAAAATTTGGTTGGTGCAGTTGAAGGGGGTGCAAGGATGCGTTAGGGCCGGGCCGGGTATGAGGGGTTTACCAGGGGATTAGGTGGGATAGGAACAATCAATTTTACGATCGGAGCACCGTAGGCGCTCCAATTGAATTGGTGTAACAATCTTACACCAATTGGAGTGGTGTAAGATTACCTCCCCTCTATAAATATACTTTGCCTTTATGCTTCTTTCTTTATCATTCTCATGCCAGAGTAAATATTGAGTGTTTTTTAGGACTGAAACAGAGTATGTTAGTCAAATGCTCACAAAGATTAAGCGTTTCGCGCAACATCATTCTTGTCACGTTTGGTTTGTAGCGCATCCACGTCAGGTTTGTAGTTTGTACTCTATGTCCCTATTGTACTATTAGTACATTCAAAGTTAGACCTGCCACTTAACCGCAAAAAGTAACCACTCTGCATGTGTTAACAGTTGCATCAATGGACTGGAGGCCCTCCAAATCTTTATGATATCAGTGGAAGTGCACATTTCATAAACAAATGTGACAACGGAATTGTTATTCATCGCAATCGGGATCCTGAGGCTGGCCCTTTGGACCTAGTGCAGGTGAGTGTAACATTTATAAGATCAGGTGTTCTTCAATTTTGGAATTCGGAAATTTGAGTTCCCAACCATAAAACTTTAGGTTTGTATAAGGAAGGTACGCAACAAGGTTATAGGAACAATTGGGGAAGCCTTTTTGTCATACAACAGGTATTTAATGTATTATTTTTTGAATGTTTCATTGTTTTACATATTCGCTATACTCCATAAGTTATATACAGGACGGGAGTATCAATTTGTTCATTTCTAGCAATTTTCCTAGTTTATCAAGTATCAACTAACATAGTGGCTTCCTCTTTTAGTTATATGCATGACAAGAATGTAAAAGATAAAATTTGTTCATATATAATTTGGCATTTGGAAATTTAAAATGGTTTATAATGCGGCTATATATGTTTACTTTTAAAATACAGATACAAATACAAATACATGCGAGTAGTATATGGCTAGTATTTATAAAATTCAACTGATGCATGTGTTTGTTTCGACAAAAAGAATATATCAAGCCTTCTTAGATTCACAAGTTCCTATAAGCTCTAGTACACTCTCAATCATACAAACAGTAACACAGAGGCACACTATGGGAAAAAGACCGTTGTTAGTGTCTATCCCACATCGGAAGTTGAAGAGAAAAGTAATATGTATATAAGCTCTTGAGTTGAACTAAGTAATTGATTGGATTCAATCTTTTAATGCGGTTCAATCCAAGTGTCTTATGGCCTAGTCCAGTGACCCCTACCCCTATCTAGATTCTCTCATGGTATCTGAGCCAGTTTTAGCCCACCTTAATTGTTACGGTGTCTATCTAGACGATCATTCCTAGTGGCCCTAATCTTTAGCCCAGTTGTCTGTGTGGAATGTAAATCCAACGACGTGTGGCTAGTTTAAACCAATTACTCGTCTAGAAGGTTATACCCAACGGCTCGTTGTCCTTTAGGTGTTGGCGCTCAAAAAAATCAAGGGATGGGAATTTATTTGCAAGTGGTCAACCGGTTAGATTCAAAATGGCCCGGTTGTCCACTTGAGAGGGAGTGTTAGAGCAATGTTCGAAATTGCGTATTGCGGTTTCGAGGCGTTTTCTTTTCATGGCATATTGCGTAAGCCTCAATTTTTAAATTGAAAAATATCCACAAAACAATTTAAAACTAAAGATAGAACATAATATATAACATAAATAATCCAAAAACATTAAAAAAAGTATATTGTCAAAGTAATACATCGCAAACACAATAAAGTCTAACATGGAATAAGATATAATATTGCTCAAAGTGATGAGCTCAAATTGAAGAGTTGAAAAAAAGTTCATCAGTGTCTAACAGCTTGAAATTAGGATCAAAAGATTAGCACAACAATTATCAAAAAAAGAATAAAAAAAGAGATTAACAGCTAAAAAACTGCATCACTATCCAACTACTTGACAAAAAACACCAATTATAAACTCCAACCGTAAAAAAGGAAAATTGAATGCTCGTGTACTTCATAAAATGATAACAAAAAAAACTAATTAAATAAATTTATCAAGATAATAAGTTAATAGTAGATTATAAATCCTCCGGCTATCATCCATCCATTCTTATACCATTTGTCGGAAAGAAAAAAAATCGTAGCTACTCTAGACACGGAAAACAAAGACGTACAAAAGATGAATCGTACCTGCTATCGCAATGGAGATGAATCGCACCTTGAAAATCTCAGCAATTAGGGTTGCAATTAAGGTCATCGACAAGGTAATTTTAAAATATATACACTTAATTGGGATAATTGACAACTTTAATCTTTTATTTCCTAAATTTTACACGCTCAATTGCGTATGCCTCATTGTGCGCCCCAGTGCGTACGCCCCATGGCGTAAGCCTTTAAGAAAATTGCGTAAAATGGCTAATTGCGTGAATCGGGATTTGCACCAGGGCGTTATTTTCTGGAAAAAGTTTCATTGCGCGCCTTGAGGCGGGTTTGGGTTCCGCCTTTTCAAACACTGTGTTAGAGTCTATCTCACATCGGAAGTTGAAGAGAAAAGTAATCGGTATTTAAGCTCTTGAGTTGAACTAAGTAATCGATTCAATTCATTCTTTTAATGTAGTTCAATCCAAGTGTCTTATGGCTAGACTTGGTAAAACAGAACCGGAACCGATTACCCGAACCAAAATATCTGAAACCGAAATGATCCGAAAAATGAAGATCCGATCTATAAACAAAAACCCGAAATGATCTGAATCGAACCGAAACCGAACTAAATATCATATTCGATTTAAATCCAAAACCGATTAGATCCGAAACCAATAATATCCGAACCGATTAAACCCGAAACCGATTAGACCCAAAACTGATAATACCCGAAACCGATAAAACCCAAAACCAGTTAGATTCGAAACCGATAAGCATATTATATTTTCAAGAATAATAGTTTATTTTATCAAATAATAAACGATAACGCACAAACAAATAAAATTTCTGTAATTTTTAAATAGTGAAGTGTGATATTCTTTTTGGGACGAAAGGATTATATGATGAATTGTATGGAATAACTAGATTATATCCTAATTTCATCCTATTACAATAAATTTTATTGGTTTGAGAGTTAATTTGATTAGTTTCAAATCAATTCACTCAATATTAGTCAATAAGATTAGATGTTAGTGTTAGTATTTTGAAAAGACTCTCTAGTAGCAGCATTTAGTATTATCATTTTCAAATTTGATCTACACCGTACTATTACATTTAGGTGTAAAATTAATTATATTTGACTCTATTAAATTTAATTTTATCTAATTTCAACCAAATACACTCAAATAATTTATAAATTTTGCACTCAATTGAATAAAATCTACTTAATTTCACCCAATTTCACTCAATTTTTACCAAATTGTATTCAAATGGAACATTACACTATTTGTATCTATCTTTTATCTTTTTATATATAAACATAAATATATTAGTAGATGTGAGAAAAATTTGATAATATTAAATTTATATCATAATTAAATATATATATTTTTTCATAAGTTGTAGTCCAAATTTGTAAAATATGACAATAAAGTCAAAAAGGGAAGATTATATAAGGTAGAGATAATATAATTAGAAAAATATATAATAATATGAGGTATTGAATTGATTATAGATTGATAAATGTGATAAAACATAAAAAGAAACATGAATAATTAAATTTTAATTAGAAAATAATATAAATTCAAAATATATTTGATCCGAAACCGAAATATATCCGAACCGAACTAGATCCGAAACCGAAATATATCCGATTCAAATTGTATCCGAACCGAAATCTATCTGAACCGATTTATAACCGAACCGAATCTGAACCGACTCGAAACCAAACAGAACCGAAAAATGTATAGAACCGAATCAAATTCGAACCGAAATTAAACCGATCCGAACCGAACCGAACCAATTATAACACATATCCGAAAGATATCCAAACCAAAAAAATCCAACCCAAAACTGATACGGTTGACCCGGCTGCCATCTCTACTTTGTTAGACAGGACCAACCAACCAAATCAAAGCAAAGTAGAATATTTTATTGATGTAAAACTGTACACGATTATTTGGGTTCTCTAAATATAAATAGAGAACAGACCAACGTTACTTTTACTAACCAACACAACTATTACAAACCAACACACCTATTAACAATAGAAACTATCCATAACTGCCTTTTAGAAACTATCCATTGTTTTTTAAATTAATTAAATATGTAAAACACACTAAACGACACCACACTAATTGACTCTATACTAATTGACCCGAACATTGACTCATTACCCATTCGGTTATATGTGAACAAACCCGATTATATCTAACAATCACGCCCCTAATCGTTATTTGTTCACACTGATCTTCACAGCAACGTTGGTTCATCATCATCTTTAATCAAATTTGCGATGTGTTCCTCTTGATTCCATTTTGGACATTCGTTCAAAAATGCCCTAACTCATTGCACTTGAAGCACCTAATGTGACTCTTTTCCCGCTGAAACTGTCCACCATCCCAACTTTTCCCGGACCCCGACCTCTTCCTCGGCCACGTCCAAAGTCTTCTCGGTTTGAGCTCCAGCAACCACAATGCTCAGTTTTGTGCTCCTTAACCTTCTCCTTTCCATCACTTTTAGTGAATAATGGTTTACCTTGCATATCTTCTTCCTCGGGTTAAGGTTGGCAAACTGTTAACCATTCTCCCTTGTAGTCACAATCTGTCTATTTTTGTTGTTCTCCCATTGCACGACTTTTATTCCTTCGACAATTTTCACAAAATTCTTAACTTCGATTCCTTCCCGGGTCGTAAGCCACCCGCAATCCACCATCAACCAGAAAACAAGCCCCTGCTTTTCTGCCTTCCAAGCCACTAAACGAAAGCTACCCCGCTGATTCGTTTTTCCCGCGCTATTTGGATGGAATGCTTCTGCCAAAGGAAAAAACTAGCCCCCTGCTTTTTTTGTCCTAGGCGAGGAAGAATCTTGTCGAAGATTCTTGATCTGTTGTCGAGGAAGTCTCTAACACTTTTTATTATGATCTGGCAGCCCTTCTACTCCCGATCATACAACTCCTGATCACAAGACAGACCGCTCCTTTTGATCGTTGGGTCCTTATTGGATTTTCGCTCTGATACCAATTGTTAGACAGGACCAACCAACCAAATCAAAGCAAAGTAGAATATTTTATTGATGTAAAACTGTACAGGATTATTTGTGTTCTCTAAATATAAATAGAGAACAGACCAACATTACTTTTACTAACCAACACAACTATTACAAACCAACACACCTATTAACAATAGAAACCACCCATAACTGCCTTTTAGAAACTACCCACTGTTTTTTAAATTAATTAAATATGTAAAACACACTAAACGACACCACACTAATTGACTCTATACTAACTGACCCGAACATTGACTCATTACCCATTCGGTTATATGTGAACAAACCCGATTATATCTAACATACTTATGGCCCAGTCCAGTGACCCCTACCCGATTCTAGATTCTATCAACTGTATTATAGAATTCACAAACTCTTATTAGTATTATAAAATTCACCGAGGTACACTATGCGACTCCGTTTACAAGTGTATTTTAATTCTGAAATCCCTGCCCTCAAGATGATCAAGATACATATTCCATTATATTTACAGGCAAATAATAGAAAAACAGTAGAAAGTAAGTAGCAATTGAAATATGGATCTTGTCCCTTAGAATATTCTATTAGGCAACCTTTGATCATGAAAATGTGCAGCATGTGCAATTGTGCATTATGTTCCTCAGAAGTAGGGTTGAACAAAGCAAACAATTTTTGTTCAATTCGTGATCCCTATTCGAATTTGGTGATGCCTAATAGATTATTTCGTATGCAAATCAGAGTCCAAATAAATATTTGAATACTTAACGAATATGAATTCAAATCAAGGTGTATTCCATTTGTAATTTAAAAGAATATATTCGATTCTACTCCAGTATTTATTATTATTATTATTATTATTATTATTATTATTATTATTATTATTATTATTATTATTATTATTATTATTATTATTATTATTATCAATGTTAATTTTAAAAAATAAAAATAAACAAACCGAATGATTTCTTAACAAATCAAATATTATTATACGAATCAAATATTTTAACGAACCGAATACCTTCTACATCACTAACAAACTCGAATGTTAGAAAATATTCGAATCAAATTCGAATTTGAATACTACAAAAAAATAACTAATACGAATAATTTTCTTGAATATTTGATTTGATTCGTTTACAACCCCACTTGGAAGATCCCATTATTCCATGGTTTCTCCTTCTCCTGGAATAAGTGATGGGTGATTTTGCTATCAGTCGTTCAGTACTCCCCCGCTGGAATTGCCCCTTGTCTTCTAAATGGAAAGGTTGAAATTGACCAGCAAGCAATTTATAATCTTACCACATTGCCTCTTCGGTTGGGCAGTTCCGCCATTGTATTAGTATTTCTAGTGTAGGCCGCCCAAATTGAGAACTGCAACGATGTTGTCGGAATGACTGTACCCTAAGAAAAACAGTGTCCCCAACTTGATAGGACACTTCTCTTCTTTTTCATCAAGAAGCACATCAATGTTGGGTATTGGTTACTTGTCGGGGATGGTTTAATTTCCTATAATCAGTACAGAATTGCCCTGTCCCATTTTTCTTTTTAACTAACAAAACTGGACTAGCAAAGGGACTAGAGCTTGATTGTTTGAATCCGAAGCCAACCGGTTTTTATTTAAGTTTCAGTTTCAGCTTTTTGATAATGTGGATAGCAATAGGGCCGAATGTTTAGCAGAGTTGCATTTGGAAGCAACGGAATTGTGTGTGTGTGTGACCGGGAGGGGTAGAGAAGTAGCTTCGGAAAAAAACATCTTGGTAAGCTAGGAACAAAACAAATTCTGTATATCATCAGACTGTGGAAGGGTATTACCTAAGACTGATGGCTCCTTGGAGTATGATTGAAGTGTAATCTCAGACTTGGATTTGGATGGAACTCCTTGCAATTTATATCTACTTCCATTCTAGTTAAAAACCATGAATGACTTATTCGTGTTGGCTTGGACTGTGTTTAAAGTTGCGAGGCATTTAATCCTCACCGCCAGCCCCCCCCCCCCTCCCCCCACCTCCACCCCACCTCCACCCCAAATGGAAAATGGGAAATAGTCATCAGATATTTTCAGCTGAGGTAACACCATGAATACATTCCCAAGTTGCACACTAAGACTCGGAATTATCTCCTGTCAAGTCCTATTTCATGCACCAACAGGGTTAATTCGAATTTTGTGGTAACCAGATTTGAGGTCTATTAAATGGTTGCTCCATGGAGTTCATCAAGAAGCTCATCAAAATTGCAGATTGGGTACTTGTCAGGGATCTATTATTCGTTTAAATAGTCGCCAACAGTGTATTGAATTGGGTTTCAGCTTCAGCTTCTTGATAGTATGTATAGTGATAGTTTCGAGTGTTTGGGAGAGTGGCATTTAGAAGCAAGGGAAATGCTTGATTGATCGGGTGATGGGTAGAGAAGTAGCTTTGGCAAAAACATCTTGGTATGCTAGCAATAAGCTCTAAACATCATCAGACTGTGGAAGGGTATTACCCAGGACTGATGGCACCTTGGAGTATGATTGAAGTGTAATCTTAGGCTTAGATTTGATGGAGTTCCTTACAATTTACATCTCCTTCTATTCTAGAAGAAAACCATGAATGTCTTATTTGACTGTGTTCAAAGATATGAGCCATTTAATCATCAACACCACCCCGCCCCCCCCCCCCCCCCACCCCAAATGGGAAATAGTCCTAAGATATTTTAAGCCCAAGTAACTCCACGATTACCTTCCCGACATATTCAATTGCACTGAATGTCATCCCCATTCCCAACCTGCATACCAAAAGTAGGAACCATCTCCTCTCAAGTCCTAATTCATGGACCAACGGGGTTCATTCGAATTGGGTGGTAACTCGATTTGATATCTATTAAATGGTTGCTCCATGGAGTTCATCGAGAAGCTCATCAAAGTTTGGGATTGGGTACTTGTAGGGGATGGTTTAATCGGCACAAAATCCCCAAGTTCCGTCTTTTCTTAACAAACAAAACTGGACTAGCAAAGGGACTAGGGCTTGATTTTTATGATTTCAAAGCCAACAGTGTATTATGTTAGGTTTCATTTTCAGCTTTTTGATAGTGTGGATAGCGATAGGGTTGAATGTTTAGCGAAGTTGCATTTGGAAGAAAGGGAATTGCATGGGTGTTATTGAGTGAAGGGTAGAGAAGTAGCTTCGGAAAAAACATCTTGGTAAGCTAGCAATAAGTTATGATTATCATCAGACTGTGGAAGCGTATTACCCAAGTCTGATGGCACCTTGGATTATGATTGAAAAGTAATCTAAGGCTTAGATTTGGATGGAAGTCCTTGCAATTTGTATTTCCTTCCATCCTAGTAGAAAAGCATGAACGTCTTATTCTAGTTGGCTTGGACTGTGTCTAAAGATGCGAGCTGTTAACCCTCAACACCAGGTCCACCCCACCCCACCCCTCCCCAAAAGGAAAAGGGGTAATAGTCCTAACATATTTTCAGCCCAGGTAACTCTATGAATACCTTCCAACATATACAATTGCACTGAATGGTGAATGACGTCCCCATTCCCAACTTGCACACAAAAAGCAAGAATTATCTCCTCTCAAGTCCTAATTCATGCACCAATGAGGTTCATTCGAATTTGGTGGTAACCAGATTTGAGGTCTCCTTAGCTTCAAATTCAAGTGTCAAATTCATGGCTCTATAAAATGTCTTGGGCTTATGGATTCAAACATCAGGCTGCAGTTTGTTGTTGATGCCTGCGTGAAATACTCCATGCGAACAATATTCAGGTAATCATGCCTTTCCTCTACTCCAGCAGCCCTCCATGCAAACTCTTACCGGTCCTCTGAAATTGTTCTTGCTTACCTAATGGGGCAGAAATTCCGGCAGACCATAATTTTCATGCAGAGTTTGCACAAGAAAGTCTCATTGGATGATTTCATCTCACCATTGATCCAAGGAATGAAATCCCGGGTATCAACTTCTAGATGTATGTATGCAGTCTTAACATTGAACTCGTTAGGAACCTGATAATGCTGGAAATATTTTTCCTCTTTTAAAGCCCAACCATGAGGGCCACCTCCATCGGATCGTAGAAAATCAACTGTTGCAGAAGGATGTCTAGGATGGTACCTGCGTGAGTTCTCCGTGTCTCTGTCTTCATCGCCATGGGAACCATTTTGCCGTGTATTCTGCTAACCATAATGTGTCCTGTGGCTAGCGTCGAGTTGACCCCTGTACAATTTTCAGCTTAGTGGAGAGTGCTGGTTTGGACCCTAAGTGCAGCTACGTCAGCAGCAAGAGTAACAAGGGTTTCGAGTTGAGAGACAATGGTTGATAAGTGTTGGGTCAATGCATTTGGAGATGGGTTTTGGTGAGATTAAGGGCGTGTGTGTGTATGGCGGGGGGGGGGGGGGTGTTGATTGTTTTGTGATGTAGTTCTAGTGTTGAACACGTTGAACAAGAAAAGCCTCTGATACCAAGTGGTAGAGCCGTAGAGGGGCTTAAGAAATGGAGAATGGAATATAATGAGAACACTGATTTATTTAGGTGTAAGGATAATAATCCCTTTGGACTCTTTGGAGAGAACAAGGCTCAGTTTACAAGTGTGTAACTTAATACTGAAATATCTTCCCTCAATGAGACTCCTTTTTGCATGTTGTATGGACGGGACTGCCCATATATTGGTACCCTATACTTGCTACTTAGGGCAGAACAAAATTGAATATGGTCAAATGCGCCCTTATTGACTGAGATAGCTTTGACATTTTGTGTTGTTCGATGGGCTCAAGCTCACATGAAGGCGAAATATGATAATAGACATTGACCTATGTCATTTCCTCTGGGGGATTGGGTATAGTATTCTGGTGGGCATTCATCCTAATTGCTCTTATCTTTTGTTCAATGCCATCAAAAGTTTACCCTAGTTCTTCGGACCATTTCACAACATCACATGCTCGCTTGGGAAATGGGGGAGGATGCATCTAAGCTTCAGCTACTAGCCCGTAGCAAAATACATGATGTGTTTCATGTGTTGAAATCCCATAACAGGAGTACGTGACCATGCCAGTGGAAATGTGGATCCCACCACCAATGAAAGAACAATGATTGCCTCTCCCATGGGCTTCCATTCTTTGAGACCACCTCAACAACGGGGCAAATTTGGAAAGCCAGTTATTTGAAACCACATGAGAAACATAAGACACTTTTCTGGAGGCATTACCAACTTTCATGTTTGAGGATAACCCTGTTGCCAATTGATTGACTGATTTTACAGGTGCTTTCATCGGTTGTACGTAACAGGAAGGTGGCGTGTATGTTCGAAGCATGGGCTGCATGTGTGGGAGCTTGCTATGTAATTACTTTGTTTCCTTTAATAGCATTGCTTCCTAATAAATATAAGATGAAATAAGGAGTTATCTGGAGCTCTATTCTGCGGCCTTGGGCAAGACCGAACCCCCTCTCTGCCAATGGCAAGAGATTGTGGCCTTGGGCAAGACCGAACCAGCAGAGTTCTGCCGACTTCCAGTCACCCTTGTCCGCTTCTGACGTCAACCCTTCAGGACATCCCCAAGTGGTTGTACACTTGTACTCCAGGCCACAATATACAATGGTTGTCTTTCGGGATATCCCTGAGATCTTTAGCGCTATCCACCAAACATTATTGTTCGGATGAGGTCACAGGGGGTGCTAGTCATTTGAATCGGTATGATTTGGATCTTCTTATGGAGTGGCAAAATGATATAGTCGTCGAGCCTATCTCAATACTCAATTTGTGGATTGGACATCTTACTGGGCCAAAATGCATTAATAATTACCATTGGTAATAATTTTTATTGATAAATCAAAATCTCAGAAGTATACCTGAATGTGTTTGTGTAGACAGCCACATAAACACACAATACTAGAAAAGCGAAGTGCCCACCCAATTCAAGGACAGAAATATGCTATTTTTCCATTTAAAGTATTCTATGAATTAGTAGGCTCAAAATGCTATGCTTTGTAGAGTAACTTTGAAGTAAGCATTATTGAACTGAACAGAACAGTATTGAAATTAAGCCCAAGCGAACGGCCCCTCAGTCTATCTTTCAACAAACAACCTATGTTTGCAGGGTTACTGTGCCTAACAAAGTTTTATATGTCAATATTATAAATCCTTCCCACACCAAAAGATCAAAATAAACCAGTGTGTGTGAGGTAATGCATATTTCGTACCGAACGCAACTTTTTGTTTATAGGTGGACTAATCTCCTTGGGTGGACAGTTTCCTTGAGTATGGTTTATTTGTGTTATGATTCTGAGCAGTGCACAATCTGTACCTTTTTGTTTTTCAAAGGGATTTAATCTTTGTTGGCTTTTGAATTGCATTTCCAGGCTTACAGGTGAATTTATGGACGTTGACCAGCACCCAAAGAAACAAAAGAACTCTTATAGATAAAGCTGCAAAACTATTGTGCCTGCAGGACTGGGCCTTGTGAATATGGGATGTTTGATACCAGTTGGATCTGGTGGAAAGCTGCTAACATAGTGTATCAGTAAAAAAAACTCCATATTGTCAAATCATTAAATATATTTTTGTATTTTCAACAGTCATTTTTGTTTTTTCCTCTGCCCTTCTGGTGTAAATTAGAGTTTCCTCTAAATTTGATTTTATTGATACTGATATGCCCAATATTAGCAGAATAGCAGATGTTGAGCCAATTTTGCTTGTCCAAGGATTAGGGATTGTGCAGAGTATTGTATACAATCCATTAATTATTAATTTTTTATTAATCGAAAAAGGGTTATGACGCTCTGTTGTTTTAGTGCTATTGACGCTTTGTTATTTACTCCGTAGTACGGAGTACTTCGTATTCCTTCAACATATATTGAGGGAGAGACTGTGATTCTTGTGTTATACTTCTAGACACATACACATGGTGTGTAAGATTCCCGTGTTTGATTTGCTCGACTCCACACTATCATTACTGTGTATACACAGAAGGGAGTTTGTTAATTTTGATAGAATTAAGAGTAAATTTTATAAATGGTTTATATTATAGAGAACAATGGTATGCAGTCAATCTTGATTGATTCATATTAGTACATCCAGTGGCTTTATACACAAACGTACATGGAGGAGATTTGAACTAGCTAACCCTTAGGCATTAAACTAGGTGAGTTACAACTATCTACATATGGATAAGAATGCTAAGAGATAAGCCTAAGTTAATAAGTATTTTACAAATATAAGTAAAATAAAAGGATTTAGTTATTTATCTTTAATACGCCCCCGCAAGATGGAGGATCCATCGGAGACACCAATCTTGGATTGGAACTTCGTGAATAGCGGACGAGAAAGGGGCTTGGTGAGAATATCAGCGAGCTGGTCAGTAGTGCGAACATGAGCAACTCGGAGCTTGTCAGCCGCAACAAGTTCTCGAACAAAAAAATAATCCAAAGCAAGATGCTTCAATCGAGAATGAAACACGGGATTCTTACAAACATAAAGAGCACTGGTATTATCACAAAAAAGTGTAGGCGGCTGCGGCACGGTGAGACAGAGTTCAGAAAGCAGATTTTTAACCCATTGTAGTTCTGCCACAGCATTGGCTAGAGCCTGATACTCAGCTTCCGTAGAGGACCGTGAGACACTCTTTTGTCGTGCGGACTTCCAAGAGATAATGTTAGGGCCAAGATACAGAGCATATGCCGTTGTCGACCGACCACCTTCAGAAACACCATCCCAATCAGCATCAGAAAACGCAGTAAGGCGTAAAGGGACTGTGCTGGACAAGAATAAACCATGAAAAAGAGTGCCCTTGAGATACCGCAAGACACGTTTGAGCCCCAACCAGTGTCGTTCCGTGGGAGCATGCATGGACTGTGCTAATTTATTCACTGCAAAAGACACATCAGGCCGGGTCAATGAGAGGTACTGCAAACGTCCAAGAACCCGGCGATAGGCTGTGATATCTGTGACCAGTGAGTCTGCCGTAGAAGAGGACTGGACATCAGCGATCATCGGGGTGGCAACCTCTTTCGCACCAGTCATTGAAATAGCTTCAAGGATATCAAGAATATATTGGGACTGAGAAAGAAACTAGCCACTCTTCGTTGGAATGACTTCGACCCCCAAGAAGTGACTTAAAACCCCCGAGGTCCTTAAGAGAGAACCGTGCCGCTAGCGTTCGAACAAATGAATCCAGAAAAGAAGGAGAGCTGTCCGTAAGAATAATATCGTCAACATAGACCAAGAAGTAGGCAAGAACACCATCACGATGATAGACGAACAACGAAGGGTCAGACTGAGCACGAGCAAAACCAGTAGTGACCAAGAAGCGCGAGAGAGCTTCGTACCAAGCCCGAGGAGCTTGCTTCAAACCATAAAGAGCCTTTGAGAGGTGACAGACATGAGTAGGAAACTCCGGATGAACATAGCCTGGGGTTGCTCCATGAAAACCTGTTCGTCTAACTTGCCATTCAAAAAGGCATTGTTGATATCAAGTTGCCGGAGTGGCCAAGTATTAGCCAAGGCAATACTGAGCACTAGACGAATGGTAACCGGCTTCATCACGGGACTGAAAGTTTCAAAATAATCACGACCCACCTCCTGGAGATAACCCTTAGCCACAAGGCGTGCTTTGTAGCGATCAATGGACCCGTCAGCCTTGCGTTTAATCCTGAAAATCCACTTACATCCAATAGCTTGCCGCCAACGCGGAACAAGATGCCACGTTTGGTTTCGTAAAAGAGCTGCATATTCATCGTCCATAGCTTGCCGCCAACGAGGGTCCTTTAGAGCCTGAACAACAGTCTTGGGTTCATGAGTAAGTGGAAGGGTATGTTTGGTGGCAAGGTTAACAGTGGGAGGACGGGAGATAAAGTCGGAATTGTAGTAACGAGAATTGGGACGACGAGAGCGCACTGGGCGGGGAGGGACAGTAGGAGGATCAACCGGCTGGGAAAGGGAGTGCCGAGGTTGATTGGAGTGCGAAATAGTGTGAGGAGAAGAGGTAGAGATAGGACATGGAGTGTGTGACACGGGGACAGTGGGAGGGGTGATGAGAGTATGGGGAGGTGAGGTGATTGGAATAGGGTAGGGAGAGGAGGAAAAAGGAGGAGAATATGAGGGAGATGAGGTAGCGGAAGAAGAGGCAGGAGAGGAGGAGGGGACAGGGAGTTTGATAGAAGGATAAACATGGGGAACAAATTGAACATGACGAGACAGGTAAAGGCGATTGGTGGAGATATCGAGACATTTGTAGGCCGATTGCGTCGTGGAATACCCGAGAAGAATGCACGGGGTAGACCGGGGTTGGAGTTTGTGGGTGTTATAAGGGCGTAACCAAGGATAACACAAGCAACCGAACGGTTGAAGTTTGAGATAGTTAGGAGCCATCCCAAAGAGAACCTGATACGGACACTTGTGGGCGAGAATAGGTGTGGGCATGCGATTAATGAGATAAACCGTAGTTTGAAAGGCGTAGGACCAATAGGATAGAGGAAGGCGAGCATGATGGAGCAGGGAGAGTCCGGTCTCAACAATATGGCAGTGACATCTCTCAGCCGTGTCATTATGCTCCGGAGTGTGAGGAGGAGTTGTGAAATGTGAAATACCACAAGAACTTAGCATGGGGCGTAGTTTAAGAAACTCCCCACCATTGTTGGAGTAAACAGTAACAATTTTGCGCTTAAAAAAATTTTCCACTAACTGTTTAAAGTGGGGGGAATTTTTAAACACATCAGATTTGCGTGACAACGGATACAACCAAACATATTTAGTGAAATGGTCAACAAAGAGAACATAATATAGATAACCATCAATAGAACGCTCTTTGCATGACCAAACATCTGAATAGAGAAATTCAAGGGGAGCAGTGCTGACAAGAGAATTTTCATGAAAAGGAAGTTTGTGACTTTTATTTATTGCACAAGAGGAACAGTGAAAATTATGAACATCTTTCATACGAAAGGATTTATTACATAAACGAAACAAGGACAACATAGTTTTATTTGACGGATGACCCAAACTGTGATGAAAATCGGAAAGAGAGCTACGGTCGTGACAATGAACTTGCGGAGAAGGAAGAGATGACCGGGCATAGTAGACACCATCCAAATTATCCCCGTGTAGAACTTTCGCCCCCATTTTCAGATCCTTAACATGAAACGACAAGGGAAAAAATTCAACGGAAACCTGGTTAGATTGACACAATTGAGATACAGAAATAAGATGGCGGTTCAGTGAGGGCACACAAAGAACATTAGAGAGTTTTAAAGACTGAGAGGGAGTAGGGATAGTGGTATGACCAGTATGTGTAATGGGAAGACTGTTACCATTGCCCAAGCGGATCTCATCTGGACCCCCGTAATCGGAGAAAGAATGAAGAGACTGAGTAGTCAGGGCGGTGTGATGACTAGCCCCACTGTCGAATAACCACTGTGGAGAAGTATGAGAATCAGCCATAGTTGTAGCATTTGCTGTGGGAAGAGAATTAACACCATGAGTGCGAAGGAAGCGAGATAATTTGCGACACTCCTTCACGTCATGACCCGGGATGTCAGAGAATTGACACGAGTGGGACGGCTTGGAGAACCAAGAACCACGACTGCCACTACTGCCCCTTTTAACACCACTGCTGCTCGAGGAGCCGTGGGAATAAGAGTCACGCACGGCGGACCTACCCCCGGAGTGGCGTTGATGCTGCGTGACATTGGCAGTAGCGACAACCACAGCCTTGGTATCTTCCGCAGCCTTGAGCTTCTACTCATGCTCCTTTAACACATCCTGAAGTTCGGTAAAAGGAATGGAGGTGGGACAGAGCAAGGCCGCAGACGTAATGGAGTCGTACTCATCACCGACTTGATTCAAGACGTGACAGACAAGATCTTCCTCAGAAATAGGACATTGAATGAGAGCAAGTTCATTCGCAAGGGATTGCATGTCAAATAAGTATTCAGCCATAGAACGATCCCCACAAGGATTCTTTCCGAGTTTGGTTTTGAGAGATACAACCCTCCCGCGGTTGGCGCTTTCGAATGCAGAGTGAAGGCTTGTCCAAGCAGCATGAGAGGTATCGGCATTAGAGATAAGAGGCTGAACCTGATCAGAACAGCTGCCAAAGAGAGCACCGACGATAGATTGATCTTGACGAAACCAAATAGAGTAGCAAGGATTGGCGGATTCAGCCAGAATCATGGGCGGAGCAGCCATGGTACCATCAATATAGCCAAGGAGATCTAAACCGATGAGAGTAGATCGGACCTGGCGCCAGATGGAGAAGTTGGTGGTACCAACTTGATTGGAAAATGAGTCTTGGCATGGAGTTGGATCACCGGAGTGTCTTTGGTGATAACGGGCGAAGAGGCAGGCGTGGGAGCCATGGTGTCGCCGAGGAGTTGCGCAGGGAATAACGCGAAAAAGGATCGGAAAAGAAAAAAATTCTTTTAATGCTCTGATACCATATAGAGAACAATGGTATGCGGTCAATCTTGATTGATTCATATTAGTACATCCAGTGGCTTTATACACAAACATACATGGAGGAGATTTGAACTAGCTAACCCTTAGGCATTAAACTAGGTGAGTTACAACTATCTACATATGGATAAGAATGCTAAGAGATAAGCCTAAGTTAATAAGTATTTTACAAATATAAGTAAAATAAAAGGATTTAGTTATTTATCCTTAATATATATAACGGGGATGTTTTCATATAAAATTCTCAATTCTAAGATATTAAGCTTGTGGTCCTCAATATTTAACTATCATTCCATAATCAATCATTGAATGAAATATTGATTTCCACAAATACTTCACAAAGAACTAATAATGGGTTAGTTCCCAAATATCGAAGAATATGACTGTAATTTCTTAGAATTTACGCTATATTTGGAAAACTTCACTCTATAAAGTACAATTTATAAACTTATTAAAGGCATGTTCTTTAGACCTTGAACTCTTATTTTCTAGTTCCTTCCAGTTCTTTTTAGTTTCTTCCAGCTCTTCTAGTTTTTTCCAGTTTCTATCAGCGTCTTCCAGTTTCCTCCAGTTTTTTCCTGTTTCTTCTAATTTCTTCCAGCTATATTTATTTCTTCAAATTCTTTCTACTTTTTGACAAATCACTCTAAAAAAATTTTATTATTATTATTATTATTATTATTATTATTATTATTATTATTATTATTATTATTATTATCATCATCATCGTCGTCGTCGTCATCATCATCATCATCATCATCATCATCATCATCATTATCATTATTATTATTATTACAACTTTTTTTAATTACAACTTTTATGTTCATAACTATAGTTTATAAATTATTTCATTTTTTCATCTCACTATTTTTATGATTCACATTCATTATTTTTTTTTCTTCAATTTTTTAATATGAATAGTACCGCTTTTTGTATATTAATCTACATGAAAAATTAGGAAACTATTTAAAAAAATTATGGATAAATAGTTATATAGAATGTTTTTTAATCTAAATTTATATAAGGTAAACATCAATATTTTAAATTTAAATATAAAATATGGAATGTGGTGGGGAGTACTACATTATGAAAACCAAGAGAAAACTACATTTTGAAAACGAAAAAATGACCCAAGAAGTTTAATATTTATGCTAATTTTATATTCTAATTATTTTTTTAAAACTAGCTTTTTTATATATGAAAAATAATACTCGTAATATTTTTTTATCCTAAAGACAATCATTAAGATAACGTGATAACAGCACCACTACCACCGCCAACAACAACAACAACAACAATAATAGTAATAATAATAATAATAATAATAATAATAATTTATAACAACAAGAATCAGATGAGAATAATATATAACTACTCATAAAAAAAATTTAAAACTTTTTTTAGATTTTTCAATTTTTTCTAGTTTTTGCAGTTTCTTTTAATTTTTTTCAGTTTTTCCAATTTCTTCCAGTTTCTTCCAGTTCTTCTAGTTCCTTCCAGTTTCTTCTAACATCCAAAATTTTTTCCTGCCCTAAAGAACATGCCCTAAGTCGGTTGGTTGGTTAGAGTGGTTAGTTGTGTTCTTTGAGGTTGTTAGACACTTTGGAATGCATGTACATTTTGTAAGAACGGTAAGTCTAAAATGGCACCAGTGCTACTGGTGTCATTTGCTTACACCAGTTCGTTTGGAGTACCTACGGTGCTCCGTTTGTAAAAATGACGGTTCCTACCCCCTTAACCCTCCCCCTAAACCCCCCAGCCCAGCCCCACCCTTGCCCCCCCACCCCAGCCCCCCTCCTGCCCCCCCCCCCTCCCTACCCTGGCAGTACTGCGAGGCAGTGTATTGCCAGGGTAGGGAGGGGGGCAGGGGTGGGGGGGCAAGGGTGGGGCTGGGGTAGGGGGTTTAGGGGAAGGGTTAGGGGTATGAACCGTCATTTTTACAAACGGAGCACCGTAGGTACCCCAAACGAATTGGTGTAAGCAACTAGTGTATAAGTAACTGGTGTCATTTTAGACGCTCCCTTGTAAAAATTATTCAATGAATGAAACATTTTCTTTCTTATTTTCTTTGAGTCCCGTACTCTCACTCAATTCTCTGCCATCTCATATTTTCTTTCTTCACAACTTCATTAAGAAGAGATATGGTACTTTGCATGATTAAAAATATCGTCAAACATGCCTGAACTTAGGGGTGAGCAAGGACCGAACCGATCTCGATGTTTCTTGAAAAAATCGAGAATACCGAACCGAAAAATACCAAATCAATAAAGTACCAAAAAGAAACCGAACCGTACCGAGCCGAACGGTCGGTCCGGTATTTGGAAACGGTACAAGGTTAGTTCCCATACCGAAATTCCCGAACCGAACATACATACTAATATATTATAAAATAATTATATTTTTATATATGTCTTCATTAAATAAAAAATTTATATAGACAATTTAGTTTATTTTCATTATGATCAAGTTGCACTTTAATACTCCCTCCGTTCTCAAAAACACTTCCTCTTTCATTTTTTTTCACTTCCAACAAAACACTTCCCCTTTCTATTAAAAAACCACTTTTACCCTTACTTTTTCATACCCTACCTATCACATCATACTTTTTCTCTAATAATAAATCCATCACATCTTACTTTTACCCATCACATGAAGGGCAAAATTGGAAGTCAGCTATAATTTTACACTTCCTTATTTTGCCTTATAGTCAAAGTGGGAATGGTTTTTCCAAACGGATGGAGTAATAGTTTTTTATTTTTTGTAGATGAGTATAAGAATATTAACAAATATTTGAAATAATATTTTGTTATCACTCATTATCTTTAGTTTGTGAAATATAAACTAATTTTCATAATCATTTCTTGCATTTTATTTTTTCATTTTTAAATTTTTTATCTTTCTTTGGTTAAATGTACATTCGATTTTTCAAAAATAAAAGGGTTTTGTTATATTTTATGATGTAAACTAGGTAGGTATATATTCATCCCGATTCATACTGAAACCAATACCGAACCATCCTGAACCATACCAAACTGATGCTTCGGGATCGGGATCGGGATCGGGATCGGTACAACGTAAAATCTCATACCGAACCGAAATATTTGGTACGGTATCGGTACGAGCTAAATACCGTACCACGCTCACCCCTACCTGAATTATTCAATAACCATGTTCAAAATGAGGATAATGTTGAATAAGAAAAATTCATTGTGGGCGTATGTGCTAAATTCAAGGATGACATACATAATGCTCTATACGTTCCAAAATAAGGTTGCTCATCCGGTTTGGCAAAAAAAATTTAGAAAGAGTAAAATTACGGGCGTTTCCTTCGGTGCACCTTTAAAATAGGGTGTATTGAAACACTTCATACTTGGCCCAATTATAAATAGACATGTGACTTTTTTTGCCATCTCATTTAAATGAAGTCAAAGTTGATGTATTTTTGCTACTTAGTCCCAAGGACTCCTTTGCAGATAAAAAAACTTTTACCCAACCCTTTCTTCCGTCAATACGTCCACAGCGCCGTTTCTCCTATCACCATCTTCAACTCTCTCCCTCAATTGCATATCTCTATCTCTCTTGCTCTCTGGCGGAAATAATGAAAGGGATATGAATAGTCAAGTATCCCATAAGAATAATGAGTTGGTGAGTAATTCCTTTCCAATTCCAAAGTTCATAAACCGAATTCATTGAAGGACCTGCGTTGAAATATACTGTACTCCTTTCGTCTGAAAATATTCTTCCCGTTGACTTGAAACGCTTATTTAGAAGTAGTAAAAAAATGCCAAATTTCTAACAATGCACATTGTTAGAATGCATCCCACATCAAAAGTTACCGAATAAAATAATCGGTATATAAGCTCTTGAGTTGAACTAATTAATTGATTGGATTCAATCTTTTAATATGGTTCAATCCAAGTTTCTTTTATCAATCTAATTATCCATGCTCATCCTAAATTTTATCACACATACTATAATCTTTTAAATCTCCTTTTTATATCAAATTAGCAATAAAAAAGTAGATTAGTAATAAAATATAAGGGTATTATTGAAAATTTTCCTTAAATAGTACTAAAAAAGGAAATGGGAAGAACAATTTCAGATGGGCCAAAACGGAGAGTGAGAAGAACATTTCCGGACAGATGGAGTATATCATACTATCCCTCTCAAAATGATATGGAGTACTCCCTGCGTCCACAAATACAATTCCCGTTACGCATTACGATGTTTGACTGAAGTTATATTCAAATCATTTTATATGAAAAATAGTCTAAAATTTAAAAATAATTACATATTAAAACACTATATCAAAAGATCTACAAAACTAGAGTCGACATGACTATATTATTTTATCAAATGGGTGACGAAAATAGACCATTAAAGTGAATAAAGTTTGACTATATGTGAATAATGAACGAGAAATTTATTTATGTACGGAGAGAGTATATTATAAGAAGCATTATTTTTTTTATTTATAACATTTTTTTCTCCTTTTAGGGCATGTTCTTTAGGACTGTATAAAAAGATCTGGTTGTTGGAAGAAACTGGAAAAAACTGGAAGGAACTAGTAGAAGTTGGAAAAAACAGGAAGAAACTGGAAGAACTGGAAAAAACTGGAAAAAATTGGAAGGAACTGGAAGAAACTGGAAAAAATTGGAAGGAACTGGAAAAAACTGAAAAACCTAAAAAAAACTTTAAAAATATTTATTTTAAATTCTTATTGTTATAAATTATTATTATCATCATCATCGTCATCGTCGTCATCATCATCATCATCATTATCATAATGATCATCATCATCATCACGTTATCTTAGTGAATGTTTTTAAGATATATAAAAAATATTGTTATTTTTTAAATACAAAAAACTACTTTTACAAAAAATAATTATAACATAAAGTTAGCTTAAATATAAAAATATTAAATTTTAAAAAGGTTGTGTAGTTATATTGCACCTCAATTTATTTATGCAGTATTTATTATAAATAATATATTTATAATTGTAATTTATATATTACGGAGTAAAACATTTTGTTTTAAATATCATACATGTCACATAATCAAACCTATTGTTTCTTTCATGATTGACATTTTAAGAGTTCAAACCCTAAAGAACAGGCTCTTAATGTATTATCTTTTAGCAACGATACATTAAGAATTTACATACCTTTATAGACTTTTTCCTATAAGGTTCCGTTCCGTTAAACTTAATTTTTCTACATTTTTCTTATTCTCATTAAAATAAAATTAGATCAGACCAGATCAGATCTAATCTGATCAGATCCAATTAGATCAAATCAGATTCAATCAGATCAGACCAGGTCAGATCAGATGCAATCAAGAATTATTATTATTGTTGTTGTTGTTGTTGTTGTTGTTGTTATATGGAATTATTATTATCATTATCATTATTGTTATTACTCCATACTTTTTCAATTCCATACTTTTTACATGTTTCACTTGATACGATTCTTTCAAAAAATAAATTTGATTTTTCTTGAAAAGATATAAGAAGAAAGAAAATGAAATTTTTGTGCGATTATAATTTATGTAGAAAAAAATATTGAATCAAATCAGATCCAATCAAATCAGATCAGATCAGATCCACTCGGATCAGACTAGATCAAATCAGATCCAATCAGATAATATCAGATTAGAACTAAAAAAAATCAGATCAGATCAGAAAAAATAAATTGAACGGAATGGAGCCTAAGTTATTAACTTGAACTAATCATATAAATTGATTTTAAAATATATAAACCAATGTAAATATTATTTAAAAAACTACTGAACCAAAACAACATTGCAAATGATTGGGGTTATTTTCATATATCAAGTTTTTATGACATTTATTATTTAAAATTATATTTAATTTGTAATCAAAGTGTTACATAGTTTCGCCAAAAAAGTCTAACTACTATATATTCTTTTTGAGACGAAGAGAGTATATAGATTAAAAATTTTAATATATTTTATTCAATGATTGTATTCATTTCGAGTTTATATGTTACACTATTTTAAAATATATTTTTAAAATATGTTTCATACATAATTAGTTATATGTCTAAAAAATTATGAAATTTATTGATCTTTTAAAAAAGAAAGCCTGATGTTGTTTTCAATAAAGTATTCATCATTTTCTCTTTTATTACATCTCAAAATAAAGATTTAATTTATATAATTTTTAATACACGTTCATGAATATTAAAACTAAAACTTTTCTTTCAAAAGAGGTATTTTATAGTAGAAAACATTTATCAAACACATCATATATCATTAGATAATTTAAAATAAACAATATTTTATTTTTTAGATGTCAAAATTTAAAAATATGCGAGTCCGTGAATAATTTGTCTAATTTGAATTTTTGGAGTCAGTGAATAAAATTTAGTTTTCATTAAACAAAATTTATAATGTATATTAGTATAAAAATAATTTTATTAAATTTATCTTGTTGAAAATGTTTAAAAATTAATTTCACAAATATAAGTGTACAATACTGAGAACCTGTTCTTTAGGGCTTGAACTCTTAACTTCCAATTTCTTCCAGTTCCTTCTAGTTTTTTCCAGTTCCTTTCAGTTACTTCCAATTTCTTCCAGTTGCTTCCAATTTCTTTCAGTTTTTTCTAGTTTTTTCTAGTTTTTTCCAGTTTCTTCCAATATCCAGCTCTTTTTTCCAGTTTTAAAGAACATGCCTTTAGTTGGAGTAATTCATAATTAAAGTTCAACCATTTTACTCTAAAATTAAACTAGACAAATACTCCATCCGTTCCGAAATATTTAATATATTTGCTTTTTCAGCAGTCGCGGGAATTTTTGTTTATTTCTACGTTTACATTGATTATTTGATAAAATAAAATATTCTTGACATCTCTTATTTTGAAGAATTTTTCATGTAATTTTTTGATATATAAATTTTATTTTTTATTTCTATACTAATATGTAAATAAAATGAAATGAAAAAAGTGATATTTTACTTCAGGAATACAAGTGTGGCAAACACTTAGGGATGAAGAGAGTAAGAAATACCACTGTCACAATTGAGAAGCCATCCCATTAATTAAGAAAAATGAAGAGACACGTTGAGTTTTTTTCCTAGGGAATATGCGACACATAAGTAGGCAACTAGTATTACTAGGTACTTGCAAAAATAACTATAATGCTGGACACAATTGCAAAATATAAAAACTTGAAATCTTTTTTATAATCACAGAATGACCAAATAAGAAGAGGAAGAAGAAAGAACCCAAATTCGTTTTTTTCTGCAGGCAGGGATTTGGAATAAATATCCTCCATCATGAAAAATTTTAGAGGCAGATTTCTTTCCTCCATATGGATTCACAAATACAAATAATCTTTTCGGCTGACCTGATTATTACACACATCTCAATTTTAATAAAGAAACATGGCTAAGAATCAAAGAAGGTAAGCAACAATAAATACCTATGATTTTCAAAAGTGAACAAACTATGTGCTGCCATCAAATAGGATTTTCATAATAATAATAATAATAATAATAATAATAATAATAATAATAATAAAGCCTGAGATATTACTGGAAATCGAAAATGAATGTTTTCCGGAGAAGAGGCGACTGGTAGCCACAGCAGCAGATTCCAGCTCCTCTTTCCACAATAGCCCTGATTTTGATCTGTGATCCTTCAACGGAGAAGCCAAGGACCTCCTTCTTTATAAGTATGATTGAATTGTTCTTGAGGGACAAAGCAGTTCTTCATTAACCTCTACTCCTGCACAACACAACTCCCTCTAACCCTAAATCCAGAGAACTCGCAAATCGCCCACGAGGTGCCGCAGGATTCCTCAAACAAAAAACGTAGCAATTAACCATAGTTTTGAAACTAGAATATAGAATCTACAAATTAAATCTCGGATAGAAAAACAGTGAAAGAAATAAAATTTAAATACTGAAAATTTTAGAAAAATAAATAGAGTGAGAACCTTATATGAGGAAGCCCATCTTGTAGAAGAAGAGAATCTTTGAGAATTACCTTGAAATTTCCGCCAGAGAGCAGGGCAGCCGAAGATAGAGATATGCGATTGAGAGAGAGAGTTGACGAAGATGATATGAGAAACGGCGTAGAGACTGATTGACGGAAGAAAGGGTTGAGAAAAGAAAAGTCCTTGGGACTAAGTAGCAAAGATAAATCAACTTTGACTTCATTTAAATGAGTTGGCAAAAAGAGCCACATGTCTATTTATTATTGGGTCAAGTAGAGAGTGTTTCAAAACACTCTATTTTAAAAGTGCACCGAATGAAACGCCAAAATTACGTGATTGAAATAGATGCAGAGGAGAGAACGGTTGTGACTGATAGAAAGTTTTTCCAAAACTAGAAAGATGAGTCGTGTTTGCGGCGTATTGAAAAGAAAATGGAGTCCTTTTTTTTGGGACAAATGAAAGTAATATTGTGGAAAAGACCGATAGATTATGTCAAAAGGAGGACTTAGAAGAATAATAGGTTGATAAGTCTGAAGAGTTAAAAGGACTATTGATTTGACAGAAGCCCACAATACCCCAAGAACATTTTCTAGATAGTTACATTGCAGGCTTTAAACCCAAAGATTAAGCCTTTTGTTAAAGCCTTTGCTCCCACCTCTATATGACTAAGGCTACTGAATTTGCTAGCAGATTCCAAGAAGAAACGGAGGCATTAAAAAGTTCTAGGAGAAGAATATAGCAATCTTTTAAACCTTTATTGTGTGCAATCAAAAAATACCATATCCTTAGAGCATCTCCAATGCATTGGGTATATTGTAAAATATACACTTTTTACACTTTATTTTTCATTTTATCTCACTCCAAGGGATAGTGTAAATGTGATGATAAAATGCACTATAGTGCAAAAAGCAACCCACACCTTTTATTTCTACAAGTTACTGTAGATAGGGAAAAGAGTTTTTAAAATTATTTTGTGGCCGTTTTTTAATCTCTCGTCACTCCCTCCCCCTCTCTTTATCATTTCTGCTGTGTTCTTCAATCCAAAATCACCCGTGCTGCTGTGTTCATTCCCTTTCTCAGGTAAATTGCTGGAATTTATATTAATTGTGTTGATGGCTAATTATTTTAGTGTGATGCCATTCCGATTCTTCCCCCATTTTTAAGTGAAACCTAGGTTTAAATGGATTGTTTCTTTCTTTGATTTAGAAACAAATTTGGCTTTAATGGTTACTATATTGAAAGGAACAGTTGGTGTGTAGCCTAAATTTGGAAATTAAATTCATATTAAGCTACATATATGCAATTTTTTATTGTAGATATATAAATACTACATTTTTTTAAATTTTTGTTTATGGTCTATATCTCATAAATATAAAAAATTAAAAATTAACAACTAATTATTTAGATATTTACTTTTAAATAATATTATGAAATTTTTAACAATAGATTAATTATATTATACAAAAAAATTGATTCGATTTTACACATAATAAAGGTGATTATAAAAATAAAATGCTCTGATTATAAATAATAATTATTATGCATAAATAACTCAAAATAATAAAATATTACAAAAGTGTATAATATAAAAGATATTGTTGGAGTATGTATAAAAAAGTAGATGTGTAAAACATTGTTGATAGTGTAAAATTGCATTTACACTACCAACTTTTACACTATCCCTTGAAGATGCTCTTAACTCTATATAGCCTTTAACAACAAGATCTATTTTTCGCCGCAAAGCAATCCAAGATTTATTCCTGCCAACATTCGAGCTGAGAAAATGGAAAGAAAATGGAAAAAGGCTTTTATTATTATTATTATTATTATTATTATTATTATTATTATTATTATTATTAGTATTATTATTATTATTATTATTATTACTCCGTATTATTGTTATTGTGAGAAGCCATTTGAGAAGGGACACAAATGCGAAAATAAAGGCAAGTATTCTGGTCCCTTCCATGTTCAAGCCAAAGTGGGACCGGTAGCTTATAAACTAACCCTCCCCGATTGTGCCAGGAATGACTTTAATGTTTCCCTCCTAACACTATTTAAAGGGACATTGCCTCCTCAATGGATCGCTTTAATCTATTTATTCACTCTCCATTCATCACCTGATTCATTCATCATCCGTAACATATAAAATTTATCACTCGATTCTTCCATCATTTGTGGGTGAAGCAGGTGAAATAATAATAATAATAACAACAATAACAATAATAATAATAATATTTAAAATTCATTAGACTATTATAAAGGAAAAGATAGTAATGATAATAAAACATCAATACTATATAACAATAAATTACTTCAAACTAAGTTCTCATAAAATCATAAATGCAATTAAAAATGAAAGTTCAACTATATCTACAAAATTGTCGTATGCTAACCAAGTTAATTTTTAACTATTTTTCCCATAATTCTTGATGAACTCACACATTTATTTCTTTACTCTTCAACATTTTGCATTTAATAAAAATATGTAAAACTCAATTACTTTATCAATAATGTACGAATAAAATTTTGGTTAATAATCGACGTACTATGTTTGTATCCATGGTTTTTCCATAGTGCTCTCTTCTCTTTTCATATTTACATGGTCAAAGATAGTACCACATGCATTTGTATTATCAAAAGATGTCATAAAGATTAAACAAATGTTGTAAATGATGTTAATATATCTATTGAGTTCATGTAAAACTTTGGACCATTATTAAATTAGTTTTTATTTGAAATGACACATGCGTAGCTTTTTTTTAATCATGGTATTATTTTTTTTTTTTACAAATATGGATGAGTCAGGTGATAGATCGAGTGACGGTTAAGAAAAATCTCCACCCGCATATATCCAATACATTATCTAATTCGTTAATTATCCATATTTATTCGGGTTTTTTTCCACTATAATAGACCGGGTGAGTGAGTCACATCGAGTAAGACAGACATTGTCATCTTTATAAGCCACACATACCCTAGCCTCTTGGCTGCAAGGCAAAATAGCTTGCGAATTCCCGTACGAGTCCTTTTACTAGATGGCCAAATAAACGCAATAACTCAGCTAAAACTCTGTTTGGAATGGGCTGAAGACTTGGCAATCAGATTTCTATATTTTCCACTTTGAAGACAAAATTCTTCAATGGGGGATAGTATGTTACTGTGTTAGAATTAGTAATTTAGAGCCTGTTCTTTACGACTGGAAAAAAAAAGCTGGAAACTGAAAGAAACTGGAAGGAACTAGAAGAAACTGGAAGGAACTGGAAGAAATTGAAAAAAATTGGAAAAATAAAAAAAAAGTTTTACAAAAGTTTTATAAAAAATTAATTACTCCCTTCGTCCCAAATTATAATGTCTGTTTACTATTCACAGGGTCAAACTTTATTTACTTTCTTTCTCTATTTTCATTAGCAATTTGATAAAATAAAATATTATTGTCACTACTAGTTTTGTAGATCTTTTGATGTAGTTTTTTTAATATATAATTTTTATTTTTTAATTTTATACCATTTGTCATATAAAATGGTTTGAAAATAATTTCAGTCAAACATCGTAAACCGAAACAGACATTATAAATTGGGACGGAGGTAGTAGAATATAAAATTAGCATAAATATGAAAATGTTAAATACTTAAGAGTTATTATGGCTATGTTGCATTTATTATAAAATAATATATTTGTAATATATTTTATATATTACAAGATTTTGTTTTAAATATACGACATATCACATAATGTAATCAAACCTATTTTTTATTCAATGATTGACAATTCATTTTCATTGTAACCCTACTTTTGGAATAAAGACATAGAACTTTTTTTACATTCTTTTATGTTTTACTCCTACATTAGTCATTTTTTCTAAACACTCTGGTTAAATATATGTGTCGCTTGTAGGAATCACTCAATGGATGAAATTTTCTTTCTTCCATCTCTTTTATGTCTCAACATGTTCATCTATTCTCACTCAACATGTTCAGGAATCTCCATAAACCAATACCGAGCCTTAACATGTTCATCTATTCTCACTTTTTTTTATTCCTGAATTTCTGAGCCTCCTTTGAAAATGTGAAATTCCATACATTAGGCATCATCAACAATAAATCTACACAACAAATTAATGCTCGAACAGAAATAATGAGCAAAATGTCTTTGTAACTAAGCCAGAGAGAGATGGAATGAATCAGCTTTAACATTTCCTTATCAATTATTCTCAGCATGGAGGATGATGCAATCATCAGCAAGTCCATGAAGATGATCTCTTGATGACAGGCTTCATTTGTTTGTCCTCTTCCAATGAGATCATCCCCAAGTGCGAAGGATCTTCCAGCATCATTTTCGCAACCAGATATCCGCCAATAGACCATGTCTGGTACTTCCTCGCTTGCTTGCCAATGTATCTCCCGAGTTTCCCGTCATAGTATTCCGGCCACCCATCTTTCAGCAGCCGGCTTTCAGCAAGATCAATAGCCCGCCTTGCAATTTGTGGTCTCCCGGTCTTTATGCATGCAGCCGTTAGCAACCACAACAGCACTGCCATTTGAGTGAAAACCAAGAAACATGTCGTGTTAGAGAAACAAAGTCCTGTCTTTTCTGCCAAGCGAATTTTGAGACAGTCACAAAAACCTACCAAACTACTATGAATGCGAGTACTAAAAGACAGTAAAGAAATTCAGGGGAAAACCTGGCCAAGACCCTCCGTTGTGATAGCTCCATCTTGTGTTTTTGGGATCACAGCCAGTAACGATTCTCCATTCATGATTTTCCAGTGCAGGATAAGTTATTTTTAAAGGCATCTCCCCAACCAGCTCCTCCCAACGTGCTTCAATGAGATCCATAACCGCAGAAGCTTGCTCCGGAGTGGCAAGGGAAGACAAAATGGCTACACAATTACCCAAAGCAAACCACCTAAAATCCATCATTGCAGGGCTTACATTGCCAACAAAATAGCCACCGCGTGTAGGCATAAAATCAAATACCCAATCTGGGATTGAATCGGGAATCACGTTAAACTTATTTACTGCTGTATGGGAATATTCTTCGGTTTTATAACGATAAATGTCATTTAGTTGTTGGAAGTCAAGCCAGAAGTAACTTCTCATGTGGTAACTCAAAGCGTGAAGACGTTTTACTATTCTCTCAATGCACTCTTTCCCTTCAGCATCTTGCTTTAACATCCCCAACGCACACCTCAGTGCCATAAAAAACAGAGCTTGAATTTCAATAGGATAACCATAGATTCCCTGGAAAAAAACAAAATAAGATAAGACTAACCACGTGAAATACTGATTAGTGAGTTCAGGTTATTCAAAAAATCAATATAGCCTTTAACATTATTAGAACACAATTAGTAGCAGTAAAGTATCATTGTAAACACAATTACTTCTAATGGTGAACAGTTTTCTTAAGCAGATGAAGCTATAAAATGTTACAAATGAGATATTGCATACTCACAACGTTTACACTCCAAAAACATTCTATTAACTGAAACTAAACTAAATATTCAAAAAAGAAAGACTGAAAATAAATGGATCACGTCCCATTAACTGTGTATATCAAGTCTGAGAAAAGCATACATGCTACTCCCTTTGTCCCACTATTTTTGGGACATGAGGGAGTGGCACAAGAATTAAGAAAAGTAGGATTGTAAGATTGATAGTGATGTTAAAATGTAAGATAAAGTAAGAAACTAAGAATGAATTTGAACCACACAAATATGACCAGATATTGTATACGACAAAAAAACTGGTACAAACAAAAAAGGTAAAAAGGGATAAATATGGAGGGGTGGAGGGAATATACAAATAGAGTGAGATAATATTTTTTAAGTGTTTAGGAAGTGAGCAAACACTGCAAGTCAATGGCTAATTTTAGAAAACACAACCACTTATTATTCATTTAGTGGAGAAGAAGGCTATGTGAATTTAACAAAAACAATGAAGTTAAAAGAGCTAAGGACTTCTCCATTCAATGGTGTGGCATACAAGAAGATATGTTGGTTTAGTTTTTTTCCTAAACATACACATTGCTTTTCGGAAACTGATTGGAAATAAATACGAGTACTTCAAAATAAATTGCAGACTTAACGTACGGAGTTATTATTTTATAAAGAAAAAAATTTGCCCGCTCTATTCTGATGCAAATGTTCCACCCACTCTATTTTCATACAAATACTATGCCCGTCACATAATAACATTTTTACTTATACTTAATTGACTGAAATAAGAAAAATAACAGAAAAATAAATATTCCAAAATAAATTGTTGACTTAATCTACGAAGTACTTATTTCTATGAGCTTTTCAAAATGGTTCAAAAAAATAGAGGTTGAGAGAAAATTATAATATCATGTGAAATAAAAAACGAGAGGCTGTTTCCAGAGAAAAATATAATATCATGTGAATCCCACGAGAGTAGGGTCTGGGGAGGGTGTGCGTACGCAGACCTTGCCCCTACTCAAGAATAGAGAGGCTGTTTCCAAGAGACCCCCCAGCACAAACAGCAAAGATAAAAATGAGATCATAGAAGACATTTAAACACCCTGAAAGTAAAGTTTATTTAAACATCATCAACACATCAAGGATTTCGCACCAAAGCACAACATATGTATTCATTAATTCAATTGCCTCATAACTCATCACAAGCATGTAGCATGGCGGAAACAGCACAAAAGCAAAAAACACTTTGTTTAGAGATCATCTGGAAATAATTTACTTAGATGGATCAGTTCATACCAAGTCTACAATATATCCATTCATTTTGATGTGAGGGAAAGAACCAAGACAGACTTTAATAACACGCATTTCCATTTGCAAGTTTAAAAAAATTATCTCAATACCCTACTTCCATGTGTAACATACTGAGAATGTTTGGTTAGGTTCAAAAAAGCAATCATGGAGAATTAAGTTTCCTTATATCTGAGAAACGAATTATCAAAGTAAAAGTGTTAAACAAGTTTAAAATGGTTGCAGAAAGAGGCAAAATGATAGTAATGCATATATAATAAAAAATCTGTGTACCATTCTTCTATCAACCATTGAGCATCCATCAGCGCACAGCAAGGTTGGAAAGGTATCAAATCCCTCTGACAAGCATAACGTCAATATAAGCCTCATCCCTTTTTGGCACTCTGGCATTTCAGAAAGAGTAAGATCTCCGGTAGATTTTGTATATGCACGGAGAAGAATAATCCACCAAAACCCAGAGTCAACTGGAGCAACTCTTCCAATTGCGCTCTCTCCAAAATCTGCTGTTACAGTATCCGTCTTACGAACTGGATCATGACGGACTTTAAAACTAGCTGGCATAACCCCTTCCCCAAGCTTGAACCTATCGACTCTTTTCTCTGAACCTTGAAGTTGAAGTGTCTTCAGCAGGAAATTCTTAACAATATCCGGTTCACCATTCATTAAGAAGGCCAGAGCACTAGGCACAAAATCTCGAACGAAAACCTTTACAGATATCATATTTTTAGCCAATAAAAGATTGTGGAACGAAGACCCTTAAATTGAAATCTCAGAAGGAAAAGCAGGCAGGTTATAACACCAAAATCGCAAAAAGACAACATGGACAAACCTGATCATAATTTAGGACCTCTTCTGAGGCATGGTCAACAGCAGCAATTGTCCCAACAGGTTGGCCTCTAAAATGAACAATTGACCGCCGAAGAGAATCCCAGGCCTCAGCAACTATAGGATGAGGCTCAAAAGAGTTACGGCACCATGAATTTGGTGTGTCTAGCACTGAGCGTCCAGGTGAGTATGCAGGTTCATAATTATCCAAACCTCTAGCTAGGGCAATGGACAGCTCACTTAGAGATCTTTCATCAAACGACCTCTTCCTCTCTATGTTCAGTCTTGGCCGATCAAGAAGCTTTGAGAGATCATAGTCATCAGCTTCCGAGATGGAGCATTGGGAATTTACACTCTTAAGTCCAAACTCCTTACTACCTTGACAATCTATATCCATCTTTACTGTTTAACTCAATTATATTCTGCAACGTCATGAAACAGCAAGCTATTTTTAATTCACTGAGTACAGAAAATAAAATTTGAATGTATTTTCCTAAAAAACACAAATTCTAATGTAAAGTAATAATACGTACATGAAACTACAAACTAGCTTTGCTTTACTGAGACCTAGTTTTTGTCAGCATGACTACTATACTTTATTCCTTAGGTAAAATGTTGAGAACCAAGCATCTATAGATGGGTGTATAATTGTATGTAGGTACGCACATAACAGTAATTGCAATATGAAAGAAAGTGGGAATGTGTTATGGTATTATCCAAATATTTAGAGGGAAAATACTCCGTAGTAACTAATGGGAACCCGGAAGAAAGAAAAATAATCTCAATTACTCACACGGATATAGGAATGATTTCATTATTTTACTGGAATGATTACAAATTTTCAATATTACATCTACTGCACGTATTTTTGAAACCTATTAAGCCAATAATATAAGATAGCTCAATTCTGTATATAACAATATTGAAGACAATTTAAAAAGATTTGAAAAGAATGGAGATAACAAGTGGAAGAGAAGATAGCATCTTTCAAGTTTGGAAGCTAGTGCTGCTTCAAAACAGACAGCATTGTAAACCTAGGACAGAAAAATATCAAGATCCGGTACGAATAGATCGTATGATGACAAATAAATGGGAAAAAATTGTCATTTGGAGAAAAATATTTAGAATGAAGGCAAACCAGATCTAAAACAGCTTTGGATAGAAACGGAGAGGGATAGAGAAAGAGGCATACCTGGTAATAGGATAGTGACAGTGATGGAAATTGGGGAAGATTTCCCGGCGGCAATGGCTGACGGAAGCCGGCGAGATCTCCTGGGAAGCAGGAGAGGAAACGAGTAGGGGTATTGAAAAGGGAGAAGGGAGAAAAAGAGCATGACCTGGGGAGGTGTGATTTATAGAGAAAGAAAAATGGATTTTTGGGGGAAAGGATAAAATGAATGAAAATAAGGCAAGTCGAGCCAAAGAGTCAAGTCAAAGCAAGAAAGTTGACCGTTTAGGATATGAAAAAGATGTTCATTCCTTTCATTGTCCAAAATCATTCCCATTAACCAAACGTGTAAGAGTTTAAATGAAATTCATACTTTCTAGTTTCTTTATCCCAAATTATTTGTCTCATTAATAATAAGAATTTACTTAAATAACACTAAAATATAATAACTTTTTCTAAATATCATCAAATGTATTTTTTTTCAATGTATCACTTTTAGTCATTATTCAAGTAAATGTCCGCTATCACTGGGCATTATTCCACTTTTTAGACATTATTAAATAGTGTTGTTTAGTCAATAAAACAGTTTAACTGCTATTTAGTAAAATAACTAAAATTTTAATGTTATTTAATGCAAAAAATTCTACAAAATAATTATCTCCTTCATAGTTCTCGAATAAACTAAAAATATGTACAATATTTCAGTCTTCTTCTTTTTCTTAAACTATTTCAACCAATCATTTTTTTATTTCTCAATACTTTTCTTGAACTTTGTGTAGTCAAATTAGAACGATTAATTACATCGTTCAACCTTATATATATATATATATATATATATATATATATATATATATATATATATATATATATATATATATATATATATATATATATATATATATATATATATATATATATATATATATATATATATATATTATATATATATATATACACACACACACACACACACACACATATATATATGTATATGTATATGTGTGTGTGTGTATACACATGGATTGACTCCAGTGACATGACACCTTACGGTAAGATGACATGTTTTGGTGAGATGACGTCAAGCTCACCACACTACACTACAAAGATCACCAATGACAATGCAAAGCTCACCTGAAATAAAGCAAAGCTCACCACTTTGAACACCAAAACTCATCTTTTTTAAAATTTTGAAAATTAAAAAATTAATTAAAAGTAAAATAGTGACACCGGCCAACCACTGGTCAGCAGCAACCGGCGGTGGCGCGGTGGCGGAGCATCGGCGGCGCGGTGGTGGAGTAGCGGCGGCTGGCGGTCGGCAAGCGGTGGTCAAAGGTGGCAGTCAACGGTCAAAATCTAGTCAGCACCCTTCCTTTGATTTTATTTTTTTCAAAGAAAATTCAAAGTGCTGAAAAAATATGGTGAGTTTTGCCTTACAGTTTGGTAAGCTTTGTAGCTATCTTTGGTAAGCTTTGTAGTGGCGAGTGGTGAGCTTTGCGTCATCTGACCGTAGCATGTTATCTCACTGTAAGGTGTCATCTGATTGGAGTCAATCCATATATGTATGTGTGTGTCTATATATGTGTGTGTGTGTGTGTGTGTGTGTGTGTGTGTGTGTGTATGTATATGTATATGTATATATATATATATATATATATATATATATATATATATATATATATATATATATATATATATATATAAAACCCGAAAGGCGCCACCAAAAAGGTGGGGTAAGGTACAGGCCCGCCTTACCAATTTATTAAAGAAGTAATCAGGGGGGATTAGACCGAAACCCCGACCAAAAAATGCAAAACAAGAAGAGGAAAAGAAATCATCGAAGTCCTTTGTTCCAGCACTTCGTATGTCCCAGCTCCTCCATCCCATTTGATTTCATTAGTCATGTACGTCCAGAGTGCATATGAGTCCATCTTCAGATCCAGTTGATAATATCATAATAAATACTCCTTGTCGATACTTGTTCCCCACCATATATGCATGCAGTGTAGGCCTTCTAGATTGCCCATACAATGAAACCCGGTAAGCAAGAGCGTAAGATTCCCCTAAATTCTGTCTTTTTAGTTGAGAGCCACCATTGGAGGAGGTGTTGTCCTAGGGTGACTCCTTCTTTCCATATAGGGCCGCCCGTCCTAATCGCAAGATCTATCCATATTCCACTAATAGTCGGGCATGCTAGGAGGGAGTGATCTTGATGATCCTCCCCACGAAGACAAAAGACGCATTGGGATGGTAGGTGATACTTAAGCCTACGGAGGTTGTTTGGGAAGCTGCAACAGTTGTTGATGAGTTTCCACTGGAAGAGTTGAATTTTTGAGAGGAGGAGCTTGTTCCAAATATGTTTAGATGAAAAAAGAGTAGGGCCATTGTCACCAACCAGCTCGTAGGCAGTTTTCATAGAAAGGCAGAGGGGAAGATAGCTACCAAACTCATCATCTCCCATGTTTGCATGTGCTTTGCATAGTCTTTTCCTCGTTGGGGAGTCCGGGAGATTCGCCTTAATTCCCTCCCTATTAGATATATATTTGGCTCTCATAAAGTTGGTCCAGAGATTCTCCACATGATTAATTTTCCAAATGAGCTTGAGGGAGTAGGCCGTTTGGACTTGGTGTAAGTCCCTAATCCCAAGCCCACCCTCCTTTTTAGGTTTGCACATATAATCCCAAGATAGGTTTGCGCACACACACACACACATATATATTTGTTTTTTATAACATACTCCCTCTGTCTGAAAATAATTTTCCTACTCTACGTTTTTTTCATTTAAATATAATTTTCTCATTCTACCTTTTCATCTCAACTCTTCCATAAATGCCTCATCTTCTTCTCTTCCTTTATTGTTCCGTTTTCTTCTTCTTCTTTCTCTCTAGTCTTTTTTCAGCCATCATCTGCTTTCTCTCTCTTCCCCTCCCCCTTCTTTTTCTTCTCATCCTCGTTTTATTCATCCTCTTCCTTCTCCTTCTCTTTCTCTTTTTTTTCTCGACTAGATCTAGCCATCATCTTCCCTATCTCCATCTCTCTCTCTCTCTCTCTCTCTCTCTCTCTCTCTCTCTCTCTCTCTCTCTCTCCCTCCCCCCTTCTTTTCTATTTCTCCTCGTTTTCTTCTTTTTCCAGAGTCAATTGAAGCCACTGGTTTTTTAATATCTGGAAGAACGCAATTGGGCGCTGTATGTTCTTCGATCGGGAATCTGAGCAGAGTAAATTGAAGTATTGATGTCCTTTGGTCCTGCGTAGAGAACATCCTAACTGCTATTGTGGGGATGTAGAGATTTGTTTATGTGGCAAGAGATTCACCTTGGGGTCTGATTTGGGAAGCAAGAAGGAGAGATAGCTCAAATTGCGCGTTGCGCAGTAGATTCGTCGCCTTGTGTTTGGTTTGTGCATCAATAGATTCGTCGCTGTGAAGGATTGGGCAGTAAGGGAGAGTGGCGTAGCTGGTAAATGAACGATAGGGGTATTTTAGACAAGTTGTACACAAAAACAACTTGCCAAAAAAATGATTAAAAAATGGGAAGTTCTTTTCGAGAGAGAGAAAGTATCTTTTAGTAAAGTGCAATTATGTGATTAAATTGTATTTATAAGAAAGAAAAAAATACAAAGTGCATATTTCATATTTTAAAAGAAAAGTAGAAAAAAAATTTTGGTAGCTAAAATAAACTTGAATGAACATAATTATGGGTTAGTAATATTAATGGGTATAAACCCAATTTGGACTGGGGCTACAGTTCAATTTACTTTTTTGTTAAGAGATTTTACCCTTTGATTTATTGTGACAAGTAACTTTTTGGAAGAGTCAACTGATCTAAAGTGAAATATACTCAAAATAATGATTGTAGATCAAATGGATAAGGCTTGGGCTTGGCAAATCTATTCATCTAGGCTAAAGTATTTATGTCTGTAACACTGGATTACTCATTGCTTGGACCCACACTCTGTTTGACGACATTGAAAGTATGATGTGCTGTAAGTCATTTATTCTGTCTAAAAACTACATTACAAGGCGGCATAACGCTAATTAATCATTATAAATAGTCATTTAAAAAATTAAGGGGCGCTGCCCCCGAAGTCCCGCCCTATTATTTATTATGAGTTTGCCATTAGTGGTACTTTTTTCTAGATCTGCCACTGTAAAGTTTGCATGTCATGTGGAGGGCTAGAACACTCATACATCAACTTTGTTATCTGATAAGTTGTTTCATTCTTATTTTTTACTTCATATCTTAAACGTTATTCCACGTAAATTAGAAATACACTATGTATAAAAACACTTTTTTGCATTCAAAATATTTGTTTTTGTAAAAATGTTCATAAAAAGTTTGTTAAAATTATATCTGATAATTCAAATTAAATTTGACAATTCTTAATAAATCTGTCAACTAAGAGAAGAAAGTTGTGCATAATAATTTATTGGAAAAGTTGGGACAAGATTTAGACTTTAGAGCTTAAAAAAAGATGAGAATTAATGATACAATGGGGAAAAAGTTCAGTTTACAAAGCCCAAGCCCAGAAACGAGGGGAGGCTCTAGCCTGGGATGGGGCCTCGGTAAAAACCCAAAATTGAATATGCGCCCACTCAACAATTCAGAGCCACTAGAATTTTATGTTAAGGTTGAGGTGCCAGGCGAGGCCCCAACCTGGGCTGATGCCTCAACCCACTTTCTCGCCTATTTAAGTGCTGCTTGGCGAGTTGGCTCCTCTCTCAACCACTCAGTTATCCATTAGCTCTCCTCTCTCTAAAGCCATTTTTGGATGAAATTTTTTTACTCCCTCCGTTCTCAAAAACTCTTCCTCTTTTATTTTTTTTCACTTCCAATAAAACATTTCCACTTTCTATTAAAAAACCACATTTACCCTTACTTTTTCATACCCTACCTATCACATCATACTTTTTCTCTAATACTCAATCCATCACATCTTACTTTTACCCATCACATCAAGGGCAAAATTGGAAGTCAACTACAATTTAACACTTCCTTATTTTTACACAAAGTCAAAATAGGAACACTTTTTCCAAACGGAGGGAGTAGTATATTTTTAATTTAGAGGTCCAAATTTGTTTTAATTCCTTTTTTTCTAGATGTTGTAAGTCTTCTAAAATATTATAATAAAATTTTATTTCACTTTATGCAATTATTTTATGTTCATGATAAAATAAACACTTTAGGAATATGAATTGGAGTAGGTAGTGGGTATGTAGCAGAAATAATTATGTTGAAATATTAAATTGAATTAATTAAAATGCTAAGTTGCTAGTAATTGTAGTAATGTTCTAATTAATTTAACTGACCAATTTGTTATTACAAGTTATTGTATCTGGATGATGATGATAGTGATCATATATTTGAAGAAGGCTGGAGATAGTTGGAATTTCCTCTACCTAGTCTGAATCGTTATTTTCGAATTGTGGGTTTGGGTTCGATCCGTCGGTCAATTGTTACAAGGTTGTTAGGATTGTTATCATCTCTTTCAATGAAAGGTATCCTTATCATTCAATCGCTCATCCTCTAATTTTTTTTCTCTACTTTTTTCTGTTCTTTTTTTGTGACTCCATCATAGCCATACATATATGATGTCTGATATAAATTTTGTAATGAGACGTGGAAATAGCATTTATTTCAAATCTTCACCGTCGCTTCGTATTTCTTACTAATTATAAACACTTAATTTGCATTATAAGTTTCATGCAACCACCCCTCACATAGCCGGGATTAACGTGATGATTTTTATTACATCGGCCCTGATCTTATATAGTGCCATAATTAGCACTCAGAAGTTTAAATTGTGAATATCTTGAAGTATAATGGCTAGGATTGGATAAAACTTGATTTTGTGAGGAATCACAATCCAAGCATAAAGCCAATTGTAGATCAACTCCATACTGACCCCTCAGAGTGTTGTGATGCGAGTCCAATGGCCCGTGAGTGTGGTACTGTGGTAAGTTAATTTTCCTCATAACAATATGGTAATAGGTTCGAACTCTATGACATAATCACCAAGACTATTGTAAGTATTTAAAATAGAAGTTTCCCTTTATCAATAAGACATTTGCGAGCTTAATTACAGACTTTGACAAATTTAAGTCTCACTAAGGTTTCTGTCATGGCATGAAACTTGTTCTACGTAGGCTTAGTCAAAGTGAGTCTCCCTTATTCAGGGGCTTATCTGAGTGTGTTCTCTTCCACACATTGTTCGTACCATCTTTCCTTTAGGAGGATATTTCACTGACTGTATTTGAGTTGATGCAGATTTGTCCAGATCAGTGCTTTTACAGAATACAGACAGTATCTTCCTATGTCCCATAAAACTCGTTCCGCATTTTCTTTTTTGTTTGTCCCGAAGTAAGATTCCAATGTGAGTATAAAGAAAGAATTGTGTGGTTATTACTTCCTCTGTTACTTAGTAAATTCGACGAAGGAGGATTTGACACTATTCATTCATTCACTTTTGATTATGTTTTGTGATTTATATATAAAACAAAAACTTTCATGCGGGGTCTTGAAAATTGAAATAAACTTTCGTGATATCAATTTTTTTATAAAATCATAATTCAAGATATGGATTATTCGCTTTATGCATTTGCAAGGGTAAAAGTTTGATATTGCATTTATTTAAGAACGGAAGAAGAATTATTTGTCTCCTTTACATTAATCTCAACCACAAAATTTTACTCTTCTAAATAATCGTGATGATTCCAAGAGGGAACCTTATTTTGGGACGGAGGTTGTATTATCAATTGGTGTCCTTACCTTTTTGAATTGTGTTTTACAATGATAAAGTTGTACTCCATACTAGAGTATGCGTGGTTGTGGGCAAGACTCTTTGCCCTATCACAAAGCTTACACAGTTCAATTTTCATCTCTTACTGTTTTGATGGGAACTTGGTACTCTCGAGATCCATACAATTAGTGACACAAATCCACGACATTTTGCTATTGTATTTTTCTTTTTAGATAGAATTGAAACAAGTAAAGTTACTCAATTTCAACAAATCAATTCATTGCATTTGAGTCTGAGGCACAACCAACAATTTATTTGCTTATTCATTGATTTAGGCTATGTTTTCTTCAACTTATTCTTATTAGAAATAGATCAGCCCAGAGCAAATCAGATCACAAACAATTTTAAATATAACTAGAATCAGACCAGATCAGACCTTAATAAAATTAAATTAGATTAACGAGCTATTACTTTTCTCTTGCAGAATCCCAACCAGTCGTGAAGGAAAGAAAAGCTCATTGGAGCCTAGTCATTAGACTGAATGGCACTATGAAAATTTGTCGATTAGGTTGTGAGCATATGATGCTTCAAATTTGCAGTATTATAGAGAATAAGACCGGATCCTTCATATCATCGAGTATAGAGCAGTACTACAGAGCAAGCCATCCTCCCCATTCTGTGGCTTCAATGGCTGATGCATTGGGTTCAGAAAGCTTGTTTCAGGCATAGTACTGATTGTGATTTTGATTATGCATTTGCCTCTCGAGTGTATTATGCTTTAGGTGCATTGAAAATGGCATGAACTGTTAGTGTGTTTTGATTGACTGCTGTATGTGAGTTGAATCATTATCAATTCTTTTCACAATCCTACATTCTTGTGGCACACATAATAAACAATATATTACATGGTACTAATTAACAGATCCAACCTGGAATTGAAATAAAATGTGTCTATATATCTATTTGTAGACACACACAAACACGCGCTCACACAAGGAATCTTCTACTAGAGGGGCGTCCCTATTTTGTCATGATTCCCACTAGACTTGAGTTCTGAGGGCTCGGCATCAACAAGCATTCTAACAACATTTTTCATTGTCGGCCGAAGATTTGGTAGCTTTGTGGTGCAGATTGTGGATATCCTCAGGACATTAATCATGTCATCCTGGACTAGTTCTGAAACTACATCATGATCAAGAATTCTCAGAATACTTTCACGGTTTTCTAAATGCGTCGAAACCCTGTAGACTATGTCCTTCCCTTCTCCGTAAGCATCATCTATTGGATTTCTTCCTGTTACCAGTTCTAAAAGCACAACACCAAAGCTGTACACATCACTTTTCTCTGTCACCCGAAGTGTATAGGCCATCTCTGCGTACAAACATCCCCAGTTAAAAATTTAGTAGGAAAAGGGGGGAAAAAAGAGAAGAAAAAAAGTGACCACTCGTAAAGCTTACCGGGAGCCATGTAACCATGAGTTCTTGCAAAACAGCTGAGGTCAGACCCTCTTTGAGAAAGTTCAGAAGTTCTTGCAACACCGAAATCTGAAACTTTGGCCTCATAAGCCTTATCAAGAAGAATGTTGGTGGACTTGATATCTCTGTGACAGTCATGGTGCAGATAAGCTATTCCTTTAGCAGCTCCTAGTGCAATTTCATACCTCTGATCCCAAACCAATTCTGGCTTCCCAAGTTTGATCTTGCAGTGAAGTGCTTGGAAAAGATTGCCATTTGCCATGTACTCAAAAACCAAGTAATTTGAACCTCCATTCATTACACTTGCATAGAGTTTCACTATATTTCTATGCCTGATCGTCCGCAGAATCTCCATCTCTCTGGCTAGAACTCTCACTCCATCTCCTTTCCACAGTTGCTTCACTACTACAGTGCCACAACCTTTCTTCAAATCAAGACGATAGACTTTTCATGTGCCTCCACTCCCAATCAAATTCTCCTCGTCCACGCCACATATTTCATCAGCATCAAACTCTATAGGATGGAAGCTCTCAAGCTTCCATTTCGGGTCCACTCCCGTGGCTTCCCCAAATTGTTTTAAAGCATTTGCCTCTCCGTGCATATTGTTGTTCCAATAGCTCACAACCAATAACCCCACCAAGAGGACAGTTGCGGATAGAAATGCAATGCAGAGAACACGTATCTTGCTGTTGATGAGTCTGTTGTGGTGAGTGGCTCTCCAACCACAAACACCTACGGGCTCCGTGTTTATTTCAGTTTTTATATTTTGATCCACACAAAGTCCCTTGTTACCAAGGAATGCCTTGTCTCCTCCCATCATCAACAGATCATAAAGAACTTCTCCGTATAGCTGGTTGTTGGACATATCAATTGAAGAGAGTTTCAGGCCGCCTAAGCTTGTTGGAATTGAGCGAGTCAGCTTGTTGTTTGAGAGATTTAGGGAGTTCAACAAGGAGGGCATCACTGTGAGGGAGTCGGGAATGCCACCACTTAGCTTATTATAAACAAGATTTATATCTGCCAACCTACGGCACTCACCTAATTCCATAGGGATTGGTCCGATGAATGAGTTTTTCTCCAGATGCAAGGACGTCATTTGCTTTAACAAACCAAGATTGGATGGTAACAAGCCAGAGAAACCATTGTTGTCCAAGTAAAGCCTCTCCAAGAGAGAGATTTCCAACTTCTTTTGGCAGCCAACGTGAGACTTTGTTGTTTGACAGAAATAACTGGTTCAAGTTTGTAGCAGATCCTATCCGAGGGGAAATTTGTCCAATGAAACCATTATAACAGAAATCGATCATTTTTACATTTGGAAGGGCCCATACCCCTTCAGGGATTTTTCTAGAGAGCTGATTCTGAATGACTCTCAACCTCTCCAAAGGCGTGCATGCAGCATAAGCATCTGGGAACTCCCCAGTAAATCTATTCTCCACTGCAAGCAAATACTGTAACTTACCATTCTGACACAAGTGTTTTGGGAATCCACCAGAAAATTGGTTTTCAGAAATGTCTATGCTCCTTAGTGGTGAAAACCTGCCAAGATTTTCTGGGAAATCACCAGAAAACCTGTTCTCGAATACGGAAAAGCTAATGAGATGCTGCATATTGCCAAATCCTTGAGGGATTACTCCTGAGAAGTTGTTTCTCGCCACCTGAAAAACGGTCAACTTTTTCAGGGATCTGAGGGCTTGAGGGAGCGTACCATGCATCTGGTTATTAGAAACATCAAACTCCTCCAAGAGGGTGAGCGCTGCAAGTTCAGGAGGAAGCTCGCCCGTCAGATTATTGCTATAGAGTTCTATTTTGTAGAGGTTTGTCATATTGCCTATCATCTTCGGGAGATTCCCAGAGATGTGATTCATGCAGATATCCAATGTCTGCAATGCCTCCAAGCTGAAAATAGTCTTTGGGATTTCTCCTACCAAATTTGAACCGGCCAGGTATAGCCATGTTAGTTTCTTCAAATTCCCAATGCTCTCCGGAATTCCTCCCTCGTTGAAATCATTTTCGCCGAGGCCAAACGAGACAAGACCGGTAAGATTTGCAACCCAAGATGGGAATTCTCCAGAAAAATAGTTGATGGACAAGTCAAGAACCTCTAAGCTGGCCAGCTTTGATAAATCAGGGAGGGTGCCATTCATGTTGGTTCCAGTGACATTCAAGACTCTGAGATTGGTACAATTGGTCAGTTCAGTGGGGAGAACTCCCGACAAGGCATTCGATGGGAGCACCAGAGATGTGAGGTTTTGAAGCAAAGAAACCGAGGTTGATATCACCCCCGAAAGACTCTGGTTATCAAGCGAGATCTCTGAAACCAAACCGGTTATTGGGTCACACGTGATGCCGTAAAAACGGCAGGGGCTTTCCGTATCTTCCCACGAACCCAAGACATTCAATGGGTCACTGAGATGCTTTTTCAATTCCGGAAGGGCTTAGGTTTCTACCCTCAGAGGCGTGGATGGGAGGAAAAACCAGAACACAAGTAAAAGATTTGCATGAATTTTGAGTGGGAGGTGGTTTGGGTTTGTGGCCAATATGGAAACTGATCAGAGGTCAACACATAAACTTCGCTAGGGAAGGAGTAATGTTGTATCTAACTAAGCCTTCATTATTATTGCCATGATGAGGATGAGGGGTTGCCCATACTAACTAGATCTAGCTGAAACAAAAATACCAGCAGCAATCATTACTTAGCAAACCATAAATCATTGTTTTAAGAAACAAACAAAAATAAAATACTAATAAATTCCACATCCTAATCATTTAAATCCTACCCCAATTTTTTTTTAATTTTCAATCTTTTGTTTTATATTTTCATCCATTTAATAAATTCTACATCCTAGTCATTTAAATCCTACAATTCCTTTTTTTCTTCAATCTTTTATATTCTCATCATTTCGTTTTTGTCCATCACAAAGTTATCCCTTTCCAGTATAATTTCCACTTTCCATCTCATTTAATTTAAGCAGAATGTTTCACTTTTATTAGAAATTGTGTAAATTTAATTTATGTGAGATTAAATCACATAAAATATAATCAAAAGATACCAAAACTCATATTTTCGAGACTCACCAAACACGCTATGTAAAAGAAGGATAAAACATGTGAATTCCGTAACGCTCCGAAATGTTTTCTCGACATAAATTGGGAGTGGTGGTAAAATGTAGGGAGTAATAATAACCTTTAAACACTTCCTGTCTTTGCCAACTCCGCAACACCCACCCGCACTTATTTTTTATTCTAGAAAATGAGGAAAGTCAGTCTCATCATGGGGGGGAACGAAATACATCACCAAAACAAGTGGTGAGTGACACATTTGGGAATGGAAAGGCACCCCCACCCACAGGCCACAACTAACTAACCAGTGAATTTGTACAGACAAGCCAAGACATGATATGTGATTACAGCATTTGAATACCAAACTCAATGAATTGATTGAATGTTCTTCAATACTTATTTTTTATACCAAAAAATAAAATTTACGAAGGATAATGTTAGGTAATGCCACCACATAATGTCAAAAATGTACTGTGAAATACCACTGTACGTACTTGGCATAATAAGGAAGCAGGTAGCGGCATAGTTACCATGATCGAGCAGGAAATTCTCCTCTATATCTACCGGTTGCAAGCTAGCTTGTTGTTGTGAGACTAAGTCCGCAAGAATGGAGAAAAGGCCGCAAGAAGATATATATTGATTGCAGTTGCACATATAGAATTGAGATGTGGCTCACAGCTGAGAGAAAACACAAAAGATAGGAATGTTTCTTTTAACCTCTTTTATTTTTTATTTTTTTAAAAAAAAAAAGAAGAAAGAGAGTTGGAAGATAAAGGTAAGATATATAATAGGACGGATATGAATGATTAGATGATAATATATGGAGAGGGAGGGAGTGGGAGGTGGTGGAAGGTGGGAATAAGCTAAGGTGGGGTGTGGGAGATACGGAGATCGGCACTTTGGAGTCTGAGGCAGACCGCCACGCCAATATGGACAACACTTTTTTCTTTTCTTTTCTTTTCTTTTCTTTTTTTCTTTTAAGTTTAATGGGGGGAAGGGGTGGTGGATCAGATGAATCGCAAGCTGCCAAAAAAGCTCTATCACGTTGTTATGGGGGTGGGGTGGCAGAATGATGATGAAGAAGATATGACAAACCCCCCCCCCCCCCCCACCACACTTTCATCCACTTCTTTTTTCACAAACCCACTCCTTTATAGTTCTCAAAAGAGAAATTTACCTAAATAGGACTAAAACATAATGACTTTCACAATATAGGACCATATGTTTTTATTTCCCAATGTAGGACCTTTGGTCATTATCAAGTAGTCATTATTCAACTAAATGTTCATCATTACTGGACATTATTCCTTCCACTAGATCATTACTAAGTCCTATTTAGGGAATAAAAAAGTTTAAGTCCTACATTAAGAAAGTCATTATGTTTTAGTCCTATTTAGTGCAAATTTCACTTCTCATAAATGACGTTGTGCCTCGGTTTGTTAGGTTTTGAGAAAAAACATTTTTGGAAAATATGACTATTTGTCCATTTTCATTTTTCGGTCAAAATCAATTAACTTTGACTTCAAATTAAATGAAAATGATACTCCCTCCGTTCCTAAGTATTTTCTACTTTTGATTTTTTTGGTCAAATTTGATAAGCTTTGATCTCAAATTAAATAAAAATAATAGTAGATATTGATACAAAAATAGTTTTATTAGATTTATTATATGAAATATTTTCAAATTATTATTTTATCTAACTAAAATACTATATATATTTCATTTAATTATATGTCAAAGGTTGAAAACGATTGACTGCAAAAAGTCAAACTTGGACAAATACTCAGGAAAAGAGGTAGTATTAGATATTGATACCAAAACAGTTTTATTAGATTTATTATATCAAATATTTTCAAAAAATATTATATCTAATTAATATACAATATATATTTTATTTAATTATAGGTCAAATGTTGCAAATAGTTGACCGAAAAAAGTTAAAACTAGACAAATACTCAGGGACATGGATAGTATAAGAGGAATTCCCAAGTTGGAAACTTTATTACAATAGGAAACGAAATAAACAAGGAAAAAGAATAACTATACAAGGAAACAAATATGAGGAGATATTTACGTTACTATTTGTAACACCCCCTCAAGTTGGAGCATGTAATAGTGAAATGCTCAACTTGGGAAGCAGAAGCTCCAAATGAGACTTTCCAAACGCCTTGGTGTGCAGATCAACTAGTTGTTGACTCATGGACACATCAACCTCAATATGTTTCGTGCGTTCATAAGAAATTGATTTGTTGCAATATGTAGGGTAGCAGTACTATCACAACAAATTTTCATAGGATAAGTATGAAATATACCAAGAGAACCAAATAAACCCTTCAACCATTTTAGTTGACACGTAGTAGCGGCGAGGGCTTATAGTCGACCTCAGCGAAGGATCATGCCACAGTAGTTTGCTTATTTGTCTTCTAAGATCCTGGAGAATCTCAAGCTGTACAAACTATCCTGTCAGAGATCTCAGTGTGAGCACATAATGCCCAACACCTATTTGCATCAGACAAAAGTCACATCCCTTAAGATACCGCACCATACACAGTGCCGTTTGCCATCCCCGTTATGCATATCCTTGCACATTGCAAAATAGACTTTACTCGGGACACTCAGGTGCCGGTTAAGAAGACTTGTTTCATCACTGAAGCCAAGTTTTCCCGAATCGTGTATCGAGAGGAGGGAGATGCTGCACCAAATCTGGACTTGGTTGTCGCTGAAGAAGAAGAAGAAAGCCAAAACGAGAATCAAGCTGAGTCATCTCAAGCCGGAGGTAGTCGAGCCACGGAGCGCGTCACTCGTCAGCGGAGGACTCGTCCGAGAGAAGAAGCACCGGAACCTTCTTGGGTGAAGAAGATCTTCGACACTCTCACGTGCATCCGAGATGACGTTCGCCAGCTCAACGAGAGGATGACTCGTCTTGAGCAATCTCGCTCCTACCGTGGCCCGCGTCACAACTTTGGCGGAGGAGCTCGTCCGGCGAACTCTCTTTAATTGTTATATTTTTTTCCCGATTGATTATGATACATTGTTATTTGTTTTAACTCTTTTGGTAGATGATGATGATGCTAGTTGATATTAACTGCTTATGTATTAATATCATTGTTTGTTTGGCAATTTTGTTCGTGTTTAGAACATATTGACCCTTTGTGGTGTTTTTCTTTTTTAAAGAAAACTCTTGACATCCTTCAAAATCCCGGCATTGTTTAAGGGGGAAAGTTATCGGTTGATAATGCCAAAAGGGGGAAGGAAGGATAGTTGAGATTTATTTTTCCGCTTATTACTCCGATGATTATTTTTACTGCACTTCTCTAACATTGCAGGGGGAATCATTTAAGGAAAGTATTCTTTTCTTTTTCTCAACTATGTTTGTCATTATCAAAAAGGGGGAAATTGTTGGACATGAGTTCAAACCCCTTTATTATTTTCTCTGGAATATTTTTTGTTTTGATAAATGACAAACAGGATGATGAAATCCAAACGATGATCGAAAATTTACTTTTCGTACCGAGAAAAGAAAAGAGGCGTATCAAGAAGTTTACGGCGATGAAATTTGACGATCACCCCTACGCAGATTTTTTGAAGTGAAGTGAAGACTCCGAAGACTTTTTTATTTTTATTGAGTCTAGGATTCTTGTAAGGATGACAATATATTTTGCACAAAACAATTTAATTTCCGAGGGATAAAAATTATTTTTGAGTCAGTTGAAATATCATTTTTTCTCTGTCTAAAATATTTTAGTGAGTCAATCTCAAAATAAGTGTGTCAAAATTTCTTTAAACATTTTCCTAAAGTTACACAATTTTCTTCGGTGAGAAAATATACTTTAAATATTTTTTCGTGAATTGTTTGACACACAAAATAATTTTTGGACTCTCTTTTTCTCCCCTATTCAAATTCATTGAATAAGGGTTATCAATGATCGTGCATTGATTCCCGTTGTCTCAAACAATAGTAAGAAGCCAAAGGCTTCAATCGCAAACAGGCTTGGGCCCTTTATGTTTGCACGGTATTTTGAATTTAATCGATTTTCTCTTCCTTTTTAATCGATTAATAGACTTCTAGTTGGATTCCGAGAATCGCCCAATAATCGATTAATTCCCTTCATTTAATCGATTAGTTTGGGCAGAGCAAACTAATCGATTTTTCGTTTCAGTTTAATCGATTAATTCCAATTTTGTTTTAAGGCATTCTCGCCTCTGTGTACCGTAATCGATTTAATTATCCATATTAATCGATTAATATTATCTGGTGCATATCATCAGCTCTCTTCAACGGCTTTATTTTCCTCAGCCTATTTAATCCCTCATTCTCCTTCATTTCTATACACCTCTTGCACTCCAACCTATTTCCCTGAGCTATTCATACTTTGCTTCATCTTCCTCATCAAAATATTATTTTTGAGAGTTATAAATATTTTTTCTTTGAGTGCTATAGAAGTTGTCATCCATAGAGCTTAAATCTTTCAACACTACTTTGCTCAATTGTGTGAGCTTTCATTCTTGTGTTGTAAACTCAATTTCGTTTGAGTGTTGTTCTTAAGACTTGTATGACTCAAGTCTTGTTGTTGTAAGAAAGTGAGGCTTGTGTGATTCAAGTTCTCAAGTTGTACCGGTTTTTCAAGCACCCGTTGAAGCTTGAAGAATAGTAGGACTTTCGAGAGAGTCTCTCGGAGGACTGGACTAGCCACGAGGTGGTGAACCAGTATAAATCCCGGTGTTCTTCTTTCCCTTACTCTCCTTACTTTTTCCTGCGATAATTTTTACGAAAAACGTACATTCTTGAAAACAATTCTATTCACCCCCCCTCTAGAGTTGCACTTTTGCCTAACAGATACTGTGTCCAACGGTCATAGTAGTCACATAGATGCTCAATGGATTGTTGATAGCAGTGCTTCCCACCATGTGGCCAATGACCCATCATCCCTCAACACCGTAATGGAGTATGGTGGACCAGATAAAATTTGTTTGGGTAATGGTAAGACTTTAACCATCTCTCAGACTAGAAAGTCATGTTTGTCAACTCCTACTTGTTTTCTTATCCTGTCCAATGTTCTTTGTGTTTTCTCTCTCCTCCAGCTCCTTTGCATAATTCCTCTATCTTACCCACTTTAGTTCAACCGTCAAACTCCCCTCCTACTATGTTAGATAATTCATTAATTATCCGTGTCTAGTGGTCCTTCTCAGGCTCTTCAACCAGTTCGTGAGTGACGGTTAAATTTATGTTACTTTAATGATCATGTTGTTAACCATGTTTCCTTTGTTGTCGTGGGGACTTCACTTACTTGTTTGCGGCCACGTAAGGATGCAAATTAGAGGGCTGCCATGGATGTGGAACTCTCAGCCTTAGAAAGGAATCATACTTGGGACCTTGTTCGGTGCTCCTCTCGACAGCCCATTCATTGTAAATGGGTGTTTCGTCTCAAACGCAAATAAGATGGGACTATGGATCGATACATGGCGCATTTGGTTGCCAAGGGTTTTCTTTAGCAGCCGGGTTGTGACTATTATGAGACATTTAGTCTAGTCGCTAAACTTGTTACAATTTGCCTAATCAGCATACTTCTATTGTCATTTGGTTGGTCTCTTCGGCAATTAGATGTCAATAATACTTTTTGAAATGGCATTTTTCATGTGGAGGTATATATGGAGCACTACTCCGGCTACAAAGATGATGTGCATCTTGATTATGTGTGTTAGCTTTGCAAAGCACTTTTCGGCATGAAACAAGCCCCTAGAGCTTGGTATTTGGACTTTACAAACTTCTGGCTTGGATTCGGTTTTCGAAAGTCATGGGTAGATGCTTCGCTCTTTCTTTATGCTAGAGATACAATGCAGCTTTATTTTTTGGTTTATGTGGATGACATTATTGTTACAGGCAATTCTACGACTTCCCTCGATGCTTTTGGTCATGAGCTCTCTTGTTAAATATCTTGGTCCCTTACATCACTTCTTGGGGATGGAGGTTATTCATGCTAATGGTGGGTCTTTTTATCTTAGCGGCAATACATTTATAATATTCTCACTAAGCATGATATGAAAATTTCAAATTCTATTACCACTCCCTTGGCTTCGTCGTATGCTCGACAACTCCAAGATGGGTCGGCTTAGCTGATCCCACTTCTTTCGGGAAACTTTTGGGCTCTTTACATAATCTCTCGCTTACTTGTCCTGATGTTTGTTTTGATGTGAATAAATTGTCTCAGTTTATGCATGCACCTACCGTGCTACATTCGCAGGCGGCCAAACGTGCTCTTCGTAACCTTAATGGTACTCTTTCCCATGGTTTTTTCTACGAGTTCAGGTGCCATTGCAGCTTACAGTCTTCTCTAACTCTGATCGGGGTGGTATCCATCATGGTGGTAGGTTCACTACTACCTTTATTGTCTATTTTAGGTCTAATCCTATTTCTTGGAAGCCTGCGAGACAAAATATGGTCTCTCGTTAATCCACAAAGGCTGATATCGAGTCCTTGCTCATGCTACTGTGGAGACATTATGCCTGCAAAACTTGTTAAGGGAGCTTGATGTACGCGTCACCCGTGCGTCGGTCCTATATTGTGATATCCTTGGTGTTACTTACGTGTGCAAAAATCTAGTATTTCATTCTCATATCTGTGGACTATTTATTTGTTCGTGATCAGGTTTCTACTTATCTTCTCCATGTGTGTCACATCTCATCCTGCGGGCAACCAGCGGATCTTCTCACTAAAGCTAAGTCTTTGTGGACTGCTTTGTTTCGCAAGTTTCGGCCCAAGATTGGCATCTCTGACAGGTCCTCCATCTAGCGGGGCGTGTTAAGGATAATTAGTAATTAAATATTATTTGAATATTTGTATAGTAGTCATGTATTGTTATCTCTTGTAGTTTGGATCAGTCTAACCCTCCTCCACGAAGTTTGGATTGGCTCCCTTGGTTATAGCTTTGGGATTATTGAATGAGAGCAATAAATGCACTCATTTATAGGAATTCGAGATTAAGAATGAAAAAATTAGGAGGGAAATGTAATTTTACCAAAATTTGTCTTTAGATTTTCCCTCTATGAATTTTTGGAAATTTTAACTTTAATTATGAAGTGTATCTCATCATTACACACGTGTAACCCTTCCCCCGTATTCCTATCATCTAGCGTTCTAAAAGTACATACCCATATTGGCTACCATATGAGCTATTGGTAGTAATTTGTAAAATACTTTCTTAAATGTGACTCAGAGTCATTTTATCTAACTTATTCTTATTTTTTGTAATTTTTTTAAAATTAGAATTAGACCACAAACAGTTTTTAATATAACTACATTCAGATCAGATCAAAACTTATTACAATCAAATTAGAACCATTCAGATCAGATGAAAATTAAAGAACAAGCCCTTGATATTAAGGGCAAGGTTCCCATGACATTGTCTGACAATGTCATGGGATGACCCGGGGGCGCTCCAGTGCCTCGTTCGTAAAATTGATGGTTTCTACCCCCTAACCCCCGGTAAACCTCCCACCCCGCCCCGATCGAAACACACCCCTCCACCCTCTTCAATTGTACCCCACAAGTTGATTTTGACTTTGAAGACATGAGAACTTTGGTGTAATATTAAACTACACAAAAATGAATACTATAATCCAAATGTGACGGGGGCACTTAATTTCATCACGGAAGCATATGGAGTAATAAACTAGAGTAAATTCCATAAAAAGTCCCCAGTTATAAGTCGTTTTACATATTTTGTCCCTACATATCAAATAATACTAATTTAGTCCCCAATTATCATATCATTTTTCACGAATGGTTTTTTGTTAATATTTTTGTTAAAAACATGGATAAAATTATATATTCATACTTCTCTCTCTCCTCAATTAAGTTTCCTCCCTCCTCTCGTACTCTTTCCCAAACCTGTCGCTGAGTTTGATGCTCTAAACCTAGAACTGAAATGATCATTTATCTCTCAATTATTAGTCTTTCTAGTGAAACTTAAAATAAAAACCAATAAGCTTTATGGATGAATTTTATCGGTTAGTCTCAAAAAATTGCAAAGAAAATAAACATTAAAACGCATTTTAAAGGTTACTGGTTTCGAATTTGGGTTCCACCAGTTAGACAAACAATTAAGAGAAGAGTGATGATTTCAATTTTGGGTTCAAAGCTTCAAACTCAGTGACGGGTTTGAGAAAGGTGTGCGAGGGGAGGGTTGAAGTTTAATTAAGGAGAAAAAGGAGTGTGAATTTACAATTTTATCCACGTTCTTAACGGAGATATTAACAAAGAACCATTCGAGGAAATAAATATAATAATTGGAGACTAAATTAATAATATTTGATATGTATGGACTAAATATGTAAAACGACCTATAATTGGGGATCTTTTATGAAATTTAACTCAATAAACTAATAATAGACTACAAAAAAAACTGGAACTGGAATTGCTTTGCCCCCACCCCCATTCTTCGCATGGAATGTAATGACAGTTGAGTCATTGATTACTCCCAGTTGTCAGATTATATTTACTGATTATATTTTCGTTTCTGGGCGAAACACAGATGCGGTATAAAGTATGGATTCGTTCCTTTTGCTAGTGCAGTGAACAGTCGACTGTAATCTTTTGATATTGGATTCACACGAGTGCTTGGTAATCTACTAAGGAGTACTTCCTCCTTCCTGCTATATTCGTCCACTTTTGACTTTTGAAACTGTTCATCTAAGCACTTTGACTCATCAAATTCTCTCAATATGTAAGCCTAAATATAGTCATGCGTGATCTTGTTTGATTTGTCTTAACATATAGATTATTAATATATAATTTCTATAATTTTTTAATATACAAATTACAAGATAAAATGAATTAAAAAAGTGTATTGGATGGTGTGCAAAAATGAAAGTGGACAAATATAGTGGGACGGAGGGAGTATATCATATGATTAATTTACCTAAATAGGACTAAAACATAATGACTTTCTTAATATAAGACCATATGTTTTTATTTTCTAATGTAGGACCATTGGTCATAATCTATTAATCATTATTCAACTAAATGTCTTGCATCACTTGAACATTGTTTTTCTCACTAGTCATTATTAAGTCCTATTTAGAGAATAAAAAAGTTTAAGTCCTACATTGAGAAATGACATATGTTTTAGTCCTATTCAGTGCAAATTTTACATATCATATCGGCCACTCCCTCCACTATGAATGTCGTCCCCGCCGACAGATCGAGAGTAGCAAGGCGCAACCACCGCCTCCGGCTTTGTCCTTCCCTATCCCTGATTTTGAGGCATGGTTTGATATTGATTCCGACTTTTATGGCCGTGGTCGAGGATCAAACCACGGCGAATAGCATAGTGGTCGCAGCGGCTATCATGGTGGCACAACTCCTTCAGTCGTGGCCGCGGTGGCAAGGGCGTGGGAGGGGGCCTCCGCGTGAATCCATTATTTGCGTGAGATTGTTTGCATCGTTTTAACTTTGAATATGTCGGGTCGTCTAAATCCACCCCTCAAGCGCTCTATGCATCTCAATCTACAGATTCTAATGAAAATTGGTTTCTGGATAGAGTTGCATTATAAAATGTGTTCGACTCAATGTCTCTTCGATCCGTGAAGTATGATTACGAAGCATGATACATTTGCAAGTATATGTTTTCTGTAGAGCTATAAACAAAAATACTACCTTAGATACTATAAGTCTACACCAACACGTCGACAACGAACCCAAAAGGCAGTGCCCCCACTTCTACCGCGAGCAACAGCTATTTCTTCATCTACATAAAACCAAATGAAAAATGGATCGTTCTTGTTGCTTGGCTCCCTTTCATCCTTCCCGGCCTTGACACCAATATCAAATGGCTTAAAAGGGCCAACCTTCACGCGGATCTGCTCAAACGTGAATGCAAGTATTCTACTCTTCCACGACAACCTCCCTTCAAAGCTCAACCATCCTAAAGGGCCAAGATAAACTCCATTTTCGATTCTCCTTCCCTGAAATATCAAACAAACCAAATCTAATACAATTTACATAGTATTTGAAACACTCGGTAAATTTTTGTTGTTGCACAATGATAAAAGGCTATATCCATAAAGGGAAAGAAAAAATACAATATTCATGTGCACTTCACTTCTCTGCCACAAAAAGAAACTCCATATTGCAACGCGATGCAGTAAGACAATTTTTATAAAAACATGCCTGCACTTATGGTCCATCCACTTGAAATTCCCTGAGTTTGTGTAATTTCTTGTCTGAGATGCTTCATAAAGTTTTACGATTGCACTATTCCTTTTTTAATTCTAGTCTGATACTCTGATCGTAAAGCTATATTCTATGTGAAAGAAGAGCATAGGAAAAAGAATAGGCCCTAGATTCAGACCAAAGTGGTATGGATATATGTACTATTTAGTAGCATCTACAATTACGTAAACATTGAAATGAATAAGCCAATGTATTTCTGTCTTCCAATTTAAGCAGCACTAAATAATAAAAGATTCATTCTGAGATACGAGGAAGCTTACAGCTGCATCGAACCTCTGAACAGCTGTAATTGGAAAATATCTCCCGCGCTGTAGCTTTTTCTGCAGCTAAGACGTGGGCACATAGTCACAAAACAAAACAATTCAGAGGTTCATTCTGAAATCAGTGAATGACAAAACTCACCTCTGCTGTGAAAATAAGCATCCAAGTTCTTCCAGGTGACTCGGTTCCTCCAAGAGTTTCAAAGAAACCAGAGGGGTTGAGCTTTGCCTTCTCGATCACTGAGAATGCAGAAAGAATCTCCCAAGGTGGAACTTTTCTTGTCTTGGCAGCCCTTTTCAGCACTCTCACACATTCTTCCACTTCCTAATCATAATCCCGCACTTTTTTATACAAACAAAAACAGAACCATACTTCATATGATCATGGATTGTGAAACAGATGTGCTGTCAAAAGCCACTCTCTTGTTTGATGCATCACAGTATGATGTAATGGGTACCACACGAGCAGCAAGAGCATCCCACTTGGATGTTCCGGCATCATTTTCAGCTATTTTAGTTCTAAGGATAAGATATTTTGTTCACCTTGGCCTATAAATTAAACTAACTAGATAGTGAGTGACGATAAATGTGATGGGCATATGCCATGTTTAATTTTTGCCTGCCACTCTAAGAAACTTGTTTGAGTAATTGACCCAAAATTTAGGTGCCTTGATTCTTTACTCTCTAATAACTACGGAGTAACAAGTTACCCTGTCAACTTTCAAATATTTCAGCCACTATTTCTGTTTTTAGTTACCTTGTAAATTTCCAATCACCTTTTCAATTATCAAACAATTAACCACCTTCTTTCGTGAGTTAGTTCTGGCTAATAAAACATCAACAGTACACATAAACATACAAAGAATTACAGTCCCTTTCTTGAAGAACCAAGCCTTTTTTTAAGGAAAGAACCCTTTCTTGATCGGAAGATTCGGAACAAACTGTTCCAGTCGACCCACTGCAGAAGGTCTTAAACAGAATGCACATTTAGAACTAAACTTATATCACAGTACAACACAAGAAGTCTAGATTTGTCGACCCATAGAATCAATTCTCTTCTGAATCAGAAGATCAAAGGGTTTTTACCTTACAGGGTTTTTCATCTTCTTGAGCAATGGGTGATGGGCCTGTGGAAGATTGGCCAATGTCATCGGGACTGGCTGCTGCGTTCACTGAAGAGAATCTGAAAGGAGTGCTACTTTTCAAGATTGAAATCGGAGTTAACAAGGGTTTCGCATGAAGCGTTCTGCGAAGCGGGAAGATGGCATCTGTGCGGGAGAGGTGATGATATTGAGGTGGAGTAGCAGCAGCAACCATTCCCTTAGAAAGAGAGAACGCCATTTTATTCCCTTGTTTATAAGTTCACCAAAGAAAGAGAGAAAAACTTCTCTTCTTTTAAGTTCAACTAGTATGTTGTCTATGCGAAGCATGGGTGCACCCATGATAGCACCCATGTGGTGGCACCTTAGCATTTTCCTATTTTACACCGTGCAAGTCTAGACCGGGTGAAACAAAACAGATCCTAACATGATTTATTCAGCCCAATTCGAATCCATATCTGATTAAACCCAAACTAGTTCGACATGAACTGATCGATTACATCTGGAGTCGATTAGATCGGAAACCGGTTACACTCAAAAACCTATTAGACCGAATATTGATCAAATTCAAAATAAATTAAACTCAAATCCAGACAAACCTAATAGTTCATTGGTTGATGTCTTTCTAAAAAAGATATTTGAATTATAAGTACAACTGATTTAATGTACGCATTTTTTACCCCATATTTTATCACTTAAACTAAGGTTGTTGTCTATTTTTCTAGAGAGTTTATATAATTCATAGTGACATTGTAACACACATTTAGGGCAGTAAATGGACAACCGAAAATTCGATTACCTCCGCATCTGTATCCGTTTATACGAAAAATATTTGTATCCGTTAAAAGAAGTTATGATCCGTATTCGATTAAGGATATCCAATTGGTAAACGGATATGGATCTGTTAATCATACATTTGATCCGTTTATAATCCACTCCGCATAGACATTCGTTTAAATAATCGTTTATCCGTATATTCAATCTGTTATATATCATTTTTCTAAATTTTTTATTATTATATTTTGTTTTTCTATTGACATCTCAAAGTATAAGACAATTTTATATGGAAAATATATGTGTAGACACATAAAAATATGTATGCGTATTGTGTATGTCTTTTTACCATATGGAGTTGTCGTAGAATATTATAAATTATTAAAAATAAGAAAAAATTACTCCGTAACAAATTACAATTGAATAAATAATTTTTTGACTTTAATTTAATTTCAAATTAAAGTATTTTTTAATTTAACTTAAAAAATTGGAAATGGATACAGATATCCAATATCTGACCGATATCCGATGGACGGGGATACGATTTTGATTTTTAGTATACCTCAAGATTTGTATCCAAATTCGATATTCGATAAAAAAGGGATACTGATCTGGTAATGGCACATCTAATCTAATTAATATCCATCTGCACCCTTATGACACATCAATGGATATACTAGCTCATTATTGCTGATGCTTGTATAAATAATTCCCTTTACACATAGGGGCGAGAGGCTACACACAAGACTTACATTAGGAACTCTAATACCAAGAGATCTCATCTGAAATTGGTATAAACCTGAATCGGTATGAACACAGACCGGTGTAACTCGAACCGAAATCGGAAAAAAATCAAACCAAACTTAACCCAAAACCAAACTAACCCGAACCAAACTGAACCAAACCAAACTGACCCAAACCAAAGAGACCCGAACTAAAAAGGTTTAAACCAGAACCAAATCGATTGACCCAATTGCCATGTCTACTTGCAACACACAAGATTGAAATTTTTGTTGATTCTGAATTTTTTTCAATGTAATATTTTTTCAAGAATAAAGAAAATATGTTTATGAGGATTTTAAATACCATAGAAAACAATGCTAAAGTAGAATACATATTTTTTTAGGATTGAAAATGTACCCGACAGTCTTTTTCAATTTCAATTTTTTTTGAAATATACTTTTGAGTATACAACATTTTGAATATAGTTGCAAAGGTTTTCATTGTCATTTAGATTCAATAGTTTTAATTTTGTCGTTGTCTTCACTTCTGAAAGAACATAAAGTTAATCACGAGTGAATACCAATTTCGTTAAAAATAATCCAACAAAAGATAATGTTTGACCTTAACTTTTGTTAATAGTCATAGCAAAATATAACACTATTGGAGATTGTCTTCTCTAGAACTTCAGGAAAAATTCGAGATCAGATGCTACCAAATTCTTTCAGGGTATGTAAACCTTGTCTTAAGCAGTATAACTCTCCAGTTTCTTTGGCACATATTGTAGCCGACCTTTCAATGATTTTTGGTGCCTCAGGAATCATTTTCACTCTTTGTTATTGTACACAAAATATCCTTGAAATTCTCCATACGTCGAATTTTATCCCGCATTATACTGCGTATTGGCAATCATCCGAGTTTCAACATTGAAAGTTTATCTATATTTTCTTCGATATCCTTAAGTATTTTTTGGTCTCTAAAGGTGACAAATTTCTACGAGATAGAAATTCAATCTCTAAACTTCTAACCACCTATGGTGTATATCAATAGATATGATGATCCAAGATGCCTCACACGCAGACATGTAATACTCCCTCCATCCTAAAACTAACTTCCCGGTTTGGCCGAAGGTGGTTTTTAAGAGAGTGTAAAAATTGAGTTGACTTTCCCAAAATGCCTCCTAAATCTTCTTTCTCCCTCTCAACACTGGACCGAAAGTAAACAAAAGTCAGTTGCCTTCTTTCTTGGTGTGTTCTTCTTTCAATACGCAGAGGCATATTCTTCAAACAACATTAGGTTTTAAAACAAAATAAAAAATCAAAATTACAACAAGATGAAGAATTCGAGAAAAAAACATATTCAAAAAGGAAGAGGAAGAGTTTGACAGAAGAGAGAAGGCAGATTTGGGGGATTTGCTGCATCTTCACTGAATTTAAAACGGAGTGGCGACAACGACTGTGGAGTGGCGCCGTCGCGACATTGGAGTGGCGACAGTGACCGCAGTCTCTCTGTGTGCGGCGACCGTTCCGATCTAAAACACACGGATGCATCTTATTTCAGACGGCATGGCTTACCTTCTCAGGGCGGTCTGATCGGCGATGGTGGAGTGAAGATGAGATCTATGTTGGAAGAAGAGAAACTATTACATCTAGATCTCAAGATAGAGAGAGAAAAACATTAGATCTAATTTTGAGGGGAGGGGAGGAAAGAGACGGAAGATGAGAGGGAGGTTGAGCTAGTGGAGAGAGGGATATAATAGACAATTCATACTCTTTTTTGAGAAGTGGGAAGATAATTTTAGGACGGAGGAAAAAGGGAAGTGGGAAGATAATTTTAAGACGGAGGGAATAACTATTAGTACTTTTGAAATTCATCATACATCACATTATCAACAGTGTCAGAGTTAGATTGTGTAACTGCAATAGTTATTCTATCCGAATCTTTATTGATGTTGTTAGAATATAAATAACTGTTCCCGGGCCACAACCACAAGCTTGAGCTTTTGGTTGGATTGATTCTTTGACATGGTATCAGAGCCTCTTTGACTAAGAGGTCGCGAGTTTGAAACTCAGTGCCACCTAGTTTAAAAAAAAATAAAGTTTCACGTGCAAGACTCGAAAAAGACTACGTCTGCACGTGAGGGGGCGTGTTAGAATATAAATAATTGTTCATGGGCCACAACCACACGCTTGAGCTTGCTTTTGGTTGAATTGGTTCTTTAACATGGTATCGGAGCCTCGTTGACTAAGAGGTCACGGGTTTGAAACTCAGCGCCACCCAGTTTTAAAAATTAAGGCTTCACGTGCAAAGCTCGAAAAAAGACTACGCCTGCACGTGAGGGGGCGTGTTAGAATATAAATAAATGTTCCTGGGTCACAACCACAAGCTTGAGCTTTTGGTTGAATTGATTCTTTAACAGATGTGAACTTAATACCTCATCAAGGGTTCTGGTTGTATGACACAATAAATCGATTATCCAACTTGGTGTTCTTTCTCATGCTAGTGATCTCCATATTTCCTCTTTTGTATTTCAAAAGTCATTATAGTATTATATTGTCTTATAAAAAAGATGGTTCAGAAAATATTTCTTACATCTACCGTTATCCAGACATGGAGATTTAGAATCATTTATGCCTCACGGACCATGTATCATCAATCAAATTTCATACTCACTAGTGTTAACTCTGTCTTTTTCACAGGCTCATATATTTTCTAAAATTTCGACATTCTATAAATATAATTTTATGTATTTTAAATTCCTAGGGACATAATATGTGTTATATGAATATTTCTTAACTCTAAGATATGTCTTTTTTATATAAAAATTATAGTTTAAGTATTGATGTACATGTACTATAAATTCTACAAGTATTTTATTTAAAAGTAGTAAAAGAGAATTGATCAAATGTTTTTAAAAAAATCATATAAAACTTTATTTTTTAAAACACAGATACAATTTATAACATATTTTTTTAAGATAATACAATTATGTAAACAAAATATGTTTTAAATTGGTGAAACATATATTAGTATGTTAATTTAAAAATAAAAGGTTTTATAAAAATAAAGGTTATTGAATGAAGTACTAATGAAAATGGTTTTAATTAATATAAAACTAAAATAAAAAATGGACTAATCAAATAATGATGCATCATTAGAGAATTTATATGTGGCATAATGTCTTGTCACCCTTCAATGAAACCAACTTTATTCTATTTACTTTGTTAAAAATATACGTAGTGGTAAAATAAACAACGTAATAAGATTAAAGTTTTGAAATAAAATTATTTTTAACATTAAAATCATTTTTATAATGTTCTTAAAATTTAAAGTTATTTTTGTTTGAAAAATTAACATATAATGCATATGTACGTCTCAAATTAACAATTTTTGTTTTTTCTGAAAAAAAGTAAATTTTTTTGAGAACTTCAAAAAAATGAGGAATAAAATTAGAAACAAAATAATACAAAAATAAAAATGAATATCATTTTTTGTACATCTCAATTCTAAGGACTTTTGTAGGCGTGTCCAAATTTTTGTTTGTATAAGATTTTTTTTGCGTATTTTAATTTTTTTTCATTTCATTTCTCCATATTTTTATTTTTTTATTCTAAGTTTTTTTTGAGCTTTTCAAAAAATTATTCTAAGTAACAAAAAGTGAAAATGTTTAATTTTATTCTGTATGTTAATTTTTTTATTTTTATTTTATTTCAAACACAGAATTTTAAAAATTTTAAAACATTATAAAAAATTGAAAATATATTTTAAAAAATTTCTAAGAAAAGGAAAAACGAATGTCCCCTCTGGTTTAGAAATTATGCTCCAATGCCCCCTCTTTGCCAGAAAATGACCGGAAAATGATCAGAGGGGATGCGAGTGCAACGTTTCTAAACTACAAAAACTTTAGAAATAAGTTTTGAAAACAGAAGGGGTATTAATACCAATTTTGCAAACTACAGGGGTACTGGAACTATTTGGCAGAATTAGAACATTTAAAATCTTCTAGTAAATCCATCTTAAAGATGCTCCACCAACCGTCGTGGGCTTTAATTTGTGGTGGAAGTAGACGGTGGAATCATAAATGGAATACTTTTAATTCGATCTTTGATTTGTATTCGAATTCGCATTATTTAAATTCAAATATTAATTTTGATTCGAATATTAAACAAATACAAATATAAATAGGAGTATATTCAATTTAGGTGATATTAAGGCCGTTGAGGTTGCCTCTGAATGTTTAAGTATTATACAGAGTATGAATGGTTAAGTCTTAGGCCCCATTTGGTACACGGAATTCAAACTATGGAATTGGAATTGAGGACTTCAATTATAATTCTGGTGTTTAGTAGCACAAAAATTATGTGGATTTAGAATTGATAGTGCAAAAAATGAATTGAATAGCAGAATTCAATTCTATGGAATTGAATCCCATGAAATTTCAATTCCAATTCCATCAATTCAATTCCTTATACCAAACGGACCCTTATCTGTCTGAATTGATGAAGCATTTGCTAGCTCTTTGGTTGAGATCTGCATATACCCATGGCATATCCCATTGTTCTTCGCCTCCGGTCTCCGTTCTCACTCACTTCCTCAGTTCTCTGCCCTCCTCTTCAAATTGAATCGACAAAATAGGTTATTGAATCGCAATCTCCATCTTCTCCGTTGAATCGCTCCTTTCTCTATCTTCTCCACCCTATCCTATTCCGGCTGCTTCTCAGACCGTCACGAGAATCGGCGGAAATCAAGTTCCGCAGTACGCTCTCCTTTCTCGATAGTTCATTCTACGGCACAGGTCTGGTAATTTTTAATTTTACTTTTTCAAAAAAAAAACACCTAATTTTTTTGCTAAAGGTTTCTTCTGCTAAATCAGTCTCTATTATTCAATAGTCTTTAAAAGTACATTGTTTGTACTTATCTCTATGCAAATAGTAGCACTAGAATATGGACTTTTAGTTGGTGCGTGGCTATCCAAAAGTCTCCAGCTTCTATATATTTGTTTGAACTGATCCTTCAATTTATTAATCAAATATACATACAGATTTTGTATATACACAATTATCAATGGAATAAACTGCTCCTGGTCCTGCTTGTATATATTTGCATCCACTGACCACTATGGCCATTGTATTTTTAGTTCAATTTTATTGCATCCCTGATGAAGTTTTTTCAGCTTAATACAATTGTTGCATCCCTAATTCTCCATGATGATTTGCGATGAACTGTATTTTTTGGGTATAATTGCATTTTGTAGTGTTTCTTGATGAAGGTTTTTTTAGTTTAATACAATTGCTGCATCCCTAATTCCGGTGATGATTTGTGATGAACTGTATGTTTTGGCTATAATTACATTTTGTAGTGTTTTACTCGTAAAATATTTAAAAAATTCAATTCTAAAAGGTAATACAGTTCGGTCTTTTCAGTCCATACCGGTCCGGTCCAAGGGTTTTCGGTCAGTCCAGTCTAAAAACGAACATTTATAGGTCCGGTCTTCGGTCCTAATTTTTTCCCATTTTGGTCTTCGGTCCGATTCGGTCTGGTCCTGGACCGATGAACACCCCTATCTCCGATACCGGGAAATGGAGAAGCACCGCCCTTCTTGTTATAGACATGCAGGTATCTGCCTCTTTAAGCTGTCATTATTCCTTTCCTTTTTTGTTTTATTTCCCTTGACCCCTTGTGATTTCCATTTATTTACTTTTTCTACAGAATGATTTCATACTACCAGGTGGCCCTTTGTGCGTCAGAGGCGGCAAAGCCATCGTCCCCGGTGTTATTAAGGCCGTTGAGGTTGCAAGAAGCCGTGGCATGCCTATTATTTGGGTACCCTCTAAATCAAACCTCTCTCAGATCTCAATTATTTTCTCTTGCTTTTCCTTAATTGCTTCCAAATTTGCATTTTTATCAGTGATTCATGAAAGTTTTTCTTGAGAAATTGTAATATGTGAATCTGTTGACTAATTACCCATGGCTAATCTATCTTCCTAGCGGAAATTGAGATGCCATTTGATTAGGTTTTACAATGTTGACAATGGGGTGTTTTTGCAAAAGAACAACAATTGCAAGTGTTTGGTATTGTATTATTTGAGAGAGCTTTTCTGTTCCAAAAATCTTGTTTACAAATTTATGGCTTCTGTTTTTGGATGTGTGCTTCATTTGGTACAGTGTATTCAATAACCTCAAATTTAAGGCTTCACTTATTCTATTTGACATCTTAGCTACTACATCTGTCCCAGACTATTTGTCCAGTTTTGACTTTTTTGGTCAACTATTTTCAACCTTTGACCTATAATTAAATAAAATATATATTGTATATTAATTAGATAAAATAATATTTTGAAAATTTTTTACATAATAAATCTAATAAAACTATTTTTGTATCAATATCTAATATCATTTTTATTTAATTTGAGGTCAAAATTGAAAAAGTAAAAAATAGACAAATACCCAGGGATGGAGGGAGTAGTATTTTGCCAATCACTAAGTTAATAATTGAATAACACAAATAAAAGTGACACTTCTACCTATGCCCTCTAATTTATTAAAAAATTAGCATCCCTCCGTATATTTTAAGTGCACTTTTATATAATTTGGTGCCAAAAAATAAATAAAGTCAGCTCATTCAGTTTTTCAAACTGCAATTTTGTGCAACAAACTTGTACACTACTACACTAACACCCACATGGCCACACACAAGGTTTTTGTTCCCAATGACGTACATTATGATGTCTAGTAGTGCATGCACGCACACAATATGAAGACGTGCAGACGATGTTTGTGAAAATAATGTTTTTTTTGTGGGTGCTGATGTACAAGTTTGTTATAGAAATATCATAATCCTTCTCTTTTTTCAACCAAATCTACCTTTACCAAGCAGGTTGTGCGTGAGCATGATCCATCCGGAAGAGATGTGGAGTTGTTTCGAAGAGACTTGTACTCCCCTGGGAAGCCAAAACCAACTACCAAGGGGAGTGTGGGTGCTGAACTCGTGGAAGGGCTTGTTGTCAAGGAAGGGGATTACAAGTTGGTAAAGACGCGTTTTAGCGCATTCTTTAACACAAACCTCCATTCATATCTTCAAACCAATGCGATTACCAGCTTAACCGTCACCGGTATTAATCAACTTCCATTTAGATTTTGTACATAGTTTTAGTTGAAGGATTAGAAACTTACTATATCACTCGCCATATAAGATATTGACTTCCTTTTAAGGTTCATATCCATTGTGCCCGTTTGGCAACACTTGAACCTTTAGCTTTAGTGTTTTGAAATAGTTATCTAACAACAACGTTTAGTGTTCTCAAAATGAATGTGTACCATTAAAAAATAATCCAAAATGCGAACTGAAAATGCTCCTCCCAAACAAGGTTTAATTTTTTTACTACTATTACTATATTACAATGTAGTATGTGTATACATACTTTCTCAACTTCATGAAGCACAAAGAATCAATGTCCCCATATTGGGATTCGAACATGTGACCTTCCATTTGGAATAGACACATTTATGCCGTTTGATCACAAGGCTTTTGGCAAAATCAGTTTAAAAATTTGACATATTTATGTTGGTGATTTTAGTGTCCTCGACTATATTGTGTAATTGGGTTTACTTAGATCAAACAAAAATTTGTATAGACGTTGTCAAACGAGTTAGGAGTTGTGGAGTATACGCTCGTTTAACAATAGTACAAATTCATGGTGGGGATTCGGGGACAGCAGTGCCTGGTAGGGTCCAAGGGGCAGAGCCCTTGGCCGGGATTTATTTTGGACATTATTGTTTTATGAAAAACCTTCAGATTTTCGTGAATAGAATCCAAAACGTTAAGAAATCGGACGTATGGATAAACGTCCATAATTGGCCCAAAACCGCAAGAACCTCTTCATGCAAACGTTTTCTTTTTTACGCGAACGTTGCTCATGGTTTTTCGTTTCTATAAATATAGATACGCGGGTATGGTCGAGGATTGATTTTCGATGTGCTTGTTCTGTCTAATCCGATTTAAAGTATATTGGTATACTCCAAAATTACTTTGATCTGAAAGTATTCTACGCGATTCGTTATAATCTTTTAAGTTGTTCATCTCGTTCTTCGTTCACAAACTCTTTGATGCTGCTTCGTAGTGTTCTTCCTCTTATAAAATGCCTACATTTTCTATTTTTCTACTTCTGCCAAGAACATGAGCTATCCTTTTGTTTATCTGTATTGAAGAATCTAAACTTTCTTACTCCTTGTTTAGGTGTCCAAACACCAAATTGTATAAGGCAGACAGTCTTTGATGCAGTGGCGTGGAATTATCAACCTGTAACTGTTATTGTTGATGCAACGGCTGCTGCAACATGTGAAGTACATGCTTGTATGTAAACAAATTTGTTCACCCTATGCCATCTTTGTTCCTAAGGGTACTTCCGAAAACAGCCTCTCTACTATACTTTTGGGACTATTTGTCTTATACTTTTTGCTTCCGTGTGTTTGCAGCAAACATATATGACATGAAAAATATTGAGGTGGCGACGCCCACGCTGGAAGAATGGTGTGAAGGATCCGAATGCTAACTTGGCATTGCAACTTCGTGCATGTCTTTGTATCTCATGCTATATAAATACAACTTGTTAGATAGTGTCATTGTATCCACCTAATGGTGTAAGTCAACCTTTAGATGAAGACAAAGTAGGATGTCGTACGTTGGCGAGGAATCTCTCTTGAGGTCTTGGGGTTCTTTTTCCTCTCCATTGTGATCCCAAAAAAAAACCACTTGTCAGATTCACTTGTTTTCCTTTGTTGGTAAAACACAATTTCTCTTAAAGTTCCCTTCTGTGTGGGAATTGTTGTAAGTTGTAATGTATACATCAAAGCAGAAATTAAACTGCATATTTCTATGAGAACAATTATTTGTGTATTTTTACTTTTCATATGAATTGAATGAACAAAACTAGTTTATTCGTCCAAAAGAATACTTCATAATTTGAATTTTACTACATTTAAAAAAGTGTTGGCAAAATGAAATTATATATTTACAAGAGAGAAATTCCTATCTATTTTGTTAAAAAGGGAAATAAAATATTTGAGTTAGTAACATAGTTTTTGTTTTGCATTTGACAAATCTATACTTTATTTAAAAAGAGGTGAATTTTTTTCCGCCCAAACGTGAGAGGATTAAATGGGAAGTTTTGTGCATGTTACCCCATTACATTTATTCTAAGCATTAATATTGGTAAGTATTACTTATTAAGTACTTAATAAGTACTATATTGCCATTTTTTGATTTGGAGAATATAAAAAATGTCAAAGTAATATATAGAAAGTGTGTGTTATTCGAGTAACATGTGAGTAAGTATTAATATTGGTAAGAATTAATTAAAAATTATTATGTTTTCATTTTTTAGTTGGGAGAATACAAAAAACATATAAAGTGTATTTCTATGTTTCCATTTTTATAAAAATGTTAGGCGGATTATTATTTCTAATCTAAATACGAAAATAAAAAAATTTACAAAATCCAGAATCAGTAAAGAAATTAAATGTTTTCTACATACTGGTAAGCATCAATTAATAATTACCGTGTTTCCATTTTTATTGGGTTAATACAAAAAATATATATTGCATATTTCTATGTTTTCATTTTCATGAAAAGGCTAGCATGATTACTATTTCTAATCTAAATACTCCCTCCGTCCACAAATAAAGTTCTCATTGCGCGTTACGATGTTTGACTGAAATTATTTTCAAACCATTTTATATGAAATATGGTATGCAATTAAAAAATAGAAATTTCATATTTAAAAACTACATGAAAAGATCTACAAAACTAGAGGTGACATGACTATATTATTTTATCAAACTAGATGTGAATAAAGTTTGATCCTGTGAATAGTGAACGGGAACTTTATTTGTGGACGGAGGGAGTATGAAAATAAAAAAATTACATATTGGTAAGCATTAATTAATAATTACTATGTTTCCATTTTTTGTTGGGAGAATATAAAAAATATATATTACGTATTTCTATGTTTCCATTTTTACTAAAAGGCTAGCTTAATTACTATTTCTAATCTAAATACGAAAATAAAAAAAACAATATTTAAAAAGTTTAAAAATCAATAAATAAATTAAAATTTTCATACATATTGGTAATCATTAATTAATAATTAATATGTTTCAATTTTTTAGTTGGGAGAATACAAAAAAATGAGAAATGCTAGGTTCACAAATCAAATGGTCACAAAGTTTACAAACTTACCATTTATGGAGTTCATTAAACAAATAAAGTAGTCTAGAATAATTTTTAAAAAATAATACAAATCACAAATAATAAGTTTGTGAAATTTCTGATTAGTTTGTTTGTGAACCTAACATTTCTCATTAAAATATATTACATAGGCATTAATTTTGGTAAGCATTAATTAACAATTTTTTTTTAAAAAGAATATAAATCACAAATAATTTACTAACGTAAATATAATTTACTAACGTAAATATGATGTTAATATAATTTACTAGACATCAATTTGGTAGTCATTTGTTGAAACACGGGTTTATCACGTTTTCGTACTAAAGCCGTGTTCGTTGTTATGACAGGTTTTGATAATGCCAAACCGCCGTGAACGAGACAAGTCATTGAATATACAAGGTGAGAACCAAAGATGAGAAGAAAGAGAACAAGGGCCAAAAGAAGACCAAGAACGAAGACCGTAGTCTTAGTGTCGTTGAGTCGGTCACAATTGTGATCAAGACCGACCCAATCTTCACACCTTGGCTCTTTAGGCTAAAATTCTTTTCATTGCATTTCACATCATAAAAATTTTTTTCAACCATGTTTAAAACATTAAAAACACTTGGTGTTTGCCCAAACCAAAAACCAAGCCATCCGGCGTTCGGGTTTCAGAAACTGGCGTTCGGCATTCGGTTTTCGGCGTTGGTTTTTGGCGTCCGAACTAATCAAGTGGTTTTCGAATTTTTATGATTGGTTTTTACTTCTGGGCACATTTAAATAGTTTTCCATAAAAAACACTTCAAAAACCACCTTTCGTTTTTTGTCGTTTGATAAAAACAATGCGAAACGGCATAAACTTGGCTAGCCGTAGTTTTTACTTAAATGAAGTGGTTGTCAAGCCTTTTTGTGTAGGAATTGTTTTTTAATGCATTTAAATGGTTCTCCAATCAAAACATAATGAAAACCACCTTTTGGTTTTGTCTTTTGGTAAAAACCACCCGTGTACGGCATTGACTTGGTCATCCGTGGGTTTTACCTTAACGACGTGGTTTTCAACATACAAAGCTTATTTTGACATCAAAATACATTAAATAAGTGTTTTAAACACTTAGTTTTTACTTTGGAGAACTTTGCATTTTTCGGTCGGATTTCAGTCCCGGTCGGCTAAGCCATGGTTCTGGACTAGCCATCTACCCAGCGATGGTAGATTTCACCCATGCATGGGAAAGCGATCCCGGGATTCCAGAATCATTTCACCCAGCGATGGGAGATATTACCCATCGATGGGTAAGCAGCCTTCAGCCCAATTGAATTCCAAAACCATGCCAAACAGCGATGGGAAGCTCTACCCATCGCTGTTCAAGCCTTGGTCCAACATTATCACAAGGCAGAATGCCCTTACCCAGCGATGGGAAGCTTTACCCATCGATGGAAACCCAGCGATGGGAAGGCATGACCGTTGTGAGTCATTTAAGGCTGATTCTTTCCTTGTTTGAAAGTCAACTTCCCACCCAGCGATGGGAAGCATTTACCCATCGATGGGTAGGTGACCGTTGGCTTCAAAACTGAAGGAAAATTGGCTTACCAGCGATGGGTAAGTCCAAACATCGCTGGGATAGCCAATATCATGCAGATCCACATTTCAATCAATCTCATAAATCAAGCCAATCATCCCTTTAATGTCTTGGTCCGTTGGAGCCTACTTTGACACTATAAAAAGGGGTGTTTGGGTCTGCTTTTCTCATGAATTCACTTCACTTTATTCATATTATCATTGCATCCAAACAACATTATTTTCCATAGCTTTCTAGAGCTAATTTGTGAAGTTTGAGTTGTTCTTGAGCGTATATAGTTTACTCAACATCTACTCTTAAAGAGAGTCTTGTTCTTGAGTGTTCTTAGTGTTGTAAACACGTTTAGGGAAGCTTGTTTCCCTTGGTTGTACGAAGGAAAGGTATTTTCCTTCGGGTTGAAGTCTTGGAGTGCGGTATCTCCGAGCAAGTGTATTGAGGCTCGTGGGACTCGAGTTCTCAAGTTGTAACGATTTGTTAAGCACCCGTAAGCTTAACGGAAGTAGTGTAGCTCGAGAGAGTCTCTCGGGAGACTGGACTAGCCACACGTTGTGGTGAACCAGTATAAATCTTTGTGTGCTCCCTTTACTCCTTTTTATTCCGCTCTTTACTTTATCCCTGCGATTTTTATTCCGCGAACATTTATAAACATTATCGTGCCTCACTATTCACCCCCCCTCTAGTGAAGGGCACTTATTCTAATAATTGGTATCAGAGCCTAACTCTCTACAAGCCTTAACTGGTTGAGAGAACGATCTATATTTTCTTGTTGAGAATGTCGTATGCAGGATTAAGCGAAGGACACTCCACTGTTAGACCTCCACTCTTCGATAGAACAAACTACACATATTGGAAGGAAAGAATGAGGATTTACATTCGGTCAATCAACTTCCAACTGTGGTTAATCATCAAAAACGGTGAGACGATGCCAATGAAAAAGGTTGGTGAAACGACCATCCCAAAGACGGAGGAAGAATATGATGTTGAAGACATCAAAAAGGTAGAAGCTTTTGAAAAAGCTAAACACATGATTTTTTGTGCAATTAACCCGGATGACTACCGGAAAATTTCTTCTTGCTCCACCGCAAAAGAAATGTGGGATAAGCTTGAAGTGACATACGAAGGTACACGTTGTGGTGAACCAGTATAAATCTTGGTATGCTCCCTTTACTCCTTTTTATTCCGCTCTTTACTTTATCCCTGCGATTTTTATTCCGCGAAAATTTATAAATATTATCCTGCCTCATTATTCACTCCCCTCTAGTGCAGGGCACTTATTCTAACAATTATTTTTGTGTTATCCGCTTAAGCAATATCAGAACACATCACTAGACATAATGTTGATGTCAAATCATACTTTTAGCCTTTAAATTAACACCAACACGGAAGAAAATAAAAAAGGAGCATTTGTGGAAAGGTACCCTTAAAAAAAGGACTACCGTGGTAATATTTGCTAATAAAGGACTAAATATGGAAACCCCCCTCTTATAAAGAATCAATTATGGAATTTACTCTTTACTTTATTGTGATTTATTTTAAACGCTATTCACCCTCCCTATAGAGTTGTTATTTATCCTAAAAATTATTAGTGAAGTAAGTGGACCCATGAGACATCTTCAATCAATGCAAGAAACCATAAACACACCTTCCGTCCATCATCTCTACACATGCATCGGTTGTAAGGGCATATCACCAGCATGTTCACAATTTTGCATTAACATTGTTATCTTTGAATTGAGGTAGCTTTTGAATTCATTGTTTCGCTCATCTGATGCAAATCTTGGTGGTTGTTGCAAAGCCCGACAACATCGATAACAAGTTGGGTACCAGTAGCTATGTGAGATTTCACCAGATATGTCAATGGGTGGTGATAGCCTGCCTCAACAACGGTGTAGATTTTTTCACTTTCCTCTTTTTGTTTTGATTCTTCACAAAATTCCAGGTCTCTTCCAAAGGCCAAGATGTTGTGAGATTCCTACGACGACAATAGCAAATATAGTAGTGGTGGCGGTGATTTTCTAGCATAGATGCCGACAGACTTTGACAACAACCGATTCTGATATCTTGGAGAGGTGGGTGGTAAAAGACAACACCGAACGGAAGCAGAACTATCACTAGCACCAAGCCCCAACCTGGTCCATATGATCATCTCCCTCTCAAGCACAACGTTCTAGCAGACCACTAGGGTTGGTCAGCCACAAAGTGGTAGCGGTTGGCAACGAGGCACATCAGGGTGGTGGCGGCCGGTCTACGAAGCAAGATGATGATGTAATTGTCCCCGACAACCAAAAATGAACTGCGGCAACAATCCCCAAAAACTTGTGGGAGTGAAAATCGTAAATTTGATTCTTGGCATTGGTGGCCTACAACGACAAGTTCGTCAAATTGGGCAGCGGTGATGTTCGTAACCACCTCTAGCGGCGATGTCAGGCCCTAGCATGGATGGATGGCCACAGAAGACTTCAATGGCGGTGTTGATCATGTGAAATTTCGTGGCGGCGTTGAACGAGCGAAATCTAGAGGCATCGCTCGTTTGATTTCAACGCTAGCCTCACATGCTCTAAGCACAGGTAGCAACGAATAAGCTGCTATGGAGGATCTCATCGTCGGCCGAGATAGGAAGAATATATTTAAGCCATCTATATCTTCTTCTTTTGATTCCTTCTTCTCGCAACCTCTTTATTTATTTTTTTGAAAACTCATTTCGCAACCTCTGTATTGGCTTTCCATCTTTTTTTGCCATGGGGAGAAAGGGGGGAAAATGAATATTGTTCTCGTTCACATGGGTTTGAAGTTCTTTTCCTTAGAGTTCTACACCTCTCATTTTTTACTTGAGCCAATGAAATTTCAATTGCACCTTCTTTGCACATGGATTGAACTCTCCCTCTTGCAATTGAGCAAGATAGATTGCCAGAAAAAATCATAGGGTTTCGCTCTGTCCCACGGGTGGCACCAAAATGATGGTGTAAGTTATCTCGATCGGAATATCATTCTTAACAGTGCAAGAACGATAAACTAGTGTAACAAAACACACCAAATTTACAAACACATGGATTTTGACGTGGAAACCCAATCGGGAGGAAACCACGGGCCTTTTTGGCGGTGTCTTGCTAATGGAGGATTTTAGTTGATATTAGGGGTTGTACATGATACATAATTTAAGCATAGAAGCCATTTGTGATGGAGCAATAAGCTCAATGAAGAAGAAAATACAAACACTATATGGGAAGATAGTAGTGGGCACAAGAGAGTGGTGAGAGGAGAGAGGCATCCTCAATATTGAAGGCAATTCCTTCTTTTATATGGAAGGAGAGAAGCATCTTCCGAAATATTTTATTATTCCCCCTCTTAATTTAACAGGCTTGATCAGACTAATCTTCATAAATAATTGGGAAATTTAGACCGGACCAAGTATTATTTCCCATAAAAAATGATTATGTTTATGACCATTTAATATAATGGACAAAAGATAGAAATAATGATATTGGTCTTTTTGAGTCATTATTTAAAGAATTTTGCTTTATAAGGAATTCCATCAAAATAAACATCATCTCCTCCGGCTCCCAAGACAAAAAATGGTTTTAAAGGGATAGTCAGTGATCTCTTGGCGAAAAAGGTAAACGTAGCTCTCCCTCGATGAGTAGATGTCATACAAATGTTAATTCACAGAATGAACTTATGACGTATCAAGGGGTCCCATGCGACTACGATGGAGACAACGATAGCGAGTTCGACATCCTCGAATGGTGGAAGTAGAATGAACACGTGTTTTTGTCACTTGCAATGCTAGTCAGAGAAGTGTTGTCTATGCCGGTTTCAACTGTAGCTGTGGAACAAGAGTTCAGTTTTAGCGGCAATATTCTATCCGACTACCGAAGTTGCCTTAGCTTTGAATCTTTTAAGACACTTGTTTGCAAACGAGATTGGCTATCAGGAAGACGTCGAGCTCAAGAGTCAGATTACGACATGACACACAAAATTACATGGATGCAACCATAGATAGAAGTGGTACTTCTGATGAATAAATTTGTATTTTTATTTTAAATTGTAATTAGCTAGTTTATTTGGGTGAGTGATTTTTAAGCTCCTTCGAGGATTTTTAGGATTCTTTACCTCGTCACTTTTTTTGAACCGTCAGGATATTAAATGTAGTTGTACTATTCAATTTTCATTATTTAAATCGGCTAGCTTCAATGGCCACTCATTTTGAGTTGCAACGAAAGCCACTTCCACTCTTCAATACTCAATTCATAAAATTGATTATTCCTGCCCCCTTAACCCTCTTTGTAAACACCCTGACCAAGTCCCGAACCTAACCCATCCCCCCACCCATATATGTCAATTGCACCCTGCAAGTTTAGTTGACTTTAAAGTCAAAATTTACTTTAAAGTCAACTAAACTTGCGGGGTGTAATTGACATATATGGGTGGGGGATGGGTTGGGGTCGGGACTGAACGGGGGGTTTACCGGGGTGGAAGTAATCATTAATTTTACGAACAAAGAACTATAAGTATCTGTAATAAGATGAGAATGGAAAGAGCTCAGAAGGATTGATAGTACTACTCATACCAACAAGGTGCATCTCCAAAGTTAAGTGTGCTTGACCTGGAGCAATTTTTGGATGGGTGACCCTTGGAAAGTTTTCCTTGGGCGTGCACGAGTGAGGACAAAGTGTGCGGGAGAGACTAGTGTTGGTTTGTGTGGCCATTCTACAATTCTATGGGCGGACACTTATAGCCAGGGTAGGGGCCGGGGTGTTACAATCCGAGTCGGAGCAGTGACTTCTGTTGCCACTAAAAGTAGTGGCCATGGAACTGGCCCATAAATCAGCTAGGTTCCTTGGCCACTCATTTTGAGTGGCCTAAAAACTACATCATTAGAAGTTAGAATTTATGAAAACTTATAAATTTGTTTTACATCTCAATTGACTCAATCATATAAAAAAATTGAACAGCCGAACCGACCCATAACTGGTACCGGAACTGCTAGTTCTGGAACTGGTTATGGAACCAGGACATCCGACACCGGTAAGGTCACATATGGTGGCGGTAACAGAACCGGCGATTCCAGAATCGGAAACGTACCAAAACCTTATCGTGTGACCTAAAAGACTAATTATGGAACAATTTTTAATGCCCTAAAAATATGCCTATCAGAATTAATTAATTGATAATTAATTAATTTTTGAGAAGGACCTTAAATAAGTAATTTAAAAAGTTTGTCAATAAATAATGAAAATTATATCGTTATGTAGAATTTGACTGTATGATTCCAATGGCTCAATGGGATTTCAATTCGAAGAAAGTTGGATGAAAAAGTGTACGCCGACTGGACCAAAATTAATCCTATTATACGAAAATTTAGAATGACAAATATAAACGAGAAAAACACGACAACAGATTTAACGTGGTTCACCAACGTTGTGTTGGCTAGTCCACGGGGAAGAGGGGGAGCAATTTTATTTCAGATGGAGAGGCAAAAAACAGAATACAACATAGGGTTTGTAGTAGCACCCATATAAATAGTGCTTGGCTAAACCCTAACTGACTCTGGCCCAAAACTACAGAATTAACAGATAATTAGAAGACCAATTAGAAAGGGATTCGGTCATCTCAGGATTTGGATCTCTCGAGATTTGGATTTCTCAACTTCTCCGGAATTCGGATTTCTCGGAAGTCGGACTTCTCCGGATTCGGACCTCTCCAGATCCGGAGCTGTAACGGGTCAGATTCAAGGCATTAAAACAAATCTCCACCTTGACTTGAATTCTCCATACATATTTTTCAGACGCACTATGGTTGTGCCAGGCCTCCCCCTCTTCCTCAGAATTGCCCCGCAGGGCATCTAACAGCTTCTGATATTGAGCAAGTCCAAACAGTGTTGAAAATTGCTTTGCGGAACCGGCTTTGTGAACATATCAGCAGGATTATCAGCAGTTCCTACTTTCTTCACTTGGATTCTCCTCTCACTCCTCAGGAAATGATACCTCACGTCAATATGCTTGGTTCTCTCATGATGGACTTGATCCTTGGCTAGGCAAATTGGGCTCAAGTTGCCACAATACACTGTGGCCTTATCATGATGCAGACCAAGATCACTAACCAGCCCTTTTAACCAAATTCCCTCCTTTGCAGCTTCTGTCAAGGCTATGTACTCTGCTTCTGTAGTTGACAAAGTCATTGTTGGTTGCAAAGTTGCCTTCCAGCTAACAACAGAACCTCCAAGAGTAAACACATAGCGAGTCATCGATCTCCTCGTGTCAACATCTCCAGCATAGTCAGAATAAAAAAATCTTGTAACCAAACACTGAGTATCACCTCCATAAATGAGACCAACGTCAGATGTACCCCTAAGGTACCGGAAAATCCTCTTCACAACCCGCCAGTGTTCTCTCCCTGGTTGTCCCATGAATTTGCTAACTACACTCACTACATGTGCTAAATCTGGCCTTGTACAGACCATAGCATACATCAAACTTCCCACAGCACTAACATAAGGGACTCGTGACATATACTGTTTCTCTTCTTCTGACTGTGAAGTGAACATGGCAGTGAGATGGATATTGGCAGCACTGGGGGTGTCAATAGGCTTAGATGAAGACATGCCAAACCTCGTCAAGACCTTCTGAATGTAACCTCTTTGTGACAAGAAAAGTTTCCTTTTCTCTCTTTATCTAATGATCTCCATCCCTAAAATCTTCCAAGCGGCTCCCAGATCCTTCATCTCAAACTCAGCACTAAGCAAACCCTTTAGCTTCTGGACGTCATACTTCTGCTTTGCAGCAATCAACATATCATCTACATAAAGCACCAGGTAGATTAATTAAACATCTTTGAGCCTATTGTAGTAGACACAACAATCATATGAGCTCCGAGTGTAACCCAACTTCACCATATAGCTGTCAAATCTTTTGTACCACTGCCTTAGGGACTGCTTAAGTCCGTATAAGGACTTCTTCAACTTGCAAACGTGACTTTCCTTCCCTGGAACTTGGAAACCATCCGGCTGAGTCATGTATATCTCTTCCTCCAACTCCCCATGTAGAAAGGCTGTCTTCACATCAAGTTGTTCGAGCTCCAGATTTTGATGTGCAACTATCGCTAGTAGCACGCAGATGGAAGTGTGTCTGACCACAGGTGAGAAGATCTCATTGTAGTCCACTCCCTCTATTTGGTTGAAACCTCTCGCAACGACCCTGGCTTTATACTTGACCCCTTCTCCTGGTGATATCCCTTCCTTCTTCTTGAAAACCCATTTGCAAGTAATAATCTTTCTCCCCGGAGGCTGTATGACAAGATCCCATGTTTGATTCTTATGCAAAGACTCCATCTCATCTCCCATCGCGGCTAACCATTTTTCAGAATCAGGACTTAAAACAGCTTCTCTGTAAGTCGATGGTTCAGAAGTATCGACCTCTTCAGCAACCTGCAGTGCATAACCCACCATGTCCTCAAAATCATACCTCGTAGGTGGCCGAATTCCAACCTTTCTTGGTCGATCTTGAGCTATACTACGATGGGTATCTGATGGCATAGACTCTGGAAAATCAGTTTCTGACTGTGGTTCTTGATTCTCCTCTTCAGGTTCTTTCATATCACTCTCGTTCTGAATGACTTGAAGCTCCACCTGTTTATCAAGACTATCAATTTCTGTCATAGTTATAGGCTTCACAATGGTTCTAAACAGAGAACTTTCATCAAAGACAACGTTTTTGCTCAGAATAACCCTCTTTTCTGCCGGAGACCAGATTCTAAAACCTTTCACTCCATCTCCGTAGCCCACAAATACTCCCTTTTTAGCTCGTGGTTCTAGCTTACATTCACTAACATGATAGTAAGCTGTACAGCCAAAAGCTCTCAAGTTTGAATAATCTACAGCTTTTCCTAACCACATCTCCATAGGTGTCTTGCACTGTATTCCTGTATGTGGTCCACAGGTAGTCAGGTAGCAAGCTGTACTAAGCGCTTCTGCCCAGAACCTTCTATCTAGCCCAGCATTAGAGAGCATGCACCTTGCTTTCTCCAGAAGTTTTTGATTCATCCGCTCAGCTTCACCGCTCTGTTCTGGTGTATTTCTGACTGTACAATGTCAAGCAATCCCTTCATCCTTACAGAATTGATCAAATTCAAACCAACAAAATTCCAGCCCATTATTAGTTCGTAACCTCTTGATCTTTTTCCCTGTTTGATTTTCCATCAATGTTTTCCACTCCTTGAACTTCTGGAGAGCTTCACTTTTATGCTTCATCATGTACACCCAAGTCATCCTTGAGTAATCATCAATAATTGACACAAAAAATCTGCATCCTCCCAAAGACTCAACTCGGCATGGACCCCAGCAATCAGAATGGATGTAATCAAGTGTGCCTTTTATTCTATGAATGGCCTTTGGAAACTTGTTACGATGTAATTTTCCAAAAACACAATGTTCACAGAACTCTAGACTCTTTACCTTATAACCAGCAAGAAGATCCTCCTTTGACAGAATTTGCATCCCTTTTTCACCCATATGACCAAGTCTCATGTGCCACAACTTGGTCATATCTCCCTCTTTAACTTCTGATGATGCAATATGGACTGAACCTATAACCGTGGAACCTTGTAGAAAATACAAAGTACCCCGCATGACACCTTTCAGAATCAGATTTGAACCCTTCCATATGCGCAAAACACCATCTTTTCCTGGCCAACTGAACCCCCTGCTGTCCAAAAGACAGAGATATCAGGTTCTTTGTCATCAATGGTACGTGCCTGACCTCGTTCAATGTGCATAAGCTACCATCATTTATCCTTATCTTGATCGAGCCTGTCTCAACCACCATGTAGATAGAATTGTTGGCCATCGAGATGCTCCCTCCGTCTACCTGCTCATAGGTCGTGAACCACTCTCTCATTGGACAGATATGGTAGGATGCCCCAGAATCTAGAACCCACACATCTGAGTGATGAGTACTTTCATCAGCAACTAAGGCAATGTCTTTTTCGGATTTCTTCTTCTTCTTCGGACAATCAAACTTCCAATGCCCCTTTTTCGGATTTCTCTCCTTCTTCTTTCCGCCGTATTTCTTTCTCTTTCCGGTACTGGTGAATAGGCCAGAAGGTTGTACATCTGTACTCGTGCCGTTAGCCTTATGCCGCAATTCCCTGCTATGAAGCGCCGATCTAACTTCTTCGAGAGACACAAGATCTTTCCCAACAATGAACGATTGAACAAAATTCTCAAACGATATTGGGAGAGATACCAACAGAATCAGGGCAGCATCTTCATCCTCGATCTTCACATCGATATTACGCAATTCTAATAAAAAAGTATTTAATTGCTCTAAATGTTCCTTGAGTGGTGTACCTTTAGCCATTCGTAAACCGAATAGACGTTGTTTCAGAAGTAGCTTGTTGGTTAAAGATTTCATCATGTAAAGACTCTCCAACTTTAACCACAAGCCAGCAGCAGTCTCCTCATCTAAGACCTCCGTGATAACGTCATCTAACAGACACAGCATGATCGTCGAGTGCGCCTTCTCTTCAAGTGTTGCCATCTCAGAAGTAGCAACGGCGATTTTGTCTTTCGACAAAGGCACCCAGAAGCCTTGTTGTTTCAACAAAGCCCGCATCTTGATCTGCCATAAATTGAAATTGTTCCTCCCTGTGAATTTGTCGATTTTCACGTTCAAAGCAGACATCTCAAAATTCTCCAAGAACACTGATTAACCTGAAGGCTCTGATACCAGTTTGTTATACGGAAATCGAGAATGAAAAATATAAACGAGAAAAGCACGACAATAGATTTAACGTGGTTCACCAACGTTGTGTTGGCTAGTCCATGGGGGAGAGGGGGAGCAGTTTTATTTTGGATGGAGAGGCAAAAAATAGAATACAACATAGGGTTTGTAGTAGCACCCATATAAATAGTGCTTGGCTAAACCCTAACAGACTTGTGCCCCAAACTACAGAATTAACAGACAATTAGAAGCCCAATTAGAAAGGGATTCGGTCATATCAGGATTTGGATCTCTCGAGATTCGGATTTCTCGACTTCTCCGGAATTCGGATTTCTCGGAAGTCGGACTTCTCCGGATTCGGACCTCTCCGGATCCGGAGTTGTAACGGGTCAGATTCAAGGAATTACAACAAGTCCCAATCAAGGACTTGCGTTTAGAATTGGAGGAATCCGTCAGTCGCTCCACTGAGATGCCAAAACAATGTTAAGGAGGTCATCTTCCATGGCTTCTTCTCACTCCTCTTTCCTATATAAACTCTCCAATTGTTCATCATTTTACACAATTCTTCTTCCAAAAGAGAGCCTTGAGTGTGGAGAGTGAAGTTGTGTTGTCTAGAGAGTTTCCCGTCACCGGAGCTAGCCACAATCCTCACCAGAAGTTTCGCCGGAAATTATCTAAAACCTTCGTTAAGCCCGTAGATATATCTAGTGACTAGAATGTTTGTATAGATTGTTTCTACGTTCATAAACGGTAGTTTGGTTGAGTTTTGTGTTTGACATGTTTGAAGAACCAAGAATCATAAACCATTAAATTGTTGTTAAAACTATGAATGGATGACTCTAAAATGATCTCTGAACATTGGATAACATTCCTATATAATTTAATTAAAGTGGTGAGTAAAATGATATTTTTCGAAAATGGACTGAAGAAGAAGACGATGAACAGAAGACATTAATCAATTAACTCATTCTGTTTAATCGATTAATAGATTAATTCATGTTGATTAATAGATTACTTCATAGTTGATTAAAAGATTAATTCATGGTTGATTAATAGATTAATTCATAGTTGATTAATAAATTAAATTATGTTAATCGATTAAGGCATTCTGATTTAATCGGTTAATAGATATTAATCGATTATTGTATCCTACATAATCGATTATCTCTCTGTTCCACCGAAACATTTGAAGACATAAGCGATTAATTGATTCATCATCTCCGTTTAATCGATTATTTCATGCAGAAAACTTATTTTAAAACGTATTCTTGACATCAAACAAATATGATCAATATGGAAATGATTTCTGGAAATAAAAATGATGTTTTAACAATTCAAATAACCTTATATGATGCATGAAGGTAAAGTAGAGTGTTAACATTTGAAACTATGCCGCTACTTGCTATTGGATGTTATGTTAATTGATAACTATGATGAATGATTATTATGGATGATTATGAATGATGAGTCTATTGATTAAAATGATTGTTAAAGATTGAACCATAAATAAAATGAATACATTGATGATTATGAAATGATTTGTATTGTTAAAGATATCTAGAAGAACTTTAAGATATATCCATTTGGAATTTATAATGATTATTAAGGATACCTAGAAGAACTCTAAGATGTATTGATTTTGGTTTTTAAGACTATCTAGATGACCTCTAAGATAGCTTAGAAATAGGCCTTGCGGGTATAATTTTGAATATTCAGTGGCCTGGGTTAAAACGTACGTACGGGATCTACAAACCAAATTTGAGGATCACTCGTTTGGGGATACCACCCAACCCGACAGTGAGCATTCCGCTGTTTGGTTTCTGGTTGGCCTTAAGCAAAGGTAAGTTTTATCTTAAATTAGTCCTAGATTGAGGATTGGATAAAAGTATCTTACACTAGAATATAGTTTAAGACTTAGTTAGAAATATCTTAAACTAGAATTTGTTTGAGGGTTAGTAAATATGAAAGAGATTGGCCTAAGACTAAGAATAGTTTACGGATATTGTTGAATGACAAATGTTATATATGAATGATGAATATTAATGATGAATGTTGAGTATGAACATTAATGTTGAATAATGAATAATAAAAAATGAATATCGATTATTGATAATCTAAACTGAACATTATGTGCATGATATCAAATGATTTGATTATCAATTGAAATTCAATTTATATGGATGTTCAATGCATTATATATGATTACTCAGCTTCAACGCTGAGCGTGTAGTATGTTTTATTTGCTACACGCAGGTAAACAAAAAGAATGAACCGATGAATCTCTGGAGGCAGATGGAGCGAGAGGGTCGGAATGGATGTATGGATTTGAATTACTGTTTTAAAGGACATGAATTTGTTATATTTGTAATTGTGATTTATTGAGCTTCCGCGACTTTAAATACTCCGTTATTATTTTAAATAAGTTATTATGAAATAAAGTTTTAGATGTTTGAAATATTTTTAAATGTTTACGAATACCAAGTTTATACTTTAGTCCGAAAGGGGTTGTAGACCTGGACGGATTAGGGTGTTACACAATTTATTAAAACGAAAGACTAGTATCTTAAAATTGAAGACTAAATATGAAAACTCACTAATTATTTTAATCACCTTTTATTAAAACGATTCAAAATTAGGACTCGTTTTCTTTACATGATATGATTGGTATAAGGTTTGATCTGATTATAGTTATATTTAAAGATATATTTAATCTAATTTGGTATGGTATGATCTGATTGTAGTTATACTCAAAGTTGTTTCTAAATTGATATGATCTAATTCTAATACAAATAAGTAATAAGATTAAGTTGAAAGTTACAAACTCTCAGAGCCCGTTTAGTGGGCGTAGAACTATAGAAGATATGAGTTTTCATATCTCCTGATATCAAGTTTTTTTAGGTTTGGTGTGATATAAAAATAATTTAAATTCGATATAATCACATATCACAAATTTTCAAAATAAAGAATTTAGATATATCTTCTGAATTTGAGAGATATTTATATAGAGATTTGATATCTCTCAAGTATCAAGTATCTCCGCCTGCCACCAACTACCACTACAACCACTCACTCCTACTAATCACTAATTAAATCATAATTTTAAATTTATTCAAAATACTTTATTTCAAGTTTCAAAAACTCAAACTCATACATTTCAAAATCAAGGTTCAAGGGTATTGTGAAGAAAATCAAAATTTTAACGCTTGCCTGGAATGGCGCCCCTTCTGGGAGGGAAGACGAAGATTCCTAATATATTTTCCCCAAGATTTCCCGTTCGCCATGGCCTCATCGTCAGCCGCCGCTCTTGAGATTATCGACGACGACGATGTAAACTGTTTCTTGAAACCCTCATTCTTTCTTCTCCAAACACTTCAATTTCTATCTCTAAATCTTACTTTTTCATTATTCAGGAATTTGACTGGGACGCAGCTGTGAGAGAGATCGATGTGGCTTGTGAGGCCAATGGCGTCGCCCTTCCCGTCAACGGGGCATTCCCTTCGTCTTCTGATGGAGTTGCGACTTCGACTTCGACTTCCATCCCAAATAGGAAAACGCTCAAAACCCCCAATGGTTGTGGCCTTGCCTCTGGGAAGCAGTCGACTCTTGATATGTTTATGGGATTTCCGCCTAAGGCTAAGAATGCCGAAACCGAACCCCACAATCCAAACGGCGTTGGAGTCAGAAAAGAGGAGTTTGGTAATGAGGAGCATGACAGGGTTTGCTTCGTTCCACTTGATTTGGAGGCAGCCAAAACTTGGATTTATCCAGGTTCTTTGCTCTTTTTCTTAGTCCGTTTTCTCTTCTTTATTTATCCTCATACAATGCTGTTGAATTGTGCCCTGTTGTTTAATGTTGGATTGCAGTTTTGAAAATCATCCCGTTGCTAACATTGAGCCTTATTATTTAAGCTACTCTATTTCCTTAAAAGGGGGTTGTGCCATCACTTCCTTTTGTGTTCCATAGCAGTTTTTCTCCAGGAGAATGCAGTGAAAGCAAAACAGTACTGTTATGCTCCCGTACTAGAAATTAAGTGATAGTATTTTAAGTTTTATGTGTCTTCTCAAATTTGAATTTTTGTTCTAGCCTGGAATCCAGTTTCTCATTTGTGGACTGCTAGGCCATGAACTTGTTCATAAATCATCACTCATTGGCCCAATTCAATGTGTAATGGCCAACATCCAACCTTAATTAGATGGTTTTGGATGCTTGGGGCGGGGGGGGGGGGGTACCAATGTACCATAGTGTTGGACCACATAATGAGGTTCATAATCTTGAGTTACAACAAACACCTCAAGATGGTCACTGTCTGCCCTCCACGGTCTGCTCAGTCCCATATCCACATGGATGTTGTATAAGTACTTATACTATGATATACATGTGACCTCCTTCGGACTGATGTACATTTCTACTCACTTTGTTTCATCCTTATATCAACCACAACATTTGGATTGCACCATTAGAGAACAAGAGCAATGTCACACTAAGTGTTTGCATTTAATTAAATTGGTTTGGGATATGCATCACTTATGAATTTGATGTTACTCATTTCTTGAATAACTGTACTATTGCTTTTTTTATAACCAATAACTGTACTATTTCTTATGTGCTTATAGAATAAAATTTTATTCATAATTCATTTTATTGCAGCAAATCTTCCCCGTCGGGATTATCAATTCGAAATCACGAGGACGGCACTATATTCCAATACCTTAGTGGCATTACCTACTGGGCTTGGAAAAACATTCATCGCTGCCGTTGTAATGTATAATTATTTTAGGTGGTTTCCAGAAGGTACTGCATCACTCTTTAGCATTTTTTTGTCATTGCATGTGATTAAGTGTTCTTGATGGTATTTTTTTTCTTCTGGAAAACGGCATAAAGAAATAAGTTCAAGTGAGCTGCTTGGAACTATATCAATATGCTTATGGCAATCCTATCTAAACACTGCAAAAGCTGAATATAGATAAGTTCTCATTACTCTTAGTAAGGTCCAACTAAGCTGAAAATAATGTTGTCTTGATAAGGTCTTAATTTATTGTAATGAATTATATACATATTTACTGAAGTAGAGTTATATATTGGAGCGAATGTTCCTTATTTTGTCAATATAGATGAGAACTGCTTATGCAGGAAGTTATGGGCATTAAATACAAATTCAGAGTTTCAAACATTTGCATTGCTTTGGATTCAAACCTACATGTACCTTACACAATGACTTCATTACTTTGCATGAATTGTGAAAGATTGAGTAGCTTTTTTTTTGAAAATTATGTTTTTATTCTAGCAGTTTCTATCCAAAAGGAACAATTGTAACATCATAACCCTCTTTAACCTCTTAGTTGTAGCTTTTAACTTTGTTGTTTGAGGAAAAAGCTTAAGCATACCAAAAATATATTTACTTTGTATATGTTACATCGTGGCAGGAAAAATAGTTTTTGCAGCTCCTTCTAAGCCCCTAGTTTTGCAACAGATTGAAGCATGCCATAACATTGTAGATATACCACAGGTGAGGCTTTCTAGCCCTCTTTTTTGTGACTGACTGTACCTTTGTGTTTCTAGTTTATGGTTTGTGGACACAATAACAACAAACCTAGTATAATCCCAATTACGTTGGGGCCTGGGGGTCAAGATGTGCGCAACCTTACCCCGGTAAAACAAAAAGGCTGTTTCTGTTAGACCCTTGATGCACCGATGCATTTAGAGCTTGTTCTCTTCAAGTTATTCTTACTAGAATCATATCAAACCAGATTAGACCAAATCAGATAAAAAACAACTTTAAATATAATTACAATTAGAGATCAGATCTTAATAGAATCAGATTAGATCTAATTAGATTAAAAGAACAAGCTCTTACCAACCAAAACTTCATAAAAAATAAGAAGTAAGGGAAGCTAAAACATTGTTTCCTTTTAGATTATTGTGGACACAATATGTTTATATATTTACAAACTCTGAGACAGTTTTTACTAAATGGAATGCAGGAGTGTGCGATTGATCTTACTGGTCAAACAAGTCCTATTAGAAGAGCTAGCTTTTGGAAAGAAAAACGAGTTTTCTTTGTTACTCCACAAGTGCTGGAGAGGGACATCCTTTCTGGTTAATTTTACTTTGATTTGTTTTCCTTTTAACAATATATTCATGATAGTATATACTTGCAATTTATTGAATCAAAATTTGTGTTAGTCTTAGAATACCCTCAATGGTAGGTTTAGAGATGATAGAATATAATAAAAAATTATAAAGAGAGAAAGGAGGAGAGAGTAGAATCCGGAGATAGTGATTGTGGAAACACAAGTATGATGGAGAAGGAAGTTCCGCAGAGAAGCTACCTATTTGCTTTCTTTTTTTTTCCAATTTTTTTGACTGTTTTCCTTATTAACATTCAATTAGGATATCTAAACCGCAATTCCCATTGGAGATTGTCTTACAGAGAGGTTTCTAAGCTTTAAATTTTTAAATGCTTTTAGACTTAATGTTTGAATGATGATGCTATGTTCTTTAACTAATACTGTATTAGCGTCTTTTGTTTATATAGTTCTCTTTAAGATGGGATGATGGATAAGGAATGACATAAGAACATTCCTATTGGGAAGTAAGGCATATAACCAACTAACAAAATCCGAGGAGTCTATATCTGAATCATGGGACTACTTTGACTTAAATTTTAAACCCTAATACTTTTGAGAGTAGAGATAAGAAAATCCCTTTATAGCATGTACAATATGATATTATAAACTTATACCCTCTCCATCCCAATTTATGTTATTCATTTTGATTGAGCATAGAGTTTAAGAAAGTGAAATATGGGTGGTTGAAGTTTATGGTTAATTGGCACATAATGGTTTCTATGGTATAGGTTTCTGAACTTGTTTATTGGAAAATGAGATTTATACCTTTATGCTTCTAAACTTGCTTTTTTTTGTAACTTGTAAAGCTCTAAACTTCTCTTCTCTTCTGGAAGCTTGAAAGGATGTATTAATTTTATTCAGGTATATGCATGGTGAAACATCTAGTCTGCTTGGTGATTGATGAGGCTCATCGTGCTACGGGGAATTATTCTTATTGTGTAGTTGTTCGCCAGGTTTGTGTTGACTTTCTTTTCAATACAAAACACAAACTCTCTCTATCTCTCAAGCATTCGCACACACAAATGTGTGCTTGTTCGAGGAGAAATTATGAGGAAGTGAGTTGCAGAAAGAGAAAAGGGTAGGAAATATAGAAAATTTAATTGCTCGGTTCGAAAGAATTTTGAAAAGGAAATGGAAAGGAAGTGGGAAGAGAGAAAAAAATTCTCCCCCCATTTCTGGAGCGAAATGGTGGGGAAATTTTATTTTTAAGTATGCATTCTTTCACACCCTTTCCTCATGCCTTTTTTGCACTTGGCCGCATCTACCTCATGTCTTCCGCCTCGCGTTCAGCCATCTCCAATAATAAATTTAAAATAAATATAAATATTTTTAATGATATTTACTTTATTTAATATTTTTAATTATAATAAATTTGTTACTACATATATTGGAAAAGACTAAAAATACTTATCAATAATTAAATACTCCTCCGTTCACAAATTATCTTCCCACTTTCCTTTTTTGTCCGTCCACAAATTATCTTCCCATTTCCTTTTTTAGTAATTTTTATAAGGTAAAAAGACTCAAATACCCTCCCCACCCACTTCTTTTCTTCTTTTCTTTTTTCTTCGTTTCCCTTCTGTTTTTGTCCAACCAATCGCTCCATCTTTCTTTTTCTTCTTTCTTCTTCCTCTACTTTTTCTTCCGATTTCTTTGTCTTTCTTCTTCAATCTTTTTCTCTTCTTTTTTTTTTCTTATTCCTTCTCCCCCACTACTAGATCCGACTAGATCTAGATCTACACGAAAAGGATAATTTTTATTTCTCAGATCTGCGATGGGCAAGTCCAAAAACAGATCTCTGCGTTAGGATGGAAGGAGGTTGCAGGTCTGCGACGACGGCGGTGGGAGGGGGGTTGCGATGGCAGGAGGTTGTGGAGGGGGAGGGCCGGTGACATGAACGTCGGCAGTGGCGCTGGAGAGTGGTCGGCGGTGACAAGAACGTCGACAGCGGCGCTGGATAGACCCGTAGATGGTTCATGGGGGTGGAGAGGGAAAATAGGGCTGAAGGTTATAATGGGATAGTCAACACAATTTTCATCACACATAAATTTGCGTGCCCTGTCAAACTGGGAAGTTTTTTGTGGACGGAGGGAGTAGTATTTTTATTTTGTATGAAATATTTTTTAAAGGGTGCAATTGTAATGTTATTTCTATAATTACTTCTTTCTTCCCTAATTTCTTCCAACCAAACAATGGGATTTAACTTTTCTTCAACCCACTCCATTTCCTTCCCTTGTAAAAACACTCATAGGGATGGAGACTAGACTTGGGAACCACAGTCACCTCCATTTATTGTAAGAATAAATAGATATGATTAGATTAATTTCATACCAACATTTTAAGGACCTGTTATTTATTAATCTGTATTGTTTATTAATTGTCCAGTGATATAATATTGATGTATTACATGCGGGACTCTCAACACACACAAATACACACACACAACCTCCGGCCCAGTGTATTTGTCCAGTTTGACTTTTTCAAGTCAAATTGGATGAATTTTGAGCTTCAATTACTCTCAAATTGTATTGCATATTAGTAAAATGAAATACAATTTTGAAAATTCTTAACAAGACAAATTTAATAATATCATTTTTATGCTAAAATACAATACAATTTTTGTTTAATTGAAGCTCAAAGTTCGTATAGTTTGACTCAAAAAAGTCAAATTGGACAAATTCACTCAGACAAAGGGAGTATATATACATATTATATATATGTGTGTGTGTGTGTGTGTGTGTGTGTGTGTGTGTATCTTTCCAACTGTTCAGCATTATGCTTTCTGATGAAAATGTAGTTTTGAATTTCTATAATGACAGACAAAACTGTTATTGGTTTTATTCATGTTTTAGCTGATGGCCGTACCTATACAACTCAGAATACTGGCTTTAAGTGCTACGCCTGGATGTAAGTATCTATTCATTTTAAGATTCTTAACGATGTAACATACACTGTATTATTTGTTCTCTTTCTACCTTGCCTTGTCTAATAATTTCTAATTCAGCTAAGCAGCAGGATGTTCAGCATATTATTGATAATTTGCAAATTACAACACTAGAATATCGCAGTGAAAGTGACAGAGATGTGCTCCCTCATGTGCATGACCGAAAGATAGAACATATTAAGGTACACATTATTTTGGCTAATTTAAATTGTTTGTTATCTTATGTGTGTCTCTACTCTTTTGGGCTGGAGTATTTACTGGGTTGTTTTGTTACTCAACAGAAGCTTACTATCTTGAAAATCACAACATAAAGGCAACATTTTTTATGTCAATTGATTATAGGTCGCTATGGGACAGGAGGCTGATGAAATTAATAATCTTCTCATGGATGTAATATTGCCATTTGCTGCACGGCTTTCTGCATTTGGAGTACTTCCGAATAGGAATTACCAGACAGTATGCATCATTTTTTAAGCTATTAAAGTTTGATTGTGAAGTAGGGGAGATAAATTTCTCCTCTACCATGTAGATTAGAATTTTGTGGATGTAAATATTTGAGGGAAGGAAAATCTTCTAAACATTCCCCAGAACCCTTTTGAAAATTGCGGGATTTGGGCGTGAGGGGACCTTTTTATGTTAAATAGACCAGAGAAGATCTTAAAAAACATGAAGACAAAAAAGATTCAAATCAGGCAACATCTTACAAAATTTCATAACTGATCACATTTTACACAAAAACAATTGGTCATGAACTCATAAAACATGCACTTAAAAGTGGATCTTCTTCCCTCTTCATTTGGTCTCCCTTTCTTTACTTCCCTTTTAGTGCTTATGATGATTGTACACTTTCTTTTCGCTTGCATTGATTTTGAATTAGATTTCATCACATGTCCAAATAATATTTTTCTTAATGTACAGCTCAGCCCATTTGAGATAATTGATGCACGGGCCAATTTTCGTAGAGATCCACCAAAGGACATTCATGAAATAAAGTATGGAGATATTGAAAGATATTTTGGAGTCCTTTTGACACTGTATCATGTTCGAAAGCTACTCTCAAGCCATGGAATAAGGCCTGCATTTGAGATGCTTGTTGAAAAGCTGCGAGAGGGGTTTGTTTTCCACACTTTTGGCTGGCATTATTTGTCATGTATATATGATTTTTAAACTTCTGACAGTTATGTGGCCTGTCATATGGCATGTTAGATTCATTTCCTTATAAAATTTATTTGACGAATTGCTGAAGTACCTAATTTAGAATTATTACACATGTCTTAGCTAATAGATCTGAATTCATGCATTTTCAAAATTCTTTGGTTCCTTGCCTACCTAAATGCCCCGGTGTCAGAAAAGAATTAGAAGTATTAAACACACATTTATTTTCCTCTTTTCGTGGTTTAGATGCATCATGTATCCCTAAAGATTCTTTTCAGTTTGCTGAACATATTTCTTATATTTGCAGGTCGTTTGCTCGACTAGTGAGTAGAAACGAAATTCTTTTAAAAGCAAAACTCCTAATGCAGAAAAGTGTAGATCATGGAGCTCCAAATCCAAAACTGTCAAAAATGCTTGAGATAGTGATTGATCACTTCAGTATGCATCTTGGACATTAACTTCTGTTTGCATTAACTCAAAGTTCAGTGTATTTGTTCATAGACTACTTTTATGCATTGCTTACACACACAAACATTTTTTTTACCCGGAGCGGTCCACCACAATCAGTGGGGCTACGACAGGGCAACCGTAGCCAATTTATTAAAGTGGAAAAGAGACCAATTACAAAATGAGGGCCAAGCAGAGCGCTCCACCATCAGGGACAGGCCCCGGAAGAAACATGGACCAAAAAACAAAAAAGAAAATGGGGAAGAGGAGGGGAAAAGTAACAGCTGGGCTAAACACCACCCAAGTTCTCTGCCTTAGCCAAATCCCACTTTTACAGCGCCATTCCAACCACCAAATTGGAACTATCTTCACAATTAGAGAAGGAGATCAACCAGCTCCAGTTCTGTCAGCCATATCTGTTGGGTTATTCAGTGAAGGCTTTAGAGCTTTGGGCTTTAAGCCCAGTCGGTTAAAGGGAAGAAATATGGGGGGCCGGTTTTAGTTATTAATTAAAGGGCCCATTAGTTGTTTCTTGTTTAGCAAGTTGTTAACCCTAATTTATATCTTATAAATACCCAATATGTAACTATAATCTGTGAGCACCTAATAAAAGATAAACCCTAGTTGCAACCCGTGGAGTAGGTTACTGACCGAACCACGTTAAATCTTGTGTTCTTATTTTCTGCTATTTGTGTGTGTGTGTGTGTGTTTGTTTGCTTCCGCTTGATCACCTCTGATCTCTGATTCCTAACAAGTGGTATCAGAGCCTTGGTTCGGTTAAACACACGGTTACACAGGATCAATCGCAGGAAGAAGGCTGTTGAAGATCGTTTTTGCTGCTGTTTTGCTGCCGCGGTTAAGGGGATGGTTCGGATCTGATCAGGGGCTGGTTCGGATCTGATCAGAGGCTGGTCTGGGTCTGGTCAGGGGCTGTTCAGTCGGTTTTGGGTGAACTTGGCGATTAGGGTTTCTGGTTTTGGACCTGGTACTCGTTGGTTCGGGTTCTTTGATTTAGGGTTTGTTTTCTTTTGGAGGTTGCTTGGTTTCGGGCTGTTATTCCTTGGTTTTTTCTCTGGTTTTTTTTCTCTCGTTCTGCAATGGCCGAGGACGGGAGGGTTCGAATCGAGAAGTTCAACGGTACTGATTTTGCATGGTGGAAAATGCAAATAGAGGCGTTGCTTGGTGAGTGCAATTTGGACATGCTACTGGAAGAGAAACCGGATGGAATGGATAAGGCTGCTGAAGCAATTTGGGACTCAAAGGACAAAAAGGCAAAAGGTAAAATTACACTAGCTTTGACAAGGAGTGTGGCGTTTAATATCATGAAGGAAACAACTGCTCGTGGTATGTTAACAGCTCTGTCAAATATGTATGAGAAACCGTCGGCCGGTAATAGAGTGTTCTTGATGAGGGAATTGTTCATGATGAGAATCAACGAGGGCAGCCCAGTTGCTGATCACATTAATGAGGTCAATTCGATCTTGTCGAGGTTATCATCAGCAGGCATGAAGTTCGATGATGACACTCAGGCTATGATTCTGTTATCTTCCTTGACTGATAGTTGGTCGGGATTTGTGACTACGGTTACTGAAAGTTTGATCGGATACGGGATAGTGTTTTGGGTGAAGACATTCGCCGGAGGAACGCTAGTGGAGGATCTACTTCTGGGTTACTCAGAGTTAGCAGGGGAAGAGGTAATAACAGAAACAATGGGAGTCGTGGGAAGAGCTCGTCTAAGGCTGGAAAGAATGTGGTGTGTTGGGTCTGCAAAGAAGTTGGGCATGTCAAGAGTCAATGCCCAAACAAGAAAAACGAAATTAGCGCAATTGTTGGGAATGCATCTGATGATGATAGTGATGCATTGATACTCAGCATGGAAAGCTATGTTGACTCTTGGGTCATGGATTCTGGTGCTTCGTTTCACGCCATGCACAGCGGTGAGGCGATGGTGAATCTCAAAAAGGGAGACTTTGGAAAGGTAAAGTTGGGTAACGGGAAAATCCTTAAAGTGACAAGCATGGGAGATATTGATCTAAAAACTTCATTTGGAACTACTTGGAGCTTACAAAATGTCAGGGTGATTCCAAGACTGAAGACAAAGTTGATCTCAGTCGGACAATTGGATGAACATGGACTAGACGTCAAGTTTGGTGGTGGAAAATGGAAGGTGATCAAAGGAAATTTGGTTATTGCTCGAGGCTTGAAAAGAGGATCGTTATACATGGTACCGGTGACGTCTGAGGGAGTGACCAACCCGGTAAAGACAGTTAACAAAGTCAGGCTCACTGCATCGGGCAAAGCTAAGAAGGTTCATTTTGCAAACGTGAATCTTGGAGTTTTAGGGATGACAGTTGAGTGTGTTCGGAGGTCTGAATCAGGTCAGGGGTTTCGTGTCAGTGGGAGCATGGGATGTGTTCTGAGTACAGTTGGGAAACGTCGTTGGGTTTTGAGGACCAAGAATCCGAACGTTAAAATCTCTCTTGGGAATAGTTTGCTGGATTTGGAGAGTGGTAATGGTCCTCGGTGTATCTCTGGATCCGGTGGATTGTGCAAGCCGGTTGAGACAGAGGCTGTGGCGGTTACAGTCACGACTGGGTTGGAGCTTGGTGGAGCTTCAACTGTCCTTTCAGGTTATTAATGAAGGGGGTGGTTGCAACTAGGGGATATAACTGGAGTCTTAGCTTGTTCTTGGGAACTAGAGGCTTGGAGGACTTGACAGTGAAGATTACTGAGTTACTCATGATGGGTTTACTTGGATGGCATTTTTTGTCTATGCGAAATCCTTCAAGTGGGAGATTGTTGGGTTATTCAGTGAAGGCTTGAGCTTTGGGCTTTAAGCCCAGTCGGTTAAAGGAAAGAAATATGGGGGGCCGGTTTTAGTTATTAATTAAAGGGCCCATTAGTTGTTTCTTATTTAGCAAGTTGTTAACCCTAATTTATATCTTATAAATACCCAATCATGTAACTATAATCTGTGAGCACCTAATAAAAGATAAACCCTAGTTGCAACCCGTGGAGTAGGTTACTTACCAAACCACGTTAAATCTCGTGTTCTTATTTTCTGCTATTTGTGTGTGTGTGTGTTTGTTCGCTTCCACTTGATCGCCTCTGATCTCTGATTCCTAACAATATCTTCTCCATATTCTACCCTAGAACCCAAACCTTTGTTCCAGCAGAGGATGATCCCGCTTTCAGCAATATCAGAGCAGTTCATCATCTAGGAAGAGTTTTTATTTCTCAAGCTCCACTCATAAATGAGTTTGTCAATATCTGTTTGGAGATTGAGAGTATTAAAGTGACCCCCCTCAAACTTGAGTCTGTTGAAACTCTTCCATATAGCCCAGGTAATAAAGAATGGGATGCAAGCCCTTAGAATAGCTTTAACATTTTTGTTGGAAGAGGAAATCCACCATTCGACAAGATGCCGGCATAGGGTAAGGCCCCCTCTAAGCCCTGGACCATCAGTAATATTAGCATAATGACCCCATATAGGAGATATGTAAGGGCATTAAAGCATAGTGTGGTCCAAGGATTCTTCAGCCCCATTACAAAAATTGCATTTACTAGGATAATTGAACCCAATTTCCTGAGATTTTCTGGAAATTCAATTGCATTTTGCACCAGCTTCCACATCAGGAGTTGCATTTTACCATGAACAGTAGAGTTCCAAACATATTTAGCTGTGAAGAGCCTGTTTTCAATTTCTCTAATTCCATCATAGGCTTTACTCATTTTAAATTCACCATCATTGTTGCAAAATGAATCTTCTTCCAAGGTACTAGCTTTTTCATCAATCCTGCAGATTCTCTTCCATATGCTAGAATCATAAGCTCGTTCTCTAAGAGCAAGATCATCTCTCCCATATTTACTCCTCATGTACTTAGACCAGAGACTATCAGAATGCTTGAATTTCCACCAGAGCTTCAAGGAGCAGGCATCTTGTACATAGTTTAGGTTTCTAATCCCTAAACCCCCTTCTTCCTTAGGAATGCTGATAGAGCTCCAACTTTTCCAGTGATGCTTGGGTTTTCCCTCTTTGTAACCCCAAATAAAGTTACTCATTTTAGAGTGGAGCTGATTGATGATGGACTTAGGTCGAGTAGAAATTGCAAAAATGTGAAGGGGAATTGAAGATAGCACATGCTTAGAGAGAAATGAGAATTAACCTACCTACTGGGTTAAGGGCTTTGCCATGCCAAGCGAGAGTGTACTTGTCAAAATGGTTGAGGATGGACTCACAGTATGCCTTCTGAGGTTTTCCTTTGGTAATATTAACACCTAAGTAAATGAATGGGAGATCCCCATGTTGCATATCCAGAGCCCTGGCCATTCTGTGTATTTGGTCCCTGTGGCATTTTGAGCTAGTGAAGAATTTACTCCTTCTGAGGTTGACCTCCTGACCAGAGGCTGTAAGGTATTTCCATAAGATAGCTTTGAACTTCAGGAGGATTCTGGTATCCCCATTAATAAACACAACTAGATCATCTGCATAACCAAGGTGAGAGGGTGCCGAAACAGAACCTGCATTATAGGGCTTAATGAAACTGGAATAGATAGCATGATTGATGGCTCTAGTAAATCCCTCACTACCAATAATGAACAACAAGAGGGACAAGGGGTCCCCTTGTTTAACACCTCTTTCCATCTTGAAGAAACCTTCAGATTGACCATTTACCAGAATGGAAAGGTAGGTGCTTTCTAAATTGGCAAGCAACAATCTTCTAGCATGGTTGTTGAACCCCATTTCGCCAAGAACAGCCTTTAAATATGTCCAAGAAAGCTTATCAAAAGCCTTAGTCATGTCAAGCTTAATGATCGCATTCCCGCCCTGCCACCTTCTTGTACAGTAGGTGGGTCAACTCCTGAGTAAGAAGGACTTGGTCATCAATAGTCTTCCCTTTAATTAGACCAACTTGTTCCGGGGAAATGATGTTATTGATGAAAGTTCCTAGCCTTGTGGCCAAGATTCTGGTATTAATTTTGCCATAAAGCTAGATAGAGATATGGGTCTGATGATGCAGAACTCACCGAACATGAATGCAAAGCTCACTAGACCCCAATGCAAAGCTCACTAGACCCCAATGCAAAGCTCCCCTCGGACGAATGAAAAGCTCATCAATCTGGACACAAATACTCATCATTTTTTTAAAAATGAAAAAAGTTGGACCACTAGTCAACCACCTGCCTACGGCGGCAGCAACTGGCGGGGCGTCGGTCAGGCGGTCAAAGTCCAGTCGTTGGAGGTCAACATGAGTCAAAGTCAAATCAGCACCTCCTTTGATTTTTGTTTTAAAATTCCAAGTGTGAAAAAATCAAGGTGAGCTTTGCCATACATTTTGGTGAGATTTGCACTTGGTGTGGGTGTGCTTTACAGTTGGCTGTGGTGAGCTTTGCATCATTTGACTGTAGCATGTCATTTCGCTTAAACTTGTCATCTAAGTCTATCAGGAGTCAACTCCTATATATATATATATATATATATATATATATATATATATATATATATATATATATATATATATATATTGTTGTTTGAATCTCTTAAAGTTCTATATTAGTTCTTTTAGACTTTATATCTTTTAAAGTTCGATAAAATCAACTTCCATTAAAATTATTGGTTTCCATTGTGTGTGTGTGTATATATATATGTGTGTGTGTGTGTATATACATACATACATACATACATACATACATACATACATACATACATACATACATACATATATATATATATATATATATATATATATATATATATATATATATATATATATATATATATATATATATATATATATATATATATATATATATATATATATATATATATATATATATTATATATATATATATATATATATATATATATATATATATATATATATATATATATATATATATATATATATATATATATATATATATACCAGTTATTTATACACCAGTTCGTTTGGGTACCTACGGTGCCCCGTTTGTAAAAATGACGGTTCCTACCCCCTTAACCCTCCCATTAAACCACCCACCCCACCCCCACCCTTGCCCCCCACCCCACCCCCCTCCCGCCCCTTTTCCTATGTAGGGAGGGGGCGGGAGGGGGGCTGAGGTGGGGGTTTAGGGGAGGGTTAGGGGGGTAGGAACCATCATTTTTACAAACAGAGTACCGTAGGTACCCCAAACGAACTGGTATAAGCAAATGACATCAGTAGCACTGGTGTCATTTTAGACTTATTATATATATATATATATATATATATATATATATATATATATATATATATATATGTTTGTGCCCACCATTTGTGCACATCATGTTTCACATGTCCCATGTGTCACTACACAGACACACGCTATGTGTCACACTCTTTTCTACATTGAATGATCATTATATTTTCTATATTATACTAAGTATAAAAACCCTACCCTTTTTAACTATTTTACCAATTTGTAATTCACCTTTGTATAATATTCTTTTAAGATGCATAGTTGTTTTATTATTTTAAAAAGAGTCATATAAACTTTAGTATTTTTACAAAATGCTTTCAATGTAGCAATATGATTGTGTTAATACACTTTAGTGCCCTCCCAATAATATTATCATTGTTTTAATGGAATTTTATAACTCCATATTGATCACTTAAACCATAAAAATAAATTATAAGTAATTGTCTATTTTGGATTATTAAGATTTTATTTGATCATTTTCATTTATTTATAGCATAAATTTTTTTTAGAATACTTATAATTGTTTGAATCTCTTAAAGTTCTATATTAGTTCTTTTAGACTTTATATCTTTTACATAAATGATTTGATAAAATCAACTTCCATTAAAATTATTGGTTTCCATTGTATTTAAGTTTAACATTTTTATTTATTATATGCAAATATATGTTTTTTTAAAGCTTTGAATTATTTTGTGTATATTTAATCTTAATGATTTAAGATACTAGTTTATTTATAAGCAAACAATTAATTATTTGTAACAATTTTTAATAGAGTTCTTTTTTGTTCTCTGAAAAAAAAATTAATGTTGTCAATTTTAGGAAGTACTTTGTACTATTCTAATAATAACAACATTTATAATAATGATGATAATAATGATGACGATTATTACTATCAAAGTATTCTTAAGTTTTTATAAACATATTAAGAGCGATGGTTTTGAATTTGGGTTGATTGATCTGATCGATTAGACTTGAATTATTATGCATCCTAGCTTTGTTTTTGCACTATAATAAAAATAGCTAGTAATAAAAAATATTTAATATAAATAGATTGAAAGAAATAGAATAAAAAATAAAGTCATACTTTAAATTTAAATATATTAATGTTTGTTTAGTATTTTTTTCATATTTTTGCTATGTACTTCGAGAGAATGGAATTACAAAACAAGGATATATTTTATTTATAAATGAATTTTGAAATGTCTTTTAAATAAATAAAATTAAACTTTAAAACTGAAATATAATTTTATAAGAATCTTAAAAATATTAGACTTTATATGAGCCCATAAAATCCCACAGTTGGGGTCCAGGAGGGGTGGGTGTAGACAGGCCTTACCCCTAAGGAAAGGTTTAGAGGCTATTGCTTACACTATTATGTATGAGTAAATTATCAAACCTTTGTTTTAATTCTAAATTTTAAAAGCATAGATCAATAGTTACAGGAGAAGCTAAGATAGTGGTCTTATTGTTGCATCACTGTAAATATTACGGCAGGAAATCAATTTCCCTTTTGGCTTTTTTGGACTTTGAATTTCAGTTTTAGGGCTCTTATAAACTTACGCTTTAAAAGTACTTGAGATATGTTTGGTACCGAAAAAATGAGATTTAACACAACATTTAAACATGCTTTATCACTCTATATGTACAAAATATGGCAGTGGCTTTCCTTTTGCATGTTTAAAAGTTGGGATTTGCTTTTGCTTGTTTTTGTGTTGTTATGAATATATTTAGCTGATAGGGAGCAGCTGACCTATGAGTGTCATCCTCATGCAGAAATGAATGATCCCAAGAACTCGAGGGTTATCATTTTCTCAAATTTTAGAGGAAGTGTTAGGTAAACTAGTTCTGTTCCTTGCTGTTTAATTTTTTATATGCTGTTCCTAGAGCAAAAAACATTCAACTCTCTTTTCCTTAATGGTCTTATCTTGCTTCAGGGACATAATGAGTGCATTAGAAAACATCGGACCATCTGTTAAAGCCACAGAGTTTATAGGACAAAGCTCAGGTGTTTGAATTTTACAGATTATGATTCTACCTTACCATTTGGCATACTTAATATTTAAGCAAACATTTACTCAGTAGTTTGTTTTGATGATATGTGTATGCCCTAAATACAATAGATTTAAAGAAAACTTTAGTTTGTTTTGATGAAGTAGAAAATATTGTAGGCAGGGACTAAAACATGCTTCATTGGTTGAGCATAGAATTCGTGCTGGGGTTGTGGTTTTGAAGTGATTAGTTGGTGGTAATCAGAAAAAAGTACATTTTTTCTTTTTAATAATTGATTTAGTAGTCATTTACTGCAAAGCTGAGAACATTTAAGTATAATGGATGGGTTCTCATTATTATAAACCTAGGGTTTGCCTAGTAAATTTATTTAACTATTCTTCTCAATTGTTTTATAGGAAAAACATTAAAGGGCCAGTCACAAAAGGTTCAACAGGCTGTTCTAGAGGTAACTAAAATTGTTTTCTTTGGCTTTATCTTTTTACATCTTACTGTGTTATTTTCTGGGAGTATCTTACAGTTTTCTTTTGACTTTGGAAACAGAAATTTCGAGCTGGTGGGTACAATGTCATTGTTGCAACCTCGATTGGAGAAGAAGGCCTAGATATAATGGAAGTTGATTTAGTTATTTGTTTTGATTCTAATCTCTCCCCATTGAGAATGACTCAGCGCATGGGGAGGACAGGAAGGAAACACGAAGGGCGAGTTGATATCCTTTGGCCATCTAGCTTGCTTATTACAAATTTTCTGCTGTATGTGGCCTAAATTTCTGTTAAGCATATAACCATGGTTAGGCTAAGCATTAAGCTTGGTAGCAATTAAGCTGAAATTTATTATTCAAAGATTAGTAGGTCATGCCTTATCTATAGGCTCAAGCTATTGTGTGATATTCCATATTTCTAAATCCTAACCTGGACTAAGACATGCAATCACAAACAAATTAAGATATGTACTAAACTAACTAGGACAATCATAAATTAAATAGGATTTACTTTGGTTAATCCAGTGCTTTGAAACTACGCCTTTGGTAACTCATAACCCATCTTCCTTGAGGCACATAATTCGGACAGCTCTTTTTTCAATACACTAACTGGTTCTTGGGTCACATCTTCCTGAGGCAAAGAGACCCACTGAACTAGTGCAACCCATAGTTATGAAAGGCGAGAGGTGGGCGAAGAGTAGATTTTCAAGGCGAAAGGCAGCACGAGAGGCGGGCGAGGGATAGATTTTCAAGGCAAAACACGGTGCAAGAGCCAGGGGAAGGTTCTAATGACAATTCACAGGTGGGGCATTGTGATTGTGTGACGGCAGTCGGCAGGAATGCCTGAAGTGGTGGGAGAGTGATAGTTGCCACAGGGAGGGAGCAGGGCAGTTGAAAGAGGTATTCGGAACAGAGATGGGGATGGTCAAGTCTATGGCTTTCTCCAATTTTTTGGCTTCACTAATCTGACATCACTGCAATATCTTCTTTCTTTTTTTCAGCCTGGCAAAAACGTTCTGTGTACTTTTCTGCCAAGTTGGTAGTTCATTCACCAACTTTTGAAATTTTTGTATACATTCCCTCTAGGCTCTAGCTGCCTAATGTTTTTTGATTCACCTCCTCATAAGCCCGTCCCCTAAAACGTATTTCTTCCATGCGATCTGCTTTTTTTCCTTTTGAGATGAGACATGAGAGTACCATCTCCACCATTTGTTCGCTTCTCCGAAAGTAGCCAAACTCGCAAACCTATTTTCTTTTTGGACCCATAACTACCCATGACCTTGAAGTAATAAGGGGCTTGTGGGTCTTCTAGTGAAATTTTTGGGAAAGCAAGATAGATTGGCTCGGGTTGTCCCAACTCTTATTATCAATTTTCTTGTTCCCTTATTCTCGGTTTTGGACTTTGAATGTGGTGGAGTTCACTTCTTCCTCCGAATCTTGTTGTGACGAAATATCCCTTGATCAATCATCTCCTTGTGATTTTCAGGAATTGAAGATTAGGAAATAAATGTATGTTTTGGCAATTTGTTCCAACTTCTCAAAGATGGTATCGTTAGAAAATCGTAGACACCAACACGTTGCTCCAAATATTGAATTTTGCATTGGTTCTATTTTCCTTGGGCACCGGAATTTAACATTTTGGAGTATCATTAGAATGGGTAAAGTCATTCTTGCCCTAATACAAATTGTTAAGAGAATAACATTTGATAGGTTGAGCAATTAAGCTAGAATTGAGTTGAAAAAGGAAAGGTGGAAAGACTCAGTGACGGAGAGTACTAAACTTACTACAACTTGGACAAACAATCGTAAACTAAATGGGGTTTGCCTTAGTTAATGCTGAGGTTTCGGCCCTATATGTTTGGTAAACAAAAATAACTTATAACCAATTAGTTTCCTTTACTGTTCCCACTAGTTTTAGCTTGTGAAGGGCAAGAACTCAATGGGTTTTTGCGAAAGCAAGCAACAAACAAGACACTGGGGAAACTTATGGCGAGTGGTGGAACAAAAGCCTTTAGGTTTCATCCCAGCCCTAGGATGGTATACCTCTAACCATTGAGTTTATTGATTAGTTTCATGACAAGTTTTACCTTTATAATTTCTTTGTTGGGTATGTAAATTATGTTAACCTTTTGCAGATTCCACATGCTATCAGACCAGAAGTTCAACATGTTAAGCTTTTGATTGAAACATTTGTTCACCGTGGGAAAAAACCAAATGATGTTCACCCTCTCCAAATTCCTGTACTGGCAAATAAACTCAGTGACACTGAAATCAAATTGCTCGCAAAATATTTCAACAACTCTGGAGAGAGCTTGTGGAGGCCATCGTTAATTGCATTCCGTCATCTCCAGGCATTTCCATCTAGGGTGCATCGTGTACCACATTCATTTCGAACAGAGATGCTAATAGATGCAATGCAACATTTGGAAGGGTTATCATGTTCTAGTAATTTTGAAGCTTTAAGTGAGGTTTGTTCTCAACCCTGGGAAAATTTCATTATCTGTAGAATAGTTTCAGTATTTGACTTCTTTGATGCCACAGGTTGGAACTTCTAGAGCTCTGTACATGGGAGGCAAAGCTGCAGAACCATGTGAAAATGGCAAAGCTGAGGACCAGCCTGACCCATATGAAAATTGCAACGGTAAAACCGGTATCAAACTTTGACAGCTTTTCATCTCTGTAGTTTTCACAGCATGGTATTAAGATGACAATGTATAACCAATTATTTATGTGTGATCCTGAGACGGATGATGGTTTAAAGGCACATGCCCAGGCACGCAAGCACTGAAGCACATGCACATCACTGGGCATGAGGCGCGTAACAAAAAGCGCATCACTGGTCTTTAAGCGTGAGAGTAGACACGAACCTCAAATGTGCCTCACGCCTCGAGCAAGTAAACCCACGTAGTGCCTTAGTGCACGTAACACTTTAAGGGATTGAAAAGATCCCCGAGATTTATGAAGAACCTTCCCTTGCTGGCTAGAAGAGGAAGAATTTCGGATCCTATGGGTCCGTGAATAATTAGGAAAAATTGTTCAATTGTTTCAAAGATGATGATTTTTTCAGTTAATGCACGAGTATCAATGGGAAAAAGCTGTACAAGAGACCTACCATAATCATGCTAGGTAACATGAATCCTTATTAGGAATAGAACAACAAACCCAATAGAATCCTATGAAACAACAAACCCAATAGAATCCCTTGGTGTTGTCAATTTATAATTTCGCAAGTTTTGTGAAAAAACACTACTGAAAATAAAAAAATAAAACTTTTAGAATAATAATAAGCTCAAAGTTATACTCGAAAAAAGAAAAAAACATAATAGCTCCGTGTTTACATGTAAAACAAGTACAGTTCTTAGATATATCATGATCTGCATGTGCAAGTTTCATCTCTTTAAATCACAAATTTCCAAAAACATTACAAAGTAAAAAATTTCTAAGCATATAGTCAAAGGTGTAATATTACTTTCGCCATTATAGAGAAAAAATGGAAAATACACATGAAACAAAATTAAACACTTCAAACATCTCTAGATCTTCATGTGAACTTGCAGATCTAATGAAACACTTATTACACATGACTTCAAACATCTGTAGATCTCCATGTGAAATTGCATATCTAAGAAAGAAACTAAAAAATTGAGATTTAATTTTAGTCATGGCCGGGTATATGTTGTTGTCTCTCGAGTAACAAATCGTCGTGGGTTGAAGGTCTTAATTTGCAAAGATGACATAGCCACTTCAAATACAAGTATACAACAACAAATGTGGTTAACAAAGAAGTCCTTCAAATTCTTTAATCTCTTTAGCATTATAATCTATCATTATTATCTTCAAAGATTGCATGTAATCTGTTAAATAATTACATTTGAATGTGTACTTTTATCTGCTATGAGTCATTTTAAAAATCTATATCAAATATCCTAGATGCATACAATTAACCAAATTTAGGACAAGGATACACATCCCATGATATATATCTAGGTTCTCAGAATCCTTCACCATATGTGTGTGAATATGTGATTCTACCCCTTGGTGTATTCCTTGACACCGTGCCATTCTATGGCATGCAAACAAACTCCTTGGCATTGCTGGTGACCTTCGCCATCAGCAACGTGTAGATTGTCTCCAAACCTGCAATTCTGTCGATGATGCCGGTGAGCTTGGTGGTTGTGGCTGCCATGAATTCCCTCAATTGGGTAACCAATTGCTAGGGATGTGAAGGGATCCTTGAGATGGATAAAGAACCCCTCCCTTGCCCGCGGCTAGACGAGGAAAAATTCAGATCCTGTAGTCCATGACTAATTAGGAATACTTGTTTAATTGTTTCAACGATGATAGTTTTATCAATGGTTGCAGATATAAATTGGCAAAGCTTTACAAGAGACCTACCACAACCCATTGTTATTAAGGGCATGTTTGGTTGGAAGGGAGGGAAAGGGAGGGGAGGGAATAGAAAGGGAGGGGAGGTTTCCCTTCACTTTGTTTGGTCGGAAAAAGGGAAGGAAAGATCTTTTATCTGCTCATTTTTTCTTCATTCTATCGCATCTCCATTTTCATCTTCTCAAACCGTTCTATTCTCCATTTTCATCTTCTCAAAACTCCCCTTTTGTAGTCCGTAGTTGAAGCATTGAAAAAGAACTACCGGCTCATTGGATCTGGAAGACTGAATCAGTTTTAATTAATAATTGAAATTTTTTTGTTGCAATGGAGTTGTATAATGACGGGAACCCGATAATGCCAATCCATTCAATATGGAAAAGAAGAGAGGATAAGACAAAAAAAGAGGAAGAAAAATTGCAGAGCCAGAGGAGTCGGAAGAAGAGGAAGGGAGTGAGATATGAAGGAGAGGAGAAATAGTGAGAGAGGTATAAAAAGAAGAGGAAGAAAAAAAACTAGGATAGACGAAGAAGACTGAATACATCCATGGAGAGCCAGTCCGTCCGATTTGGGAGATATGATTTGGAGGGGAGGGCTTTGGAGTTAAAAATTTATGTTTCCTCCATTCCTATTTTTTTAACCAAACGAGGGGAGGGGTTCACCTTCCCTCCCATTCTCTCTCCTCCCAGCTAGAATTCATTTAACTTGAAGAAAATCTCACCCTTCCCATCAGATTTAAAATTTCACAGCCGTACAATGTGCCGCTCCCAATCACATCATTGATGCCATCCTTGCTTGGCCGTCGGTCTTCAATCAGTGTTGGTTTCGTCACCCTCTCCTTCGTCTGGATAGTTTTCTTGTGTTTAAGTTTCTATTTTTTGTTATTTGTTTTGTTTTTCTTTTATATTTTTTTTCTGTCGTGTTCATGCCCGTGAGTTATTTTATTGATTTTTAACCTTTGGTGCTTTTAATTTTTCCCCTTTTTGGATTGTTCAATAAGTTTTAACACCAATTTTTGTCTTTCACCTTTGATTTTTTGGGCAGTCTACACTCTACAGTTTAGTTCATTAAAAAAATAATGTGATATACTACCGCTGTCCCTGAGTATTTGTCCAGTTTTGACTTTTTTCAGTCAACCGTTTTAACTTTTGACCTAAAATTAAATGAAATATTTATTGTTTTTTAATTAGATAAAATAATATTTTGAAAATATTTAATATAATAAATCTAATGAATCTTTTTTTGTATCAATATCTAATATCATTTTAATTCAATTTGAGGTCAAGTGTACCAATTTTGACTGAAAAAAGTCAAAAGTGGACAAATACTCTGGGACGGAGAGAGTATTAACTGAGTTGTCCATCATTTTTTAACTCATTTTAGATTAAGGCTCTGTTTTGTAGGCCTGATCTGATTGAATCTGATCTGAATATTTGATGTTTAGATTTGATTAGATCTGATTGGATATGATCTGATTTGATTAGATTTGATCTGGTGTAATTGAATTTAAATTTGATTTAAATTAAACATAATAGTGAATATAATAATAAGAATAATAATAACACTTCATCTGTCCTTTAATAATATCTAATAATAATAGACATATTTAAACATAGAATATTAATCAATATTTAGGTGTGTGTAGCTTTAAATAATGTAATGTGATTTAATCAAATAGTAATTATTATTTAATCCTTGAAAAAATATTAATATTTTTTTAATTATTCTTTTCTTGACTGATTTGATTGGATCTGATCTGATTTGATTTTTATTAAGTAATAAACAAAAAAAATAAGTCCTGTGGGATGGACCCTAAGTGGGGGATAACAATACCAACAAGAACTGCAATCATACAATTTGTTGTTCGTGTGATTGTGCTCTTTGTTGGTTTCTTGTTCTTTAATGTTGAAGGATATTGGTTTGCTATGCATCCTTCTCTGTATTGTTGTTTGATTATTATGTTCTACCTTGAATCTTTGTCTGTTTAAGATAATGATATTTCGTCTTTTAAAAATGTGGTTATCTTTTATTTGTTTAGTTTTGACTTTTTTGCAATACATTTATATTAATTAGATAACAAAATATTTTTGAAAATATTTTACAAGATAAATCTAATGAAGTTACTTTTGTATCAATATCCAATAAAAATTTGATTTAATTAATGGTCAAATTTTATCAATTTTGAATGCAAAAAAACAAAACTAGATGAATACTTTGCGACGGAGGTAGTATACTAGATTACTAGTATGTCCTTCTGTGTCTGTATGTCTCTCTCTCTCTATCTCTCTATCTCTCTCTCTCTCTCTCTCTCTCTCTCTATATATATATATATATATATATATATATATATATATATATATATATATATCATAACTTGTTTTTTAAAGAATGTATACTTTTTCTTCTTTTTTTTTTTGTAATTTATGTTTAATCACTTTTATATGACATACTGAGTTGGGGGTATCTTATGGAAACAACCTCTACTTTCAAGTAGGGGTAAGACCTGCAAACACCCCCAGACCCTATTTCTTGGGATTTGGGATTCTGCTGGGTTGTTGTTGATCGTATATAACATATGTGTATGTGATGAATGCATCATATCATGTGTCATGTATTCCATTCTTGTGAGATGTGCACATCACAAAGGAAAACACAGGAGAGCATTAACTGTTTCAACTTTCAAGTCGTTGAAGGATTTAATCTTCTACGTAGTACATGGTATTTTGTTGCAAATTGTGTGTACATCTAGTGGTATATCCATAGATGATTGCTCATTGTTTTTCTAAATATTTTCTTTTGTATTTTCGTGTTATATTTTTTTATTCTTATCATATTCATTCTTAAAAATGTTCATTTGAATAGCACACATGCTTGTTCTTCTTTTAAGAACGTTTGTTTACATACTTACATTGTTGGATGTAGGATTATCATGATACATCCAAATGCATTATATATCTGCTACTATTTTGTGGTTTCAGATCTGGACATACTTGGTTGTTCATCTGAAGAAGAGTGTGAGATATTAGAAGATGATAAATATTCAGTTCCAGTCAAAACAATGGTTGTTGAAGGGATGAATTCTGTGAATGAATTGACAGGGGAGAATTCCCATGCCCACCTCTGTCTATTTGACTCGGAGCTTGTAAAGGTTGATAATCTAGGAAATGTTTTAGTCTCTTCGCCACAACTTTCTACCAAAGCAGCAGCTTCTGAGTCTAAATGTGTGGGTCCTGACGTGATGGAAGTGAAACTTCCAACAGAAGATGTTTGTCACTGGATGGATTCCAATGATCTTATCCCTGAAAACACTAAGGAGTTGAAAGGAGAATTTGCTGATCATGGAGAGAGAATGGACGAGGACATTCTGGTATCCAGGTTATGCGATGTGGATGAATGTCAACTACGTTTCCAGTCAGAACGAGTTCTTCAAACTCCTGTTTTCCAGGTAATGTCAAAAGATAATAGAGCAGTGAAGCATCCTGAAGCAATAATAACAGTTAAAACTGACAATTTATTGAGTGAAGAATTGAGCAATGACTCCAAAGATGTGGAGGCACATAGTCCACGGCTAACTTACTTTATTATGAGTGGTGTTGTTCCAGAGTCTCCCATAAATAGTCCAGGTTAGGTCTACTCGTGTTACTTACTTTATAATATTGCCCAATGCTATCCCTCTTCTGAAACTAGTCTATGATTTGTTTAGCAGAGATAGAGAAGAATGTTCAAAAACTGAATTCGGAAGGCTTAGTGGCATCCTTGCTACAGGATAAGAAGGTCAACCATTGTGGTACTAGTGGGGAAGATGGTCTTCCTTCACACGTTACAAGTTCAACTCTACAAAAAGGAGAGGGATCAAGAACTTCCATGTCTTCCCATTCAAATAGTAATTGTATTAAACGAACTCCTTATGCAAAACTGTCGAGCCCAAGCTGCAGCAAAGACTGGCTTCTAGAATCTCAATACATGTCAGAAAGAGCTGGTGTAAGGAACAAGTTTAGAAGGTTGCGCAAGCTAGGTGATGGTTGTAAAGAAATATCTCAAGAATACACAGAAAAAAATAACGTTTCTCCCCAAAAAGTGGTAGGCTCTTGTTTTACGTCCAACAGGGCTGTGAGTCGTGTAACCAGGAGGAAGCACAGAGGTTAGAGTAATTTCAGCTGCCTTTCAACTCCAATGATGTTTATCTGATTTCTTCATATACTACCCCCCTTTTTACATTTTCATTGCTTGTTGTCTTAGGGATGAATAAATTATATTAGTTCTGTTAATATGAATTGCAGTTAGTTTTCGTGATCAGTTTTTTTATGCTATCTTCCTATCTATATTGTTTTGTTTTCAGGTGAGATGAGGCAAGTAAAAGATGCTAGGGCATTCCTTGAAGTGGAAGCTGAGTAAGTACATGATTGTTTTGTTGACACATTGTGATTACTAGCTAAATGCTTCTATTTCTCCATTTCAGTTTATAAGATGTTTTAATTGTTGTTCTTACTCAGGGTTTCTTCAGAAGGCTTGGCATCTGATGAAGAAGAAGAAGAAGAAGAGGAGGAGGATTGTAACTCATATGATGGCAGTTTCATTGATGACCAGATAAATTCTCCTGCAGTGGACACTCAAGCTAACTCTTGTAGAATGGACATGATGGCAATTTACAGGTTCTTTCTTTGGATCTAGTGAAATATATTGCATTCAAGCTCACAACCCTTTTTATTCTAATAGTTCAGGGATTATTTATTCGTTTATCATTTGATCAGTTTATTTAGTTTCTATTTTGTTCCCAAGTACTTATTGGTTAGGACTCTTATTGTCAGCAACTAGTTACTACTCCTATTTGGTAAGACTGATAAAGAATTAAATTTGTTCATTTTCTTTAATCTCCGTGGTTCTCTCCCGCTTTCTCTCTGGTGGCAACTTAGGCCCATAAGCGAAGTACATCTCTACCTTACATTTTGAATAGTTGCTTATTTACTTCTAGGCTTGTTACCAATGATAAGTTTCTTTCTAGTGTGTTTTCCGACAACTGCATTTACATTAATTCTTATCCAACCAATAAATTTGTTCTTTCATAACAGGCGTTCTTTACTTACTCAATCCCCAACGGAGCTATTGCCAAAAGCGTGCAATTATCTCAGTCCAGATTCTTTGGCTACAAGAAGTGTGAAAGCAGTAACTACAAGCTCTTCAGGAACAATGGATCACCGAACACCCCAAACAGGCTTAGAGTCATTAACTAGAAAGTCAGAAGTCGTGCCTTATGGAACAACATCTGCATGTCCTTTAGGAGAGAATGGGAGCAAGACGGGGAGTCAAAAACGCAAATTTAGTTCTTGTGAAACTAGTCCACTACCCGCACGGGATTTGGCAAGTGATTTCTTGCAGCAGAATGAAGCAGGGGGGAGCCACTCTCTCTTGCCGGTACAAGAACATAACAAAATTGAAAATGGGAACTTGCTGGATGATGATGATGATGAGTTTTTTCAAGGTATTGATCTTGATGCGATCGAAGAAGAAGCCGCTAGAATGCTTCGGCATAAACCACAAAGCGTCTCAGTTCACAATCAACCCATTTCAATTCCAGTTCCTCAAAACGTTGGTATTAGCGATTCTCCTTCATTTGATCTTGGTTTTTAATTTTTGGACTAGATTTAACAGTAGAGTAGCAGTGTCTATACACCTCTTGTACATAACTTATACCTTGTATGTGGCTTATCCTTATTCATTAATGGATAAAATCCACAGAATATGCATTTTCATGTAACATTAACGCAACTTCACTTGTAAAGAAATGAAAATTTTGGCTGTTTAGCAACTTCACAGCATACTCCTAAAAATCATCTAAGATTACAAAATAATCACTGGTGCTTCTAGAATTTTTATAATTTAATAGTAATGAAGTATTTAAATTCTGGAAGCACCAATGACCATCTTCTAATTATATTCATGTAAAATTTCAAGTTTTCTTCGAGCATCAATTTCTCCTTATATTGCTGCTGTGTCTGCCTTCTACACTATGAAAGCCAAGCCTTTTTTTTTGTTTTTGTTTTTTACAAGAGGGAATTGAACCTGATATTCGAGTAACGTTTCAAATGAATCAAATTAAATACCCAAGTATCTGAATTCATCTTTTTTTTTAAATACGAATTTGAATCTGATTATGAAACGAATGCTTAATTTGATACTCCTATTTGAATAGTTATTCGACCTTAAATGTCTATTCAAAGTTATAACATAAATGGACCATGGTTGGTTATAAATTCTTTAAATTATGCTATTTCTTATACTGTACTATCTAATTAAAATTATTATGCACTTGCATCAGATAAATATTACTCCGTATGTTCTACAAAATATAATTATTGAAAAACATACTCCCTATTTTTAAATTTTTATGCCACCTCTGCCATTAAGTATTTTTTCAATTTTGAGTTTTTTAATTAAAATTGATAGATTTTACCAATAGTTGAATAAAAATTATAATAGATATTGATACAAAAATAATTTTATTATATTTATCTTATTAAGTATTTTTAAAATATTGTTTAAACATAATAATATACCATGTATATTTTATTTGATTATATGTCAAAAGTTGATTTTGGTTGATTGAAAAAAAAGTTAATACTAGCTAGAGGTGGCAATCGGATCAACCGGATTGGTTTCTGGTTGGATTTTTTCGGTTCGGATATCTTTCGGTTATATGTTATAATCGGTTTGGTTTGGTTCAGATCGGTTAAATTTTGGTTCGGATTTAATTTCGGTTCTATACATTTTTCGGTTCGGTTCGGTTCGGATTCGAGTCGCTTCAGATACGGTTCAGTTATAAATCGGTTCGGATAAATTTCGGTTCAGATACACTTTGAGTTGGATATATTTCGGTTTCGGGTCTAGTTCGGTTCGGATATATTTCGGTTTCGGATCAAATATATTTTGGATATATATTATTTTCTAATTAAAATTTAACTATTTGTGTTTATTTTTATGTTTTATCACATTTATCAATCTATCATCAATTCAATACCTCATATTATTATATATATATTTTTCTAATTATATTATCTCTACCCTAAATAATCTTCCCTTTTTGACTTTTTAGTCATATTTTACAAATTTGGACTATAAATTATGAAAACATATATATTTAATTATGATATAAATTTAATATAATTAAATTGATTTTAAAATTTAGTTTTGAAATATCAAATTTTTCTCACATCCACTACTCCGTAATATACTTATGTACATAAATGAAAGGATAAAAGATAAATTCAAATAGTCTTATATTCCATTTGAATACAATGTGGTAAAAATCGAGTAAAATTGGGTGAAATTAAGTGAATTTTATTCAATTGAGTGCAAAATTTATACATTATTGAGTATATTTGGTTGAAAATAGAGAAAATTAAATTTAATAGAGTCAAATATAATTAATTTTACACCTAAATGTAATGGTGTAAATCAAATTTGAAAATGATAATAGCAAAAGCTGCCGCTAGAGAGTTTTTTCAAAATGCTAACACTAGCATCTAATTTTATTGACTAATATTGAGTGAATTGGTTTGAAACTAATCAATATAACTCTCAAATCAATAAAATTTATTGTAATGAGATGAAATTAGGATAAAATCTAGTTATTCCATACAATTCATCATATATATTCCTTTCGTCCCAAAAAGAATATCACACTTCACTATTTAAAAATTATGGAAATTTTATTTGTTTGTGCGTTATCCTTTATATGTATAACTTATCTTTAATGTCTACATATAACAAATTTAAGGCATAAAATTTTGTACTTTTTTTTCAAGAAGATATTCAATTTTATGAGGGAATGAACAAGTAATGTAATTAGTTCAAATGGTAAAATAAAAGTAAAAATTTAAAAATATAATATGCTCATTGAAAGGCAAACACAGTTCTGAATTTATCGATTTTAGTTCTAATCGGGTTGGGATATTATCGGTTTCAGATCTATTCGGTTTCAGATTTTATCGGGTTCGGATCTAATCGGTTTCGAGTTTAATCGGTTCGGATATTATCGGTTTCAGATTTAAATCGGATATGAATTATTTAGTTCGGTTTCGGTTCAATTCGGATCATTTCGGGTTTTCGGTTATAGATCGGATCTTTATTTTTCGGGTCATTCCGGTTTTGGTTTCGGATATTTCGATTCGGGTAATCGGTTCCGGTTTTGTTTTGCCAGGTCTAATACTAGCTAGGGATGGTGGTAGTATTACATTTTCTTGATAAAATTTCACTTTCTATCTTATTTTAACCTGCATATTGTTATTTTAATACTTGATAGAAATTATTTCCTAATAATTTACATAAAAATTAGGGTCATCTGGATAACAAGACTGTAAATTAGTTGTAAAAAATGTATAGCGTACCTTTGCAATTTATAGGTAATTTCACTTGCCATCTAAACTTGATTGAGAATCCTTGTGGAACTCATCTACATTTTAAAACATTTTGTGTTTTTTAAATCTTAGTAGAATGCAACAAATTCGGTGTGGTGAGCTCAGAAAACCTCACCCACCCAACAGATTAAAGAGAATAAAGAATATACATATAGGAAGGAGGAGTGGGGGTGTTGGTGATTTTAGTGTCATCGATTTATTTTGTGTAATTTGATTTACTTCGATCGGACAGGAATTTAAATAGACGTTGTCAAACGAGTTAGGAGGCGCGGAGTGCGCGCTCGTTCAACGATATTATAAATTCATTGCGGGGGTCCGGGGGCGGCAGCCCCCGGGTAGCGGGGTCCAAGGGGCAGAGCCCCTGGCCGGGAGACCTTTCGTTCATAATTGTTTCCCTCGGACGTTGTTTCTTTAAGAAAATCCTTAAAGATTTGACTCGTACATAATGGATAAACGTCGAAATTAAGCCTTCAACCGCAGGAGACCTTTCGTTCAAACTCGCACCTTTCTTCTTCTTGCGCGAACGTACGCGTACATCTACGCGAATGTTCATGTCCGATCACAAGGATTTTCGACTCTATAAAATAGAGTCTCGTGGTATGGGTTGACAGATAGATTGTCGAGTGCTTGTTCTGAATTAACGTCTTATCCGATTGAAGTATTTCGTATACCCCGAAATAACTTTGATCTGAAAGCGTTTCGTACGCGATTCGTTATTCTATCGAGTTCTTCGTTTAACACTGCTCCGCAGTGTTCTTCCTTTTCTAAGTCCAACAGGGGGGTCCACAAAAGAGCCGAAAGAGAGGGAAACAAAATCAGGCATTATTACATCAACATCAAGACGGAAAATCCCAAAAATTTAACCTATTCCAACTCTCAAGCCTCTCACCGGCCAGAGTTCCGGCAACCATCTTCTAGCCAGCCTCAACCACCTTTGTTATTATAGAAGAGTTTCATACCACGGGAGGCGATGTCTTGGCCAAAAACCATCCATGTAATATCATATTTTTCGGATCCTAATCTTGTACTAGGTTTTCAATATCTAACATAAATTTTTTGGTTGAACAGCTGTAGGCGTTGAACTTTACTTGATTGAGAGTCCTCCAAATAAACCAGGAGATAATGTGAAGAAAGTTGTCTTAAACAACCTTTAACATTGCGCGTGAAACCGTGGTTGATGATGACAACCACCAATAAATGCCAATGCAACCATTTCTAAGACTCTAAGGGCATCCCAATGCAATGAGTCTTGAAACTCTTTTAGACTCCCCTGCCATGTCAGTTTGACTCTTCTTCACACTTTTTTTTGGAAAACTACCCCAATATTCAAACTCTTTTAAACTCTACCACATCAACATGATCTTTTATTTTTTTAAAATTTTATTTTTAATTAACCAGTTATCCGATATACAACTATATTATACATTAAATTTTCTACCAATTTGTTTATAAATATAATTAATCATTAAAAAATAAAAATAAAACATAAAATTAGAGAAATTTATATAAAATTAACACACATTAAATACATAAAATAGAATGAGTGCATTTAATTAAATTCATTTAAGTAAACACACGTAAAATTTAAATCGCATAGAATAAAATTAAAAGCACAACAATCTAGAATTACACAAGTAGACATATTTAAAATGCATAATCTCTCCGTTTTGGTTTATCCTTAAGACAATGCCCAACATAAAAATATTTAAATATAAAGTTGCTAATGGAATGGAAAACATAGAAAATTTAAATATAAAATTGCATAAGATAAAAAACACATAAAACAAAAATAAAAGCACATCAAAATAAAATTATATGAGTAGATATAATTGACAATTTTTTTTTTTTCAATTGGGGTTGATTGGTTTTTTTTATTACAAAATAAATGAAAGTACTTTTCTTTAAAATATAATTGTTATTGATTACACGCGTCTAATTTTTGTTGGATATATTGACTTGAGATACTTGAAAGTGAGTCTGGGAATTCAAAGACTTCCTGCGTGACATTTTCTGTGCACCTCAATAGTAAAGTATGGAGAAAGAGTCTTAAGCTTTCCCTCTGACTCTCTCCGGACACTCATTGAGGATGCCCTAAGAGCATGGGCAATGGCGTGGAGTGCCTCATGCCTTGCTCATGCCTCACTGCCACATCATCATAAAACACATTATTCCATGCGTGGAAGGAGCATGGCACCTCTCTTTGCAAGTCACAAGCGTGGCATTCTTGGCCCCATTTTATTTTATTTTTTTAATTTTTTTTCTTATCTTTTTTTAAGAAAAAAAATTTGTTAATTTTTTTTGAGTAAGTAATAATATTTTTATGATATATAAAATAAATATAATAATTTTTAATAATTAAAATATGCCAAAAAATATAAAAAGATAATAAAAACTATGACTTGCCATTGTAAAGTTTGACACTCCACTCATTTGCCACACGCTGACTAGCTTATTTTTTATTAGTTAAACTATTCCACGTCAGCGTGTGGCATTTCACTCATTACTTGCCATTGCCAATGCTCTAAGACCTAAAAAGTCAGAGTAAAGGGGGTTATTGTAGGAAAGTATAAAAAGGTAGTATGATCAATCCCCTCAAAAGGCAGATTAAATCCCATTTTTCATAAATATGCCGGAAATCCCGAGGAGTTATTGAATAACTTCCACATAGAGATTTGTAGTTTTCTCATCATGATGTTGTTCCAAATATATTTTGCAAATACGGAGCATCTAACAAGCCTCACCACCCCTAACAACCGAAAAGCCCTTTTAAAAAGAACTTGGGATAGTCACTTTCCACTGAATTGAAGTTCTCTTCACTATAATACATTGCTAGTTCATTAATTATGGATACCCTTTTTATTATTATTATAGAATATGGTAATATTATTTCTCAAAAAGTAACTGAGGGATACAAAGAGTATATATTATAGAAATTATCAGCAAAATCAGGAATCTAAGAATAGACTCACTAAAATACTAATTTTACCACAATTAGACTGAAAAATATATATTGTCTAACATCTCCTTCAAGCTGAACAACATATCACGAGTGGAAGCTTGGAGACAAGAGTCAAAAACGAGTTGACAGGAGAGCTTAAGTCAGTAGATTTTCAAGTTGATCTTAAGAGAAAACATGAGTGACATTATATTCTCATCAATAACTTGTTCTCGAATAAAGCAACAATGAGTACCTATACATGTCATTGGCCCAATCATAACCAGAGTATGATCTCAGCTGCAAATCACTATACTAGAATACAAGACCCCGATCAATAGTGCCTTTTATAAAGAGAAATTTATAAAAATAGGAGTAAAAGAAGTTGGTTTCCCTAAATAGGAGTGGTCCTATGTGACCACACGTTTGGGGTTGGAAAATGACTTAAATAACCTCCTAATTTATTTCATTTAAAACTAGGTTTCACGCACTACTACTGCCAGCAAATCGCATAGAAATAGGAAAAAAGCATGCGTTGCTACAACAGTTACCATTTATACCGGATTTCCTTCTCCGTGCAGGAAATATAGGGTAGAAAAAACACATCAAATAGGAAAAAAGCATGCGCCAAGTCATTCTTTAATGTTTTTTGAATAGGAAAATATAGTTACACACAAATTGGGTGAAATAAGGAATTGATAAATCTACGAATTATAAGAAAAAAACTAGAATATAATTAGATAAAATTTTAATTACAATTTGTTGGGTTTCTCTCTAATTGCATCACATTATATATATATATATATATATATATATATATATATATATATATATATATATACACATACATACATACATACATACATACATACATACATACATACATACATACATACATACATACATACATACATACACACACACACACACACACACACACACACACACACACACACACACACACACACACACACACACACACACACATATATATATATATATATATATACACATACATACATACATACATACATACATACATACATACATACATACATACATACATACATACATACACACACACACACACACACACACACACATATATATATATATATATATGTATATATATATATATATATATATATATATATATATATATATGTATATATATATATAGGGTAATTTACCTAAATAGGATAAAAATATTATGACTTTCTCAATATAGGAACATATGTTTTCATTTTCTAATGTAAGACATTTGGTCATTATCTATTAGTCATTATTCAACTAAATGTCCAGCACCACTTGGACATTATTCTTCTCACTAGTCATTATTAAGTCCTATTTAGGAAATAAAAAAGTTTAAGTCCTACATTGAGAAATGACTTATATTTTAGTCATATTTAGTTCAAATTTCACTTAGGGGTATAAGGACATTATTTTTTTAATCAAGTATAATGACATTATGTTTTTTGAAAGAAGTATAATGACATTATTGATTACATATGGATGTCAATGAAGTGGTTGAGTACGGTGTGTTTAGAGATTGACAATGGAGTGGAGGAGTGGCAGTTAATAGGGTAGAATATGTAGAAATTGCAGCCTAAAAAATAGGAGAATTAAATGTTTGATATTATCTTCAAAAATGTAAAGAAAATTAAAAATTAAAAATGGAAGGAAAGCATGAGATCATGAGCGTGATATAAGAAGGGCAAAGATGGGTATATGAGCAAATTCAGTCTTAAAAAAAAGAAAAAAATAAAAGGGTCTTATTTAGGGAAAAGTAATGTCTTTTAGTCTTATTTGCAGCAAATTTTACTTTAGATTTTTATGTATGAATTCAACGGAGTAATAGTAGTCTTAAATTTGTCACTAACATGCAATCATTCACAATTGTTAATTACTTCGTACTATAAATCTACTCTCACATTCCAAAAAAGATTTTGTGTCGCATATTAGAACAATTGGCTTAATATATTTATAATTTAATTAATATGAAAAGTTTTGGTAATTTTAAAAATAAATTTTATATATGTTGTGTTCCAACATTTTATTGTATTATCTAATGGTATTGTACAAGCTCAACAAAAAATGTGTTTGTAGTATATATGTTGTGTTCCAACTTGACACACATCAATGAGATATTGGTGGTATGAAGATGAATATAACATACAAGGACCATATAGCAATCAAGAAATGAGGACATTAATCTATAAATTAAATGTGAAGGACACTGTAAATTAAAGGCCAATGGAGATATTGGTAGCTGCGATTATACCCGCGCAGATGGACATTAACATTAAAGACAAGGACATTATGGTGGTGTTCAGATGAATCTAACATACAAGGACTATATAACAATCAAGAAAGGAAGACATTAATTTATAAATTAAATGTGAAGGATGCGGTAAAGGCCAATGGAGACATTTGTGGCTGGGATTATACCCACGTAGATGGACATTAACATTGAAGACAAGGACATTATGGTGGTATGCAGATGAATCTAACATACAAGGACCATATAACAATCAAGAAAGGAGGACATTAATCTATAAATAAAATGTGAAGGATGTTGTACGTAAAGGCCAATGGAGACATTGGTGGCTGCGATTATACCCATGCAGATGAACATTAACATTGAAGACAAGGACATTATGGTGGTATGCAGATGAATCTAACATACAAGGACCATATAACAATCAAGAAAGGAGGACATTAATCTATAAATAAATGTGAAGGACGCTGTAAAGGCCAATGAAGAAATTTAAAATAACATAAACCATAATGACGATGCACACAATATGTAAGATTAAGACATTTTGCTAAGAATATGGAAGTTATTATAGAAATATATCAAGAATATATGTATGCCTTATTTGGGAGTATTTCAAGTACATGTTCTATCTCTAAAATTAACTACAAAGAATCTCCCATCATCGTCAATAACTTGAAATTTAAAGAAACAAGTTGGTGTAACTATTATGATTAAAATAAGGACAAATTGTAATACTCACACTATGTGGTGTATAATGTCTACAATAGTTTATGGAAGGATAATGAAATAAGAAATGTTACTTTCTCCGTTCTAAAATTGACTTTCCAATTTGACTTTTTTAGTCAATTTTTTTGAATTTTGATCGTATATAATGGAAAAATTACATTGATTTCTCATATAAATTTAAAATTAATAGATTCATTTTAAAACATAGTTTTAAATTTTTTTATTTTTGGTATATATTTATATATAAATAAAAATATTAACGATTAATGTGTTGCATTAAAGACTGTGAAAAGTCAAATGAGAAATTAATTTTAAGGCGAATAAAGTATTTAATTTAAAATATAACGGAGACCAACAAGAACTTAATAAAAGTTAATTATATCAAATTATATATACTCCGTATGTACTAAGTTATTGTGGTCACCTTTTATTTTTAGAACTTTTGATTTTTTTTAGATGTATAAATTTTATATTTTAAAATTTTACTTCAGTTTTCATACACATGAAATTAAAGTTAAAAGTACACCATAATTGAAATCGGCATATTAAAGTAAAAAACAAGATTTCTAAATAAAAAGGATAAAAAAAGGGGAAGATGGGTCGATAAACTTGGAAAGAGTCTGAAGATAATAGAATTTTTTCATTCCCTAAAGTTTAGGAGTAATAAATGATTCATTAAATCCTAATAAATTAAAGAAAACCATAAATGAAAAATAAAAAACAGGAGTTCTAATTCAGGGGTAAAAATGGAACAGCCTCCCGAAAGAAGTCCTATTAATTGGAAAAAACTTAGTTGCTCCTATTTAGAGAAAGCAAACCACTTTAAGTCTTAAATACAACAAATTTTACTTTTATAAATTGCAGGATCCTCTTCAAGCTCAGAAAGTTGTTCTCAGTAGGAGCATGCATAAATGACAAACATAGTTCACAACAAATTGAATATCAGGGTGAGTGGTAGTGAGATATTGGAAACCTCCGACAAGACTGCGGAACAAAGTAGGATTATGGAAGGGTTGATCCCCCCTCCCGCCCAAGTCGGCCGACCAAACTATTTTGATGCAAGAAAAAATATTGATTAGTTGAGCCAAGACTTAGAAAAATAAATGTGAGTTTGTTTTTAATAAGATCCTAAGCCTTCTGCCTCGTCCTCAAAGGACTTCAACGTCTTTCCTTGTGCTTTTTGTTCCTTAAATAATTCTTGTCATCGCATTTAAACATTTTCACTTCATTCCATATCCAGAGTGGTTTGTGAATAATAAAACCTACATAGAATAAATATTGGCATTACCAAAATGTCAATGTTAACGCCTATTCCATTACAAATAATTATTATTACTATTATTATTATTATTATTTTAGTTGTTGTTGTTGTTGTTGTTTATAAAGAATAGTGACACGTGTATTTTATCAAGTAACATTTTTCTATTGTAACATTTTCTAAAATCTAAGGGGGTGTTTTCCTGTGATGGTGCTTATTGGCTTATATTGTTCATAAGTAGCTTTTAACTTATACGAGTTTAAAAGCCAAATATTCTTTCATGCAAGTAAAATGCCTTATGATAGATAAGTCATTTGGGCATATTTATAAATGGTGAAGGATAATTTTGTAAATAATCTAATTAAAATGAAGAAACGAAAAAAATTAGCTCAAAAATAAGTAAGACCTACTTATTTTCTCTAGCTTAAGTAGCTTATAAGTCAACTTATAAGCACAGAGAAACATGTCATTTGGTAATTTATAAATTAAAAATTGCTTATAGTACTTTTGACCATCTTATAAACACCTAGAAACTCCCACTAACTTTATACATATTAAATTCATAATTTGCACTCAAAAGTTATTAGTTCCTACACCAATTTACAAGGCGTTACAACCTGTCCACTACAAAAGTTTAACAAACAACACATTTTGGCCAGTTCTCTTTAACAAAGATATGCATTGCCTTTGCATCATACTTCTTTTAATATCTAGACCCTAGTTCTGAACACTTCATTCCAATTATCATCAGAGAAAATTCTATAAAGAGTATCTATTGAGAACTCTTACTTTAAACTACATTTCAACACCTTCTTCCACATCAGCCTCCCTAACCATCAAGTGTCATAGTAGAGCTGAAGGGAGAAAAATCTAGATAATGTCGACCTTTGTCTTGATCAGCGGAACCTCTATAAGCGCATAAAATGAGAACATATTTCATATGGAGTAAATGTGCCTCTCAAGCATTGCTACCAAGGTCGATGTATCAGCTAGGGTGATCACGTATGTAAGTCAACCTGACCCATCATTCCCGACCCTTGATCGGTGATGATTTGGGGAGGAATCTACATTATTTTTTTATCAAATTTTTGACCTGGAGAGGGCCTTCAGTGGCGTTTGGAATTCTGACATGTCGTGCGGTCGTCTTCTCTGCTGATATCGTACCCATTGTAGAGTAGACCACATATACATTCTTTGTTCTCATTATAGAGATTCAATGGTTTTTGAGATCGACGACTTAGGGTGGAGCGAGTTACTATCAATTTGTACAGGAGTCGAAGAGGTAGAAGAGAGAACAGATATCGAAATCACTTCGAGTGGAGCAGGTTACTATCAATTGAGTCTCATCCAATGTCGTTTCACCCATCCTTATTTTTTATTTAAATTAAAAAATGGAAACCCGTTAATGCTTCTTTACTTGGCCTTCTTTTTTATTTTTTAAAGAGGTGTGTCAACATTAAACGTCTGGATATTTTGGTCAATTTACACTTATAGGGTAGTTCGACAAATATGAAACCTTTTCCAAGCATTTTGATAAATACTTCATAAACAAGGGTGTGGTGGTAATCGAATCCGAAGATAAAACAAAAACTAGTGCCAAAACCAGCAAAGACAATCGAATTGAGCAAAGTACAAAAGAATTTCGAAGGTGTATTGTTTCAGAAGTTAGGTCGTGGCAGTTAAGAGTGGAAAGATTTGGCAAACGTCATTTTCTTCCTTCGAAGTTCTTTATGATTATTTAAATTTTTTAAATAATTTAAATATTTAATTAAATTAGTGCCAAAACCAGCAAAGACTTACTGAATGATATGATTATTTAAATTTTTTAAGAACAAGCCCCAACCTATGTCCTTTGAAATCGATTTTGATCTTTTTTGTCAACTGAATGATACAATTCCTAAGAAGACTCTTATGAAGCCTTTTTCATATTATGGACTATCATTCGATGAATATTTATATTAATGTGTGGTCAGAGCTCATGAAATTGACCTTAAAAAAATCAAATAGATTAATGCATAAGCACAAAGAATAATGGTTGAGTGAACTCCCAAAATGACCCGTTAACAATACGAGTACAACTCCTTTTTAAGGACACAAGGGTAATGATAAATAAAATGAAATGAAAGGTTGGCATAATCATTGTACAATTTGCATAACTAGCTGCCCAATTAGGTTCAATATTTTCACCATCTTCCCTTCCAAAATGTGCCTGAGGCATCCAACATTTTCCTCTACCTCATTACCAACTCACAACTAACTTACCAGCAAAAAATAATTTGTATGCTCTTGGAATGAGTGAGCCCATAAAGACAATATATATTATTCTCATTTGCCTCAGGTTTTTTTCAACATTTTTAAAATATTCTTGCAAGACAATTTCTTTGCTGCAGCTTTGTTAGGGGCGGTGCACGAGTCTCTGTACATAACACTGCCGTTGCCATCCTCCACCTCCATTGTGAGGGTTGTGACTTCATTTTCAACAGTAACAGAAGGCTTCTTCATTATATAATTCCTACTTCGACACAGTTCGTATAACTCCCTTACTGGATGGAGAGTCAGAGTTTCAGGCGTAACCATCGGCTCCAAAAGTGGGATTATGCATCCATAAACTCTGTCCTTGTTGAAACCAGAATCAATGAGAATTGCCCCTGCAAGAGACTCAATAATATCTCCCAGCACCTACGAATGAGTAAACACCCAAGCAATAGACAGAAAACATAACAAACCGTCACGAAGAAATACTAAGACAAAGGTATGCTTTTTTTTGAACATGCATATACCTTTGGGAAGTTTATCTCTGATTCCCATCCAAAAGTTGAGGAAACACACAACTTCTCAACTCTTTCCACAGTGTCTGCAATATGCTTTTGAAGGACGGTGGAGAAATAGAGAAGTTGTTTATGTAATCCAGCCTTGACTGCGCATAGAGCATAGCAGTCGTTGTTCACAGAACAAGACCTCAGGTCCGTTAATAAACCAGGAGTCAATCCAGGGTGCTTATAATACAGATGGACTGTAATAACATAATCCAACACTGCATCCCCAATAAACTCAAGACGCTGCATAACACGAATAGCATCCATTTGATTTGCTTCGGGAAGCATAACAGTGAAGAAGCTAAAGATTTTGGTTCTTGATTAATAATTCAATGTGAGGGCATGAAAAAATAGATATTACCTGATAGCATCGTGGGATATCAGATTGCATGAAGGAACCGTGAGTGAGCGCTTCAACAAGGAGCGAAGGATCACTGAATTTATACTTGAGCAACTTTTCTATGTATGCTATGTTGACAAACTTTTCAGCGCTTATGGGGAAGTTCCTTTCTATGGGAACTCTCATATGATAATGGATGTCTAATCCAAGCCACGCCATAAATGATAAAGCCGCTACTTCTCCAACAGTACTTACATATGCACCTATAAGTGCTTCGACTGCATCAGCCACTCTCTTAGCCTTTATGTTTTTATGTCCCATGCTATACATTTTCCTCGCAGGAGATGTGAACTCGACAACAAAGTTCTTGTCTGGGGAAAAATCTCCAGGGATGGCCCATGTTTTTGGATCAAATGGTTCAGTGCGAATGAATCCCTGCATTTTTTTATGAGGAGCATGAAACAATCCCTTCGAAAGAACATTGAGACGGAGATATATTATGAGTGTTAAAGACATACTGGAATGTTTCTGTCACATGCCAGCTTGCACAATGCAGCATTTGAAACCATTTTTTCTTTTTTCAAACTAAGAAGCCCCTCGTGAGCATTTTGATATGTTGTGAATAGTTGTTGACCCACAGCGTACTTAAGAAACGAGTCTCCCAACGTCTCTAAAGTCTCCAAGTGAAAACTTTCTAGACACTTCTTGCTAGTTGTTGCTTCCAAGAACTAACAGGTTTGAATGGATAACCAAAAGCACAAGTCATTACACGAGATAGAAAATGAAGAGATGTGTACACTCTAACTGTATCATACTGTAAATGGTTGCAGATGTCTGTTCTATTGAGACAAACATATGTTGAGACTTGAGAGAGAACGTTTCCCCTCTCTTATGCATAAAGTGCTACGAATATTGAATTGTTAAAAGAAATAAAAATATGATAACACAATGTCATACCTTGGAGGTTGGTACATTCACATTTTGTGTGCAGTGATCCATGTGCATTTTTTTCAAGTTGACAGCTAGTAGCAAGGACTCTATCCGATGCATAATTGATGGGACATAGGTGAAGGAACATAACATATCATATGGTATTGGAGACATTATTACTGAACACAGTTCCGGAGGCAATTCTACTGATGAATGGTGTGGTTCTATGAAGGAACATAAAGAGTAACTCAAGTTAAATGCACTTCTTGTGAACCTCAGCACGAATGAGAGAAAGTTGTGTGTGTGTGTGTGTGTACACACACACACATATGTTGAGATTTAAATATGTAGTATCTCGACAAATGAATCAATTTTAGCGAACATTATTATGGCACCAGATCACCAAGGCAAATGGGGCGGTTGTTAATTTGAGAGGCATACTTTGTGATAGGATTCGAACAAGCATTTAAATAAACACCAGTAAAACAAACCTAGTGCTGTCAAGATAGTACTCTATAACAACACTATGAACAATAGCAATAGGAAAATAATGATAGGAGTGATGAATGACAGAATAAGCAAATAAAAAATCCAAATGTCAACCTTTTCGTTTCTCAGTGCCGCCACATCTTTGAAGGAAATTTTGCACCGTAGGCATAAATCTCCCATTAAGAAGTGCTTCTCCGTCATATAGTAAATCAATGTCATGCCTGTAATCAGCAAGGGTTTCCATAATGTATATTGAGTGAATCTTATAAATTATAATGTCACTTTTATTTGGAATATTTGCTTAAAGGCATACCATTCTTTAAAATAATATTTGTAACTTATGGATTTTCCTTTTCTCATCTCCAAAGTTGAATTTCCATTCAAATTGTGCAAAATATCAGTAATATAGTATAATGCTCCATTATGTGGTGTGCATATCAGAGAGTTCTTCAACCTGCAGCTACACACCAAACCAGTCTTTGTATGCATAGGACTACAATCATGCATAGGGAAGCAATTGGTGTGGTTATTCTCGTGTTTTCCAGAAGGAAACACAGAATCAACCACGCTCCAATTAACTAAAGGATTGCCACAACTGGAGCCGGAGGAAGGGAGAATGAGATAATCAAAGCCTATAATGCCCTTTATATTACAACATCTGTCCATAGCTTCAGCTAATTTATTCAAATCCTTGTGCATAAGCGCACTTAAGAGAATAACTTGAAACATCCGGCAACATTTTATCTGGAAATAGGAACCATCCATGACCAACAGAAGTTAACCCATCCAGTATTATCATTTATTCTATTTAGTAGTAATTGGTGGGTAGAATTACACAAACCTTTTCAGAAGTTAGAGTCAACTGCCCAACATAAAAAAGCTGTCCTACCCTTACATCCCCGTCAACATTCAGTTCAAAAGTCAACTTCTCATCACCAAACTCAAGCTTCATCTTCACAGCAAGGGTGATATTCTGAAGCTGAATATCTTTATATGAGTACTGACATAGCTCAATAAGGTAGCAATAGAATACTGTTTCAGAATCATTGTTATGACAGCCGATCAACTCAGGTGGATGATACCTTGGCTGGCCATCGCTGTACTGCACACATCCTGTACATATATGCAAGTGAATAGTCACAGTTTATCCAAAAAAAATTGCAAAATATTATTAAAGAGTTAATAGTGCTAAAAAAGATTGTCTTTAGTAGTATGAAATGGTGAACAAACAGATATTGTTGAGAACTAGAATGCTAGAGCGAAGATGCCATTATTAAGAAAATTGCCTGTCTCTTGGATGTCCTCTTTTTCCTCCATAATATCAGGTACAAGATTGTCACTCAAGGCACCAACTTGATGAAGCTGTTTGCAAGCTTCAAGACATGCCAGTTGCTTCAAGATTTTGACATCTCCCTGAACCTCAACTTTTTTTATATGACAACTTTTGGGGAGATGGAGGACGCAGGTTTTGGCATCTTTGTCTATATCATACCTAGGAGACGGCGCAAAGTACCTGCAAATGAAAATTTAACTAAACACAATTATTCCAATTAAGACGTGCAATGAATATGCGCTTCAAGTGTGAACTGAAGATGGTGACAGACTGATCAGATGGTAGCCTTGAACAATAGAGGTTAAGCAACGACACACTGGATCTCAAATTAACAACTGCCCCAGTAGCTTCTACTTTGTAAGAATATTCATCATATAGTTCACAGTGAAGAGGCGAGCATGGCTGGGAAGCATGAGATAAAGATTCTTTCCTCATTATCTCTCCACTTGCAAGATAATTAGTTACTCTATCGAGGGTAGACTTGTCCCCGCTGAAAATATAGAAAAAAATAATGCATGGAGGATTAGCAGACTAAACCATTTCACAAGTACATGTTTGTTATCCTTTGAGTCATGTCTTGTGAAGCTCAAATTTGACAAGGCAATAAAATATAACAAAAACAACCAAAAACAGAAAATAAAATTTTGATTGGACTAAAAAAAAGATTCCAGTTAGAAATCAGTCTGGGAACACGATCGAGAAGAATACAAAGATCACAGTATGAAACCCACCTTCTTACCAATGATATAAAATGTGAGTTCTGCATTCGAGCGCGTCCACGTGACTGTATAAAGCTAGAAACTGTTGCAGAGGGATCAAATCGGATTACAAGGTTGCAGCTTTGAACATCAAGGCCTTCTTCAAGAATAGAGGTTGCAACAATAATGTTAACCTGCTCAAATTTTGGTGCTCAGAATCTCGGAGTTTATTTAATTGTAAATGAAATATATGAGGTGTTCTCTACCGTTCCCTTTCGAAATTCGTCAACAATCGTATTCTGTATTGTCCTACTTTGAGCCTGCAACCTAGACGCGTTTCCTGCTGTGTACTTGGTCTGCCATCCAGTTAACTTCGGAAGCACCTCATTCAATAGAGATGGAAGGACAATTGCTGTAATAACCCTTTCAACAAAAATGATACATCTCAAGTCCTTCAAGGGCCTGCTCAAACAAACATCATGGAATGCATCTTAAAATCCTTATAAGGGGCATTAGTAGAATGAGTGCTTTTCCTAGGCCCATATCATGAACATTCTTGCGTCTATTTGCCAATGGCTCTACGAGTCATTTTTTACACTGTTTAAGCTTCAGGTAAATGAAAGACTATAAATCAAAGGTCTAACAGAAACACCACTTTTTTTCACAGTAGCACTCTTTGTTAGTTGGCCCTACATCTATAGGGCTGAGTATCCCACATCGTTTACGTGAACCTCACTTTCCGAGGATACTTTTGGGATGAGACGGACCCAGTTTAATGTGGCATCATAACATGGCCCTTTGGTGGATTGTAGGGCTAATTTGTTCACCTTTCAGTTGTCTAACCCGGATTGGATTGAACCTGAGGAGGTCGGTAGAGTGACCCAAATTGGTTCTCTACTAATGGAAGATTATTTTTAGGGTGAGTTAGAAGTACCTGTAATCAAGAAGAATCTCTACTAAAGACAAGACCTTTGAAGTAAGATATCCAGCGTCCATACCAGCTTGCAGATCATTACTGACATAAGATTGTGCACCTATATTTACAGTAAAGGGGCAATAAGATTAAAAGATCAGAAAAAAAGAGATTTTAATCTTAATACCAAAATATAATGGCCTGAGCCTTATTACCGTTAGGCATCTGAGCAGAGAAAATCTTCGCCGCATCTAAACTAAAACCTCTGATAATGGTTTCAGCATGCAAACTCAGTGTGCCCCATTTAAAGATGTCTTTGTCCTCACAGGACAAGGACTCGGCTGCCTAGTAGTCAAGACAAATTTCATTGGAACAAAAATGGATCATCGAGGTAATAAACAAGGGTGCAAAATGCAAGTGACAGAAACACGAGAACATTTTACCTTAAATGCCAAAAACACACCAAGCTCAGTCAAACAATATAAGAACGTCAACAAAAGTTTTGATAATCTTTTCTTTACAGATTCAGCGGTTTCCTCTGATAGATCAGCCTCAGTGATATACTTCTCACGCTGAAGCAAAGGACAAATTATATGCCTTTTAGATGCGATTCCGGAGTCAACACAAAGCAAAATTATGGAAAAGACAACACATATTATTGTGAATTATGAAAATGCAAGAGAAGATAATTATACAGCATAATTATTCTAAGCGGCTGTATGTTGATACATACCTCATCTTTCAATCTATGCAAGGCATTGTGTAAGCCTCCGAACATTGCAGAAGGAACATCAATATCATGGTATGTCCTCACTTTGGAAGTAGGAAACGGAATGTATGCAGCTAAAACAGAATCACTAGCACAAGTATAGACCTTCATTTCACAGCAGGTTTTCATCAGTTACCCATTACTTCTAAGTAGCATAGCTACATAGAACTAGACAAACTTCATATGCCATGAGAATATGGGATCAATAAATATATATGCGGAAAAAACGAAAAGATAATTCATGATCAGATCATCCTCTAGAACTCCATAATATATTACTCTAACATAACTAGACTATCCAAAACACTGTACTATCTCTGTCCCATAAAAGTCATTTTTCCCAATTGTACAACTCTTAGATTTTAGTAAGGTAAAAGTGTACAAGTGCAAGTACACTGTTGAAAATCATCAAAGGTAGCTATATATACAGCTTTGTGGTTTGCTTAACAGAATTTAACACACTCAACTTTTTGGAGAATATTTATATAAAAAATCATTCAATTTGGTGAATACTAGATTCTTTTGCTCAAATTCGACTCTTTTTACAGCAAATCTCTATCTGAAAGGTAACTTAAAACAATGCACGCATGGTCTGTCAAAAAATGAAAAACATGTTTACACCATAAATTTCAAAATTTGGAAATTAGGAAGCTGTTATCCAGATTTAAAGTTTCCTACCAAATTTTGAAAATACTTTATTAAGTATCCAAAATGGAAAATATGGAGTATTTCATAACTAACTATTTAGCAATTCTGGTCAGTTGATTTAAAATGTGCTTTATAAAAACTTCTTGGAGAAACCTAATTGATGTAGTTTCTATGATACCAACAACATGACATAGAAACCTAATTGATGTAGTTTCTATGTTTTAATAGAGTACAATCCTAGATGACGCTTTCTTCAAAATTACTGAAAGAGATGTAGAGAGAGAGAGAGAGAGCCTAATAGAACCTTTGAATTCATAAGGTTTTCTAGGGCACCAATCTCTATCCAGTAGTCATCTCCCGAGCTTGAACCTATTTGAACAAAGATCATCAATAACAATTTCAATAACTTTGGATAATAAAAAACACCTATGAAGGGTGTTACATTAACCTTTTGCCTTTATAGGGGAAGCAGTCATCCCAAATATTCTTGGAAGCTCTACATTTATTGATTGTAATTGGCAATGGTAGAATTCCTAGTCATGAACAATAAGAGGAAAAATGAGTTGAATAAACTAGAAAACAAGAAATATCTTAAACAAATAGTGCAATACATTTACTATTGATATAAAATTAGTGACCAAGAAACGAAACAGTAAGCGTTCACCAAAAACAGAAGTAAACAGCATTGACCAAAACCTATAACATTGTGGTGTGAGCATTGTTTTTTGTAAAATTACAAAGGTATATATTTCAAGTAGGGAAATAACATAGGGAGACAAATAGAAAGGAGTAGAGAAGGGAAAGATAACTCGAAATAAAATAAAGAACAGACTCAAACTCGATCAATTTTTTAGATGTTTGTTCAAATTCAATTCATATTTCATCTCCATTATGTATAGATTAAGATATCTAAATACATGTATGGAGATTATGAATAATATTGAACATATTTCATTTTGAAGGTAAAACCTAACATAAGAAAATAACTAACCATTGCATTTCTTTTCGTATTCGCTAGCATATTCCAGTTTCCAAAGTCCAAACACACCCTAATATTTCCGAAGAACAAGAACGTAGGCCAACATACCCTAATATTTCCGAAGAACAAGAACGTAGGCTAACTTGAATTGCCAAGAAGAAGTAATAAGGTACCATTCACAAGTGAAAACAAACATACTTAGGCAAGGCAATCAAAGACCCTTTGGACATAACCGTACCCTCATAATACATGAGTAGGGATGTTTGCCTCTTGCATTATGGCACTCATCAAATATGAGAAGCTTTATCATCTCAATTTTAAGAAAGCTGTGCCTTAAAGCAACAAGCAGAATTGCCGGTGTCATCACAAGCACCTAAGACATGAAACCACCCACACGCGTTAGTAGCAAATAACTGTTACGGAGTGTAACTTATACTTCCTTTGTTCCAATGGTGTTAAAGTATTCTGACCTCATAAAGCTCCACTTGGCGATTCCATATGTTTGCATCCCAGAAATCAACACCCATTTCTCCCCAATATTTTCCCACTTTCAAGTCTGTGTGCTTCTTTATAGCTTCACCTTGCTGGTAGTTTAATTATAAATAACACGAAAATAAATATAACCATCCAAAATGGGGACATGTTTCAGAAGTTTAACAGAAAATTATGAATGAACCTGTGGAAATGAATTTTCATTTGATTCATATCATTATATCTAACCAAAAGGTTGGCTTTTTCTATACATTGAAAAAACGAATGAATATGGACATACATTATGCCAAATCAAGAGATTCAAAAACTTGTTAAAACTACTTATTATCACTACTAATAAGAGATTCAGCATTACCTGAGTAACCAAAACCACAGTAGGAACCAAGAAGATAGCAACGTAAGGAGAAGGCTTCCGAATGAGATGGCCAAAGCTACGCAAGAGCATAATGGCTATAAGTGTCTTTCCAGAACCAGTCTCCAAGAACACAATCGTGTTCTGCTTCATCGCTTTCTCCAATGCTTCCAACTGATAACTGACCCCCAAAGTCCAACACACCCAAACGCAAAGTGATTTTACCGTTATTACGATAATTATTAAAATTAAAGCATCATTAACAAAATTTCCTCCATTGTCAAAGAAGCTAAAAGAGTCATTTAAATACAACCACTTTCTCTTCCGTTAAACCGACTAAACCAAAATGGCACATTATAAACCTCTCTTGCTTGTTTCTTTCTATGATGTTTTTGGGCATTAAATGCAGAATTGGAATTACTATAATGCTTTTGGTAGTGGTGAAATGGGTATTCAAGAAAACTAATTAAAATGAATGAAGTGGTTCTTGTAGATTGATACTTACGATCTAGCGAAAGGCAAAGCGCCCGGCATCAGTTCTTGGACTTGATCACCATGAGCAGGCTTAGCCACTGGCTTCATTGAAAGATTCAACATTGTATGTTTTCCTTCCTTCCCTAATGTAATTAAGGCAAAGGCAAAGGTGGCAAAGCACAAACTGAAACTTTACTTGCTTGTTTGCAACAGCATATGCTCTTTTGAACGACTAATGCGAGAGCATATTCATAACTTGTTCTTGCAGAAACTAAACCCCTCAAAAAAGATTCTGCAAGAGATTACATTTAAAAGGGTTTTGCACTCAAAAATGTCTAGAGGTGTAAATGATGAACACATGGAACGTTGGGTTGGGTTATTATGTAAAAAAAGAAAAACAGAGTGCTCAGTAAATATGAGAACAACTTTTTTACAGTCATAGACTGACAGTCTTTTATTTTAACACTAAATGAACCAAACTGGAATAACGAGAAACTCCCCCGGCCGGTAGATGACGCTATCTTTGTTCAAACAAAGATATGAACGAACGAACCTATTGGTCAGTCAGTCTCTGAAGAACACAAAAGGTGTGAACCAGAACGAATCGGCGGGATAAATTAGGATTTTAACAGGAAATATTACTGAGATGAAAGACTGGATATATGGGTAAATTCGAATTGGTGTTTTTTTCGTGAAAGACCGAACCAAATCCAAGTACGACGAATTTGATTGGTCTCGGAAAATGGTTTGACTCGTCTTTTTAGAAGAAAAAAATGAGTATCAAACAAGATTTAAAATGTGTTATATATGCATAAATCATAAATGAGAACTTAGATACTTTTATACTAAAACCAGATTTATAATCTCATAACACATAATGCGAAAATATATTGTAAAATAATAACTTACGATACCAGATTTTTCCTATTTCGCGATTTCGACGATTCTATTTACAAAATAAAAATATTGAATGTACATATTATTTTAGTATAAGTTTTATTTTTTGTCTTGTTTAGGTATAAAGTAGAATATGGAGTATTACCAACCAAACAATTCGACCAAGAAGTGAGAATAAAATTTCAAGAGTATCAATGTGAAGAAAAGAGAGAGAGACGGGCACAAGTACACAATATTGCTTGATTGATTTTGTTTTAAGAAACATTAAACTAAAATAGCATTTGATTATTTACTAATAAAATAACAACGGAATAATTCTTGTATTGTGTGTCTCATTACAAGAAAAATGTTGAGCTTAAATAACATCTGTCCCATAAAACACTTCTCATTTCTATTAAAAAGTCATTTTTACCCCTTACTTTTTCTCATACACTACCTATCACATCATACTTTTTTACTAATAATCTACCCATCAAATTCTACTTTTACCCATCACATCAAAGGACATTTTTGGAAATTCAATACCAAAATACACTACCCTTAAATCTCTTCAAAAAGCAAAAAATCACATGTTTTATGGGACGGAGGAAGTATTAGACTCCCCCTAAATGCAATAATAATAATATCTTGTAATTTGCAGTTTTATGAGGACTCGCTGGATTTTTTTACTCTTCCAAATTTAGCAGTATAAATATCATTAATATAAAAACATCTCACATCATTTATTTTTTAATTCTATTTTATTTATCAAATGCGTTCTTTCTAAAAATAATTCTAGCTAAATGTATGGGGATTGGTGGGGGAGGACTATAAAACAAGATGGAAATTATTGGCGCCAGAAAATGATGAATTTATATGAGTTGTGCGTTTTTACCGTTTTACCGAGGAGAGGATATTAACCATCCATCAATTTTACTGTGCCAATATGACAGAGCTTTTCTACTCCCCATGCTTTTAAAGTTGATGTCAGAGGTCCATCTCACTTTTGCGTGGACATATTCTCTTGAATTGGTATGGTTCTAAGCCTATACGGACTTATATCTAATCGGAATCTATGGACTATTTGAGTTTTCTATTCGCCATATTTCCTTTTTTTAAAATAATTAGGGGAGTGTGTCTATTCGTACATTTCATTAATTATTTCATAAAATCAAATATTCTTGATACCTCTTATTTCAAAAAAAATTCATATACTTAAACAAGACGAATGAATTAAAACAGCTTGATATTTTGCCTCGTTTTTTGAAATGTAGTTAACATTTAGAGACGAGAATATTACAAAAGCAAATTTAAATACTCTATAGGTAACAAATTTTCAATGAAATTTTTAGGTAAGATTTGATTGATATTCGATTATTTAACAAGTTCTAAAGAAATACTACCTCTGTTTTAAAATGTTCTTCCCAAATACTATTCACACTGTCAAATTGTAATCACTTTGTTCATTTATTTTCGTTAGTTATTTGATAAAACAATATAGTTTTATCACATCTTGTTCTGTAAAATTTTTGATATAGTTTAAAATATATAAATTTTATTTTTAAATTTTACACCTACAATCAAATAAATTGATTTGAAAATAAATTTGGTCAAACCGCGTAAACAGAAATGGAAAGAACACTTTAGGACGGAGGTAGACATGGCGTACTCATTTCTTCCAGAATTAATCGTCTTAGTTTGACTTTACAGAATTCAAAAAAAATCTTCAGAAGTAAAAAGTGAGTGGTTAAAATTTGACTAGAGAAAGGAGAAATATTATGGATCAAATATTTTTTTTGTTCTAGACTTTATTAGGATAATAAAGAAGTGAAACAATTATTTCTGTGACGGACTAAAAAAAAGTGAGATGATTAATTCGGGACAGAGTAAGTACAAAAAAGTTATGCTTTCATGATCGTAAAGTCTTCATGAAATGTGGACATTCTCACATTTTTCATGGATGACATGAAAATCTTTTGTTATTTAAATAGCAGAATTCATCCAATGCATTTATATACTAAGGTCCATAATCCATAAAATGAGTGTGGACCTTATGACCACAGAAGAATTTGCTAGTACCGAAATTACTACCTCCGCCCGCACAAAAAATTAGTTTTTTCATGTTGGGCTCTCGATAACGTTTAATTGTATATTTTTATTGATAATTTTATAAAATAAAATATTTTTATCACCTCTTATTTATAAAACATTTGATGTACTTTTTAAATATATAATTTATATTTTTTATTTTTATATCAATTTATAAATATAGCAATTGTAAAAGAAATGGAATTTTACACATTTAAAAGGGGAAATTTTTGTGGACATAAACTGAGAAAGTAATCATCAATATTTGTGTAATGGACGAAAATCGATTTGAACATTTTAACTTGCATTAATTTTTATTTCCTCTGTTCCAAAAATGTTTTCCATTTTGATTTCAAAATGGGTTTGGGTAAAAGAATTTTTGTGTGTATTTATTCAAAAAGAATTATCTTTTGTTGTGCGTAGATTATTCATAAGGAAATATTTATTAAATAATGTGAATTATTCAATACTTATTTAAAAAAGAAAAGATAACCTTTGGTGTCTCAAAAAATGCGTAGTACCCTTCATATTCTATATATTGCAACATTCCTCCTCATATGATGTGTAAGTCATGCTCTCTTCACCTGATCTATTAGGTTTGGTTTGATTGGAATAAATTATGATTTAATTTGATCTAGTCTGATCTTAATGACTGAATTAAGTTCTATTTAAAGCTATTTTTAATCTAATCTGATTCGAATAAGTAATAAGTAAAAAAAAATAAGTTGAACATAATGTGACCATAGTACCCTTCATATTCTAAATATGCATACTCCGTAGTCCGTATTAAATTGTGGCGACTGTCAATGAATGCAAAGAGAATAAGGGGCAGTAGGGCACAAAAGTTAGAACGCAAATAAGTGGTTACAAAGAAATGTTTCAATAGTAGATTTGCATTGCAGGGCGGGTTACAATTGCAGAACTATTGCAACACCAGTCCAAAACCTCAACCAACATGGAATGGACTCTAATGACAACAAAATCATAATTCTACTTTGATACCACACATGACACCAAGTTTGACATCACTGTCAGAATAGATAGTCGTCACTCATAGATCCGCGTGTGTTTGTGATAGACTGATGATATCAAGCTTAGTGTCATGGGTGGTGTCACCGTAGCGAGACTCTAAGGATGTGCTAGGTTGGGGGAAATATTATTTTCGAGAAGAAAAGAATTGAAGAATTGTATTTTCCTTTCTTAATAATGTGAGGAGTACATGTATATATATACAACATGTCAATCCTAGTTATGGTAAGAGAGGTATTCTAGGAAAGCTATACAAGTATGGAAACAAATCATAATACAATAATATTAAATATATTTAATATATTTAACATGCTCCCGGCTACGTCGGATGTGTTGGGGGTCGGATACCCAGGCTTTCTCTGAAGTCCAGAAATAAGAGAGAGGGCAGTCCTTTTGTGAAGATATCGGCGAACTGAGAGGATGAAGGAACATGGAGGACTTTGATCTGGCCAAGCGCCACTTTATCGCGTACAAAGTGTATGTCAACCTCGACGTGCTTGGTGCGCTGATGTTGCACCGGATTTGATGATAGATAGACAGCATTAACATTGTCACAAAAGACGAGTGTGGCGCGACGGAGTGGTTGTTGCAGCTCAAGAAGAAGATTCTGAATCCAGCAGGTCTCTGCAACAGCATTGGCAACGGCTCGATATTCTGCCTCGGCGCTAGAACGAGAGGTTGTGGCCTGGCGTTTGGAAGACCAGGAGACGAGGTTGTCGCCTAGAAAGACACAGTAACCGGATGTGGAGCGTCTGGTGTCGGGTCAGCCAGCCCAATCTGTTATATCCCTGGATGGCTCCACCAAAAATCCCAACTCCTCCCAACATATCCAAAAGTCTTTTATCTCTTCTTTTATCCCAAAATAAAGCCTTTATCATATATTTTAATCCCTGGTCAATAATAAGAAACCAAAACCTTTTTTTGTTGTTGTTATTTTCCTTCTTTTAAGCCTTTTAATAAACAAATAAAACCTTCTCTCCCTTCCTTTCATTCCCTGGCCAAATATACCTCACAACCCAACACACCACCACACCCTTTGAACCCCACAATTATCCTTCCATTAAATTTACACCCTTAAGGCCAAAACCACTCCTAATAATAGCCTAAATAAGCACTCCCTTACCCCATATACTGGCCGAAAATAACCTGTCAAAAACCCCCCATTGTGTCCCTCAACTAGGCTAAATAAACAGCCACAAAAATCCAAGACACATTGACCCACACCCACACCAATCCACCCTCCTTTGTCTCCCCCATATCCTGCCTAAGAAATGCCTCTAAAACAGCCAGCCCATCTCCCTCATTTAACCCTTTCCCTGTCCAGAATTATTTCCCCCAAAACCCAATCAAATAAGTGAGATACATTCACCTATCCTTACCATTCACTACTGGCCAAAACACCACCCACACAAGTACAACTTATCCCTGATTTTCTACCCACCAAAGGGACAACAACAAGTGGAGGTCATGCTATTGATTTAGGAGAAGAAGACAGGAAGTTTCCTTATGTCTACATTCAATGTATTGTGTATTTCTTCCCCCTTCCCCTGCCTATATATAATCAGGCCTTATGGCCATTGTAACACATCTTTGAATCTTTGAATATTGAAAACCATTTACTCTTTGAGTATTATTAAAATAGTGTGATGCTATTTTAGCCAAATTCCTAATTCTATATCTTAAGAGTGGTTATCTTAAGTGTGAGTTTTAGGTTCTAGATATTTGATTAAGTGTGTAATATCTTAATTGAATTCTAGATTCAAACCCCAAGTTAGGATAAGAGTGTGTAATATCTCCTAACACTAACTTGGTTTTATCCATCCGTGATATTTCTTCCATTTCATATCCCTCCATTTCTCCTTCTTAATCCTATTCTTTTTCTTCCATAAAATACCAAAAAAGAACTCCTAAAATACCAAAAAAGAACTCCTAAAATCCAGTTATGGAGGGTATTTTAGGAGTTCTTTTTTGGTATTTTATGGAAGAAAAAGAATAGGATTAAGAAGGAGAAATGGAGGGATATGAAATGGAAGAAATATCACGGATGGATAAAACCAAGTTAGTGTTAGGAGATATTACACACTCTTATCCTAACTTGGGGTTTGAATCTAGAATTCAATTAAGATATTACACACTTAATCAAATATCTAGAACCTAAAACTCACACTTAAGATAACCACTCTTAAGATATAGAATTAGGAATTTGGCTAAAATAGCATCACACTATTTTAATAATACTCAAAGAGTAAATGGTTTTCAATATTCAAAGATTCAAAGATGTGTTACAATGGCCATAAGGCCTGATTATATATAGGCAGGGGAAGGGGAAGAAATACACAATACATTGAATGTAGACATAAGGAAACTTCCTGTCTTCTTCTCCTAAATCAATAGCATGACCTCCACTTGTTGTTGTCCCTTTGGTGGGTAGAAAATCAGGGATAAGTTGTACTTGTGTGGGTGGTGTTTTGGCCAGTAGTGAATGGTAAGGATAGGTGAATGTATCTCACTTATTTGATTGGGTTTTGGGGGAAATAATTCTGGACAGGGAAAGGGTTAAATGAGGGAGATGGGCTGGCTGTTTTAGAGGCATTTCTTAGGCAGGATATGGGGAGACAAAGGAGGGTGGATTGGTGTGGGTGTGGGTCAATGTGTCTTGGATTTTTGTGGCTGTTTATTTAGCCTAGTTGAGGGACACAATGGGGGGTTTTTGACAGGTTATTTTCGGCCAGTATATGGGGGTAAGGGAGTGCTTATTTAGGCTATTATTAGGAGTGGTTTTGGCCTTAAGGGTGTAAATTTAATGGAAGGATAATTGTGGGGTTCAAAGGGTGTGGTGGTGTGTTGGGTTGTGAGGTATATTTGGCCAGGGAATGAAAGGAAGGGAGAGAAGGTTTTATTTGTTTATTAAAAGGCTTAAAAGAAGGAAAATAACAACAACAAAAAAAGGTTTTGGTTTCTTATTATTGACCAGGGATTAAAATATATGATAAAGGCTTTATTTTGGGATAAAAGAAGAGATAAAAGACTTTTGGATATGTTGGGAGGAGTTGGGATTTTTGGTGGAGCCATCCAGGGATATAACACAATCAGCATCGGAGTAAGCCTGTAAATAATCGGTGGCGGATCGTGTCAGATGGATCCCGTGGGTGGCAGTGCCACTAAGATAGCGAAGAACTCGCTTCATGGCAGTAAGATGTGAATCGCGTGGTGCATGGAGGTGTAGACAGAGCTGCTGAACTGCATATGTGATATCAGGACGAGTGAAAGTGAGGTATTGCAGTGCACCGACAATGGACCTGTAAAAGGACAGGTCGGAGAGTGCCGAACCCGCGGTGCTAGATAGTTTTGCCTTCGTGTCTACTGGGGTAGAGATGGGGCGGCAAGAGACCATCTCTGCCCGCTCAAGGATATCATGAGTAAACTGAGTCTAGTGGAGAAAGAGTCCGGTGGCTGTGCGCTGGACATTGATCCCAAGGAAAAAATGTAGGTCGCCCATGTCTGTCATAGAGAATTCAGCCTTGAGCTGCTGAATGAGACTCTGAAGCAGTGCCGGGGAGGATGCTGTGAGTACAATGTCATCAACATATAGGAGCAGGTATGCCGTCCCAATAGGCTGATAGAAGGTGAATAGGGAAGTGTCGGCCTTGCATCCTCGGAAGCCAATAGTCTGTATGAAACCCGCAAACCTGTGAAACCAAGAGCGTGGGGTCTGCTTAAGACCATAAAGAGCCTTCTTGAGTTTGCAAACATAATGAGGGCGAGTGGGATCCTGAAACCCAGAAGGCTGGCAGGCATAAACGGTCTCCTGTAGCTGACCATGGAGGAACGCATTTTTGACATCAAGTTGGTGAATGGGCCATCCACGAGACAGAGCAAGGCTGAGGACGATACGAACAGTGGCAGGCTTGACAACGGGGCTGAAGGTCTCGTCATAATCAACGCCAAAACGTTGGTTGAAACCGCGGACCACCCAACGGGCCTTGTACCTGGATAACTCACCTGAGGGGCCAAATTTGTGTCTAAAAAGCCATTTACCGGTGATAAGGTTTTGAGAGGGGGAGGGGGGTACTAATTCCCATGTGTCATTCTTTATCAAGGCATTAAATTCATCACACATAGCAGCATGCCAGTTTGGATCTTTTAGTGCACTACGGTAGGTTAGGGGTAAAGGAGAGATGGGGACAGAAGTGTTAAGGTTGAGAATTTGTTTGGGGCAGAAGACACCGACTTTGGAGCGGGTTTGCATGGGGTGGTTGTTTGGAGCCGGGTTGGGTTGTTGGGCCGTGGTAGCTGCTGGTTGGGGGGAGGGGTGTGTGGGCCGTGGGGGTTGGGAGGGGGAGAGGGGGTTGGGCTGGGAGTTGTTTGGGCCGGACAGGGTGTGGGGATTGGGGAGGCAGTCAGGGGGGATTGGGCCGAGGCGGGTGGGGATTGGGCCGTGGTGTTTTGGTGGGCCGAGGGCAGTGGGCTATGGGAGGGGGGCCTGGCAGAGGGGCGGGAAGTGGGAAGGGAGGTAGGGAGCGTGGCATTGGGAAGGGCTGCCGTGGGGGAGGTGACGGGGTGGGTTAGGGGGTGGGGTGCATTATTGGTGGAGTCCAAAAATTGAAGATCGGGAGGGGTGAGGGGATGAGCGTATGGAAAGGTGTGTTCGTCGAAAACAACGTGGCGGGAGACAATGATTTTATTCGTTTGAAGGTCAAGGCATCTATAACCGCGTTGGTTCGAGGGATAGCCAAGGAAGATGCAGCGGGCGGAGCGTGGGGCAAGTTTGTGTGGAGCGGTAGCGGAGGTGTTGGGATAACAGAGGCATCCGAACGCGCGAAGGTGGGAGTAGTGGGCAGGTGAGTTATAGAGAACGGAGTGGGGAGTGCGGTTGTTTAAAGTGGTGGTAGGGAGGATGTTGAAAAGATGGGCAGCCATGTACAAGGCTTCGACCCAGAATTCAGGGGGGAGTTGGGCTTGGAAGAGAAGTGAGCGGACGGTGTTATTGATTGTGCGAATGGTGCGTTCGGCACGTCCATTTTGTTGACTAGTGTGGGGGCAGGAGAAGCGGAAAAGAATGCCTAAAGAGTTAAAAATATTTTTAAGGGGTGAGTTTCTGTATTCAGTTCCGTTGTCACTTTGAACAACTTTGATTGTTGTGTTAAAATGATTTTTCACATATGCCACAAAAGAATTTAGGTGAGTAAAAGCATCACTTTTATGTCTTAAAGGAAACACCCACAAATAATGAGAAAAATCATCCAACAACAACATGTAAAATTTAAAACCAGTAATGCTTGGCACAGGTGATTGCCATAAGTCTGTATGCAGAAGTTGAAACGGAAAATAAGAAACACGACTAGAAGAGTAAAACGGGAGGCGCACATGCTTTCCCAACTGACATGCATGACAAAGAGTGTGTTGATAATTTTTAAATAAAGAAAAATTATGGGAGACGCCACGAAGGTTTGCAGGGCTTGGGTGTCCGAGACGACGATGCCAGGTTTGATGATCTACGGATGAGACATGCGCTTGGGCAGGTTGCGGTCGGCCTACAGGGTAGAGGGGACCCACATTATTGGACCGATGCATCACGGTTCCCGTCTGACGATCCTTCACAGAAAAACCATGAGCATCAAATTCAACAGTGCAGTTGTTGTCACGTGTGAGTTTGCGAACAGAGATAAGATTGTGTGTGATATGGGGGGAAACAAGGACATTATGTAAGGAAAGGGGAGGGGTGGTGGGGAGTGTGTGGGTGCCAACTGCCGTAGTGCGAACTTTAGATCCATTACCAACAGTGATATAATGAGGTGAAAATAAAGCTTGAGAAGAGACATGAGAAAGAGTACCTGGATTTGAGGCGATATGGTGTGTGGCACCGGTATCCATGAGCCATGTGGGTTCTTGGAAGGACATGGTGTCAAAGCTGTGGGCTAGGGTTGTGGGAGTGGGGGGTAGGGGGGTGGGTAGGCTGCGGGTGGGTGTTGGGTGGGGGCTGCCGTGAGGCTGGGGGGTAGGGGGAGGGGTAGGGGGAGAGGGGTGGGTAGGGGGACGGGTTTGGGGGGTTGGGTGGGTGTGTTGTAGGCATGGGCATGGTAGGGTGACGGGTAGGGGGGCGGGTGTGGGTCGGGGGCCCAACACCCCGGGGCTAGGGTTTGGGTAGGTTGAGTTCCAGGTACTTTGGACGTCCGTTGATGGCCGTTGTCTCGAACCTCCGTTTGAACGCCCTCGACCTCGACCCCGGTTTCCGTTGCCACGCCCTTGTCCGCGTCCAAAGCCACCACGCTGTCCAGAGGAGGAGCCATCGCCGAAGTTGCTGCCAAAAAACCGATCCCCACTGCCGCCGTGAGGAGGACCGCGGCTGCCACCCCCGCCGTGCTGGCTGCCGCTGTAGCTGCCGGCGTCCCGACCTGCCAGCAGGGCCGTGCTGCTAGTTCCGCCAAGAGGAGTCCGCTGCCAGTCGAGAAGGAGGAGGGCTGACCGCACCTGGAGAAAACTCGGCATGGGGTCCTGAAATTGGAGAAACGAAGTTTGGGCTTGTAGATCGTCGGGGAGGCCGCGCAACATCTGGAGTATTAGTTGGTGCTCAGACACGGGGGCATCTACGTCATCTAGCCAATCTGCAATATTCCTGAGCTCTTGACAATATGCGGCCATGGGGGTAGATCCTTTGACGGTGGTGCGAAATTGATGCTCGAGTTGCATGGCTCGAGCATGCTTATTGTCATGGAACAAATCATGAATCATCGTCCAGAGAGTAGAAGCAGTAGAGACAGAAGAGAGAACGAGATCTGAAACCTCATCCGTGACGGTGGAGAGAATCCATCCCTGGAGAATGGCATCAAGTTGGAACCATTCGTCGTCGTCGTCAGAGATGGGAGCAATAGAGCCTTTGAGATAACCCTGAAGATTGAACCGTCGTGCTAGGAGAAGGAACAAACGGCTCCACTTCTTATAGTTTGGTTGAGAAAAACTGAGTTGAATTGGAACATGAAGTTTGACATTAGAGACGGAGAAAGCCAGATGTGGAGGTTTTTGGGTGGAGGATTGAGACGTGACCTCACTGTCGGTCATTGTGGGGGAGTGGAGGAGCTGCCGGCCGAGAAGGAGAAGAAGGAGGAGGGGCGGCGGCGCTGGAGGTTCGGCGCAGGGAGGAGGAGGCCGAAGCTAGGGAGAAGATTTTTAGGGTTTTTTTTTGTTTTGGTGAGGCTCCGATACCATGGAGAATTGTATTTTCCTTTCTTAATAATGTGAGGAGTACATGTATATATATACAACATGTCAATCCTAGTTATGGTAGGAGAGGTATTCTAGGGAAGCTATACAAGTATGGAAACAAATCATAATACAATAATATTAAATATATTTAATATATTTAACAAGAATCATAAATTTCTGGGTTGCTAAACTCTAAGCTACACATACTACAAATTACAGGTATATAAACCCAAAGTTCTCTATGCGTGGAACGTGTGCGTGTGGGTGTAAATATATTAAAATCGGTTAACCGTATATACATATCAAAGGGATTTGGAGGTGTTCCTGCTTTCCTTATTCACAACTTGTTGCTTACACATGCAGTCAGGCATGGGGTGAGTATAGAGTGGGGTGCTTGATTTTCTGACTTCACAACCCTTTACATCACTGTGGTGAAGCATGTCTTGCAACTGCCTTTTCAAGTCATTCCATCTGTTGGGCATCAATCAGTAAATGATGGTTTGTTATTTGTAGAAATATCAATCTTATTCATCCTTCCAAACAAATCACCCAATGCCGGGTTTCAAACTATTACAAAACAGACACGTCTACCAAAAATTACTCTTAATCCACCCACCCCCCACAATGAACAATGGCGATGTTATTATGGGTAAGAAAAAAGCGACCCGTGAACTGATCCAAAAAACTAAAAAGTTGTTCTGAAAATCTGGTTAACTGATAGTCATTTTTTGAAATTTCGAAATTGCTTTTTTAAATCGAAAAAATGAGGCAGTTCATGGGTCCATTTTGGTTTGCAATTTGGGGAACTGGTTAACCAGTTGGTGAGTCACAGTTAACCAAGATTCTCAATGAATAAAATTCAAATATAATTTTGTAAAGCTTTCCCTTTTGAAATAATCTAGTATTTTGTGTACATAAACATCATTGCTTTATACTCCCTCCCTCCCGAAATAAATTTCATGGTTTAACTTCACAAATATTAAGATAAGTGTTGAAAAGTAAAAGTATGGGATTAAAATTTGGTTAGATTGAGAAAATTGGTGAGCTGCTTTTTGCATCCCTTAATAGAAAGATAAGAGAAGTGTGAAACTTATTTTGGGACGGATCACGAATGAAAAAGTGAACGTGTGAAGTTTATTTTGGAACATATGAAGTAGTTTGTTTTGTTTAATCTTTTTTTAGATTGTAGTCGGCGACATAAATTTATGCATAAATTAGAGAAAAAGTTAAAAATGCATATTACATAACCAGTTAACCAAAAATGTTGATCGACCCAAAAGCTGATTAACCAGTTTTCTTTGTCCGATTTCAGATCATCATTTCTTGGGAACCAAATTTTTGATTAACCAAATCCGGTTGACCAATATTTCCCTATCCAACTTTGGTTCACAATTTTGCCAAACTGAAATTAACTAAAGTTGGTTAACCAATTTTGATTACCCCTACGTATTATAGACAATCAATTGAACGTATAAAAATTTTGTGCCATCTTACCCCAATGTAGCTGGGATTAAAACGGTGATAATGAACTAAAAGCAACAATATATAGCAGGATTAAAGATAGGGTATTTACCCATTACCTTATACTTGGGCGATCAAATAGAAGAACTAATTTCCGCTTATCAGGATTTATGGTCTTGGCATGGCCTCCATTCAGATAGCGTCTATGACCCACTAAGAAATGGGGGAAGTTGCCACCCTGAGTTGTGACGAACACTTCGCTGTAGAGGCAAACTGTATAGTCAAGGGCTGCCAATCGTGATAGATGCCCCTATAAATATACCACAAAACACATGCAGCTTAGAAATGAATGGTAAGAGATGAAATGTCAAAATTTTTAGGTATAGTATACTCACCTCAAACGGAGCAAGTTCTTCTGAAGAAGCGAGTGTTTCTTTTGATTTCAGGTGTGGGAACATTTGTTTGAGGGGAGCCATGTACTTCTCGGCCTTATAAATCTTTCCAGAAGCAACGTAAACTGACGTGCTGTTATCAAATCCCATACCTCTTAGCATTATGCCCACCTAGAGCAAGAAATCATAATGAGCACAATGAGTCCACAAACACTAACACTATGTTTGATTCAAGGTATTTGAAAGGAAAAAGAAAAGAAAATGAGATGGAAAACAGTTTTTCATGTTTGGTTAGAGAGGAAAAGAAAAGAAAAGTGGAAAGGAAAAACATATTCCTCCTTGTTTCGTGAGGAAAATGAGAGAAAACAACTTTCGTTTCGTTTCCTTCAAAATTCCTTGAACCAAACATAGTGTAAAGCATTCTGACATGAATCCCCACATCTTGCTCAATTTAACGTCACCAACTAGCTAGAAAAATATGTAGCGTTAATACACACACACACACATACATATATGGGATTGACTCCAGTGAGATGACACCTTACGGTGAGATGACATGCTTCGATCAGATGACGCAAAGCTCACCACATTACACTGCAAAGCTCACCAATGACCAATGTAAAGCTCACCTGGAAATAAAGCAAAGCTCACCACTTTGAACACCTAAACTCACCTTTTTTTAATTTTGAAATTTAAAAAATAATTAAAAATAAAATAGCAACACCGGTCAACCACCGGTCAGCAGCGGTGGCACGGCGGAGACCGGCGGCGGCGGCGGAGACCGGAGGCGGCGGCGGAGGTCGGTGGCGGCGGTCAGCGGCCGGCGATGGCCGGTGATGGTCAACGGTCAATGGTCAAAGTCTAGTCAGCACCCCTTCCTTTGATTATTTTTTTTCAAAAAAAATTCAAAGTGTTGAAAAAATATGGTGAGCTTTGCCTAACAGTTTGGTGAGCTTTGTAATTGTATTTGGTGAGCTTTGCAGTGGCCAGTGGTGAGCTTTGCGTCATCTGACCGAAGCATGTCATCTCACTGGAGTCAATCCCTACATATATATATATATATATATATATATATATATATATATATATATATATATATATATATATATATATATATATATATATATATATATATATATATATATATATTTATATTTATATATTTGAATAAATTCCATAAAAGGTCCCCAGTTATAGGTCGTTTTACATATTTAGTTCCTACATATCAAATATTACTAATTTAGTCCCCAATTATTATATTCATTTCCACGAATGGTCCTTTGTTAACATTTTCGTTAAGAACGTGGATAAAATTGTATATTCATACTTCTCTCTCTCCTCAATTAAGTTTCATCTCTCTCCTCAATTGTATGATCATTCCTCTTTCAATTATTAGTCTTCCTGGTGGAACCTAAAATCAAAACCAATAAACTTTATGGATGAGTTTTATCGGTTAGTCTCAAGAAATTGCAAAGAAAATAAACATTAAAACTCATCCATGAAGGTTACTGGTTTCGAATTTGGGTTCCACCAGTTAGACAAACAATTGAGAGAAGAGTGATGATTTCGGTTTTGGGTTCAAAGCTTCAAACTCAGCGACGGGTTTGGGAAAGGAGTGCGAGGGGAGGGAGGAAGCTTAATTGAGGAGAGAAAGGAGTGTGAATTTACAATTTTATCCACATTCTTAACGGAAATGTTAACAAACGACCATTCGTGGAAATGAATACAATAATTGGAGACTAAATTAGTAATATTTGATATGTAGGGACTAAATATGTAAAACGATCTATAACTGGGGACTTTATGGAATTTACTCTATATATTTATATCGAGAATTGTAGCTGGAATGGGATATAACAAGTTTTATTGTGAATGATGAGAGCCAAGATGCAATGGCTGTAAAAGAAAGAGAAGCTGTGGATATTCGTCACATCTCTAGTACCTCAAGTGGAGTAAGAGGGCACTTCCCATCCATCCTTATTGCACCAGGCCTTATAATTCTGCCTCTTTTGCGGAACTTGCCTCTCCAACTTCTTTCGCGGGCAACATCCATCTCAAGTTTTTCTTTCTCGCCGCCATCATATATACAGCAAGAAAATGCAACCATATCCTTTAAAATGGAGAAGGAAAAGTTAACTTCTTTATGATAATGATGATAATAAAGGAATAACAACAATAACAATGAATTGGATAAAAATTTATTTCATATTTAGTCAGACTGAACAAACCAAGCACCTCTTCAAATCGAAGATGCACTGAAACATATTTTCCTCCACTTGTGGAGCTATTTTTCACCATTCGGTCAACCATCTTTGCAGCAAGCGTGCGTATGGATTCAGAAAATCTCAGCGCTTCAAAGTTGCACAAACATCGAAGTCCTTGGATATTTGGGGGAACTGCATGGGCCAATCTATTGGAAAAAGGTGCGATGCGTACAGCCCTGCATCATTAATACAAAAAAGACAGCTGCACCATAAATAATTGCAGCAAAACCATAGCATGTGAAATAAAAAATATTTAAATAAAAAACAGATAAAGGTCAGACCGTCAGACCCATTGCCATCAGGTCGTAGCAACGCGAACAGAAAATAATCTGACTAAAATGGAGGCAAGAGACACATACCCCAATTCCAAAAGCTTTGGTAGGACCTTTTGCCTGTAGTAGGTTGGGCTGGACCATGCCTTTACTCTCAAATTCACAATGTTGCTAATATTTTTGTCAAAGCGCAGAAGTACATCTTCTGGGAGTTGTTTTACCACCTTGACATGATTCCTTAGAGCATATATGAAAAAGTCCTCATCAAAGATATCACCAAACTTGCTGCAGAAGAGGTCCGGAAAAGAGTTTAAAGAATTGACCCACAAAGAAAAGTAGTCCTGAAAACAACACTTCAAAACTTCACTTGATAAATAAGTTAAACTCAGAAAATTTCTCATAAAATTCAAGCAACTAACGTCTTTACTCCAAGCATTACTAGAAACCAACATACATTACATGTTCAGAGATCATCATCTCTAAGACAAACTTTCCTCTATAAGAAGATAATACCTGAAGCTTAAAAACACTACATTGGCTTACCCACTTCGAACCACTAGGCGCTAATAATCATCAATATGAAAAAAGTCAAACAGTATGTTTCCATCCTTATATTTTCTTCACACTTTTCTTTTCGGGATGTACTAAAATTTCTTGACTCCGTTTGAGGAAATATTTGTGCAGTTGACATTGTTTCAATCATTTCTAAATAAATCACAACCACTCAATTTCATTTTTTTCTTAATAAGCGTGACAAGAAAAAGTGGGAAAAAAAACTTAAGACGGAGGGAATATTAATTAAACTCAAGAAGCCATGCAGAACATGTGCAGTAAAAGCATGCAACGTCCTGCAAGGACCAAGGTACTTCAACCATACATGTGCAGAAGAAACAGAACCTGTCATGTGCATCAGAACATTTATTCTTCTTAAAAATATTATTACATTTTACAAATGGTTTGGAAGTAGAAATAAGGGCCTCAGTTATGGAAGGTACGCCACAGACTTCTGAAAGTCTGTTGACACTAAACAGTTATTGGTTGTGTGCATGAACAATTTCTTGCTGCAGGAGATGTGTTCTATAATTATATGGTTTCTGAGATTTAATCTACCAGCTTTCCCTTTGAATGGTTTCAAAGTGTTTTACTCTGTTATTTGGTACGGCTTGTCCCGGAATGTTATCACACATGGAATCACAGACGGAAGCGATAGAGATGAGTCAAGAGGACCTCAATAACGGATTCACTAGTACAACAAAAACAATGACAACCCAGTATTATCCGAACTCTATTGGGGTCTGGGAGGTCAGGATTTACAGTCTTACACAGTTACACCTATAAAGACAGAGAGGCTGTTTCTGTTAGACCCTAGATGCATTGCTCCACTTAATGCCTAAAGCTTCATAGAAAATAAAAAGCAAGAGAGGTTTAATGTTCAATGTTTTATTTAGTCCATCATGTGCCCGAAACATAAAAATTTTCGATAATGGCTCTTATAGCTCCATTGGCAAGGGACGGAAATGGATTTACTGGTATAGAACAAATTTTTAACTCCACAGAGATGTAAAACATAACTTTCTGATGCCCCTTCTATAATGGAGGCCCTTAATTATATTCCAAAGCAATCTTAGGAAATGAGAATATGAGTTTTATGACTACATAGCTAATATTCTTCTGACACATGCTTGATTTCTTCTATTCATTCAAAAGTACATTGTCTCTAGCAGCGCATGGTATGCATCATGCACAGTAAAAGAAGAAAAAACAAGAGGAAGAGAAGGTATTAAGCGCCAAAACATAAAAATTATCTGGCTGCCATAGTTATTAATGGCGAGTGGCGAGGGGCGGGCGAGAGGACCTTTTTTATGGCGAGAGGCGTGGCGAGAGGCGGGCGGTCAAATGGCGAACATGCATGCATACATACATACATATACATATACACACGCACACACACACATATATGTATGTATGTATAAACACATAATATTGATACTATATATGTATGTATGCATGTATGCATGTATGTATGCATGTACATGTACATGTACATGTACATGTACATGTACATGTACATGTATATGTATATGTGTATATGTGTATATGTGTATATGTGTATATGTGTATATGTGTATATGTGTATATGTGTATATGTGTATATGTGTATATATATGTATATGTATATATGTGTGTGTGTGTGTGTGTGTGTGTGTGTGTGTATATTATGGAGTAATATATAGGAATAAATATTATGCATTGTATACCCTAAAGCCTTAAGGCAGTGATTGAGGCGAGAAAGGCGAGCTAGGCGAACGCCTGAGGCAGTGATTGAGGCGAGAAAGGCGACTGCCTTAGGCGCGCCTTAGGGATCTCGCCTCGCCTGGCTTCCTTGAGGCGCTGAGAGCTCGCCTGGTCGCCTGAGGCGCCATAGGCGAGAGAGGCGAGCGCCTTTAATAACTATGCTGGCTGCAGAATTTCATAATCTAAAGGAGTATCGGGAAAATTACACGAAATTGTACTGTCACTTGGCTGCTTAGGTTTATTACATTACAACTTACAAGCTTACCTCGAATCTCGCCAAACACTATTTAAATGAAATATTGGGATAACAAGTGTAGCATTCAGCATACCAGCAACTGCAACTGCATCACATATCTGTAATAAGATAAAAAGAGGTTCAGTTCTGTACTATATATCCTTCAGAAAATCAGGGAAGAATTCTATCTAAGAAAAACCATAACCTTCTCAACAACAAAAAATAATACTCTCTCTGTCCCGATGTATTTGTCCACATTTTTTGGCACATAGACCAAGGAAAAGAAAATAAAGTTACAATTGTGCCCATACTTTTTAACCAGAGAATTAAAGTATTATTTTTTGGGGAAAAAGAGTATATACGGCCAACCTAAATTTACTCTAAAAGAAAAGTGGATAAATACACCAGGATAGCTTAAAAGGGAATACCGAACAAATACATTGAGGTGGAGGGAGTAATAGTCAACTGCAAATGCAATCAATATAAAACTATTATGGTTTAACTATATATGCAAACTATAAATAGCACAATGGAGCACACAATAAAGAAATTGCATTCATCAACGATCTATATTGTACTGAGTCTGGACAGTAACAAGAAATGAAGTTTTTCCTACACTTTTGGATGCACTCTGCCTATTGTGGCCACAGACTGAATACTAAATAATTTGATGACAATCAAGATACAACAATAAACACAAAAGAAAATAAATTTGTAACAGAAAAATGAACTCCATGCTCCTCGGTGAGGACTTAAAAAGGACAATATAGTACATTTGTTTCTAAAGAACGTACCGATAACCTTTGTTGGTTTAACCCACCATTTGCTTCAATTATAAGAAAACCATTTGACTTGTGTACTTCCGGCGACCCTTGAAGGAAAAAGTTCAAAATATAAGTCAAATTACTTAATCAAATAATGATACACTTCTACAAATATGACACATATGATGTGGGCTAAGAAATCTCTTGATGAAAATACGATGAGAATCCAGTAAATACTGAAATGTGATACAAGAAGTAATGTATACTCTCTAGTCTCTGCTGTCATTTTTAAGTTCTTATTTCCGTTACACTTATAATGTGTTCATTTCAAATACTCCGTAAGCCATTTTCTTTATTTTCAGCCACATTCATCTCTGCTATGGTCATCCAGTTTTTGGCTATTTGTAGTGTAAACTTGCAGCAGCAAAGGTTTGATACTCCTATTTAGCAAGAATTCCAGCAATTACAATCCTTGTCCTTTTACCCAAAACTATAAACAGAGTAACTGAATTTTCCATGTGTGTCAACTTTTTACATATCATCTGCTATGGTTATGTCCAAAACCACTAAACACATAGCTCGGCAGATGCAAATAAGAAATTGATGATTTAGGAAAAGAAGTACTCATTCTGTCCCATAAAAGGCATCATGTTAAACAAAGGTTCCTTTTTATCTTCGTAAAGTACAACTTTCAGAAATCGTCTAATGTAGCTTTTTAAAATTGTTGATTTCACTAAATTCAACACATTCAACTGTTTTGGGACACTTTTTATACTATAAAATAAAATTATTAAATATGATGAAAACTAGCTTTGTTCAATTCAAACTGGGCTCTTTTTAGGTGGGAAAAACTTTGGAATATGACTTTTGTATGGGACAGAGAGAGTGACCTTTGGTATATGCCTCACAAGTTGCTAAAGAAAAAAAATTGAAAGGTGATTCAAATGTAATGGTCATAGACAGAATACTAACCAGCGTGTGAAATAGTCTTGTGAAGACAAGGCTTCCAATTTTGATGAAACGTTGGATTCCACACATTTGTCAACTGTACATATCATAATATCAAGCCATGAACTGTAACTGATTAATATCAGAACAGACCATATATTATTGTCCATCCTTACTTTTCATTAAACATTATATGTAAAAAGAAATTCAAAATTTTAAAATAAATTTACAAAAAATTTTCCAAAAAAACAAAAGAACAAAATCCCTCATACTTGGCACTTAAAATCTCTAACATTTGAATTATTTTATTATGCTTACTTAGTCAAACACTATGTTAGAATACAAATATGGAGCATTAAGCACATTCAAGTGGGTGCTTTCCTATTCTCCTATGAGCTTCAGAAATACTCATTTTTATGAAATAAGTTTAAAATGTCAAAAAAGTCCTTCACACTTGTTTGTCACCCATTAATGTTAACAATGCTCAACAACTATTTCTTCATTGAATATAGAAAGTGAATAACTAATTCCAACAACAACAACAAAGCTTTATCCTACAAGGTGAGGTCGGCTACATAGATCAAACGACATTGTTGCACCCTATCATGTTCCATATTTGCAGTGAGACCATTCCTGCAAAGGTCCCTCTTGACTACTCCGTTCCAAGCCTTCTTAGGTCTACCTCTTCCTATAATCACATGTCTATTCACTATTTGATCAACCTTTCTCACCGGATGCTTTATTGGTTTTCTCTCCACATGTCCAAAACACCTAAGACGAGTTTCCATCATCTTTTCTACAGTAGGTGTCACTCCAATTTTAGCTCTCATATCTTCATTCTTTATTCTATCCATACGCGTATGGCCGCTCATCCATCAAAGCATCTTCATTTTGGCCACACTAATCTTGTGTTCAGTTCCACCCTTTGTTGCCCAACACTCTCTACCATACAACATAGCTAGTCTAATTGCAGTACGGTAAAATTTTCCCTTTAGTTTTAAAGGTACTTTTTGTCACATATAAAGCTCGAAGCACTCCGCTATTTTGACCAACCGACTTAAATCATGTGGTTAACATCATCCTCTATTTCTCCATTGTCTTGAATGATTCACCCAAGGTATCTCTTTACTTTTGGAGTTTTGGTATAGTATTTTCTCCAACTTTCACCTCGATGTTACTATTTCTCCTTCCGTTGCTAAACTTGCACTCCATGTGTGCAACTAACACACGAGCCTTACAACTCTGAAGCCTGTCTTCACGAATCCAAACATCCACCATGATACGATGATGCGCCCATAAAGATGATTTAATTGGCAAAAAGCATGCACCATGATACGAGTTCTTCAATATAACTAATTCCAAACAAATAAAATAAGAAAATACTAGAAGTGGGAAATACCATACTTTAAAATAACTTTCCACTTTAAACATAGACTACTAGAAGTGGGAATTACCCTACTTTAAAATAAATTTCCACTTAAAAAATAGACAACAAGAAGTGGGAAATACCCTACTCTGTTCCAAAATACCTTTTCACCTTAAAAAAATTGCCCATAACAAATTAACAACCTGCCTCATAGATTTAAGAAGTGGGAAAGAAACTTCTGAAAAATGAGAAAAAATTCGTATGAGAAAGTCACTTTTATTCCGGAGCAAATAAAAATACTGGTTAGTTAACTTATCCATATTCAAGCTACAAACTTTATTTCTAACGCAATCTGAAAAAACTATGACCAAGTAAAGACCTGATACCGCGCAGTCAACAATTTCAAAAGAAAGATGGAAAGTTAAGAAATTTACCAATTTTGAGATCCCATTATTTTCATCCTGCATATGGGGCCAGAGCTTCTCAAATAACTGAGGGCTCCGATACAGTGATCCCTGCGGAGCCACCGCCGGACGACCCCTGCCACCATTGAGGCCAAAAGTGCCCATATAGAACAACATTCCAGAAATATATAACAAAGGAGCGAAAAGTAACACCCCTCGCCGCCTGTGCACGGCGGAAACCAGAACAAATCCCAACTTCTCAGCAAAATTATGCAGCTTCAATTCTCCATTTACGCCACCGCGGAAGCTCCCCGCGCCAAATCCAACGGGGGAGTTCTTTCTCCGGGGGCGCGGCGAGGACGGCGGCAACGGTGTGTTGACCCCGCTGCCAAACCGGCTTAGCCCGCGCATGTGGGCCCAAGAAAGAAATTGTTTCTTACAGCTAGCAAAAGACTCTCTCCCCAATCTTTTTTTTGTCTGGCTCGCTCGCTCGCTCTGTGAACTGTAAGGCGATGGACTTGAGAAGACCGAAGATTGGTGGGTGAGTGAGTGGGTTTGACTCCGCGTGAGGTCATTAATGCTTGCGAGATTCACGGATAACGAAAGGAGGCTTTCTGGGAGGGGCCGAGGGGGTCGTGGGTGCTTTAGGATTTGTTTGGTTAGTTGGAAGAAAGGAAAAGACATATCTAGGGGTGGACACGGTACCGTTCCGGTACCGCCACCCCTTGGTACCGGTACCGTGACCGGACCAGACGGTATCGGTTTCGGTATCCGAACTGGTGGTTTCGGTTACTCCTAATTTTTTTTGTTTTTTTTTAAATTTTTAAAATGTAAAATTGTAAATGTGCAATTGTTGAAGGAAAGAATGAAATAAAAAAATTAAAAATATAGTTGTTATTTAAATATTGTAAAATGAGTAATACACGAACTGAAGAACAACTACATTTAATATTCTGACGGTTCAAAAAAAGCCATGAGGTAAAGAACCGTAAAGAAACCCTCGAAGGAGCTTATATATCGCTCACCTAAAAAAATTAATTACATATCTACATTAACATAAAAAAAAGTTTATAACTTATTCCTCAGAACTCGGCCTTCCATCTGGGGTTGCATTCATGTAATGATCGAAATTGAAATCGTATTCTGACTCTTGAGCTCGACGTCTTGCCAAGAGCCAATCTCGGTTGCAAACAAGTGTTTCAAGAGATTCAGCGCTAAGACAACTTCGGGAGTCGGTTAGAATATTGCCGCCAGCACTGAATTCTTGTTCCACTGCTACGGTTGATACCGGGACGGATAAAACTTGTCTTGCTAGCATTCCGAGACATGGGAACATGTGCTCGTTCCGCTTCCACCATCCGAGGACGTCAAACTCCACGTCGTCGTCGTCGTCGTAATCACATGGCACCCCTTGGTACATAGCAAGTTCGTTGTGCGAGCTTACAATTGTACCACCTGAACTCGTCGAAGGCTGAGCACGCTTCCCTTTCTTTGCAAGAAGCCAACCAACTATTCCTTTAAAACCTTTTTTTGATTTGGGGGGCGGAGGAGGTGCTGTCTCTTCCGGTACATTACCGTATATCCCTTGAAATTCCTTAAATAAAGCCTCAAAAAGAGTAATAGCATTATCTCTTTCTTTTTCGCATTCAATTAAATGGGTGTAGTAATAATTATTTTTATCTAAAAAACAACTGTAGTAATAGTCAATTAGAATTTTATAATTTTCAATCTTAAAGCGTGGATCACAAATAATACATATTTTATAAATATCAAGAATGTACAAATAATAAGCACACCATTTATCTTTCATAGGAGAGACATAAGGGTACAAATCTAGATCAGCCAAACTTTCACGAAAACATGTTGCGATTGTAACGCACTCTTTAAAAAATCTATTTGTAGTTGGTTCGTAAACATACGAAAAAGTAAGAGTTGCGTTATTAAAAACTTCTAATACGGCATTCAATTTTTCAACAATAAAAAATTCATTAGGTGAAATCATTAAAAGAAGTTCATTCCTAAAAAATTCAGCAAATTCCTTCTAATTCGAATGAAGCGACTACCCTAAATCCTTCTAATTTCATTTTTAATATTCGTCAAAATCCCCCATAGCTTCTAATCCCTGTTGAACACATAAATTTAAAAATGACAAGTACACCTTTGATGCAGAAATCTACCCATACTCGTAGTAGGGGGGCAAATTTCTTTAAGTCTAGGAATAGCAGCAGTATTATTAATACCATTATCAAAACCAAATACAAACACTTTATCAACTAAGTTGTATTCCCGCAGAATACGCTGAAGCAATAAAAAACTATTTTTAGCAGTATGAGAATCATTGAAATCACGAAATGCAAGAACACATTTATGCATTATTCAATCACTATCTATCCAATGACAAGTAACACCCATATAAGACAAATTATGTAATGTTTCACCCCAAATATCAGAACAAATAGTAACACGAGAATTAAAATTGAGAAAAAAATTTGCTAAATTGATTTTTTCAACTTTATACTGTCGAATAATTTCTCACTTCATTGTTTTTCTGAAAAACCTCTTGCTTGAGGGTTTAATGCCTGTTGACAATAATCAATAAATCCAAATTTTTCTGAAAACATGTATAGCAAATTTTCTTCACAAATCATTTTGGCCATTTTTTGCTTATTTTGCTCATCGCTATAAGCAAAAAGGCCGCCCTTACCCCTGTTAACAACCCGAAAAATTTGGGTTTGCGCTTCTTGTCGTCCCTTCTTTTTCGCCGCGTATTTGGCGTACTCCACGAGATGCCTCGACCTTAGGTGTTTTTCCGGACCACCATAACCGCCGGAAACTCCCATTTTAATGACGGTGGCACAATATGTTGGAACACACTTTGCACGTTAAACTAAAGTCGTGTTCATTTCTGACAGGTTTTGATAATTGCCAAACCGCCGTGGATATGAAGAGTTTCGTTGAATAACTCAAGGCGTGAAGAATGGCTTGGAAAAGGACCTAAAAGACTCAAGGACAAGATCAAGAAATGAAGACTTAGTCGAGTTGGTCTTTTGTGATCAAAACCGACAATTTATTCAAGTCTCGGTTCTCAAAAAGTCAAAACAATTTTTACAAACCATAAAACATTTTTTTTGTGCATCAAAGCAAACATTTTTTGATGACTTCTTTTAGTGTTAAAAATCCCTGGTCCTTGCTCAGAACCAAAACCACCTAAGTCGGCGTTCGGCTTTCGACGTTCGGTTTTCGGCGTTCGGTTTTTGGCGCCCGAACGAACTCCGTGGTTTTCAATATTTTAAACCTTGTTTTTATCTCTGAGCATATTTTAAAGGTTCCCGAATAATTATTTTATAAAAACCACTTTTGTATCTTGGTCAATCGGTCTAACACGTGAAAAACCGTCAAAACCGTACGCACGTGATTTACGACCTTGAGGACTTGGTTTTTACCAAACAAGTCTTGTTTTCACTATTTTATACCATATACAATGTTTTTCAAACTTGGTTTTTACTTTTGGGAACACTTCGTTTTTGGACCTCGGTTTTTCAAAACGGGTTTCAGCTGGTTAGACTTTAGCTGGGTGATAATCGAATATCACCTTAGTGACAATCGACTATCAGCCACTGCAGCTTTGAACTTCCAAGTTCTGAAGCACTAAATAATCGATTATCAGATTGGCAATAATCGATTATCAGCCTTGCAGCCAAAACCCAGAATCTTCAGAGAGGACCAATAATCGATTATCACTTGTTGACAATCGATTATCTGGGTTACCGTTGTCCTCCAACGGATAGAATTTTAAATTTTTGGACAGGGAATCTTTGGATAATCGATTATCATGTTTTGACAATCGACTATCAGCCTGTGTCTCTGAAAAATTTGTCTTCATCCTTTTGGAAATTCTAGCAACGGTTTTATCCCATTTTGGGCTATAAAATGGCACCCAAATCCTCTCATTTTACACACAATTCTTCAACATTTCAATACTCCTTCATTGCATAATCATTCCTATTTTTCTTAGCTATTTGAGAGCCAATTCTTGAAGAAATTGTCGTGTTCTTGAGCGTTTACTAGTTCACTCATATCTACTCTTTGTGAGAGTTTCATTCCTGAGTGTTTAAGTGTTTTCATACACTTTAAGGGAGTTTGTTCCCTTGTTGTAAACTCGAAGGAAGTTTCTTGTTCCTTCGTGAGAAGTCTTGGAGTGCGGTATCTCCGAGCAAAGGTGTTGAGGCTCGTGTGACTCGGGTTCTCAAGTTGTATCGGTTTGTTAAGCACCCTTAAGCTTAACGGAGTTAGTGTAGCTCGAGAGAGTCTCTCGGGGGGCTGGATTAGCCACACGTTGTGGTGAACCAGGATAAAATCCGGTGTGCTCCTTCTTTACGCTCTTTACTTTAACGCTCTCGTTTTAATTTCCTGCGATTTTGTTTTAAACGCTATTCACCCCCCTCTAGCGTTGGGCCTTTATTCTAACAATTGGTATCAGAGCCTTACTCTCTGAAAAACTTAACCGTTTGAGAGAAACGATCAATGGCTTCTACTCAAAACTTATACGCAGGTTTAGGAGAAGGGCAATCCACCACGAGGCCTCCATTATTCGATGGAACGAATTACACATATTGGAAGGAGCGAATGAGAATTTTCATCCAATCCAACAACTTTCTCCTATGGAGAATTATCAAGAATGGGGAAGAAGTACCCATGAAGAAAGTTGGGGAAACCATCGTTCCCAAAACCGAAGAAGAATACGATGCGCAGGATATCAAGAAAATAGAGAACAACGCCAAGGAAATCAACATTCTTTATTGTGCAGTAAACCCGGATGACTACCGGAAGATCTCTTGTTGTTCCACCGCCAAGGAAATGTGGGACAAGCTCGAAATCACATATGAAGGTACGAATCAAGTCCGAGAAGCTAAGATAGATTTTCTAACCCATGAATATGAATTATTTCGTATGAAGGAGAATGAGAAAATCGATGAGATGTTTGAACGATTCTCCAATATCGTTAATGATCTCCATGCTCTCAAGAAGACGTACACGGATAAGGAGCTTGTGAGAAAAATCCTGCGAAGTCTCACACCGGAGTGGCGCTCCAAAGCCGATGCCATTCAAGAATCCATCGGCATCACTAACGTCACCATTGACGGACTTAGAGGTAATCTCAAAACCTATGAGTCTACCATTCTGTATCCCTCTCTAGGTGAACAAAAGAAGAATGGGATTGCTCTCAAGGCATCTACAAGTCAAGAACGTGCTATGGAAGACTCGAGTGACGAAGACGAGTTCGGGATCGTACTCAAGAAATTCCATAAGTTCATGAGCCAAGAGTATGAACGGAAAAGAAAGAAGCAAGGAAACCCACCCAAATGCTATGGGTGTGGAGAAGTTGGGCATATAAAACCAAAATGTCCAAACGCCAAGAACAAGAATAAAATGTTCAAGAAGCACCGAGCCTACATCTCATGGGGAGGTGATTCCGGCGACGAATCATCGGAAGGCGAAGAAAACGAAAGTGCCAACCTTTGTCTCATGGCACACGAGGAACCACCGGAAGAGGTATGTACCACTTCTAAAGATTCCTATACTTTTGATGATGTACAAGAAGCCTTTAATGAACTTTTTGATGAATATGTCAACGCTTCTAAAATTAACAAGGATTTGAAGAAACAACTTACTTCCATGGAGAAGGAAGTTGATAAACTATCAAAAGATAATGAAAAACTAAAAGAAGAAAATAAGTTTTTCGGAAAAAGAAGCGCCGACAAACCGGAAAGTTCAAAATGTAGTTCTTGTATATCACTTAAGGATCAAGTTGCAAAACTTGAAGGAACTTTAAAGAAGTTTGGTGTTTCTCATAAAAACCTTAATGATGTTCTTGATAATTTGCAACTTACTAAACATGGCTTAGGATTTGAAAATGAACCTAATAATAAGGAAAAAGTTGAGAAACCATCTAGGAAACCTAAAGCTCAACTTAGGAATAATGAAAATCAAGAATATAGACAACGTAGACCAATTAGGAACACTAGACTACCTAGAAAGAACACTAGGATGAACAATGATCAAGTTAGAAAACCTAGCAACTATTATCAACCTAGGAGAATGCATAATCCAAATGTTGTTTGTCATTATTGCAATAGGGTAGGTCATATAGCACCTGTGTGTTTTAGTAGGCATAGGCATTACACGTATAACAAAACACACACTCTGCATGGAACTAACCGAATGAAATCCTTTCAAAAAGGATATTCGAACTCTAACCAATCCCTGCAGGAATCAACGCAAAAGAAACCATATTACTTCTTCTATTATGATGAAAAGAAGAAGATTCACATACCACTTCCGGAGCCCACACAAGTCAAACCGAGGTATAGACATTCGGTTCGAGTAGACTGGAACCCGCCAACCGCAAAAGGACGAGTTGGCCAAGGTAACACTTAAACACGCATGTTGGTACATGTGTGTGTGTGTGTGTGTGTTTGCGTACCATGTGTATGTGATTATGGGTGTGTGTGTTTATTAGTTTAAAAAAAAAAAGGTCGTGTCACTAATCCTCAAGGACCCAAAAAGATCAAACGGGTACCAAAATGTTTTCATTGTAGGTGTCAAAGTCAGGGGGAACAAAAGAAATCGATTTTTAGTTCCAAGACTGAGTGTAAATCGATTCACAGGCTTGTGATAATCGACTATCACAACCCACAGAAGTTGGAGCAAAGAAACTGAAGGAGCCAACAATCGATTATCAGCATTAAGATAATCGATTATCAGGGGCTGCAGAACTTTCTCAAAAGTCAGGCACAAACAAGCAACAATCGATTATCAACTATACGATAATCGATTATCTGAGCCTGCAGAAGTTTAAGGCAACTCAGGCGCAAACTCCAACAATCGATTTACCAAACATGGCAATCGACTATTGAAGACTGCAGGACAATCAGCGGAGAATCTGAGGCATCTGATAATCGATTGACAGGTCATGATAATCGATTATCAACGGAGATTTTTCAAAAATCTGACCGTTGCAGAGACGTTGGAGAGCAGTTAATGCCTTGTTTGACCATCCCAACGAATCTCTACACCTCCTCCACTATATATTGGTGATATCTACTCCATTTTTACTCATTCCAATCATCTCTTCTCCATATATTCATCATAATTCATCATTCTTGCTCCTATTCTTCATTTCTTTCAAAAATTTCTGCAATCTCTCTTGTTGCAATGGCAGGCGGTCAAAGAAAGCGTTCCCGCACCGGCAAGAACATTGCCTCCTCCTCGGCTCCTCCACCACCGGCGCACAAGTACCTTGACGGGTCGTTTCTTTGGTTCAACGACCGCGAAGAGGCTACAAGGTTCTCGGAGAAGTTTGAGCATCGGGAAATTCTCCCTCCCCGATTCTCCACCGCCCGCTTCATTCATGACTCCATTCCACGCGAAGCACGGGTTATCCTTGAACGTGGAAACTTCCTCGATCTCCTCTACATCAAGAAGGTCAATTATCAACCTTTTCTTGTTCGAGCTTTCTATTCGAACCTGAAAAAGGATGAGGACGGATCGTTGATTTCAAACGTCAACGGGGTGGACATTTATTTGAATGAAGAGAACATTCAAATCCTCACCGGGCTTCGTCGGGACGGACAGGATCTCGGGCTCTACACCGGAGAAGAGGGGGCGCGGTTCAATGAGACCGCTCTCTTGGAGGAAGTGGGCATCCGTCACTTCGTACCCACTCCCCAACAGCGGCGCCCTACGATTTCTTCCATGAGTCCCGTGTATCGTTTCATCTTCTACGTGTTGACACGGATCCTCAAGCCCAGGAAGTTCAACCACACCAATCTCTCCCAAGAAGACACGAAGACGATCCATGCGATGATTCACAACGCCAATCTCAATTGGTGTAAATTTGTGATGACTCACATGTTCACGGCCACCTCCGACAATCGGCCGCTCCCCTATGCCCTCCTTGTCATGGCAATTCTTCAAGAATACAACATCAAAACCGATGTTGGGCCAAAGGTAAAGGGGACGAAGCATTGGGAGATTGATGAGTCTTCTTTCCACTCGGGCATCGACGAGACTCCGTTTCGACAGCCTCGTCCACGCCGCCAACCGAGAGCCACTGCCTCAGCCGCCACCACATCGACCAATCCTTCTCTCGCCGAGCAAATGGCAGCCTTAACCGCCACTCTCTCTCGGATTGACACCAACGTCTCCAAAACGGCGCACAACGTCAATACCTTGAGCCGTGAACTTCACGGGTATTTTGACTTTGTCAATTACCCGTACGCTCAAATGGTCCCTTACGTTCCTCCACCGAATTTTGGAGGTGAACAAAGTGGGACTCAAAACGTTGGAAGAGAAGACGAGGTGGACGATGATGATGATGATGATGATGATGATGATAATGATGATGATAATGATGATGATGATGATGGCGATGAAGAAGAAGAAGAAGAAGACATTGACGAAGAACAACTTCTCAATGATCTTTCCCCGGATTTCTAGAGCTCTAGCTCTACTTTCTTCTCTTCCTTATTTTATATTTTTTTAATGCTTTCGCTATGTACTCCGCCTTTTCCCTTAATTAATTAATAAAAATCTTTATGATTTTTGTTGTTAACAATCTTTTTGTTAATGTCAAAAGGGGGAAGATAAGGGCTATGCATATTTTCAGGGGGAATTCTATTAAGGGGGAATTTTGTTTCAAAAAGGTCAAAACCCTATGCATATCCCCGTCTTGTTTGCCATTATCAAAAAGGAGGAAATTGTTGGAACACACTTTGCACGTTAAACTAAAGTCGTGTTCATTTCTGACAGGTTTTGATAATTGCCAAACCGCCGTGGATATGAAGAGTTTCGTTGAATAACTCAAGGCGTGAAGAATGGCTTGGAAAAGGACCTAAAAGACTCAAGGACAAGATCAAGAAATGAAGACTTAGTCGAGTTGGTCTTTTGTGATCAAAACCGACAATTTATTCAAGTCTCGGTTCTCAAAAAGTCAAAACAATTTTTACAAACCATAAAACATTTTTTTTGTGCATCAAAGCAAACATTTTTTGATGACTTCTTTTAGTGTTAAAAATCCCTGGTCCTTGCTCAGAACCAAAACCACCTAAGTCGGCGTTCGGCTTTCGACGTTCGGTTTTCGGCGTTCGGTTTTTGGCGCCCGAACGAACTCCGTGGTTTTCAATATTTTAAACCTTGTTTTTATCTCTGAGCATATTTTAAAGGTTCCCGAATAATTATTTTATAAAAACCACTTTTGTATCTTGGTCAATCGGTCTAACACGTGAAAAACCGTCAAAACCGTACGCACGTGATTTACGACCTTGAGGACTTGGTTTTTACCAAACAAGTCTTGTTTTCACTATTTTATACCATATACAATGTTTTTCAAACTTGGTTTTTACTTTTGGGAACACTTCGTTTTTGGACCTCGGTTTTTCAAAACGGGTTTCAGCTGGTTAGACTTTAGCTGGGTGATAATCGAATATCACCTTAGTGACAATCGACTATCAGCCACTGCAGCTTTGAACTTCCAAGTTCTGAAGCACTAAATAATCGATTATCAGATTGGCAATAATCGATTATCAGCCTTGCAGCCAAAACCCAGAATCTTCAGAGAGGACCAATAATCGATTATCACTTGTTGACAATCGATTATCTGGGTTACCGTTGTCCTCCAACGGATAGAATTTTAAATTTTTGGACAGGGAATCTTTGGATAATCGATTATCATGTTTTGACAATCGACTATCAGCCTGTGTCTCTGAAAAATTTGTCTTCATCCTTTTGGAAATTCTAGCAACGGTTTTATCCCATTTTGGGCTATAAAATGGCACCCAAATCCTCTCATTTTACACACAATTCTTCAACATTTCAATACTCCTTCATTGCATAATCATTCCTATTTTTCTTAGCTATTTGAGAGCCAATTCTTGAAGAAATTGTCGTGTTCTTGAGCGTTTACTAGTTCACTCATATCTACTCTTTGTGAGAGTTTCATTCCTGAGTGTTTAAGTGTTTTCATACACTTTAAGGGAGTTTGTTCCCTTGTTGTAAACTCGAAGGAAGTTTCTTGTTCCTTCGTGAGAAGTCTTGGAGTGCGGTATCTCCGAGCAAAGGTGTTGAGGCTCGTGTGACTCGGGTTCTCAAGTTGTATCGGTTTGTTAAGCACCCTTAAGCTTAACGGAGTTAGTGTAGCTCGAGAGAGTCTCTCGGGGGGCTGGATTAGCCACACGTTGTGGTGAACCAGGATAAAATCCGGTGTGCTCCTTCTTTACGCTCTTTACTTTAACGCTCTCGTTTTAATTTCCTGCGATTTTGTTTTAAACGCTATTCACCCCCCCTCTAGCGTTGGGCCTTTATTCTAACAATTGGTATCAGAGCCTTACTCTCTGAAAAACTTAACCGTTTGAGAGAAACGATCAATGGCTTCTACTCAAAACTTATACGCAGGTTTAGGAGAAGGGCAATCCACCACGAGGCCTCCATTATTCGATGGAACGAATTACACATATTGGAAGGAGCGAATGAGAATTTTCATCCAATCCAACAACTTTCTCCTATGGAGAATTATCAAGAATGGGGAAGAAGTACCCATGAAGAAAGTTGGGGAAACCATCGTTCCCAAAACCGAAGAAGAATACGATGCGCAGGATATCAAGAAAATAGAGAACAACGCCAAGGAGATCAACATTCTTTATTGTGCAGTAAACCCGGATGACTACCGGAAGATCTCTTGTTGTTCCACCGCCAAGGAAATGTGGGACAAGCTCGAAATCACATATGAAGGTACGAATCAAGTCCGAGAAGCTAAGATAGATTTTCTAACCCATGAATATGAATTATTTCGTATGAAGGAGAATGAGAAAATCGATGAGATGTTTGAACGATTCTCCAATATCGTTAATGATCTCCATGCTCTCAAGAAGACGTACACGGATAAGGAGCTTGTGAGAAAAATCCTGCGAAGTCTCACACCGGAGTGGCGCTCCAAAGCCGATGCCATTCAAGAATCCATCGGCATCACTAACGTCACCATTGACGGACTTAGAGGTAATCTCAAAACCTATGAGTCTACCATTCTGTATCCCTCTCTAGGTGAACAAAAGAAGAATGGGATTGCTCTCAAGGCATCTACAAGTCAAGAACGTGCTATGGAAGACTCGAGTGACGAAGACGAGTTCGGGATCGTACTCAAGAAATTCCATAAGTTCATGAGCCAAGAGTATGAACGGAAAAGAAAGAAGCAAGGAAACCCACCCAAATGCTATGGGTGTGGAGAAGTTGGGCATATAAAACCAAAATGTCCAAACGCCAAGAACAAGAATAAAATGTTCAAGAAGCACCGAGCCTACATCTCATGGGGAGGTGATTCCGGCGACGAATCATCGGAAGGCGAAGAAAACGAAAGTGCCAACCTTTGTCTCATGGCACACGAGGAACCACCGGAAGAGGTATGTACCACTTCTAAAGATTCCTATACTTTTGATGATGTACAAGAAGCCTTTAATGAACTTTTTGATGAATATGTCAACGCTTCTAAAATTAACAAGGATTTGAAGAAACAACTTACTTCCATGGAGAAGGAAGTTGATAAACTATCAAAAGATAATGAAAAACTAAAAGAAGAAAATAAGTTTTTCGGAAAAAGAAGCGCCGACAAACCGGAAAGTTCAAAATGTAGTTCTTGTATATCACTTAAGGATCAAGTTGCAAAACTTGAAGGAACTTTAAAGAAGTTTGGTGTTTCTCATAAAAACCTTAATGATGTTCTTGATAATTTGCAACTTACTAAACATGGCTTAGGATTTGAAAATGAACCTAATAATAAGGAAAAAGTTGAGAAACCATCTAGGAAACCTAAAGCTCAACTTAGGAATAATGAAAATCAAGAATATAGACAACGTAGACCAATTAGGAACACTAGACTACCTAGAAAGAACACTAGGATGAACAATGATCAAGTTAGAAAACCTAGCAACTATTATCAACCTAGGAGAATGCATAATCCAAATGTTGTTTGTCATTATTGCAATAGGGTAGGTCATATAGCACCTGTGTGTTTTAGTAGGCATAGGCATTACACGTATAACAAAACACACACTCTGCATGGAACTAACCGAATGAAATCCTTTCAAAAAGGATATTCGAACTCTAACCAATCCCTGCAGGAATCAACGCAAAAGAAACCATATTACTTCTTCTATTATGATGAAAAGAAGAAGATTCACATACCACTTCCGGAGCCCACACAAGTCAAACCGAGGTATAGACATTCGGTTCGAGTAGACTGGAACCCGCCAACCGCAAAAGGACGAGTTGGCCAAGGTAACACTTAAACACGCATGTTGGTACATGTGTGTGTGTGTGTGTGTGTTTGCGTACCATGTGTATGTGATTATGGGTGTGTGTGTTTATTAGTTTAAAAAAAAAAAGGTCGTGTCACTAATCCTCAAGGACCCAAAAAGATCAAACGGGTACCAAAATGTTTTCATTGTAGGTGTCAAAGTCAGGGGGAACAAAAGAAATCGATTTTTAGTTCCAAGACTGAGTGTAAATCGATTCACAGGCTTGTGATAATCGACTATCACAACCCACAGAAGTTGGAGCAAAGAAACTGAAGGAGCCAACAATCGATTATCAGCATTAAGATAATCGATTATCAGGGGCTGCAGAACTTTCTCAAAAGTCAGGCACAAACAAGCAACAATCGATTATCAACTATACGATAATCGATTATCTGAGCCTGCAGAAGTTTAAGGCAACTCAGGCGCAAACTCCAACAATCGATTTACCAAACATGGCAATCGACTATTGAAGACTGCAGGACAATCAGCGGAGAATCTGAGGCATCTGATAATCGATTGACAGGTCATGATAATCGATTATCAACGGAGATTTTTCAAAAATCTGACCGTTGCAGAGACGTTGGAGAGCAGTTAATGCCTTGTTTGACCATCCCAACGAATCTCTACACCTCCTCCACTATATATTGGTTCCCGGAACCGGTGGGACGTGCCGGCCGGCAGTGACGGTTGCTTGTACCGGTGGTACCATTGCCGGTAACGGCACCGTACCGGTACCGTGTCCACCCCTACGCACATCACCGGCACTACTTGTTGTTTCTAATTTGATTACAAATTGGGAGATATGAGTTAAAACCTTTCTTTTTTGAATTTTTTTTATTTACAACTGGTAGGTCAATATTAAATAATAATTATATACTAAAAAACTATATCAAAAGTTTTATAAAATGAGATGTGACAAGAATATTTTATTTGGAAAAATTATCTTAAATAATCTCACCTTTCACGTTTTTTTAAAAATAATCTCATTTTCCACTGTCACATTAAATAATCTCACATTTTCACATGTGTGCGAGTTTTGGGCCGCCGTTAAAAAGTTACCAGTTATTTAACAAGATTTTTGAAAAATGTTTGTTTTCACAAATAAATGAAACGTGGGATTATTTTAGATAAATTTACATTTTTCTTTTTGAATTTTAATTTTAAAATTTTTCTTTTTAAAAATATAATAATACACTCTTGTTAGAGATTTTTGTCTCAACTTTTTTTTTAAAAGTATAACGATTTACAAATAATCTCAACTTTTTGAGAAGAAGATGCTTTAAAAGCAATTCCCGTTCTCTTCTTTACTTCAAGAGTATGAGAGAGATGATTTGTTTCGTAAGTGATAAGCTTACCTCAAAGACCGTCGTATGTGATGACGTTGTAATCTCGGCCTTCATAGATGGAGTTTACCTTCGACTCCCATTCCTTGGTAAGACTTCGCAGAATTTTCCTCACTAACTCCTTGTCAGTGAAAGTCTTTCCAAGTATATCGATGTCGTTGACGCCGTTTGAAAATCTTTCAAACATGTCTTCCACAAGCTCGTTCTCTTTCATAGCAAATAACTCATATTCATGAGTTAGTATATCAATTTTTGCTTCACGAACTTGAGGCGTACCTTCATACGTGATCATGGTTGGCAGTTTGACACCGAGATATGTTTTGATAATTGTTGGCGTTGACAGCACAATATAAGAAGTTGATGGCGGTGGCATTCAATTAAGCCTTCTTTAAGTTTGCTTCATCATATTCATCCTCGTTCTTCGGGATGAATGTATCACCTATCTTCTTCATCGGCAAGCTATCTCCATTCTTGATAGCAAGCCATATTTTGAAGTCGTTTGATTGAACAGAAATCCTCATTTTGAAGTCATTTGATTGAACAAAAGTCCTCATTCGCTCATTCCAATAGAAGTAATTTGTTCCATCAAAAAATGGCGACCTTAGGGTGGATTGCCCTTCTCTAATCTCTGCGTTCAACATTCTCAATTGTTTTTTGATCATTTTCTCAAACGTCACAAGGAGCGTTAGGGATACCCACTTCGATACCAATTGTTAGACAAAATGTGCAACTCTAGAGGGGGTGAATAGAGTTTCTTTTTAGAATGAACGTTTTTTCCGTGTGTGAATAAACAAAATAAAAGTTGCAGGAAATATGTAAAGAGTAAGGGAAAGAAGAACACCACAATATATTGTGTTAGTCGGTTTAATCGTTGTGCCCACGCCTTAGAGAGGGGGGGGGTGAATAAGGCGTTTAAAATCTTTTCAGAGTTTGATAAAAACGGTGTTGGCAAATGCGGAAGCAATATATAACACGCAGAAATAAAAGCGTAAATAAAATGCACACCGATTTTATACTGGTTCGGGAAACCCCTACTCCAGTACCTCGAGGCCCCTCCTCAAGGATTTCCGAATCCACTAAGTCCCGGCCTCTTGAACTCCGTCAAAGCACCGCACTAGTTCTGGAAAACAACCCTTGCTAATAGGATTCACTCCGAGATTTCACAACGGCTCTCTCGAACCGTTTACAATGAAGATTTAACGGCTATCTTCTACCATTCCCCCAAGGATTTCAAAGGCTATCCTTGAACCAAAGGATTTAAACGGCTATCCTCGACCGATACAATATGAGAATTTAACGGCTATTCTCGACCATATAAAGATGTGTTTGAAGAACACAAACAAGAGTTCTACACAACGGCTTGAATATAAAAATGAAGAACAAAACTTAGCTGGTGTAGAAGGAAAGTATACTCTCTCAAAAATACAATTCAAACTTATGAATATGAGAGTATATAACTAGAAACACAAGCTCAAAGAGGTGATTAGGGTTGATTTAATTCAAAATCTAAAATCAAGAACAGTAACCCAACGGTCACGGTAGGCCAGTACCGTTCACACGGTAGCATGGTACCGTGCGTACGGTAGGGGGTACCGTGAGTGGCGGTACCTCGGTACCGTGTAACACCAAAAATCCATTCGGCTCTGGCAGTACCTGGTTAGGACGGGTTACCGTTGGGTTACCGTTTGGGGTACCGCTAGGGGTACCGTGCCACTGTCCTGATTTTTCCAAAATTCTCTTAATCCTTCGTGTTTGAGTTTAAAACCTTTTAGATGTTTGAAAATGTTTATGGGATGGTTTTAAACATATTTTGTGAGTGCTTTTGAGCTTGTGAATATAGGTATATAAAGTCATATCCTTACATCGGTTTCTACCTATATTCTATGCTAGTTTAATGTTTCGACTTCATTCTTGAGTACTGAATCTTAATGGATTCTTGTTTTTCCTGAAACACTTAAACAAACGTTAAGCTCTTATATTGTTTGTTAACATCAAAACATGAGGCTTAGCAAACCAAGGCTAACAATCTCCCCCTTTTTTATGTTGACAAACAATATACTTCAAAGTGAGTTAGGTGGGAGTAAAATAATAAAGCAAGCAAGCTCCCCCTAAGAATAAGCATGTTGAAAATACTCACTTTGAACTTTTTCTTGTGTTTATTAAAAGTTTAAGTTTATACAAGAATGCACTCAAGTCAAGTTGCATATGCACCACTTTGAAGTATACATCTTCTCCCCTTTTGTCAAAATCAAAAAGGGTATTTTGAAAATTTTAGCCATGTATAACTTCTTGAAACCCTCCCCCTATCAAAATGAATTTTTAGGAAAAATGATAGTTTTGAGATCATTGGGCAAAAGGTGCATTTACAACGAAACTTCCCCTAAAAATGAAAACTCTCCCTAAAATGATGCAAGTTTAAAAATTTATTTTTCAGGGATTTTTGGGGATTAAAAAGGCATGATTTAAAGATGAATTTTTTTTAAAAAAATTTAATCATGCAAACCAAGGCTAAAGCAAATTGGAGTATATATGAGATAAGTTTTTATTTTTGAAAAATATTGAAAGCAACAAAAAATTGTTATCCCAATAAGTAAAAAGAACTTACCTTGTCTTATGTCGTTCTTTCTTCGACTTGGAATATACTTCTTTCTCTTTTGATTTTCTCCTTGTTGAGTCTTCAAAAAATTTCCATTGGAGAAAACTCTTGTATTTCTTCCTCATTACTCTTTCTTCGTCTTCTTCATCACTTGACGAATTAGAGTCATCGGATGTTTCATCCGTTTCACTTGACTCATCATTTGAGTCGCTTGAGTCATCACTAGACTCCTCCTTGGATGCCTTGAATGCATTGGTTTGTTTTGGATCTTCTCTCAAATATTCTTCTTTCATCTTAATCATCAAAAGCTCGTGAGAATACAAAGAAGACCAAATGTGGGCAGTGCTTTCCGTTGCACATTTGGGCAAAAGATCTACAATAATACTATGTCATTCTTTTGGCAAAGAAAATAAAATTTTAGTATTTAGTTCACTTGTAGAATATTCCTTACCCAACTTACCCATCTTGTTGACTATTTCGTTGAACCTTCTATTTGCATCTTGGATTGACTCATATTGGCCAACTTTGAAACTTTCATACTCCGAGTTTCCGAGGGCCAACATTGTTTGCTTCGTGGAGGTGTCGCCTTCATGCGTGGCTTGAAGCAAGTCCCATACCTCTTTGGCCGTTTTGCATGAACATACTCGTGCAAACTCATCGGGGCCGAGAGAGCAATGAAGAATATTGATTGCCTTTGCGTTCATGGATAGTTTCCTCTTGTCCTCCGAAGATAAACCCGCAAGGCTACCACTACTCAGCACAAATGGCTCGTGAAGTACATTTAACCATAAATCAAAATCAATGGATTGTATAAAATATTCCATCCACATTTTCCAATAAGAATAATTTTGGCCGTTGAAAAACGGAGGGCGGTGGATGCTTTGAAAATTCATTTGGGCCATAAATTTGAATTTAAAAAAAATTGGGAAAAAAAACTTTTGATATTAAAAATTCAAATTTAAAAAAGGACATAACAAGTAGATCTTTGTCGTAGATGCGGTTCAGAACTTTCAACTATGAAACCGCTCTGATACCAATTATTAGTCGGTTTAGTCGTTGTGCCCACGCCTTAGAGTGGGGGGGGGGGGGGGAATAAGGCGTTTAAAATCTTTTCAGAGTTTCATAAAAACGGTGTTGGCAAATGCGGAAGCAATATATAACACGCAGAAATAAAAGCGTAAATAAAATGCACACCGATTTTATACTGGTTCGGGATACCCCTACTCCAGTACCTTGAGGCCCCTCCTCAAAGATTTCCGAATCCACTAAGTCCCGGCCTCTTGAACTCCGTCAAAACACCGCACTAGTTTTGGCAAACAACCCTTGCCAATAGGATTCACTCCGAGATTTCACAACGGCTATCTCGAACTGTTTACAATGAAGATTTAACGGCTATCTTCTACCGTTCCCCCAAGGATTTCAAAGGCTATCCTTGAACCTTTACCCAAGGATTTAAACGGCTATCCTCGACCGATAATATATGAGAATTTAACGGCTATTCTCGACCGTATAAAGATGTGTTTGAAGAACACAAACAAGAGTTCTACACAACGGCTTGAATATAAAAATGAAGAACAAAACTTAGCCGGTGTAGAAGGAAAGTATACTCTCTCAAAAATACAATTCAAACTTATGAATATGAGAGTATATAACTAGAAACACAAGCTCAAAGTGTGTATATAAAAATTAGGAATTTAAGGCTCTTAAAATAGCCAAAATATTGAAAATAATTAATAAAAAGATGAACACACTTAGAATAAAAAGAGAGGATGTTTAGAGCTTTGTTTCTTGAAGAAAAATAAAGGATTAGGATTGTATTTATAGTGGAAGATTTTAATTAGCCGTTGGGAGGTGATTAGGGTTGATTTAATTCAAAATATCAAATCAGGAACAGTAACCCAACGGTCACGGTAGGCAAGTACCGTTCACACGGTAGCATGGTACCGTGCGTACGGTTGGCGGTACCTCGGTAACGTGTAACACCAAAAATCCATTCGGCTCTGGCGGTACCTGGTTAGGACGGGTTGGGCCAACCGTCTACGCCTACCGTCCGGTACCTAGGTACCGTGACACGGTATGGGGGTACCGTGTAGGCGGTATACCCTACCGTTTGGGGTACCGCTAGGGGTACCGTGCCACTGTCCTGATTTTTCCAAAATTCTCTTAATCTTTCGTGTTTGAGTTTAAAACACTTTAGATGTTTGAAAATGTTTATGGGATGGTTTTAAACATATTTTGTGAGTGCTTTTGAGCTTGTGAATATAGGTATATAAAGTCATATCCTTATATCGGTTTCTACATATATTCTATGCTAGTTTAATGTTTCGACTTCATTCTTGAGTACCGAATCTTAGGGCAGTGGGTATACCCGTAACGCTGACCGGCGTTATGCCGGTTTTCACGCCCCGGGGGCGTTAAACACCGCCCCCCGGCGGCGTTACCCAGGCGTTACTTGGCGTGCGTCAAACGAATGACGCAGCGTCATTCGTCTCCCCCTCCCCCCTAACGGCTCTTTGAGCCATTGCACCCTCCAATTCAAAAAAAATTTATTATAAATTCAAACCCCCTTCCTAATATCTCACACCATCTCCATCTTCAATCTCTTCTTATTCCCAATTTTTAAATTTCAAAATTCAAACCCCCTCCAATTTTCAACATGAATCCTTCCGGCTCCTGCTTCTTTCCTGACGATCTCCCGCCGAGCGACGTTGCGATGTGGTTCTACGAACAGTGGGGTGATCGACCGCCGATCTACGATAGTCGACGAGACTATCGGTTCTACCGATCAAATCCCTCCCTTCAACGTTGCGGATTCCGATAACGAGGACCCCATTCCACGGCCGATCGGAAGAAAGAAGGCAAAATCCATTGCCTCTAGTTCGGGAGGGTCCGCTTCTATTTCTGCTTCTCCCCGCGACGAAATCGGCTGGGCAATGATTGAACAACTTCGGGCGTTCAATCTCCAAGAACAAGAGAGGTTGAAGGTAAAGGAGAAGGAGTTGAAGCTAAAGGAGAAGGAGTTGAAGCTAAAGGAGCAGGAGGCCGAGATGAAAGTCATGCAAACCGACCCCGCGACGTTTTTGGAGTTTGGACGAATGATCTACGAGCAAAGAATGAGAGAGATCAAGGAGAAATATAATTTACCTTAGTCTTTTTTATTAATGTATATTTTTTTAAATTATTGTCGCTTTTTTTATTTAATTAATGTATTTTTTTATTATTCATGTTTCAATTTAATTAAATAATAAATTAATTACATTTTATTAATTTAATTTTAGATGTATATTTAAAAATGTTAAAAATTAAGGTTTGAAGCCCCAGTTTGAAGCCCCGGGGCTTCAAAACCATTTCCAGTGAATTTTGGGTGTAAGTTAAAGCTGACGTGGCAGAGAGAGAATGTTTGAAGCCCCGGTTTGAAGCCCCGGGGCTTCATGACCATTACTAGTGCTCTTAATGGATTCTTGTTTTTCCTGAAACACTTAAACAAACATTAAGCTCTTATATTGTTTGTTAACATCAAAACATGAGGCTTAGCAAACCAAGGCTAACATATTGGTTACGTTCACCGCCTCGTGGCTAGTCTAGTTCTCCAATTGGCTCTCTCGAAGCTACCACTACTTATCAAGCTTCAACGGGGACTTGACAAACTGTTCACAAACCAAGAACTTGAATCCCACAAGCCTCAACACAACCACTCGTAGATGTGCTCTCTACAAGACTTCACACCCAAGACTTAAGTCACATAAGTCTTGTACAACAAGAAGAGTAACCTTCTTCAACCTCACAACAAAACTCTCACAAGAGTAGAAATGAGAAAATGATTAAGTTTTATGGATGACAGGATCACACTCTTGAAAAAAATAGTTTTCTCTCAATATATATGAATTTGAGGTTGGAATATAACCTCAAGAATGGGGTTTAAGGAGCGTTTCTTGTTCTTAAAAATAACCAAGGAAGGATGTTTAAATAGGAGTTGAAGGAATATATCCATTAGTCTAAAAAAACGAGTTGTGCTGAAAAATCAGTTGAAGAATCGATTATTTGGGTTGAAAAAATCGATAAATGCATTCTGTCCAAAATTCCTACAGGAGACGAAATGATAATCAATTATTGCCAACGTGTAATAATCGATTGCCAATAATGCCCAAATAAGAAGAACACAAGCATGTGTGCGAGGTGGAAGATGTTTTGGACTTTTGGCCTTTGTTTGGGACAAGAAAAATAGGATAAGGAGGCTGTAACACTCCAAAACATGGTCTAAAATTTATTCTATAATAAAAGTATTTTAGAAACAATTTTGACTCAACAAAAACATTATTTCTATGTTTGACTAAAAACGAAGGAATTTTTAGAGTCAATGATTTTTTTAAGATTCACTTTTATGGATAAGTCTCGAAGAGACGAAACCAACGGTATATTTTATGAATAAATCTGATGTACAGATTTTCAGTTATGACATTTTAAATATGTAATTTGTATAAAAATGAGAAATAGTCAAAGATGTGAACTTCTGTAAAATGATTTATTGAAATAAATATTTATATTTAATAATATTGATTGAATATGAGAGTAATTTTAATTATATATCAATTAACTCAATTTTGACTCTGTCAAAGTCAACACCCAAAAGTATGATGTCGGAAAAAGTATTTCAAATAAATATAAAAATTATATCATTGAATAGAGTTTGACTGTCTGATCACAACGGTGCAAACGGATTTCAATTTGGATAAAGTTAGACCAAAAAGTATACCCCAATTGAGGTAATTTGATCAAACTAAACTGGAATAAATTAAATATTAGCCGCCCCCTCCACTCAGACTGATCGGCGAACATAGGAAAATCACAGAGCTCCAACACGCCACTCCCTCTCCCAGGCTTATATATAGAGCCATTCATTCTTCATCATTTCCACACAGAAATCATCCCATTAGTTAAAAGAGAGTTCAGAGAGTGGAGAGAAGCTGTCCAGAGAGCTTCCCGTCGCCGGAGCAAGCAGTGTTCGTCGGAAGTTTCGCCGTTTTTCCGTCGGAATCATCGTTTCACTTTGAAGTAAGCTCGTAGATATATCTAGTGACTAGAATGTTCGTATAGATCAATTCTACGTTCATAAATAGTCGTTTGGTTGAGTTTTGTGTTTGACATATTTGAAAAACCAAGAATCATAAACCTTGAATTTGTTGTTAAAACATCGAATTGATGCCTCTAAAATGATCTACGAACCTTAGAGAACATTTCTATATAGTTTAATTGAAGTTTGGTGACCAAAAATGGAATTTGAGAAAAATGGGTTGAAGGTTGAAGAAGATGAATAGTAACTCCTTCATCTTCGTGCATTTTCCAACGGAACGGACGACCGTTCGAACCCAACGGTCGACCGTTATGAACATTTTTAAGTCCGAAAATGCTATTTTTGAAGCTATAAAATTCTATTTTTTACGAATCAATTATGATCAATATAAAAATATAATTGCTAAAAAAATAAAATAAAAATAAAAATGATGTTTTGACAAATAAAATTTTATGTGATGTATGACGGTAAGCTATGGTATTAATACTCGACGCTAGGACGCTATTTGTTATTGAACATTATGGTGATTATTATTGATTGATGATTATGATAATGATTAACTTGATGACTAGTCTGATTAAACTGAAAATTATGAATATTTGATTTATATATATATATATATATATATATATATATATATATATATATATATATATTGATGATTATGAAAATAATGTGTATTGATATCTAGAAAACTCTAAGATATACCCACTTGGAAATTGATGATGATTATTAAGGATATCTAGAAGAACTCTAAGATATACCTCCTTGACCAATTCATAATTCGGGGTTAAAACATACGTACAGGATCAAGGCTGGATATCACCCGCCTGATAGTTCATTGTTCGGTTGGTACGTAATCCACATGACTCATACAGTAGTGGATTATCGATTCTTGTTTTCTGCCTTAGACTATTTATAGTGTTAGAGCCTGGTTAGAAATATTGCCTTAGAGTAGAAATAGCTAAGAGCTTGTATAAAAATGATTTGGCCTTAGATTAAGAATAATTTAAGAGCACTGATGAAAAGTTGAATATATCATTAAATGACTTAAAATAAAATATTGTGAATATCATGAATAATGTATACCTGAAATATGTATTGTGTACATGATATAAAATGGTTAATTATGAATTGAGATTCAATTTATATGGATGTTCGATGCATTAGACATGCTTACTCAGCTTCAACGCTGAGCGTGTAGTATGTTTTATTTGCTACACGCGGGTAAACAAAAAGAATAATGTGAAGGAATCCTTATAACACCCTAATCCATCCAGGTCTGCAGCCCCTTTCGGACTAAAGTATTAACTTGGTAACGTAAAAATTTCAAACATTTAAAAACTTTATTTCAAACAATTGTACAAAATATTTCATAATTACATCGGAGTAAAATTATTTAAAACAGTGCGGAAGCAATTTGTAAACTACAACAGTATTGTCGACCCATGTGATAAAATCATTTACTTAAATAGTATATTTGTTCATGTCCGCGCATCACCTCCATCTCAGTATTCTCCAGAATAGGCTCCACATTTATTCTTTGTCATACCTACGTGTAGAAAGATGAAAAAGTCTACACGGTCAGCAATGAAGCTGAGTGGTACCATGGCACAACAAAAGAATTCACAGAATAATTTCTTAAACAATACCAATCACATGTATATGTTCAAATATTCGCTTTTATCATATTTAAATCCGCCTTTGTTATTTTAACAATAATAATGAATATAGTCAATTCTTAAATATCATCATTCAAACTTATGTAGTAATCAGTCCATAATTCACAATAATCACATGTCACTTTTGTTATCACAATATTCATCATTTGTTACACATAATTTCATATCAAATTTTATCACAATTTGCTCCTAACTTATTCTAAGTTAAGGCTAAATCATATCAATGTTCTTAAACTATTTTTAGTCTAGGTCAAGTTAATATTGACAACATAGCCCTTAAACTATAACTAGCCTAGGTAATATTTCTAACCAGACCCTTAAACTATAAATAGTTTACTGCAGAACACAAGAATTGATAATCCACCCTATGAGTCACGTAGATTACGTACCAAACCGAACAGTGATCTGTCGGGTGGGTGATATCCGGTCTGGATCCCGTACATACGTTTTAACCCCGAATCATGAATTGGTCAAGGAGGTATATCTTAGAGTTCTTCTAGATATCCTTAATAATCATTATCAATTTTCCAAACGGGTATATCTTAAAGTTCTTCTAGATATCCTTAACAATACACATCATTTTCATAATCATCAATATATTCTTTTTTTAAGCATGATTTAATCATTCACAAATATTATTTTAATAAGAATATTCATCAAAGTCTGATCATAAACAACATCAATAATAATCATCACAATATTCAATAACAAATAGCGGCCTAGCATTGAGTGTTAATACCCTAGCTTATCGTCATATATCATATAAGGTTCTTTAGTTGTCCAAACATCATTTTTTTACTCTAAAACAAATTGTCTTTGTATTGATGTATCAAAATATGATTTTATATCTTCAAAAATAGTATTTTCGGACTTAAAATGTTCGTAACAGTCGACCGTTGGATCTGCACGGTCGTTCGCAAGAAAAACAGAGTTACTATTCATCATCTTCAACCTTTGATCCAATTTCTCAAAACACCATAAAAGCTTCTAAGCTTTAAACTAGCTTCATAAAATGTTTTCTAACATCCATAGATCACTCACAAATAATTTATTTGAAGCTTTAACAACAAAACAATTTTGGTGATTATGAATATCAAAATATTTATATTTTCAAATATATATGAATCAATAAGTTCAAGGATCATTCCAATGCCTTCTAAAGTTGTTTAAAATCATGGTACAGACCTGGAAATCGACGAGATGAAGCTCAATGAACGAACAGGAGCAAAAACAACGTCGGAAGTTACCAAAACCGTCACTTCCCGTCACCACTGTACCAGTCCTGGTTTTCGGGTCATATCTCCTTCGTTACTCAACGAAATCGCGAACCGTTTGAAGCTACGGATTCGTAAGAATCGTGGGTAACTTCCGGCAAGAATCGTGGCTACCTCCGGTAACTACGTTGACAACGACCACTTGCGGTCTATTCTCTATACTCTAATGAAGCTATATGAACTGGAATGGATGAATTTGATGTAGGAATGAAGAAGAATGGAGCTCCTTATTTATAGGTGAAGATAAGGATTGTATGAAGTTTGATGACTTCATTTCTTTGATCATTCCTTGATTTGGGGTGATTTTCGTTCAACATAGTGGGAGTGGCGGCTGGTCTTTGGAAATTTCACACGTTTGTCACTGATTGGGACTGAAATGGTCCCAAGTGGGGTATACTTTTTGGTCCAACTTTCTCCAAATTGAAATCTGATTATATCGTTGTGGTCAGACAGTCAAGCTCTACGTGACAATATAATTTTCACATTTTTTTAATTACTTTTTCTGACACCATATTTTAGGGTGTTGACTCTGGCAGAGTCAAAATTAAATCAATTGACATATAATTAAAAGTACTCTCATATTCAATCAATATTATTCATTTTGAATAATTTATTTCAATAACTCATTTTACAAAATTTCTCATCTTTAACCACTTCTCATTTTTATGCAAATTACATATTTAAAATATCACAACTCAAAATCTGCACATCAAATTTATTTATAAAATATACCGTTGGATTTGTCTCTTTGAGACCTATCCATAAAACTCAATTTTAACAAAAAATCATTGACTCCAAAATTTGATTCATTTTGGTCAAACATAGAGATAATATTTTGTTGGGTCAAAATATTGTTTTGAAATTCTTTTATCATAAAATAACTTTTAGACCATGTTTTGGGGCGTTACAATCCTGGCGGCAGACGGGGCGAGATGGTCAAAGTGGATGTGTGAAATGAATTAAAGTTTAAAAAGACATAATATTTTTATGTTTTGTAATTTTTATTTATTCAGCTTCCGCAACATTAAACTACTTCGTTATTATTATGAATAAATTATTATGAAATGAAGTTTTAAAATGCTTGAAATTTTTTGAATGTTTACGAATACCAAATTTATGCTTTAGTCCGAAAGGGGCTACAGACCTGGACGGATTGGGGTATTACAGAGGCTCCCCAATCAACCAAATAATTCAAATTAAAATTTGAATTATGAAAATGAATTTAGGTGTAGAAATTGAGTTCCAAAAATATTTTGTGTGTCAAACGATGTACACAAAAAATATTTGAATAAATATTTTTTCTTACCAAAAATATTTTCTAATATCAAAATAAATATTTTGATGAATGTTTGACACACCTTTTGAAACTAACTCAATAGAAGTATTTTGAACACTTAAAAAGATTTTTCAACTGTCTCTAAAAATAAATATAATTTTTATATTAACTCTCATAAAAATTATTTTGGAGAGAATATAATTTTTGTCATTCTTACAAATATTTCTAAGACTCAAATAAATAGAAAGTCTTCAGAAATTTTCTACTCCTCTGTTAGGCGCTCCGAACGCGTCTAAATCTCCAAATAAAATCTGTGCACCTTCGTGTTTGTCAATGCAGCACTTTAATCTGGACTTGAATAATTTGTGTTTGTCAATTATCAAAACCTGTGAGTCAACACTTAACAACCTACAAAGGATTGAACTCATGCATTCCAACATAGCACTCCAAGACTTCAACCCGAAAGAATATACTCTTCCCTTGAACTACCAAGGGAACAAGACTCCCTTCAAGTGTGCACTACACTCAGACACTCAAGAAAAACACTCTCCTGAAGAGTAGATTATGAGTAAACTAAAGAACACATCAGAACACAACAAAATCTTCACAAAATGGCTCTCAAATGCTATAGAAAATGTATTTGAACAATGCAATGAAAGAGTAATGAAGTTGTGAATAGTTGTATGTTGAAAGTAGACCCAAAAAATGAGCTCCAGCATATGGGAGAAGATTGGGGTTGATTGCCATGATTTGTGGAAACCAATTCAAAAGTGGATCTATTGAAATCGTGCCTAACATCGATGTTCAAGTACTGAACATTGTTGTCTTGGCTTTGACTTTCCATTTGAATTGTCAAACGATCAGCTTAACATTGATGTTGTAGAGAGAACATCGCTGTTGGGAGTGTTGAGTTTCAAAGAAGGAAAGATTTTGTCTTAAATTTCTTCCAACGGTCAAAGGATTTTGTCCTAAATTGCTAAGTTGAACATCGTTGTTCTAGACTCTACTACCAAAGGAAGCTTTGGCGCTAACATCAATGTAACGTGGCCTACATCGCTGTTAGAAAACTTTCTGCCAAACTAAAGATTTTTCAGCTTTAGACTTAACACCGATGTAGCATCACCTACATCACTGTTAAAAAAGCTACAGAGATTTTTCAAACCTGGCGTAACAGCGATGTTCAACTGCCAACATTGTTGTTGGGAAACTTTCTGCCAAAATGAGGTTTCCCTAGACTAAGCCATAACATAGATGTTGAGGATTCCAACATTGCTGTTAGGGTGGTTCGCTAAAGTCAAAACAACAATGTTATTTTGGAATCAAAATTTTCCAAATTAAAAACCAAGTGTGGGAAACACTTATTTAATGTATTTTATTAAGAAACCAAGTATAAATTCGAAATAATCGCATCATTTAGGTGAAAACCACAGGTCACCAAGTTAAAGCTTGTTTTTTTTATCAAAGTACAAAAACTAATGGTGGGTTTTTGAAAGTTTTTGTTAGAAAACCATTTAAATGTGCCCAGAAGTAAAACCCAATCATAAAAGGTTGAAAATCACTTGGTTGATTTAGATGCCCGAAACCAACACCGAAAAGCGAAGGTTGTGGTTTTTGAGAACTAAACATTTGGAAAGCCTTTAAATGTGCTATGAAGCACAAACCAATGATAAAAGCTTAAAAACATTTGGTGAAAATGAATGGAAACAACCAATGCCAAAAACCGAATGGTGGTGCTGAACGTAGTGATTTTGGTTTGGGCGACAACCAAGTGTCTTTGGCATTTAAAAACATTTACAAAAAGTGTTTTAATGATGCATGAGAATGATTTGAAATTTTCTAGAGCCAAGACTTGAAAACTAATGTTGGTCTTGATCACAATAAGACCAACTCAATCCTAAGTCTAAGTCTTTATCTTGGTCTTTGTTTTTGGTGGCATTGTGTCTTGTGCCAACATTTGTTCTTTGCCTTAAGATGTTCAATGAGGCTTCTTCATATCCTTGGAAGTTTGGCATTTATCAAAATCTGTCACAAACTGAACATTACATTAGTACAATGTTATCTTTCAGTGTTCCAATAGTGCGCTACCAGGTTGTAATGAAGATATAGTGGTCCATGCTACGGCATTGGTGGGAAGGGTTGTTGGCTCGCCAAAAACTATGGTAAACTTATGTAAAATCGGTCGTATAAGAGGTGGAATGGTAGCCTGATCTGTAGCCGTGGTGGGCGACTCCATGTATTAGACAACAAAGCATGTTGTTATACCCTTATGGGCATGTAAAGAATTGAGAGCATGCAAGGTCAATGCTAGAGGTTTTGGGGTGTCTCTCTAACGCCACAAAACCCGGCCTATTAGAATTAACTAATTAAAAATAATTAATTAGTTATTGAGATGGACCCGGGGTTAATTATAAAAATTTGTCAATAACTTATAAAAATGATACCTTTGTGTAGGGTTCGATTTGAGGAATCTAACGGTGCAAATTGTTAGCCTTGGTTTGCTAAGCCTCATGTTTTGATGTTAACAAACAATATAAGAGCTTAACATTTGTTTAAGTGTTTCAGGTAAAACAAGAATCCATTAAGATTCGGTACTCAAAAATGAAGTCGAAACACTAAACTAGCGTAGAATATATGTAGAAACCAATGTAAGGATATGACTTTATATACCTATATTCACAAGCACAAAAGCACTCACAAAATATGTTTAAAACCATCTCTTAAACATTTTCAAATATCCAAAAGGTTTTAAACTCAAAACACGAAGGATTAAGGGAAGTTTGGAAAAATCAGAACAGAGTCACGGTACCCCTAGAGGTACCCAATACCGCCCAAACGGTAGGGTATACCGCCTACACGGTACCACCATACCGTCCTATCCAGGTACCGCCAGAGCCGAATTCGTTTTCAGTGTTCAAGGATAGCCTTTGAAATCCTTGGGGGAACGGTAGAAGATAGCCGTTAAATCTTCATTGTAAACGGTTCAAGATAGCCGTAGTAAAATCTCGATGTGAATCCTATGGGCAAGGTTTGTTTTCCAAACTAGTGCGGTGCTTTGACGGAGTTCAAGAGGCCGGAACTTAGTGGATTCGAAAATCCTTGAAGAGGAGCCTCGAGGTACTAGAGTAGGGGTTTCCCGAAGCAGTATAAAATCGGTGTGCATTTTATCACGCCGTTTTGCCAACACCGTTTTTATCAAACTCCGAAAAGTTTTCAAACGCCTTATTCACCCCCCCTCTAAGGCGTGGGCACAACATCTAAACCGACTAACACAAATGAATCTGAATTTGGAGCAAGTTTGCCTGAAAAGTGTATTTTAATCGAGATACATTAATTAAATTACGTAGCACGAAACCCTATAAGTATATATATGACCCATTCACCCCTAAACCCATGATTTTTTGTCCCAAATACGCGACTCTCACGTCTCTCTCTTGTCTCGCGATTAGAACAAAGTAACGAGGGAAAGAATAGCGCAGTGACAAGGAGAAGAAGAAGAGAAAAGAAGGAGAAACCGCTTGTTCGTCGTGCCATCGCCACATCCGTAGGTCAATTGGTTCTTCATTAGTTTTTTATCAAATTCGAGGTGAGTACGTGGAACCCTAACGTTAGAGTAATCTTTTGGTTTGAAATATATGTTCGTATCGTTATGTTGGTTGAAATGTATGAAACTTGTATGAATCGCATGTTGAGAGAGTTGGGGCATTTAATGAGATTAAAATGGGTAGAAGCATGATCTTAGGCCTTGAATGATTATGGGATATGTTGTATGAAATATGGTAATCATGGGTTATTTTTGGAATTGAATGGAGTCTGATTCGGGACTCGGAAACAACATTCGACGATGGAAAACCTGCGCTGCACCAGGTTGCAGATTTAAGACGGTAGGTCGGCACCACCTAGCTACTGCCATAGTTCAATCTACGCTATTAGACATTGTACCCAGTTGGTACCCACTACCAGATGGACGGTATCCAACTACCGCCACAATCTGTTCTTTGCTGCCACTCGCTGTTCGCTCACGGTATCCTAGTACAAGGTGGCGATACCTAGGTACCGTTCCCTAATACGCAGGTACCGTGACAGGTACCGACTGACAATAGCAATTTGTTTCCGAAATGTTTAAATGTCGAGGATGAAGTCCAAGACTATGTGTGTTGCATGACAGTAAGTTTGGGTGTCAATACCTAATACTAGGCACCTACTTGTTATGATTGTGATTGTTTTTTTATCTACCACGTAGGTTATGATATTAATGTCTCCCTACTTGAACTCAATGATAAGAGCGGGCTGATCCAGCACACTGAATTACAGGTTATGTGGTGTTGATCCAACACTATGAATGAGGTAAGTCTACCTAGAAGAACTCTAGGACTGACTTAGTATTAAGATAGTAGAAAAGTAAGCCATGTGAAGCCTGCTGAGCCCAATGGCTAACTAGGTAAAAACGTACGTACGAGTATCCTTGAACTGCCTGGTGATCCATCATGTGGGGATTCCACCCACCAAACAAAGAACACCTTCGTTGGTTGAGCATAACTCGCTAATCCAGCGGGAATAATCATGACTCCAATATAAAGTAGTAGTTCTTAGTCTAGGACAAATTGTATGTAACGCCCCAAAACATACCCTAAAATTATTATTGAATTACTATTCAATTAATCAAATTTGTTTTGATTAAAATAAATTATTGTTGGTCTTTGGGATGACATAATCAATATCACAATCTAGATAAATCTCATAAAGATAAATCCAATATGTTGACCTATTGTGTAATCTTGACTGGGAACCAGAGTACATGTTAAGTCACAAAATGTCATATTTTATTCCCTCATTTCTTAGTACTTTTATGACAAATTATATGCATTTTATACCAAAATAAACATATTTTCTTATATTTAGCATTTTAGGCTAATGTTTATATTTTATACATAAAATGCATGATTTTAAGCACATTCATAATTGAAAATTATTTTGGAAGTACTATTTTACTTGACACAAATTTTTAGACATATTTTAGAATACAAAGAGATGAATAAGATGTCAAAGTTGGGCTCCACATCCGAAGAATAAAGAATTTGGGCCAATCCCAAATTAGAACTTGTCCCAAAATCAAACTCATGATAAATAAATAAAGGGAAGGAGAAAAAACTCATCCTTAGCGGGAGAAGAGACCTGGTCGGGAAACAGAACAGAGTCCTTCCCCAAATCTAATGCAAATTCCAAGAATCCTACTCCAAATTGAAGATTCCAAACTCCATAATTATAAAAGGAGACACAAGCCACAAGAAAAATCATCTTCTTCAACCCCAAATCCAGAGGGAGATCGGAGAACAGAGAGAGAACGAATTGGAGCAGACGAAGAGCCGACCTAGGGTTTTGACCCTAGGTCCGGCGCCGCAATGTTTGGATTTGGTTCCAGCGATGGAAACTCCGGCGAGGATGGACGGCTGCTGAGCAGTAGATGATGACCGGCGTCCCTTGACTTCTGGCAAGAACGAGGCAGAGGACCCAGGGAGCAACTCTTCCCTTTTCAAATTCTGTTTTGTTTTCAAATACTCTGTATGGTATTTACTTTGTTCAATTCCAAATTGATGAATTTGATTATCCAGTATTAAATATGTTTATTTTCAATTCCAATTTTGTGTTAAATATTTAAGTTATATTATAAGTGTTGACTTGTTTGAATGTTGATGTTGAATTGTCCAAATATGATTTATTGATTTATTATTGTCTCTGAAATTATAAAACCTTCTTAGGCCGAATTATTTGACAAAAAGATTGAATCTTTGATTTGATTGTTCTTGTTGAATTAGTTTGACTTTGAAGAGATTTTAGCTCTACGCTACTCTTAGATCTAAACTTGAAAAGGTGTTCTGAGAATTGTTCTTTGTTTATGCTTGAATTGGGCTCAATTAGGAGTGCACGCCTAATCCAATTTAAATTGATATTCTTTTAAAGTCCAAAGTTCTTTAAATAGCCGAACTTTTCTAGAAACTAAGTGTCACTTGATTAGTACTTGGCTGCCTCATTAAGTGGTTTTTGCTAATCAAGGTTCTCGAACTGATTTTGTTAAATAACCGTAGTTTTACTGCAAAGCTGTTATGGTGATGTTTTCCACAAATCTTATTGCGCTATTCTTAGTAGTAACTTAAGGGTTGGTCTTTGGGTTGCTAAGGGTAGTAGGGTTTAGAGTTAGGGTTGGTCTTAACATGAGCTAATATGAATGGGAAAATAGGGAAGAACCGTTGGTGGACCTCTTCTTCAGCCTAACCCTGAGTTTATTTAGCAGTTTACTTTCAGAATCAAGACATAACAAATTAAGGAATCATAGTTGTTCAGTTTTTTTTCTATTAAAAACTATAAGTATTTTCAAAATGGTTTAAGTTAATTATTATTGTCTACGTTTTTATAAAGTTTATTGCGTGATCGTTTTTGTGTGTTTGTTTTCTCCCTGAGTGTTCTTCTGAGTTTGAGTTGCTGTTGCGGGTCTATCTCTTATCTGTTGTCCTTATCTTTATTTTACTTTCATTTTTATATTTTTAGAATTATCATTCAAACCCCCCATATCTTTAGTTTTAGTTTTAAATCCTAGTTAGTTTTTATTCAATAAAAGTGACAAGTAAACTGATTTTCATAGCCTAAAAAGTATCTTTCCTCGTGGGATCGACCCTTACTTGTCCTATCTATATGTTTTAATTAATATTAATTCATAAATGGGGATTTAAGTTAAGGAAAATAATAAATTAATTTGTAGGTGGTAAGACACGCCTAACAGTACAGAACCAAATTAAGAATAAAAAAAGATTGTGTTTATGATGTGAACTTTGAAATGATTTATTGAAATAAATGATGAGAGTAAATAATATGAATGAAATGTGAGAACGTTTTTAAATAAAGGTCAATTAAATCAATTTTGACTCCTTCAAAATCAAACACCAAGAATGGATGTCGGAAAAAGTATAACAAATAAATATAAAAATTATATTGTTGGATAGAGTTTGACTGTCCGATCACAACGGTGCAAACGAAATTCAATTTGGAGAAAGTTGGACAAAAAAGTGAACCGTGATTGGGACCAAAATTAGTTCCAATTAGGGAAGAATCGTGTGAATCTTCAATCGGCGCAACCTCCTCCACTATTGATCGTGAATTGGAAATCCCACGTAGCAACATGTGTTCTTCTCCTCTCCTTCACTATATAAGGAAGTACATTCCCTCCCATTTCTTCATTATTTCCCTTCAAATTTGTCATGAGTGAGTGTGGAGAATGCACTGGTGCTTGTTAGTCTTGGTTTGCTAAGCCTTGCGTTTTGTTCTTAACAAACAATATAAGAGCCTAACGTTTTTTAAGTGTTTCAGGTACAACAAAATCCATTAAGATTCAGTACTCAAGAATGAAGTCGAAACACCAAACTAGCGTAGAATATGGGTAGAAACTATTGTAAATATGACTATATTCACAAGCTCAGAAGCACTCACAAAGTATGTTTAAAACTGTCTTATAATCATTTTCAAACATCCAAAAGGTTTCAAATAAAATTGGAAACGTTTTGGACAAAAATGAAAAAATCATCAAAACAGTCAGTAGGTAACTAGGTACCATAAGGGGTACCGTGAGGAGCACCGTAAGGGGTATCGTGAGTCGATCTTAGAAGGTACTCCTACCGTCAGCCCGAAACCCCTTACTGTCAGGTCGAGACCCCCTACCGGAAGGGGTACCGTAAGAAGACAGCTACTGCTAGAGAGTTTTGGCCTGAGAAGGTACCTAGCTACCATGACAAGGTACCGTAACCACTGGAGGTACTATTCCTGATTGCTGAATTTGAATTTAATCAACCCTAATCACCTCGGAACGGCTAGTTAACACCTTCCACTATAAATACAAGCCTAATCTTTCATATTTTAGCCAGAAACAAAGCTCCAAACATCCTCTCTTTATATTTTAAGAGTTTTCATTCTTTTATTATTTATTTTTAATATTTTGGCTATTTCAAGACCCTTAAACTCCTGATTTTTATACACACACTTTGAGCTTGTGTTTCTAGTTATATACTCTCATATTCATAATTTTATATTGTATTTTTCAGAGAATTTCCTTCTACACTGGCTAAGTTTTGTTCTTCAGTTTTATATTCAAGCTGTCGTGTAGAACCTTTGATTGTGTTCTTCAAGCACATCTTTTTACGGTCGAGAATAGTCGTTAAATTCTCACGTTGTAACGGTCGAGGATAACTGTATAAATCCTTGGGTAGATGGTTCAAGGATAGACTTGTAAATCCTTGGGGGGAACAGTTGTAGATAGCCGTGAAATCTTCATTGTATGCAATTGAAGATAGCCATTGTAAAATCTCGGAGTGAATCCTATTGGCAAGAGTTGTTTGCCAAACTAGTGCGGTGCTTTGACAGAGTTCAAGAGACCGGGACTTAGTGGATTCGGAAATCCATAAGGAGGAGCCTTATGGTACTCGAGTAGGGGTTTCTCAAACAAGTATAAAATTGGTGTGCCTCTTACTTTACGCTTTTATTTCTGCGTTTTATATATTGCTTCCACATTTGCCAACACTGTTTTTATTAAACTCTGAAAAGTTTTCAAAGACATTATTCACCCCCCTCTAAGGCGTGGACACAACTGTTAGTTCGCCTCTTGTAGTGTCTGTTCCCCAGCTTTGGTTGGCATCATTTTTTGCAAACACAACCACATTAGTTTAAGAAATATGATCTAGTAGGTGTTGTAGCATTAAGGTCTGTCATTCTATTTGGAATCAGAGTAAACATTTGGCGGGCGCCAGGACTCTGGGCGTGCTAAGAGGTTATAACAGCCATCATCACAAGTCTATCTTCTCAAGGAGTCTGAACAGATTGGAATGATTGAAACCTCGTCAAATATCCTTAGTCAAGCACGTGCGTGGTCCTGGATATCTCTTAAGTACGAGGAGTCCTTCCAGCAATATGCTAGGGTTGGTAGGTCCTCTATATATACATAACGCCAGAGAAGAAGAAGTGGGACGACGAGAGAGGCAGAAAGATACGAGTGATCCAGTAAACAAAAGAGAGATTTAAGCCTACGACGAACTTGCGCAACATTGTTCATCATAAGCGTGAGGTTCTGAGTTGTGAACTCAGAATTGCAGAGTCTTGTTGTCAAAGATCTATGACACACACCCGTAAGAAGGAATATTGATCCAGGTGTTGAGTACTATGATATCCTGGAGTCAAGGCTGATCAACACGTCCAAGGAAGAAACCAAGGTGTGGGTGTAACAAGCCGGGGAGACTGGTGATATTACTGTTTCGTACCTGAGGTCATTCGTAAGTAGTTTTTACAGTCAAACTTCTTGAAGTAAAGTTTGTGGTTGATTTGTGTAAAAACTTATGATGATCTAGTAGAGGGCTGTTATACGGACGTGGGCCTCGCAGACGTAGGAGATTCAGCTCCGAACTACGTAAACATTTTGTGTGTGTGCTTTGCTTCTATTACTTTATTATCTTTTTCGTTTGCTTGTGTGGGTGTTGGAACACTGCGTGTGTCATACATCTCTGTGTTGTTAAACATTCTCTGTTCTGTGTGTGTAACGTATCACAGTGAGAATTCTCTGGTGGTATAACCTTAGACATTTCAATTGGTATCAGAGCGGTTGAGCTTAAGTTATTAGCTCTTGATCATGGGAGACATGGAGGAAGGTGCTAATGTGCAACGTCCGCCGTTACTGCGTGGCCATAACTATAGCTTCTGGAAGAGTCGGATGAGAGCCTTTTTGAAATCGCTTGGTGGTGGAGTCTGGAGGAGTGTTGAAAGTGGATGGTCAGAGCCTAGAAAATATTCAGATGACTTAACCACTTCAAAAGTGAAGCCATTTGAGGAATATAGCAGATCTGAGACTGTTGTAGCCGAATACAACGACAAGGCACTCAACACTATCTTTGGAGCAGTTGACTCTACCCAGTATAAGCTTATCTCAAATTGGAACAGTGCCAAAGAAGCTTGGGATATACTGGAAGTAACTCATGAAGGGGATGAGGAGGTCAAGACTGCAAAGTATCAAATTCTCATGACTCAATATGAAAACTTGCGCATGGATGATAAAGATAAAATCACAGGTTTTCACGAAAGAGTTAGAGACTTAGCAAATCAAGCCGCTCGATTGGATGAACCTATTGCTAAAAACAAACTGGTCCTATAGGTCCTTAGGTCTCTTCCTAAGGAATATGACATGGATGTCAAGGCAATTAGACGCTCACATAACATCAAGACTATGACACTTGATGCTCTCATGGGCATACTGGAATCCATAGAGTTAGACATGACAGAAGACAACAAAAGAAGGAAACTAGAAAAACAGGTGGCTTTCACTGGGACAGAGACTGAAGATGACTTTGAGCATGATCCAACATTTGATGAAGAATTTCAAGAACAGCTATCTCTTTTCACCAAAAAATTCAAAACGCAATGGGTACAAAAGCGAGGTGGTCAGAGACAAGAAGGCATTTCCAAAGGTCCCTATGTCAGGGATTCCAGATTTAGAGAACCCAGAGCTGCTGAAAATCGTGATAATCAAAGGAAAAAAGGGCCACTGTGCTTCGAGTGTGGAGGATATGGTCACATTCAGACTGACTGTGCAAACAACCTGAAGAAAAAGAGTCATGCTTTCTCTGCTACGTGGAGTGATGAAGAACCGGAAGAACAGAGTGATTTTGTGAATTAAATTGCGCATTCACCTCACTAGTCAATCTGGAAGATGAAGAGAGCTCTGCACAAGAGTTGGAAGAACTGCAGAAGAAATGGGCTCAATTGGTAGTAATCAACGAAAGGAATGTTGAAGAAAAGAGCCAATTAACATCTGAAATCGAAACATTGAGGAGCATGATAGAGAAATCCAAACTCATTGTTCAGAGATTAGAAGGTGAAAAGTCTGATTTAATTTTTAAGCTAAACAAACTGAAATACTATCAAAAATGGATGATCATCGCAGGAGCGAAACCATTAGACCACCATTCAGTAATGTCCAAGACACTAGATGACAAGACATGTATTGGCTACACTAAAAAAGGAGATCACATCAAAAGAGATAAAATCAAGTTTGTCAAGGAAACAGAGGAGAGCAAGGTTGAAACAACTGCACCACATGTGAGAGGCTCACAGTCAGGTTTTAACTGGAAGAACACTCATCTTTATCACTGTTTCAAGTGCAAGAATTGGGGGCACATTCGAAGACAATGCAGATGGTCAAACATCAAAGAAAGAAGAAGCTGGAGTACGTTCCAGTACAAAAAGATGAAACAAGTGTGGATTCCAAAACAATATGCACTTGTAGCAAACACCTGTAACAGAGTCACCCCAGATCAATGGTTGCTGGATAGTGGGTGCTCACATCATATGACAGGAGATCAGGAGAATCTTACTGACCTGAAGCCAAATGAGCAAGGAAGTGTATGGTTTGGAGGTGGAGCACAAGGTAAAATCATTGGAAGTGGTACACTAAATGTATCAGGGTTACCGCCTATAAAGAACGTGTGGTTGGTACAAGGACTGCAAGTAAATCTTCTCAGTATAAGTCAGATCTGTGACCAAGGGCTCGAAGTTCGAAGTTTTCTTCACACAACAGAAATGCCGAGTATGAGACAAGAGCAAAAAAACCGTTCTAGAAGGGGATAGAACAGCTGACAACTGTTACAAAGTCATACCAAACATCCTGTGCTTCTCAGCAACAGAACGAGATGCAAAACTCTGGCATTATAGGCTGGGACATTTAAACTATAAAGACCTTGTCTCACTCTCAAACTCTGGAGCCGTAAGAGGATTGTCAAAAATAACTAAAACTGAACGAGAGGTCTGTGGACCATACCAGAAAGGAAAACAGACGAGAAAAACACATCCAGTCAAAGTATTCCAGTCCACAGAACGTCCACTGGAACTACTACACATTGATTTGTTTGGACCTATGAAAATCGAGAGCATATGAGAGAAAAGGTTTGTGCTCATAGTCGTTGATGATTACACCAGGTTTACATGGGTAAGCTTTCTAAGACACAAAGATGATGCTCTAGAAGCATTCAGTTCCTTATGCAACAAAATGCAAAATGAGAAGCAGCTGAAAATCAAGAAAGTTATTCGCGTAAGGAGTGATCATGGAGGAGAGTTCGATAGTCACCCTTTTAGCAGCTACTGCGACAGTTGTGGAATACTACATGAATTTTCTGCACCTAAGACTCCACAACAAAATGGGGTGGCGGAAAGAAAAAATGGACATGTACAAGAAATGGCCCGAACCATGCTACATACCAAAAACCTGCTTGAGAATCTCTGGGCTCAGGCAGTGCACACGGCGTGTTACACAATAAATCGGGTGTACATCAGAAATGGTACACATGCAACACCCTATGAACTGTGGAAAGGACGAACGCCAAATCTTGCACACTTTCACATATTCGAAGCAAGGTGTTATGTTCTTCGGGATAGAGAGCACAAAGGGAAGTTTGATGCAAAGAGTGATGAAGGGATTTTTGTTGGGTACTCACCAAATTGCAGAGCATATCGAGTACTAAACAAACGTAGAAGAGCTATTATGAAATCCATAAATGTCATTATAGATGACACAGCACTGACAAGGAATCATAAGGACTCCGAAGACGATGTAACACATTCTGAATCATCACCAGAAGAAGTACCTGCATCATCGGAAACCGAAGAGCAAAATGACAGTGAAACACAACCAGAAATACCAGAGGTGCATAAAATTCCAACACATATACAAAAAAATCATCCTCTAGAAAATGTCATAGGAGATCCACAAGAAGGCATGCGCACCAGAAAAAAAGAAAGTAGACTATGTTGAAATGATTAATACATACTATACATCCCAGATTGAATCCATGAATGTAAAAGAGGCAGTGAAGGATGAAGCATGGATAAATGCAATGCAAGAAGAGCTGGACCAATTTGAACGAAATCAAGTCTGGGAACTGGTTCCGAAGCCAGATGATGTGAACGTAATAGGAACCAAGTGGATCTATCGCAACAAAACTGATGAGGAAGACAAGGTGATCAGAAATAAAGCCAGAGTAGTAGCTCAGGGATACACTCAAGTGGAAGGGATAGATTTTGAAGAGACTTTCGCACCGGTGGCAAGACTGGAATCAATACGCATTCTTATAAGCATGACATGCGTGTGGAACATGAAGCTATATTAGATGGATGTAAAAACTCCCTTTCTAAATGGGTATCTAAAAGAAGAGGTTTATGTAGCTCAGCCCAATGGATTTGAAGACACAAAAAATCCAACGCATGTGTACAAGCTGCGAAAAGCACTCTATGGATTAAAACAAGCACTACGGGCGTGGTACGACAGACTTACAGCATATCTGGCAGAGCAGGGTTACATTAGAGGAGGAGTGGACAACACAATGTTCTATATCAGATATGGAACTGATATTCAGGTGGCTCAGATTTACGTTGATGATATTATCTTTGGATCAACTTCACACGCTCATATTGAAAAATTCGTAAAAGTTATGGAGAAAGAATTCGAAATGAGCATGATCAGAGAGCTGACATTCTTTCTAGGGTTACAAATCAAGCAGACCAATGATGGCATATTCATCTCACAGACAAAGTACATACAGAATATGCTGAAGAAATATGAAATGGGTGACTGCAAAAGTGCTAGAACACATGAAAAAATTAGCAGAGATGACGAAGGGAAGGACATTGATGCAACCCATTACCGAGGAAGCATTGGCAGCCTGCTGTATCTCACGGCCAGCAGACATCAATAAACCCTCTACCAAATACACACCTTTTCAGAAGAAAATCAGAGAATGTGGGAAAACGCAACAGCCACCAGCCTCAAAAGCATTCTCCTCGAGGTATACATCCAAAAACCCTAGCACTCAATTTTCATCATCACTCCATCTACCATCGCAGAGCTCTGATCACCACAGCGACACAAAAATGGTGAGAATGAAGATCACCATACCCAAGAACTGGATGGGAAGGAAAGCTCTCAAGAAACAACTCTGGGCCAAGCATGGATGGACCCGGCTACTAGCATCTAGGAACTCAACCAAATCTGACGGAGAAATCAGAAGTCACGACATGAACATTCAAGAAGAAGCTGCAAGAATGTCCAGCACAAACGAAAGATCTGAAGAAGCTGTAGTTCAAGAAGATCTGAAAGATGATGTCATGATGCAACCATCAATCAAGATCCTAGAAGTCCTCTGTCTAAAGTACATGCCGAACTCACAAGATCAGGCACACAATAAGGAAGAGAAGGGCAAGGAGATACCAGAGGAAGAAGCGCCAGAGGTGTTGGAGGAAGAACCGCTTGTTGCATGTTCTGCTGTGCCATTCAAAGGGACTCAATCCATCTAGCAGAATGTGACCAAGAAGAGTCTGATGATCTATGGCGTCAGATGGTCCCTAAGAAGCAGCAAATCAAAGATGGAATCTGATGATCTATCACGAGACACACAGACCCATGCTCCAAAAGACACTCCCAGCCCTAGCAGTCAAAGAGGAAGTCAGAAGAGAAAGGGGAAGACAACTCCAGGTGAAGAAGAAAGCTCCAAGCAAATCAAGAAAACCAAAATGGTATAGCAGTCACCAGAAACAAACCCAAGTGACAAGAAGCTGGAATCCAAACCAGAGAAGATAATCAAAACAGGAAAGTTCCCTAAACAAATCTTTGTTTCCTCTATTGCTTGTTCTTTCATGACTGCCATCTCAAAGAAAAACATTCTTCCTCAAAGAAACATTGATGTGAAAGATTTTGAAAAGAAAACAAATCTGGTACCAATTCTGCAAAAGAGCAATCTGCTTAAGTCAGTAACCTTGTCTGGGTCTTTTGTGCAAAGAGTAGTTCAAGAGTTCTACTACAATCTGTCAGAAAGTTGTAACACCATGTCTGACCCATCTTACCACCGAGTCTTTGTGAGAGGCAAACTCTATGACTTTTCCCCTGCCAAAATCAACCACTTCCTTGGCACCAAGCCATCCTCTCCTGACCAAAATGTGAGTGAAAGTCTGATTTGGTCTGACTTAACCAATGGAGAACGAAAAGCTCTTATGTCATCTTGTTTAGGGTTGCTGCATATCACTGGTTGCCTACAACACACATGAACACTGTTCCACTATGTATGGCCTCACTACTCTATAAAGTCAAGCATGGTATACCACTGAATCTGGGAAGAAACATTTTTGAACAAGTTATGGGCTTCTCCTCTGAAAAGGCAAAAACCAACACGAATGGCTTGCCATACCCTCTACTTATTTTTCAACTGTTAAAGTCTCAGGGTTTCACCACAGATGCACGTGAGGAAGAAGAACCAGTTCCCCCACTGCTACAAGTTGATGCTCGCCACTTTGAAGGGAAGCATTTTAATGATCTAGCTGCAAGTCTCAATCAATCAACTGCACAACCCTCCTCTTCTGAGTCATCTGCCATTGCCTTTATATAAGAGGAGATCAAGCTGTTGCAGGAGGAAATTGATCAACATAAGATCACCCTCAACAAGGCCAGAGCTGGAAAACAGAAACTACTTGAAGTTCTCTCATTGCTCAAAGGGAAACAACATGCTGAAACAGGAGCAAATACACAGGGGGAGAAAACCTTGGGCACTGAGGGATCTACCAGTCAGGGGAGCAGGACACAGAGGAGGATCAGGATGCAGGGTCTGAGCAATGAGGAAGACTGCAACATGTCTTCTTCTCCTATCCTTCACTATATAAGGAAGACCATTCTCTCCCATTTCTTCACCATTTCCCTTTTGATTTATTCTAAGAGTTAGCCTTGAGTGTGGAGAACGTAGTCGTGTTGTCAATTTGGTGAGAGGTCGCCGGAGTTGGGAGTTATTATCGGCAGAAGTTTTGCTGGAAAATTCTAAAAACCTTCATTTAAGCTCGGGGTAAGCCCTTAGATATATCTAGTGCTTAGAATGTTCATATAATTCGTTTTTACTTTCATAAATGGTCATTTGGTTGAATTTGGTGTTTGACATGTTTGAAGAACCAAGAATCATAAACCTTGAAATTGTTGTTAAAACTACAAATTAATGATACCCAAATGATCTATGAACATTGGAGAACATTTCTATATAGTTTAATTGAACTTTGGTGACTAAAATGATATTTTTGAAAAATGGACCCAAAGTAGGATACGATGAACAGTGATTGAAACACCTTCGGGTGATCGATCACCTAGGGTGGATCAATCACCAGAGGTGGATCGATCACCAGCCCTGGATTGATCACCCGATTTATTGATCTGAATACTTTTCTGAAAATGCTATTTTTGGAGCTCTAAAATCCTGTTTTTGATACAAATTAATTATGATCAATATTAAGATGATTTCTAGAAATAAAAATTATGCTTTGGACAAATAAAATCTTGATGTAGGGCCAAAACCCAAACCTTAAAAAATTAACATCTCGGTCAAAGCCATTCTCCCATTTTTCCAACAAGCAAGCAAAACTCAGCCCCAAATTTCAGCTCCTTCGTGGTCTTCAAACAGCAAAAATCAGCCCAGCATCCACCCCAATCAAGTAAATTCGGCCTAGCATCTCGGTCAACAGGGCACAACGCAGCAGCAAAGAAGCGGTGAAGTCGAATTGCAACCAAGTCTCAGATTGAAGCAAGAAATCAGCGGTGAATCATTCAAATCCTTTCAAAATCGATGTGTAACTGAATGACGACTTCAATACTCACAACAAATGCTCTAACGTTCGGCCATACCCTCCGCTTTTGACCAAGTAAGCAACGGTTTCTTCTACGCTACTCTCTCAAATCAACGGGAAGAAAACCTCTGGTGTATAAATTGAGCACGAAATTGCAGTTTCAAGTAGGGGGGAGACGAACTACAACAGCTCCAATTTTCGAAATTCTTCATCTTCTTCTTTTAGGTAACCAAATAAAATGGCTTCCGGAATTAATCCGGAAGTCATCCTTGTTTTTTTTCCCTCTCTTGTAGATTTCTTTGTTAAAGTGTTGCTTTATGTAAGCTTGTTCCTGTTAAACAAATTGAAAATTAAAAAAAAATGTTTTTGTTCATTTTTCTTGTATGTTCTTTTTTGGATGTTTATATTAAATCCCTTATGAATGAAAATTGATTCTTACTAGTTTCTTCAATTTTTGCGCAAATTGATGTTAAATTGGTTGAATTATAAATTTGAATTCATAAGTAGGTTGGTATGTCGAATTCGGTTATCATTAAAACTAATTTAGCTACATATTTTAGTTAAATGATTCTCGAATTCATACGTGAATCTTTTTTGTGACTTGTGTTTTGTAAAATTTTAAGGTAAATGAACTTCTTAGCCACATAAGTTGAACATTTTCTTTAAGATTCGTTATAAAGTGATTGTTTATGTCTTGGTGTTCTTGTTTGTTATTTTCATAAAAATTGGGATTGTTTAAGCGCAATAAACAACTCTTGATTTAATGAAAATATGTAATGTTCTTTTATGTGAATAGATTAAAATTCTTATGCTTCAGTTGTTCAAGAAGACCTGCAAAATATTTTCATCATTAGACGTTAAAGTTTATTAAAGTGTATCAAATTTTCTTCATGAATACTTTGTGCATGGGAGTTAGAATGAAAGAAAGATTCGCTCTCTTATAAACTTTTTCATCTTTTGGAATCATTATTTGAGCGCTTGAGGTGAGTGGGGGTTCAAAGTAACCAAAAGGCCTTTGAATTCTTGACTCCGGGCCTTATAGAGAGTTGATGATCCTCTATATGTGGTCTAGGATATGAATCAACTCAAGCCTTACGTAATATATTGTCTACGTGCCTATTATACGTGTAATGTTCAATTTGTGTTCGTTCTTTTTTTTTTAAATTTTGTTTCGGGTTTTTGGCGGTGTTTCTTGGGTTACCTTAGTTGGAGAAGCTGATAATCTATTGAGCTTGTTTCCCCCATTTTTATTAAAAAACCCAAAAAAATAAGAAAATATAAAAAACCAAAAAAAATATTTACTTTTCATTCAACCCCCCTCCCCCTTGTGTTTAATTTTAAGTTATATTTATAAGTTTTTATATTTATTTAGTTATAAGTTTTATTATAAGTTTTATACGTCTTATCATATGTGTAGTAGTTAGTTTTTTATTTTATTTCGTGACAACGTGTTTGCATACTAAATTGGTTTTAAAAAGTACAAACTTTCTCCGTGGGATCGACCCTTACTTGCCCCAGCTATAGTTTTTATTTGATTATATTTTGGGGGTTAGCTAAGGTTATTTATAAATTTTTAATTTTTTGGACCGCACGACAAGTCCCCAACAGTAAGCTAGAGTGTTAACACTCGATGCTAGGCCGCTATTTGTTATTGGATATTATCATGATTATTATTGATTGATGATTATGATGAATATTATTGATTAATGATTATGATGATTAAGCTTTGATGAAATTTTTGAACTATGATTCAAAATAAATGGATTGATGAGAAATGAATTGTATTGTTAAGGCTATCTAGAAGACCTCTAAGATAGACCTCAGATTTGAATAGGCCTTGCAGGTAAAAATATTAATATTCGGTAGCCTTGGGTAAAAACGTACGTACGGGATCCGCAAACCAAACTTGAGGATCACTCATTTGGGGATACCACCTAACCCAACAGTGAGCATTCCGCTGTTCGGTTTCTGGTTGTACCTTAAGAGCAAGCTAGTTTAAGAGTTGGAAAAGCATTTTAAAAATTATACCTTAAACTAGCATAGCTTAAGAGTTGGTCAGAAGTACTTTAAACTAGAATATAGTTAAAAAGTTGGTTAGAAGTACCTTAAACTAGATGAATGTTGAATCTGAATATGAGTATTGAATATTGATTATTGAATGTCTGAACTAAACATTATGTGCATGATTTCAAATTATTTGATTATGAATTGATATTCAATTTATATGGATGTTCGCATTAGATATCCTTACTCAGCTTCAACGCTGAGTGTGTAGTATGTTTTACTCCCTCCGTCCGGAAATATTCTTCCCATTTGACTTTTCTTGGTCAAAGTTGGTAAACTTTGACTATGATATGTGGAAAAAATACATTGTATTACGATATAACTTTAATATGAATATATTCATTTTGAAATATAGTTTTCAAATATCAATTTTTTATAAAATATATTCATACATAAATAAAGATATTAGTGGTCAAAGTAAAATCTTGGAGACCGTAAAAAGTTAAATGGGAAGAACATTTTCAGACGGAGGGAGTATTTGTTACACGGAAGTAAACAAAAAGAATGAAGTGATGAATTCCTAGAGGCGAGATGGTTGGGATGGATGTGTTAATTTTAATTACTATTTTAAAAGACATAAGTTTATTATGTTTGTAATTGTGATTTATTAAGCTTCCGCAACTTTAAATACTCCGTTATTATTCTGAATACTTTATCATGAAATAAAGTTTTAAAATGTTTGAAATAGTTTGAATGTTTACGAATACCAAGTTTATACTTTAGTCCAAAAGGGGCTACATACCTGGACAGATTAGGGTGTTACATTGTAAGAACAAGTTCTTGGTGATGCACTAACCTCGAAGAGTCCACAGGTTTGACGAGAATGGAAATGGGCTGGTGCCAAGTAAGTTATGTGTAGAATTATATGTGTAATATGTATGTTGACTGCATGATGTCACATTATTGTTATGAATTTTGGATTCGCTTGATTGTTTACCTTGACGTTAGATCTTTCTCACTCAGCGTCATTGCTGAGCGTGTAGTTTTGATTGTTTGCTACACGCAAGTAATCAAGGACATGATGAACCTAGAGCTGATCCCACAGGGCAATGAGGAGGAAGAAATGTGGGTTGAATTGATTGAGGATTTGGAATTAATTACTATTTCTGAATAATTTATTACGTTTTCGGACTTGAGTCCTAAGTTGTGTTTGCTAAAATAGATTAAGCTTCCGCACTGTTTGGATTTTTACTCCAATGATCGATTTAATTGTGAGAACTGTTTAAATACTTTATATTCTTTTGAAAATATTGTGTGTTGGGATGCCAGATTAGTAGCAACCTTATTCGTTAACCCATGTATTCGGTTTATGCAGGTTGGGTACTATAGTCTCCCTTAAGCAAAACCACCATGTTATTCCACAGAAACTCTATTGTCATCGCCGCATAGTCGTGTGTCCTAGCTTCTATAACCATTGGACGCCAAGGATGATGTTTGGCCGTGTATGGCTAGAAAAAAAGAAAAAATGGTCCCATGGAGACTCAATTGCTGCCCTAAACAATGTTATCATAGGGGAGCGAATCGTCGTTACCCACGTAGACACGGAATGGAGACACAATGAGTAGGGCTGTTCATCGGGCAAAGACCGGACCGAATTGGACCGACCCAGACCATACCAAAGACCCAATTGAATAAAATCACGGACCCAAGACCAGACCTAAATGTATTCGGGTTTGGAACAGACCGGACCAAAGTACTTAGGACCGAACCGGTCCCGACCAGTTGGACCGAATAAAAATATATTTTTTAATTATTTCGATCAATTAAATATAAATTTTTAGGCTTTTTAATTTTTTTTTTGAATGCAGGCTTTTAGGCTTTTTATTTTGTACCATGCAGATAGAAAAAAATTGAAAAATAGACAAAAAAATAGATACATAACATGGATTACTTCTATGTAGAATCATAAAAACTAATGTAAAACTTTTGTTTCGGAATTATTATTTTTAAAATTACTTAATAAAAAAGCTTTTTAATTAAACAAATAAAGATATCTATTAAAATAGGGCATCAAGGTGTGATACGCAACATAAAAATTAGACTTTTAGTATTTAGGTCTTTTAGGTCCAATTGGGTTATAGGCCCATTCAGCTCAATTGGTCCGGACCTAAATTATTTCAAGTTTGGATCAAATCAGACCAAAACCTGAACACCTTAATTTTTTGGACCGAAGACTGACTAAAAATCCATCCTGCCTGCGTTTGGTCTGGACCTAAACTTGAATAGCCCTAACAATGAGAATGAGAAGTTGAAGCTTTGACACAGGGCATGATGGATGAAAATAAACGTGTGCTACCTCGTCAATTAATACTTGTACCTTGGAGTTTGAAACCCGTCTGGCTAAGCAGAGAAAATTTGGCATGGCTACCCCATCCATAGCATTCAAACTAGAAATATTCGCCAAGATTGGTTGAGTTTTACCGAGTGGTCCAACCGGAATATCTTCATCGTCCTCATCGCATAAGAGAAGAAAACAACCACAACGATGAGTCTTGGTTCACATTTAATCACGATTGTAATACAATCCCTTTGCACGGGGTTCAAGCTATTCAATACGTGGAAGATGACATACGAGGGTAGATACCAACTGCTTTGCATGACAGAGTAGGCTATATTCCACAAGGGAATACTCTATACTTGCTTGCGACTTCCCCTAGACAGAAACCAAGCTAACTAGGAGGGATTCCAGAGAGTGGAACGAGTAGAGACCGAGTGTAGTAAAGTATCATGCTCCGCCTCTAACTCTCATACCAACTCAAAATAGGTGGACAACGTGGCTGGTTTCAACAAGGCGATCCCATGCTGAAGGTGTGGTTTAAGACTAGCATGAAATAAGGACATTAAATTAATTTTTGTGGCCCTAGTAACATGGATTAAGATATGCTCAAAAGCAGTTTGATATTCCAAAATGCTACAGGTTTGTCGAAGATTAGTGAGTTGCCCAAAATAATCCACATAGTGAAAATGATCAAACCGTATCTTAAATTTCTCCATAATATCTGCATAAACAATATGAGTCTGTCGTTCATGCACCAACAAAACCAATAAACAGCGGGTCCCTCCAACATTAAAGAAATATAATGTAGGCAAACTTTGAGTGGTGTTTTGTAAAACTTGAAGTATTCATTGACTTTGTACAGCCAGCGTAGGGGTTTGGAACCATCACACATCACCGTGATCAGGTTATTATTATTATTTGTATTATTATTATTATTATTATCATCATCATCATCATCATCATCATCATCATCATCATCATCTTTTGAATAACGGGTTGCCTCCCGTTAAGCGCTTGTTTTACATCAGTAGTTTGACACTCACCCACTTTTTCCATGATTTACCGATTCGAGAGTCATAAAGTTTGGCCATTTTGACTCTCTTCTGGTGCCACCTTGTTTAATATTCTACTGGGTCAAGGTTAGGATCTTTGACTCACCCCTATAGCTTGGCGGCAACAGGATATACGGAGGAGACTTTTAATGGACGGGTGGTGGTGGGGGTCCATTTGGTAGATCCACCTCTTTGGCCTACCTTTATTGCTAGGTTTATTTCGTCCTCATCATCAATGAGCTGACTATCCATTTCGAACTTGATAATTACAACCATGCTTACCCCATGGAAGAATCCTCATTATTACTCATCAAAAGTTTGTCCCAACTTGTTTGGCTCTAGCTATCCTTCGGGAAAACATAGTCACATCCGTTAAGTAGGGAGTCAAAGAAAGTTTGATCTGAATCTTCTAATGAAGCATTATTTACCCATGTTTCTATAGACGGAATTGGTTATACTGTGTAGAGTATTTCCTCATCTATAGATTCCTCTTCAGACTCTTTGTTGTTGGAATCTTGGGGGTCGGTTGTGGGCTCTATTTCCTCAAGAATAGGTTCCTATAAAGGTGTGTCTTTATCAAAATTAGGAAGAGGGGAGTATATTGCCACAAGGACAACTCCCCCCTTTTCTTCTTTAGTTGGGGATTGTGTGGGTGGCTCTGAGTCAGGTTCCTCGGTTGGTTCCACCTCTTGTACGATTTAGTTTGGAGGGCATTCAAGTAACATCACCATAGTAACCCGATCGAGCATTTGCATATTTGTGCTATATTTGGGTTTCTGTGATGGTGTCAGACTTGGTAAATCTACGAGAATAGTTTCCGAAGAAATTTCAACCTCTTGACCTGCTTGATGTGGCTTCAACGTTCTCAATTGCTCGAGTTCTTCCTGGGATTGGATTTTTTGCGCTTCTAAGAAATTGAGTTTGTTTGATCGTAGAAGAATATGATGATTCATGTGTCTTCTCCAAAATTCAAAAGAAAGGTCATCATACCGATCATAGGCAAGAGACTTGACAAATATATTATGCATTGCTAATAACCAATCAAGTTCCTGATAAGTCTATCCCATTCTTATTTTATTCAACATATTTTAAATGTTATTGCATGAAAATAGCGATAAAATTACCCATAAAAGATGTTTGTTATCGATAAAACATATGTTTTGTTTTAAAAAAGATAAAAAGGGTTCCAAGTTAGATTGGTGTGATTAAATTTTGTCCCAAAGTGGACGAAAACTACAGATTTTCAAGATCTTTGAGGAAACAAGCTTCTGGGAAGTCTAAACCAATATTCGGGAGCAAAAAGTGGCGATTTTGGACCAAGATTAGGCTGGAAACCGTGCAGAGCCCGAAGTTTCGAGATCTGGATCTTGGGCACCCAACTTGGTAGCCCAAAGTTGGACACCCAAGGGTTGCTTGGAGCGGATGCAGGGGAATACGTGGCTTCGCCACATGGCACACAGAGAATGGACGGCGAGGTTGGGGCGTCCAAAGTTATATGCCCGACATTGGACGCCCCAGATCCGGAGTATATATACCCCCTCGGGTTTCCACCATTCACCATCATTCACAACTTCCTCCTCTTCCCTTTTTCATCCGTTATTGAGTTCTTCATTAAATTCATAGTTTAGATTTAGATTTAATTCATAATTCCCTAAATTTGAGTTCTTCCTTAAATTCGAATTCTTGTCTCATCTAAGTAAACCCAATCATACAAAAATAGCCGATGATACTAAAATCACCAGGAATATTAGTATCACTATCGTTCCTTCTCAATTGCATTCGTCCTTCTTCACGATCTCCTGCTTATCAGATCATTGGCCAATGATAAGCCCGTTTTGTATGCACTTATCTTTTCTATATTCAATGTGTTATTGTGTAGTTTTGGAATATACAAGACAATTTCACAATGATTTTTATATGCTTTTGTTTATAACTGTAATATTGCACAAAAGTTATATCTTGTAAAAACAATAAAAGTTGAGTAAAAAATTGTACAAAAGAGGGTGAATGTTGGAAAATGCATAGCATCAAGAGAATTGAGGTCAAACTTGAAGAAAATTGTTTCAAGATAAAGATGACAAGACAAGAAAGAGATTGAATTGGGTCTTGAAGAAAAAATAATTGAAGAAAATGGTGAAAAATGAAGTTTTGGACCGAAAAGCACCTCAGGCCCACGCTTGTCGGATGCCTGGACCTCTGACGAAATCGTACCACAAATTCAATCACGAAAAATCAAGAATCTGGCTTAGGCGTCCGCCTGGACCTCAGGCCCACGCTTGGACTTACGTACCTGCTGGCGAACGGGCCGAGAAGCCTAGGCCTCATACAGGCCCCCGCCTGGACCTCAAGCCCATGCCTGCTTGAGGCCCGGACTGATTTTCTCCTATAAAAGCAGGGTTTCGCCCCTCTATTCTCCAGCCAACCAATTTTGGGTCTTCTAAGGCCCAGACCTCCTATCTAGCTCCCATTCTCAGTTATATTTTAATATTTTAGTTTAATTTTGTTCTAGTTGTCCTAAAGTAGCCCCGGCTCTGCTCTCGGTTGTAAGTTTATTTTTACAACTTTTAATAAAATGTTCTTTTATTTTATGCACTATTTATATTTAGTATGGGTTAGGACCCGGATTAGGGTCCTAGCTAAATTTGGGCATATACTTTGTATGTTTATTTAATAGTTGGAATAATTGTTCTAGAATTATTTTTATTTTTAAATTAATTAAATATGTCGAGAGAAAAATTGATTAATAATTGAAAATTAGTTTTTGCCTTGTCTATGAGGATATAAAATTAATTAAGCCAAATTTTTTAGAACAAATTAATGATACCTTGAGAGAGGATAAGTTAATGAAATATTTGTGACAGAAATATTATTATTCCAATTATTTATAAAATATGTGACAACAGTAGTAAACTCAGATGGTGCCTTGGCCTGAAGTCTAGTCCTATACCCATACTATTTATTTTGTTTTTCTCAAAAGCACCCAATAGTTTAGTTTATTTTTATTTTCAAATCAAATCGAGAAGACTTCTAGACTCGTCCAAACATTGGCCTAGTTATAAAATTAGCTAATTCCCTTCGTCCACTTCTCGAGAGATACGACACTCGGAGAAAACTGACCCTTCATAGGGAATGTTGATTTTCCGAAAAACTCAATCACCAGCCAAATAGTACCAGTACCCCCGTGGTTTGGAAAATAGGCACCAATACCCCCCACATGTTTTCAAAACTTATTTCTTAAGCCCCCCGTGGTTTGAAAACATTGCACCCATACCCCCTGTGATCATTTTCCGACCATTTTTGGTAAAGAATCAGGCATTGGTTCCTATTTTCCAAACCATAGAGGTAGTGGTGCTTATTTATCATTTTTTGTTTATTTTTTATTTTTTCCCTTTTTTATTTCTTTTATCAATCAATGTTTTTAAAATTTCTTATTAAAATTGTTTTTATAGTGTTTTTAAAATTTAAAATTATTTTTTGTTTGCAAACAAAATTAACATATGCTACATTTGTAGGTCTCAAATTAACAATTTTTACTTTTTGTTTTCTAAAAATAAAAAAAAAAACTTTTTTTGAGAACTTCAAAAAATGAGGAATAAAATAAGAAATAAAAAACAAAAAATAAAAATGAAAATCTTTGTTGGACATCGCAATTTTAAGGACTTTTTAAGGCGTTCTAAAAATTCTTTTTGTATAAGACTCTTTTTTAGATGTTTAAATATTTTTCATTTCGTTTTTCCTGAATTTTATTTTCATTTTTTATTTTTGATTTGTTTTTGAATTTACCAAAAACATTACTCTAGAAAACAAAAAGTTAAAATGTTTAAATTGAGATAGATGAATTATATAAGTTAAATTTTTTTAATTTCAAACACAAAGAGTTTTGAATATTTAAAATAATTATAAAAAATTTAAAAGAAATTTAAAAAATTTTCTTGGAAAGGAAAACAAAGTTAAAAAGGAGAAAAATAAAGTAAACGAAAAATAAGAAATGAGCACGTTTTCCTCCTATGATTTAGAAAATAGGCGCAAATGTCCCTTCTTTAACGGAAAATGACTGAAAAATGATTGAATGGGGTGTGAGTGCAACGTTTTGAAACCACGAAAAATTTCTAAATAAGTTTCCAAAAGAGATGGGGTACTAATGCCAATTTCCTAAATCAGTAGGGGATTTTGGCCTCAAATCATTACCATGATTTTGATTAGATGGGTAGGAGTTAATATGTTGTTTTTTGTTTGTGTTTGAAATAAAAATAAATGAAATGAAAAAAATTCACACATGCAACATCTATCTCAAAAACAGATCCAAAATAAAAAGTAAAATTTTTTCTTGGGAACTTCAAAAAATAAGGTTAGAAAAAATAAAATAAAAAACCAATAGAAAAAGGAAATGAAAGAAAAGAAAAAGATACTCCCTCCGTCCTATAATGATCTTCCCAGAGCACTATTCCAACTTCACGGGAATTTATATTTATTTGTGTTTTTTCATGGCCTATATGATAAAATAAAATATTCTTGTCACCACTTGTTTTGTTGAACTTTTGATGTAGTTTTTAAATATGTATGCTTTATTTTTAATTTCTATACCAATATTTAAATAAAATAGATTGAAAAAAATTAGGATTTTTTTTCGTTTTGCGAACCGGGAAGATCATTATAGGACGGAGAGAGTAAAAAAATACACTTATAGAAAGTAAACAAAAAAATGTAGTGATGAAGTGCACTCATAAGATTCTTTTTTCGAGACGTAAATAAAAAAAATTTTAATCTGTGCGGTTAACAAAAGTTTTCTTTTGGACTAGCGCCCAACAAATTCAAAAAATTGAAAGAAGTCCACTTTTTATTTATAAAATTAGAAGAAATATCCCTTTTTGGGCGTCTCAATTTCAAGGATTTTTTTAGACGTTTAGAAAAAGAACCTTATCAATGGACTCAATGGCTACTTTTTCTTTTTTACTGAGTATTTTTGTATCTTTTTATTTTTTTCATTTGTTTTTCCATTTTATTTTATTTTATTTCTTTTTTCCCTATTCCTAATTTTATTTTTTGAACCCCCAAAAAAGATTTCTCTTTTTATTCTGGAAAATGAAAAATAATATTGTTTGATTTGAGATAGATGAAGTTTATGTTAGTTTTTTTCCTTTTGTTCAAGTGAGTTTGATATTTTAAAAAATTATTAAAAAAATTTAAACTAGAAGTTAAAAAAACCGTTTAAAAAGGAAAAAAAGAGAAGGAAAAAAGAGATACCGAGAAAAAAAACCAAAAAATAAAAGGAAAATGGATCAGAGATGTGTATGGGCAATGTTTTGAAACTACGAAGATTTTATAAATACGTTTTGAATGCAGAGAGGATATTAGTAGACATTTCCAAACCACGGGGTATGAAAGTTATTATTAGGCCTATGAAATTAACTAAAAAGGAATATATATATATATATATATATATATATATATATATATATATATATATATATATATATATATATATATATATATATATATATGTATGTATGTATGTATGTATGTATGTATGTATGTATGTATGTACAGGCGCGGACCCACATAGGGTCACACGGGGTCAAGCGACCCCACGGAAATTTTAAATTTTTTTAGTATATATATATATATATATATATATATATATATATATATATATATATATATATATATATATACTCCCTCTGTCCACAAATAAACTTTACATCACGCGTTATGATGTTTGACTGAAGTTATTTTCAAATCATTTTATATGAAAAATGGTGTAGAATTGAAAAATAAAAATTACATATTAAAAAACTATATCAAAAGATCTACAAAACTAGAGGTGACATGACTATGTTATTTTATCAAATGAGTGACGAAAATAGGCCAACAAAGTGAATAAAGTTTGACCCTGTGAATAGTGAACGCAAAGTTTATTTGTGGACAGAGGGAGTATAATTTTTTTGTGTATACCTGGATTTAGTATATATCTTACAAAACGCTAAATGCTTTAACCTGCTAGCGCTGTAGGAGTGGAAATATCAGTGGTTTTCTTACCCATCCTCTCTCGCCCACAGCCGACTACAAACCTCTGCCAGACCACCGACCACCGCTTGGAAGTTGGAATCGACGAGGACCCCCAAGGCCCTAATTTCTCGAACAAATCTTCTCTTTGCCAGGTTTTTTCTTACACAATTGATACTAATTATCTAAATTGGATATTTCTTTTTTATTTGTAAATTGTGAAAATTTTAATTAATTGTTATAAATTTGTTATTGTGAATAGCAAAATAGGAAATTGAATTTGTTTATTTATTTTGTAAGATTGTGATTTGTGAATATGTTAATATAGTTTGGTTATGTACTTATGGTCTTATGTACTTATATTTTAAGTTTATAATGTTTTTAATTATTTAAATTTCAATATAGGATGCAAAAGTATTTTAAAAAGGCACCAATATTTAAAGAGAAAGAATCGGGTGAGAATCTATCAAATTTGAACGCAAATACTTTGTCATGTTTAAATCATCCACCGGAAACATCAAATTTGAATCCAAATATATCATCATCTTTGGATTTTGAATCATTAGAGGCTGATCCGGGACTAAGAAAGATAATTATGGATTATCATCCAAATGTACAAGATGAAAATCGTTGTTCTTATATGAAAAAGGGTCCCTTTCAACCTAAAGCTCATAAGTTTCTTGTTATAGTACTGTCAGATTATGAATTTGTGAAGTTTGTGAAGAATGAAGTTCGAAACAAAATTCGTGACCAATGGTTAAATGATTGAATTGTCTAGTGACATATATTAAAAGAGATGTCTTTGCTAGTATTAGCAATGATAAAATAATAAATCACTTTCAAAATATGATAACTAGACGTTATCAATTGTAAGATGTATTTCACATTTGCAATGTAGAACTATTTTTAATTAGTATTTTCAATAATATATACGTAGTATAAACTTTAATGTATATGTATTATAAATTTTCTGGGTGCGACCCCATGGTATAAATGTTCTGGGTCCGCTCCTGTGTATGTATGTATGTATGTTTTATTCCATACATGTTTTTTTTAAAAAATAAAAGTAGTAGGAAATACCAACATGCAACTTAATCAAAGTCCTGGATCACGTACTGGACCCTTATTACATCTATAAAACATGTCCAATGAATTAAATAAATAATATATGGTCTGTGTTAATTACTTACCTCTCCTCTTCTTCCACCATGATGTTAGTGGAGGAATGCTCTGCTCGTTTCTGAAGAAGTTGGAGGGGTCCACGCTGGTCTTAACATGCACTAACCTATCAAAATTATTCTTGAAATATTTGATCCCCCATATGCTCGCTTGTAAATAACTAGTGTTTCCTTCACTGTTCATCCCTATGTCAAGGTCTCTATAGTTTATGTACGCCTCTCTTGGGAGCTTGGAAACAAAGAGACCCATGTAAGCATATAGCCTTCTTATCCAACTTATGTGCCTTTCCGAAGCTTCACTCCCCTCTTCATTCCAATACACCAAATGTTGGATTTTGTACAAATTCCCAGCTCTATGAGGGAACGGAATCGATGAGTCGGAGATCTCGTCCATTCTTCCACCGTATGGACTCATGATCATCTGGGCTAGTGTTGCTTCGTCGTCTTCGAAGAATTTCCATATCCCATCTAGTCCTTTCATGGGGATTGATTTCTTCACGTAATCCGATTTTGCTTTGAAGTGTTGTACCGGAGAGAGCGGTGTTCTTCTAAGCAAAACGTCACTCGGTGAACCATTCGGGAACCCTGCAAAGTACAGAACGGATTGGATCCAACTCATTTCGGTGCAGTCTTCCTCCGTTAAGCCCAATGCGGGGAACCTTTCGTGCATGATGGGAAGCAATTGGTCAACTCCGCCGAGATAGATAGAGTTGAAGGAGGCTTGAGTTGTCGTTTGGTTTTGCGTAGTAGATGCATTCACTCTTGTTATGTGGACACTAATAAACAACTCCTTGGGGAAGTTTGAAGCGACCGATTGCCATTTGTGGACGAGACTCATGGCGTTTGGCTTTCGTGTCTCTTTGATCGTGAAAACTGTGACGCTTGGGGGCACATCCACCAATTGAACCTTCCATGCAAGAACTACTCCAAAAGTATTGCCCCCACCACCTCTAATAGCCCAAAAAAGGTCTTCCCCCATCAATTTCCTGTCAAGGATTCTCCCGTCTGCGTCAACCAAACGCGCATCAATAATTTGATCCGCCGCGAGACCATATTTTCTCAGCATCACACCGTAGCCTCCTCCGCTAAAATGTCCTCCCACTCCGACAGTAGGACAAGAACCCGCAGGAAAACCGAGGGTTGGACTCTTCTCCGAAACCCTGTAATACAACTCGCCAATGGTTGATCCAGCTCCTACCCAAGCGGTCTTTTCCACCGAATAAACCGTGATGTTTCTCATGTTGAATAGATCAAGAGTGAGGAAGGGATTTCCAAAATCTGTGGTGTAAGACAGCCCTTCGTAGTCATGGCCCCCACCTCGGATTCGAACTTGGATGTCGTGTTCCTTGGCACAACGTATGACCGATTGCACCTCGGATTCTTCCCGCGGGGTGACTATGACCCGAGGTCGTGGCGTCCTCGTCCTGTTGAACCTCAGGTTTTGGATCGAGAACCGCAAAATGGGCAAGTACGAGGAGTTCTTGGGAGTGTACACGTCATTATTGGACATGGAATTATGGTACTCATGGGAGATTCTATTGAGACATTCCACGAAGTCTTCCTGGGCGTCGGCCATAATTGGCCAATAGCATGAAAATTGAACAAGTAATGAGAGTAGAAGCCAAAGGAATGCCGCCCTCTTTGCCATATTTATTTTCATCAATTCGGTCGTTTTAAATTCGCATGAAAGAGTTTGGGAATGAAATTTGGTTTGCAATTTGCATGAAAGAGTTTGGGAAAAGGTGCATATTTATAATTACGTGTAGCCCGTAGGATTGATTTGATGACCGGGAAATGTCAAATTATACATGGGTAATAATTTACCAACTAAAACGGAGTAATTTTCAATAAAATTGTACCCAAGTACTACTATTCAATATCCACGTGACATTATTCAAATAAATGTCTACTATTACTAGACATAGTTTGAGGTAAATGTTCATTGTCACTGAATATTATTTACATACTATTTAAGAAATAAAAATTTTTAGGTATCTATATATTCAGTGACATAGTTTAAAGTATGTATACATTGTCACTGAATATTATTCAATTACTATTTAGGAAATTAAAATTTTAGGTATTACTTTAAGAAATTTGTACTATTTAGGAAATTTGTACTATTTAGTACAAATTTTACTCTATATAAACGTGCGTGCATGGAGGCATGCAATATTATATCAGATCATATTGCATTGTATGCATTTGTTGTGACCATGTATACATACGTGCGTGCATGTAGTTCAATTCGACCATGGAACATTCTGTCGTGTGCATGTATTTCTTGTGCTGCAAAATTTGAAGCAGGTTTAAGTAAAATTTTGAAATATTTGCATTAAATAGCACTAAAACTTAAGTCATTTCTCTAAATAGCACTTAAATTGTTTTATTCCCTAAATAACACTTAATAATGTCTATAATGACCAGTAATGACAAACATTTACTTGAATAATGACTAAATTAGGAAAAAAATACATGTAGTGCTATTTAGAGAAAGTCATTATGTTTTAGTGCTATTTACGTAAATTCCTCTAAAATTTATTCAATGTATGAGTAATAACCCTAAATAAGATCTGTTATGTTTTTTCTGAAAGTAATATCTGATTGATTAATTAATAGTAGTATCTATTCACTATTTTATCCTCATATATTAAATATGGCCAAATAGCACCAATCTCCCATGTGGTTTAGAAAATAGGCACCAATACTACCACTGTTTTCAAAACTTATTTCTGAAATCCCCGTAGTTTCAAAACGTTACATCCATACCCTCTCAGATCATTTTCCGACCACTTTTCCGGTGAAGAGGGGGCATTGGGGCCAATTTTCCAAATATAGGGGATACTGGTGCTCATTTCTTATTTTTCATTTATTTTTGTTTTTTCCTTTTCATTTCTTTTAATAATATATCAAAACTTTTTAATTTTCTTTTTGTTTTTATAGTGCTCTTAAAATTTTAAATTACTTTTGTTTGAAAAAAGAACATATGCTACATCTGTACGTCTTAAATTAAGAATTTTTATTTTCTAAAGTACTCCCTCCATTCCCTTAAAAAGTTCATGTTTTGACTTTTAGCCAAATTAAGAAAAGTGTAATTTTGGTTGACTTTCTAATTTTGCTCTGATGTGATGGGTAAAAGTAGGATTTGATAGTTTGGTTATTAGTGAAAAAGTATGATGTGATATGTAGGGTATGAAAAAGTAGGGGTAAAAGTGGTTTTTTATAGAAAATTGAAGTGTTTTAGGGAATTGGAAAAAAATGAAAGGAGAAGGGTTTTAAGGAACATAGGGAGTAGAAAATTAAAAACTTGTTTTGAGACCTTCAAAACATTAGGAATAAAACACGAAATACAATAAAATAAAATTAAAAATGAATATCCTTGTTGAACACCCAAATTCTAAGGACTTTTTAGGCATTTTAAAATTCTTTTTTGTATAAGACTCTTTTTTTAGATGTTTCAATTTTTTCATTTCCTTTTTTCATTTTTTTATTTTTATTTTTTTATTTTTAATTTTCTTTTAGGGACGAAGGGAGTAAATTAAATCATTGTTAACAGCGAGGGGGAACCCAGGCAACTCATGTTGTAATGTTCAATGATCTTTTGGTCAATTCCCTGTTTTGGAGTGTCCATTCAAATTCAAGAAGTAACCCCCACTCACAATGGTGCAGTGCAATTCCAGTAAAAGAAATTGCCCTTTGAACACTTATGGAGAGAAAATTGTAAGCTCCATCATGTATGATTTGTATGAGTTAGCATTATTTTTGACAACACACAACCACTAGAGTAGAATAGCTGTAGGTATCCTTGTTTTAGTAGAATTGGTCATTATCCTACACACGCAAACCTATAGTAACAAGGACGCTACCTACTCCCTTGCTCCTTAGAGGATGGACACTGGAGATAGGAGAGCTCACTGGACTCCCTTGATCCTTAGAGGATGTAGGATCCCTAGACAGTGGACAACGGACATCTCATTGGATTCCCTTGCTCTTTAAAGGACGGAGGATCTCAGGACAGTGGATGGCGGACAACTCACTGAACTCCCTTGCTCCTTAGAGGACGAATGATTTTTGAACAATGGACGACGGACAGCTTACCGGACTCCCTTCGCCTCTGTTCTTCTTCTTCGTTGTCTGATTCGTGTGATTTGTCTAATTAAACGAGGTGAGTACGTGGGCATCTAACGCTAGATTACGTATATAGGTTTGAAATTCACGTTCTTAGTTTCGTGTAATTGATTATGTTATTTGTTTGTTCTATCATAAATTATGTTTTATTAAAATTATATGTTATTATTGAAATTGATTGAACGGGGACGACCACGTACATTTTCTTACTTTGAATTTGTGTGATTTGCATGATAATAATCTTTAAAACATTATACGTACTGAATGGTTTGGAATTGGGTCGAACTCTGTTGTTTTCGTATTTTCCTGACGTTAGACGATAGCTAGGTACCGCCTCACGATCCCCTGCCACCGCCATAAATCATCATGAGTCGTTTGACTGGTTGGAAATGTTTTCACATTTTTTTGCTAATAACAATGCTTGTTTCCATTGAGTTTGCCGGTACCTCTGCCCGGAAGATAGGGGTACTGGACCGACGGTACCAAGGTACCACCTAGAGGTACCAAGGTATCGTGTCCAGCACTGTGCAATCCCATTTTACTTATTTGTTGTTCCAATCAAGTCCCGGACCAACTTCAAGACCTTATGTGTTGCACGACATTATATGGAAGGTGTTTACACCTGGCACTAAGCCTCTAATTGAGTAACTTCTTTGTTATAATTAAATATAATTCTGTTGTGTTTTGAAAGTAAATAACAAATTAAAATTGTTATTGGAATAAGTCTGAATTGTAGAGATGCTGTAAATAAATGAGTAGGCTATCTAAAGGAACTCTAGGAATGCTTTAGCAAGATTATAAGTGTAAATGTCAATAGGTAGAATTAGTCTTGTGGATCTGATATCTGGCGGCTGCGGGTTAAAACGTACGTACGAGATCCATAAACTGACGTTCCGAATGGGACAGGGGTACCACCCACCCAGTGGAGAACTCCTTCGTTAGTCAGGTCGTGTTGTATTGTAATGTATTAAATAAGGTAGACTTGAGTCATGACCGTAGGTAGTGGCTCTAAGTCCGAAGATAAGGTTGTGAATAAGGATATATGGTCTTAGCTTGGTACTTAAGTTATGAGCTATAGATAAAGACGAATAAGGTAATGACTTGTTACTTGTGAATTTATGTAATGACTGTTATGTGATGTTATTAATGTTGTACTTGTGTGCATGATATTGTATAAATTTATGAGCTAGTGGGTTCGTCTATATGTGCATAGTAGAAACCTTAAATATTTCTCATTTAGCTTCAATGTTGAGCGTGTAACTCTTTTTTCCTATTTGCTACACGTAGATAACAGGAACGATGAATGAGGGAACAATCCTTGAGGGCGAAGAGATGGATGGATACTGACTGGAGTAGTCATCTGGTTTAATATTTAACTTTGAATTTATTATGTTTTAAGAGCAAGAACTCAAGTTGTATTTTGAATTAACTATTAAAAGCTTCTGCACCGTTTTATAATACTTCGATGGATATTTAAATATTATTTTTAAATTAAATGTTTTAAATTGTTTTGAAAATTATTGTGTTTCGATGCCAATTTAGTTGCAACTCAGTTCGCTAACTCGTGGAGTCGGGTTACGCGGGTTTGGGTGTTACAACAACAACTCAACAACCCCGAGGCCAGATCGCCAATGAAAAGATCCTCTACTGAGGTTGAGGCTAATGACACTATCCGTTCGTCAGAACAAAGGCCTCCCTTCAACCTAGATGACTCTGATGACGAGGATCCCATTCCACGGCCAATTGGAAGAAAGAAGGCAAAATCCATTGTGTCGGGTTCTGCAAGCTCCTACTTTGTTTCTTCTCACGGTGATATCAGCCGGGGAATGGTTGAACAACTTCGGGTGTTCAATATTAGGGATGAAAAGAAGGAGAAACGAAGGCAAGAAAAGGAGGAGTCGGAAATAATAAAAACAGACCTTGATATGTTAATGGACTTCAAACATATGTATTACAAGAAAAGACAAAACTAGATCAAAGTTAAATATAATTCGCTTTAGTTTCTTTAATTAATGTATTTTTTTAATTAACTATTCTTTTTTATTTAATGTAGTTTTTTATTTAATGAATTATTGTCGTTTAAATTTAATTAATTAATGAAGTTTTATTAATTTAACTTTAAAAAATATATATTAAAAAATTAAAGAATACAAGTTTGAAGCGCCAGTTTGAAACCTTAAAACTTCAAACCCATTTTGAATAAAATTTTAAGATAAACAAAATGATAGTGGATGGCATTTCTAGTGCTCTAGAGTTCAGCAAAAGAACACTAGATCATTGAGTCATAGAGTAATAGATTTCCTCCAATGTTCTACTGTACTTTCCATACTTTCTACAGTTACGATTTTGGTTTTGATCCACTTCTTTTTTACCACAACAGAATCAAATGGGATATCCGAACATGACATGTGGGGGACCAATCCCCAACCCATTTCTTTCCATCAACAGTTCTCGCCGTCTTAGCAAATCCCCACCGCGTCCTCGGCAGTAGCCGCCGCCGCCGCCACAACCACCTTATCACAGCCACCGTCTAACCCGAAGTTTTCTTCTCCTACGAGGCTTGATGGCGAGGCTTGTAGTGGAGGTTCTGGAAGCCAGCGATCTGATGCCCAAAGACGGGCAGGGCTCCGCAGATCCGTATGTAGAAGTTGAATTTGACGGGCAGCGGAAGAAGACACAGACGAGGAGCAAGGATCTCTGCCCGCGGTGGAACGAGAAGCTGGTTTTCAACATCCAGAACCCCTCCCCTGGCTTGGGTGCCGAGAACATTGATGTGTACGTCTACAGTGAAGGAAAAAATGGCCACAACCCCAAGTTTCTGGGCAGGGTTGAGATTTCTGGCATCTCTGTTCCCTTTTCGGAGTCGGAAGCAGAAATCCAGACATACCCACTTGATAAAAGGAGCATTTTCTCTCATATTAAGGGCGAAATCGCCTTGAGAGTCTATGCTTTGCTGGGTCTAGGGGATGATATGAATCCTGACCAAGATTTGGATGTCGAGAACGAACCGCTGTTGAGCACCGGGGGTGACACCATCGAAACCAGAGATGTTCCTGTCCCTGTCCCTGTCCCTTCACCGCCACTGCAAGAATTCAAAACCAATTTGTGCCCAGACGAGACTGAAATCGAGAAGAAGGAGGAGAAGAAGAAGAAGAAAAAGGAGCCACAAGTGAGGACATTCTACTCCGTCGGTAGAGATAGGGGTCCTCCCCCTCCCACTCCCACTCCCACTCCCACTCCCCCTCCTCCTCCGCTTGAAAAGCCTGTAATGGTCGAGCCCCGTGTTGATTTCATGAGAGCCGGACCGATGCCACCAGGATTAGTTCATCAAATGCAAGTGCCTCCGGGTCAGAGGCAGGAATTCGGGTTGGTTGAGACCAAACCCCCAGTGGCCGCGAGAATGGGGTATTGGGGGAAGGATAAGACCGCGACCACGTATGATTTGGTTGAACAGATGTACTTCCTGTACATACATGTGGTGAAGGCCAGAGATTTGCCCGTGATGGACCTCACCGGGAGTCTCGACCCCTACGTCGAACTCAGGGTGGGGAATTACAGGGCCACCACGAGGCACTTCGAGAAGAACCAGAACCCGGTGTGGAATGACACTTTTGCTTTTGCCAAGGAGAACATGCAGTCTCATATCATTGAGGTCACTGTGAAGGATAAAGACTTCATGAAGGATGATTTTGTTGGGAAGGTTGTGTTTGATATTATGGAAATTCCTCTCAGGGTTCCCCCCGACAGTCCCTTGGCTCCTCAATGGTACAGACTGGTGGGTAAGAGGGGGGAGCGGGTGTATCAGGGGGAGATCATGCTTGCGGTTTGGATGGGAACACAAGCCGATGAGGTCTTTCCGGATGCTCTACATTCTGATGCTTATGGCATCAGCCCGCACAGCCTGGCTAATACGCGATCAAAGGTATATTTCTCTCCCAGATTGTTTTATCTGAGGGTACAAGTCATCGGAGCTCAGGATCTGATCCCTGCAGATAAAGGGCGAATGCCAGAGGCGTTTGTAAAGGTACAACTGGGTCATCAGTGGAGGGTCACTAGACCCTCTCAGAGACAGGTTAATCCGATGTGGAACGAGGAGATCATACTTGTGGCTTCCGAGCCTTTAGACGAGTTCCTTACAATAGATGTTGTTGATAGAGTTGGACCCGGTAAAGATGAAGTGATTGGGAGAATGATGATACCCGTGAGGGAGATCCCGCCAAGGGCGGGAGAAACGACTAAACTCCCTCCTCCCAAGTGGTTCAACCTCAGGCCTTTTCTAGGAGGAGGAGGAGGTGAAGATGATAAGAAGAAAGAGATGAGGTTCTCAAGCAAAATCCACCTCCTCCTATGCATGGATGTTGGTTACCACGTTCTTGACGAGTCGACTCATTTTAGCAGCGATCTCCAGCCTTCCTCCAAGCTCATGAGGAAGCCTGGCATTGGAATTCTTGAACTAGGCATTCTGAATGCCCAGAATCTGCATCCGATGAAGGGCGGGAAAGATGGCAGGCTCACGGATGCGTATTGTGTGGCCAAGTACGGGAACAAATGGGTGCGGACAAGGACGGTGCTCAACAACCTGAATCCCCGGTGGAACGAGCAGTACACGTGGGAAGTGTTCGACCCGTGCACGGTCATAACGATCGGTGTCTTTGACAATTGCCAGATCAACGGGAGAGAGGATCCGAGAGACCAGAGGATCGGCAAGGTGAGAATCCGGCTCTCCACCCTGGAGACCGACCGGATATATACCCATTTTTACCCCTTGCTAGTCCTCCAACCCCCGACCGGTTTGAAGAAACACGGCGAACTCCATCTGGCGGTAAGGTTCACTTGCACCGCTTGGGTGAACATGGTGACGCAGTACGGAAGACCGTTGCTTCCCAAGATGCATTACCTGCAACCCATCTCGGTACGGCACATCGATTGGCTTCGCCACCAGGCGATAGGTCTGGTGAGTGAGAGGCTGGGCAGGGCGGAGCCGCCTCTGAGAAGGGAGGTTGTGGAGTACATGTTGGATTCCAACTACAATTCCTTTAGCCTGAGGAGGAGCAAGGCCAACTTCTTCCGCATGATGTCCCTACTCAACGGCATCTCCGCCGCGTGTAGATGGTACCACGGGATTTGCTACTGGAGAAACCCGTTCACGACCATCCTCGTCCACGTGCTCTTCCTGATTCTAGTCTGCTACCCGGAGCTCATCCTCCCAACCGTCTTCCTCTACTTGTTCGTCATCGGGTTGTGGAACTACCGGTTCCGGCCGAGGAACCCTCCGGCGATGGACGCACGGATGTCGCTGGCGGACGCCACTCACCCGGACGAATTGGACGAGGAGTTCGACACGTTCCCATCGTGCAGGCCGATGGAGGTGGTGAGGATGCGGTACGACAGGCTGCGGGTTGTGTCGGGGAAGGTGCAGTGCGTGATGGGGGATTTGGCTACTCAGGGGGAGAGAGCTCTGGCGATTTTGAACTGGAGGGATCCCAGGGCCACCGCCATATTCATCATCTTCGCGTTGATTTTCGCGGTGGTTCTTTATGTCACTCCGTTTCAAGTCATTGCGCTCCTCGCCGGCCTCTACTCGCTCCGCCACCCGCGCTTTAGGAGCCGCCTCCCGTCCGTTCCCGTCAACTTCTTCAAGAGGTTGCCCTCGAAATCTGACCAGCTTTTGTGAAGCAAGAAAAGAAAATCTGGTTGTAATTAATTAATTAATTAAATTGCCTATGGAAGGAACGAATCCCTTGCTGTACTATTATTATTGTTATTAGTGTTCTACTTTAAGCCTGTAACGTATATGGATTTGTATTAGTAAATGAGGAGTGGAATAAAAACGGTGCGTGGCAGCAGCATAAACATCTTTATTCTCCAGATTTTATTCCAAGAAAGTATTATTAACTTCATTACTTGGTTTATTATACTCCGTAATTAAGTCTTGAAATGAATGAATTTTTAAAGCCTTCAACTAGGGATGACAATTTTATCCGAATCCGACTTTTTCCGACCCGACCGAAGTATATAATATCCGAATCCAACCGAAAAAACTAATATTCGAAACCAACCCGAAGATTTCAAAACCGAACCCGACTTTTGTCGGATCGGTTTTCGGTAATTAAATTTGACCGACCCCACCCGTACCCGACCGACCTGATAAATAACCCGAAATAAAAGGCTTTTTTAAAATATAAAAATACCTTTTTCAATTAAAAGTCCAAAGCTACATACAGGGAGTTGCGGAGATTTACGACTGTTCCCGTTCTAGAACCCCCTAGTCCCTATCTCCTCTCGGTTTCTCGTATCCACAGGCAGTCGGCAGCCCTCCTACCGGCGAACACATCAGCGAATCCGGCGATTCTTCTCATTCTCCATCGGCGAACTCTCTCTTCCTGCGAACACATCGGTGAATCTCCATCGGCGAATCTGGCGATTCTTCTCAATCTCGATCAGCGAACTCTCTCTTCCTGCGAACACATCGGCGAATCTCCAACGGGTCGGGTCGGTCGGTCGGTTTTCAGGTCGGGTTAGGCTTAGGTTTTTGTCAAATTCTCGGGTTCGATTGCGGTTTCGGGTTTCAGTTTAGGCAGTCGGGTTCGGGTTCGGTTAGGAATTTATACCCGACGGTTCGGGTTCAAGCAAAAAAAATATCCGATCAAAATTTCAGGTCGGTTTCGGGTAAAGGTATATCCGAACCAAACCCGACCCGTTGCCATCTCTACCTTCAACTTAAGGTTCAATATAAATTAATTAAGTAATTAACTATTACTTTAATGACCAAAAATACCCTTTTTATAATGTCATACTCCCTCACACCTTGTCACTATCCTACAGTCCATGTCCCCGTGTCCATTGCCGATGTCACAATCTCCACCCTGCCGATTTGCCATTACACCTTGCCACCACCCCACCACCGCCAATGTCACAATGTCCACCTTGCCGATGCCCACATCAAATTAGACCACGGACGTTTTAACCCAACTAAAGTTGGAACAAAACAAGTACGGGAAGGGTGGTTCCATCACGGAGAGGGGTAGAACTGTAAGAGAGCAGTGTCTGGGAAGGGTGGTTCCATCACGCCCGAAGGCGTTAACAAGAAAATATCAAACAAATACTCCGGGGCACTAGGCTAAAACGTACATGCAACCAATTCCATGAATGCAAAACATGAACAAATACTCACAAGCTTCCACTAGGTATAGAGTCCATAGTTACAAAAACTTAACTTTCTCTGGGACTAGTACAAAATCACTATAACATATCTGCCAGTAACAACTAACAACGCCTTCTCTCAGGGCATACTATTAGTTAGACACCACTGCATTGGAGTATACTGCCTTGGTGGGGTTAACCATAGAGAAAAAAAATCCATAATCTCAAAAGGTCAGTACTGTTTAGGGTGGGTGGAAGAGAAATTTAAAAAAAAAGACTTGGTTATCTCCACGTTAGAAACCCATGCCATTTTTTACCGTTTAAAAACTTTCAAAGTCTTTTTCTTTCTGTTCCTCATTAACATGGCAGTCCTTTCAGATTTCCATTTTCTATACTTTTTCCTATCGTTTAGCCAGACTGCATAATCCTTCCCTGGCTTGCAGGCAACAAAATCAGCCAACTCATCATAATCAGATGTGTTGTGTGTGCTGTATTGCATGGTTTTGAGATAGCTCTCACCATTGAGTGTTGTTTCTTCTTCAATGCTCACTCTATTATCTTCGCTGTCAGGAAAATGGTAAACATTTGAGGAATTCTCTGCAAACCCTTCTTCTTCCTCCTCCTTGCTACCAAAACATTTCGCCACAGTCTTTGATTTCCTGACAAAAAGCTCAAACACAGATGGAATAATCAACAAAAAAAAATCGATAATAACCAAGAAACTTGTTACAGATAACACAAAATAAAAGTTAACATGCTTCACAAATATTTTCTGTGATAACAAATTCTAAGAGTCTAAAGCCATGCACACAACCATGATCATGAAATGAATGCCCCCCCATCTTCGAAGACTACTTTATAGCAGGAGACAATGAACTACTAAACTGGGCATGACTATATAGTACTCCGTTTGTCCGGATTTGGTTGTCCATTTCCTATGATATCTTATTTCGAAAAGGCAAGTATAAAATATCAAAATAAGTCCTCTAAATAAAATACTCGTTAATTGATGTCAACTATGCTATTATGATATTTAGAAGGTAATGGTATGTTAGACAATGAATCATAGCTTTTTTTACTTAATGCAAAAAGTGGGCAACTAATTCTGACACACAAAAATGAGGAAGTGGACAGAGTAAATACTTAGGCCTCTGCAAGCAAACGTGTAACTTCAGCTTTTTGACGCAATATACAACAATACAGAGATGATGTATATCTTTAGAACTGAAATAAGGAGTCGCATAGCTAGTCTAGGGAAACAGTACAATTGCAGGTGTGCCTGATTATTTCATTTAGGCGCAAATGTTCAATGGCTTTAGGCATGATCATTCCAACACACACACATGTGCGCTTGTAGATAAATCAAAGTAGAAGAAAAGGTACCACAACAGAAACAATAAAGAGGTAATTGTTCCACTGTCAAGGAAATACTACTACAATCTCAATAGAAATGCGTATATTGTGTTCAAACCTCAAGTGAAGATTCTGCATGTTTTGAAATTTTGATGCAACTTTAATACTTGGCCTCTGGTTCACAAGTGCCTGAATCACAATTGTTCAAAAAGTTAAATAACAATGATCACTAGTTTTAAAGAAAAGGTAGATATACTCTCGCTCTCGCCGCTTGGACTCTCACCAGAGGTAATGCAGAGGAAACAGAGTATGGACCAGATACAACCAGTGACCTCAACTCATCTAAATAGCCATCTTCCAGCACAAAGAGATTCAGCACAGCAGTGATAGTTAGCAAGCAACCTTTTGCTAAGTAATCAAACCTGTTTAGAAAACTAAATGCAAGCAAGCCTGAAAAATGCACAAGCATCATCATGAAGTCCTTATGCTTGATGGAATTTGTCTCCATTATGCCAAACAAAAACTCTTGGACTGGAAAGTGCAATTGGCATTTGCTAAAACAGCTACTCGCACACACAATAGACATGTACTCCTTACACAATGAGTAGTCTTTCAATGTTTTGAAAGAGCCACAACTTTCTTTGTTTCTGAGACATGATATAGCATGCAGCAAAGAAATGCTCATTAACTTCAACACAGCAACTAGGAGACATATGTCTTGCAGACTTATATCCCTGATTGCAGGCATTCTGGTTTCATCAAAGCTCTCTGATGCTCTTACTATCAGGCAATTTACAATTGAGAATACATCAGGTCGGCACAATTGGTCCAAAAGACATTGACACTCCTTTACATATGCTATACATGAACTTGCCAAGTCAGATTTCAGTGCAAAGAAATGGTTGCATAAAAATGAATCTGATGAACCTTCTAACCTTGTAATCAGAGAGTTTATCTTCTCCAGTGTGCTTGGCATTATATAGGATGCAAAAGGCAGAGGACAGTAGCCTCCATGCGTGTGGGGCTCAACAAATGAAGCACAAATACTTAGAGGATGGCCTTTCGTCCATACACAGGACATATGTTTCATGTACATATCCATGGACTTTTCAAACACTGAGATACAGTAGTTGAGAAGTTTACAGTTCAGTTTCAATTTTGGAATATCCATCACACTACTCATGGCTTCATAAACTGATGAAACCAGATGTGCTTGCACAATTTTTGGGGCAGAAAAAAACATGGGATGGAGGAGAAGTGATATTGCCCCAGTCAGACTCATCCCTTGAGCTTTAAAGAATTCAAAATCCTTATTGCATGCACAGAAAAGTCTGTCCAGAAAAGCTTCAATTGCATCTTCACGAGAAAACGATAGGAGAAAGCAAGTGGAAACAAGTTCTGCCAAAATTCCAATATCACACTGGCGCTTCTTTGAACTAATACCTTTGTCAGTAGGCTGAGGCATAAATAAAGGTTCACTAGGATATGTAATTTGCCCAATCCGCTTAAATATCGCTTTCAATCTTCCATGAACAAGAAGCTCATCTAGAAATACCTGAGTATACAAATGGCCCTGTTACTTAAGAACGTCTCCCGTGCAGAGTTCTCGGCTATTATGTTTGATGAGTGAGGTAAAATTAATGCATGTGCTCATAGATAACTCAGAAGCATATCTGAAGGCGTGTTTTGATTTGAAGACATGAGAGAGGAGGGAAAATGCTCGCCTCACTCATTTGTTTATGAAATTCAGGAAGAGGAACCAATGTTTTCCCCTCCCCTTTCCTCAAACAAAATCAAACAAAGTAACAACAAAAACACTCTTCCCCTTCCTCCTGCCCCATTAATCAAGCACACACCCTTACTCTGAATCTCCATAACATATTCACCGAGTTCTTAGAAAGTGATCCGTGAATAGATGGTTCAAATAAATAATATACATTATACTCTCTCCGTCCCCAAAATCGGAGTTACGAGGCAAAACTCCATGTTTTTTGAAATTATTTTATTTACAAATTGGTATAGAAATTAAAAAATACAACTTATATATTAAAAACTACGTCAAAATTTTCTACAAAACAAAAGGTGACAAGAATATTTTATTTTACCAAATAATCAATGAAACCACAAATAAACAAAAGTTATCAACAGGTTGGAGTAAAAAAACCAAATTTGTAATCAATTGTGAGGAGGGAATAAAAAACATTATATGGATTTAAATGATTAATTAAACCTTGATTCTTGGAAAAGAATAGAAACAGAACTTGGATTTGAGAACACTAAAATAAGTAAACTGGACAACGATGATATTGCATACTTGTTTGAGCAAGCAAAATATGACAAGTTAATAAGAGCATGAACCTTGGAAATCTAGATGAGGTTCAATACCTCCAATGTCTATGGAATCAAATGCATGCAACTTGTTTGAGGTTTTACAGTTTTGTATTGGGAGTTGGGACCCCCCCCCCCCACACACACACACACGCTGGTACATGTTACAACACTATAAAAGGATGAACAATGCAGTAAGTGGTATTGGCCTCATCTTTCTGACAAGTATAACCTAATGCAGTATCTTCTGTTCATTAGCATCATTAGATGCTGATTTTGTCATCTCACTTGAGATTTTTATTACACTATGACCAAGAATATACATACTACCTCCGTCCCAAAACTGCCATTTAGACTTCCCAGTGGTTTACAAAAAATAATTGTATTCTTCTAAATTTCCATATGGGTTCGCAAAAAATGGTTGTGGGATAAGAAGAGGAGGGTATGTTAAGCAAAAAGTAATTTTATTAGAAAAGTAAGGGAAGTAAGAAAGTGTGGGTGGTTAGAAAAAGGTATACAAGGGTAGTGTAGACTTTTCAGTTAAGTTTGTTGCCACAAAAGGAAGTTTAAACTTTATTTTGAGACAGCGCGGAATGGAATGTGTAGAGGGTGTATATCACACAATAGACTTCCTTGTCCATCATTGGAAATTCAACAAAAAAAGTGTAAAAGCATATATACCTCCAACAAAGCAATAGCAAATGAAGTTTGAAGATCAAGGGGCTCGCAGAAATGAATTGAAACAGCAAGTTCCTCACTTGATGTAGTTGTGAAGTCATCATTATCATGAAGGCATGGATGAAAAAGTGATTTTGGAAAACTAATTCCTTTCCTTTCCTTTTCTGATGGCATGTTTAGGGAACATAACTTCAAAAGTATCTTTAAAAGAACCCCACCCTTTTCCAAAACAAGGTTTTGGTTGAGTATGGGCAAGACCAAGATAACCATACTACACCTTAACAGTAAAAATAGAACTTCAACTGTGCAATTCACATGTATGGTATTTTGGCCATGATCCTTACTTACAGAAATATCATATACAGGAGATATAATATTGTCAAACATCACTGATAGTTCTTTGAATATAAAGTCACAAACAGCTTGTAGATCATTTTCATCAACTCTGTTCTGAGGACCTGTGGACAGATGGAAGAGTAAACAATACAAACTTTTCAAGACAGGTGCTTTCATACCCTGCAGTTGTACACAAAATTGAAAAGCTAGTTTCAACTTAATTTTGAATCTCCATTGTCAAATATCACATTTCACATTTTAAAGGCCAAGTAAATCTAATATCTTGGCACTACATTTGTATATGCAAACATAAGCCATCACACTTTACATAATATTGCAAATATATATATTTTTTATCATGAATGTATGAGCGAATGTTCGTTAGGAATTTAGGATTTGGAGATTAAAATATTAGAATTGTTAAAAAAAAGTACTTTTAAGAAGGGTACATGACAGCACTTATTGGACCCTATTTAGTTATAAATTGTGAAATGTGAACAAAGAATATAACTTTAACAGCCCGACTACTCAAATGGGTTTACATGCACATCCAAAAAAAATCCTTAAAGCTCATTTCTATAATACAAAGCAGTGATCGAGTTTCACCAAGAAATAAAAAGAAAACGTAATGATGGATAAGTAACTGACCCCGGGAGTTGTGATGGCGGAGAGCAGCTTCCGGAGGGTTGGAGAGAGATTTGAATGCATAGGGGAATTAGGTTTTTCTCTCTGAGAATCGATGCAGATCTTCTTCCGTGGCCTTCTCGGTGCCATTACCTCAAATTTGTGATGCTATTCAGTTGCACTGGTACTACTACCTCACTGAAGTTCCTCTCCGTAAAGGAAGTAAGCAACTAAAGTTTCTTGAATTCAGTTCAAGAAAAGGATTGCAACTGTTTTGGACCAAATACAAAAAAATAAGACTTTCGACTTTGATTTAATTATTTTACATGACCTTAGACTTCGATTTAATTATTTTTCATTTAATTTATAACCATAAAGTTTTGTCCGGCGTCAGAAGGCCGTCATGGAATGCCTTCAACAACTGCACGCACAGTATTTCTTTACCGTCATCCCCATTGAGGGGCTAGGGGCCTAGGGCAGCACATGTCTCAAATCGAATATAGGGTGATTCTTAAATAACGCCTAATGATCCCGTTGTTCTCAGTGGACAAGCCTTGTCCTGTGTGTCATAAAGTCGTCTTGGACAAGTTTGGGGAGCATGTGGTGCACCGCAAAGAACTCCCCGAATTTAAGTACACACACGACTTGCTGTAGGATGTGTTGTGTGATGTCCTTCGGAGGGCGGGAATTTCACCGATAAAGAAAGCTCCAACAAAATCCCTACATGCCATGCTGAGGGGAGGTCCTCCCTACGGCCCGCTGATTTTTGGATGGGCTGTGGGGAAACATGCTTGTTGGACCTCAATGGTGTGTCCCCCCTTATGGATCTTTGGGGTAATGGTTTTACGGTTGGGCAAGCTGATTTGAATGCTAAGATAAGAAAGTTGACAAACATGATAAAGCCTGCTTCGAGAATCAACACGTGTTTGTTCTTTTTGCATTTGACATTTTTGGTTCCTTAGCCCCTGAAGCTATGTGTTTCTTGGATCGGGTTCTTAAGCTTCTTCGCAACAATATATCAGCTTTGAATGGTCACGAATATGTTTTCAGTAGAATAGGGTTTGCTATCCAGAAAAGGGTGGCGGCGCAGCTTGTTGCCCGCTTACCTACCACCTTGATGTAAATCCGTGTTAGATTATTTAGATTTAGCTTTGATTTGAATTAAGAAAAATGACAACCTATTCGTTAATTGACATGATCAGACTCATTTTTTTAAAAAAAGTTAAAAACTAGTATTACACTCGTGCGTTGCACGAGTTATATTTACGTTACTAAATTAAGGTCATTTTTCAATGCTAAAAATGATATCTAATAAAATATAGACATTATAGTATTTTAAGGTACAATTTTTTTTTCAATTTATAAATTTTGAAATACTTTTTTATAAACAACTTTATTCGTATAACTTGTGGGAGGAACATTATCTTCGTTGCATATCAGAATCTTCAACTCACTACGATTTGTTACTCTTGATACTGTAACATACAGTTATCCATGACAAAATGCCAGTTTCCTAACAATAAATCAACATGTTTCAGTGGTTGCCTCTGACTCTTGTTAATCGTCATTGCATACGAAGTAACCACAGTTGTCTTCTTTGAAACTTGAATGAAATTCTTGTATGGGATAGTGTCAAAGATAGTCTTGGAATAATGACTTCTTCACCCATATGACTTTTAGATAATATCTTTCCTTGTATTGAGTGATAAGCTAACTAGGTTACTATTAACCGTTTACCATTACATAAACCCATTAAATGATCCATATATCTCAGCAACCTTCAAAATTAACTCATGATTCGGCACACCAGAAGAACGAATCTTATTTAAGAATTTGAGGCCAGAATAAGTTCTCATCTGATCTGATCCGGTCTGATCCGAATGTAGTTATATTTAAAGTTATTCCTAATCTGATCTGATCTAATTCCACTAAGAACAAATAATAAATAAAAAATTAAGTTGAGGAGAACATAACCTTAGTCCTAATATCAGGGTACAATATTTTCCGTACATTTGCATTAATACTCATTTTTGACTGACAGAAAACACATTTCTAATATTTATTTATTTTAGTATATATTCAAAATATTTAAATTACAAAATATGTGTTTTCATTTTAGAACTACATAATGTTCATTACGTTCATACAAAATGTACATTTACGAGTAACACAATATTCATTCCAATTAAAATGAAGACAGATATACAACTAAAATAAAGAAATACACGAAATGCGCATTCAGTTACTCATAAAAGAGTTCATTCGCCGTGAATCTACGGAAAACATCGTACATTCAGATGTACCACATATATTGCCATATTTTTAAGCCCATATTTACGAGCAAAGAATATTATTGAAGGCTACTACATTATACAACATTTTACAGGTAGAAATACAATCATGTATATTCTCAATTAGCATAAAAGGAGATAGATGGAGCTGATTGAGCATGAACATTGCAGCAAATCTTTTGTTCTAGTTGTAAACATGAAAGCCATGCACAATAGTTTGGACATGGAAAAGAAAATAGTGGATCTCAGACGATTGTATCCGAGATGCAAAACTTCAAATTATTGCCTATTTACTTGGGGGAAATCATCGGCGATATCTTCCTCTATTGCTCATTCATTGAGCATGTGCATTTCTTCTGGTGCTCAGTCAGTTCCTGTGATGCATTAGGTTTCATTCAGGGAACTCTAACCACACTTCAACCATGAAAAAATTATAAAATCTGATGCCTTCTTATGGTACAAAAAGTTCGGTTTTTTTTTCCTTTCGCAAGGGGAATGGGGTGTACACTAGGATTTGGACCTATGTTTCAACGTATAAAACACACCCAACAACCTCAGCTAGCCCCGAGTATATACAAGTTTGGATAAAAACTAAATTAACAAATTCTTGAGTTGCTTGAACTACCTGAATCTGTGTCTGTAGAAATTTGACATATTCTACCGCTTCTTCTAACATGTCAGCTGTATTAGTTTGCTGAGTGGCATCAAAGTCAAAGAGTCAGGAACTATTAGTAACCCGAAAACTGAAAATAAAACATATTGGAAGCAGATAAACTCAACCATTCTTCATCACAGCGTATACATTTAGCTAATAGTCTAACATAAATAATAGTGATGCACACAGGAAAGTAGGTTCAAGTCATATTCCATAGAGTCTGACATGAAGAAATCAAATATAGCCAGAATGTCCAACTCAACCACAATCCACCAAAAAAGTAGTAGCATTAAACTTCATTGGAACACTACAGATAAATCAAATTTCATTAGAAAAAATTGTGTTTTGATTCAATAAATCAACTCCTGGAATAACTGATTACTATGCCTTGTGGAAGCAAGGGAAGCATAGTCATATGTAAATTTGAAATGCAGCATTCTGCGCATAATGCCTAAAATGAAAGATACAAACCAAAGGTAGTACTTTCTAGCAGTCTAGCACAGTCTGTGCTATAAATGTATAAAATTTATTCACTAATACTAAATTCAGCATCACAAGATCAAATTGGATACAAATAAATTACATTGATTTGCTGTAGTTGTTTATGTAAATAGAATCACACACAGGAAGAGGGAGGCTGAAGAAAGATGGAGCATTAATGAAGACACATTTATAGTTGAAAACTTGAAATAAATCCCCCCAAAAATTAGAAGTTTTTAATTACCTTATCCATATTAGGCACAAGCTCCTGAAGCTTCCTTATCCGGTCACTTATTCGTGTTCTTCTTACCTGTTTCCAAATTAAATGAAAGAATAAACATTAAAAAGTTGATTGTGAAATACATAACTGATCATTTTGGAACAAGCCTTGTAGTTATCCGACATCGGCTAAGTATAAATGAATGAACCCCATAAAAGTATGCGGTAAACCTCACCTCTTGAGAGCTCATTGATACCATGTTAAGAATAAGTGTTAGGCCTAAGTCACCCAAAAAGTGCTCTCAAGAGGTGAGGTTTACCTCATACTTATTAAGGGGTTCATTTATTTATATATAGCCGATGTCGGATAACTCCAACACAATGTGTCTATTACACACCAATGTTCACTGAAAAGTTACAGCTATCTTCTTTTCATGTACAATTAAGTACTGGAATTTAAATTTTCCCCCATTCACAACTTCAAAAAGTTTTTATCATGACTCAGTAGAGAAGGGAAAGAGAGAGCCTAAGAAAAAAGCAATACCCTCTCTGCTATGCTTCGCGGATGAGTAGCACAACCACGCTTTGCTCGAACCCTACATGGAACTAAATCGTCCATCATTTTCTCCATTTCCGCATCCAAAGACCCACCAGCACTGCATAAACGCCTACTATGTTCTCCTTTCTTAAAGGCAGAGAAGTGATTCAAAAATAAAACAAAAAAAAAGCATCAATGAATAACTCAAGGAATCATATGGATAACGCGCTAACCTGAACTAAACAGTTGTCCATCTCTAGGTTTACTGTAAATGACTATAGATAAAGGGTGTGGAAAAATATAACGCAGAAAACATTCTTTTTCTGGTGTAAAAAAATATAACGCAGAAAACATTCTTTTTCCAACCCTCCATGCTATAACAAACCGCTCCCTCTCAACTCCTCTCCAATGGATTCAGAAAAATAGGTGTAAGAACATAAAAGCAATGAAAAGTATAAAACGTATGAACTTATGGTCATGGCTAAACATTACCTAACTTATAATCTTCCATGTTTAAGAAGAGAACTCAAGCACAAAAGTCTTTTGGGCTCACAAAACTGAAACTTTTTCAGAAGAGCCATTCATCAATAGTCAATACTTAATGTGATTAAGAAAATAGATGTGTATAATAAATACTCTGCGATAGAGAGACCCCAGATTTTTAAGGATGTAATAATGGAATGTTAATTAGTACTTAAAATATGAAAGTTACCACACATTCACGATGCAAGTTTAACCTAACCATTGCAGCCACTAGAGCTTATTTTTAATCGCACGGATTGAATGCTTTGAAATATTTTACGTAGTATTAGAAAGATATGCTTCTGAATGAGAAACCATACAAGGACATAAATCTCCTCTAGGAGCACTAACACAATGTTTTGTTCAAGGAATTCAAAAGGGAAAAGAAAAGATAATGGTAAGAGAAAAAAGCTTTGCGGTTTGGTTAGAAAGGAAAAGAAAAGAAAAGGTAAGGAAAATGTATAATAAAATTGGAAATATGACTTTTCTTCAATTTTTGTGAGGATAAGAAGAGAAAACAACAAATTTCTCCTTCCCCTTCCCTTTCCCCTCCCTCTTCACTCCACCCACCCCACCCTCCATCCTCATCCCGCGCCCCCCACTCCCTACCACCCCGTCTTTGGCAATGTCTTTTTTTTTACTCTACAAGAACCAACATCATTGAAAAATACTTTCATCACCAATATCCCTACTAACAAAACACTATTTTAGATGTTTTTTTTTACTTTCTTTTCCTTTTCATAGCATTATCCTTTCTTCCGTGACTCCCCAAACCAAACACAGTGCAAGGGTCATCTATTCACAAAAGGGAAGTAAGAAAACAAAGAATAGAATATATTTTGCATATTAATCATCTTTTTTCCATTCTTGGGTCAAAATTATACAGAGTACGAGATGAAGAATAACACACGGAGTACTCTTTGGGGACACAATTTACAACTGTGTATAAGTTAGAATTAGGTAAAAAGACCTAACAAGTCAAAAGCCTAACTCATGAGTATTTGACTAACAACTCTTCATAACCAATGGCAGTTCATGCATCATTCTCAATTCCTTCAACAAGAAAGGGTGAAAACAGTATAAAAGTAGCCATAATCCAAACTATAAAAGTGGCCATAAGCAAAAGTTGAGCAAATAGCGCACACAGGCCACATATAAACTCAAGGAAATTCTATTTTTACCAAGGGAGAAGATAATTTGGAAACTGGGCTCTGTGAATCGGCCTCTCTCGACCGCTTAGCTGACTGAGACACATCAATGGGAGAAGAAGCATACTCGTAATTTGATGGAATTCCAAAAGCAGGAAAGTACACATCTGAGCTCATCTGAGAAACAAACTCAGGCGGAGAGCTGTTCTGGCGAATGAAATTGCTTGCTCCAGAAGCAGCATCCATGCTGCCGGAGAACACGCCCAGATCGGCGGCGAATCTGGAGCTACTTCCGCAGACAGGCGGCTGCTTAAGCTGAGCTGGTGATGATGATGATGATGGAGTAGGCAAGGGTTGAGAGAGTGGGTGTGGCGGTGGCCTGTTAGAAGATGGGAGCACAGGGGGGTCGAGAACGACGTCGTTCTCGGTGTCCGAATCGAGGAGCGCTTCCAACCATGCGGCCGGAGCAGAGAGGAACCGGGTCAGTCCTGCTGCTCGGTTCAGCTCGCTTCTGGTTGTTCCTCTGCCGCCGCCGCCGCCGCAACTCTCAGGCTGCATCATCGATGAATTCCTATCTCCCTCGTTTTTCAGGTAAATTTTGTGGTGTTGCTGTGAGCAGAGGCAAAAGAAGAAGAAGAAACGAGAAAGAGATGGAGAGGCAGAGCTTTTTATTGTTCTTTACTATACTCCCTGTCTGTGAAAGTGTAAAACAAGAGTTCATAAATCTTCTTACTGTAAAACTGTTTTTTATTAAGTTTTAAACTTCCGGCTTAAAATGTAAATCTTCTTTTATATATTCTCCCTCTTACAAATATGTTCTCGTTTCGATTTTTAAGAAATTTAAGGGAGAGATAATTTGGTGTTGACTTCTCAAAAATATCATTGATATGATGCGTAATAATAATAAGATATGATGAGTAAGTTATTAATCAAAAAATATGATGTGATAGGTGACTTAATAATTAGTAGAAGTAAAAAAATATGATTTTTTAATATAAAAGAGAAGGATTTTGTAGGACAAAAAAGAAAAGGGGAATAAGTTTTTGCAACGGAAGGAGTATTTTTTATGAGTCATAATTTAATTTCTTTTTTTACAAAGCTCATTATATAATTATTTTATTTCGTTTCTCATGATTGTTTGAGTAAATTCCTAAAATAGTCATTTGTAATAAGGTGTTTTCCCAAATCAATCCTCAATAAGTTTTAATTACCTACGTGATCCTCTATAATTGAGATTTATTCCAAGATGGTCTTTCGTAAATAATGTTACTCAAATGAGGATTAATTTAGGGTATTTTGGTATTTTTTATCCGCTAAATTTAGAATTACGTAATTCTTAAAATGATCATTTATAAAGAAGTGTTTTCCCAAAATGGTTTTTTCTAATTAAAGATGTGTATTTGATTTGAAATTTAAAAGATTTTTTATAAGTTTTAAATAATTCATGAATTATTTATAGTCAATGTATTTTTTTTAAATTTACATTTAGTTGTACTGAAATAGCTATTTCGAGAATATATTTTAAATTTAGATGATCAAAATACCAAAATATCTCACAATTAATCATCATTTGAGTAACATTATTTAAAAAGGACTATCTTAGAAATAAATCTCAATTATAGAGGAGTATGTAGGTAATTAAAACTTATTGAGGACTGAATTGGGAAAACACCTTATTACAAAGGACCATTTTGGGAATGACCTCTGATTGTTTTTATAAACTCTTTTTCTTTTTTCAAGGCTTACTACATATATTAACTTTATTGTATTTTCATAATTATTTTTTCATGAATTCATAATTAATTCTACTTCATTTATTACAAGACTCATTATATTTATATATATATATATATATATATATATATATATATATATATATATATATATATATAGACACACACACACACACACACACATATATATAAACTTAACACTTCAAACTCTAAGAAGCTAACATGTGACATTGCTACAAGCTGACATGTGGCATTACTTATGTCGCTTTTTTATGCAACCCAATTTATGAATTGAATAAAAAGAAAAGAAAATCATTTTAATGTTGTCTTTTCTAACACCTAGTTATAAGTTTGGTACGAAATATTTGAGTAAATATAAATATGGGAAAAAATATTCCTTCTTATAGTAATATTCTTTCCAATTTTTTTATTTTTTCTCTTCATTTAAATATGGACACCTAATAAATAAATTGCTTTATTGTCGACCACGACACTCCTTTAGCATGAGGGGAATGTACACTTTTCTTGTTAGGAAATTATTCTCCCATGTCATCGAGTTTTTCTCCCAACAAGTTTTTAATGAGGCACTCCTCGTTGAAGTCGAGTGTGACTGCTTTGAAGACTTGGGCTAGAACTGTCAATTTGGGGCAACACCAAAGCAGATTATGTACTAGAGCAAGGTTGTGACTTTTGGGCCCGATTGGTTTATGCATCTACTTCCTCTCACCTCGAGTTCCTCTCGCCTTGGAAAATGGTGGACTCTTGATGGAGATATCGGGCCTAGAACAAAGTCCTATATTGTATTGGCTTGGATTGAGCATGCAAGGCCTATAAGTAAGTGAAGGTAAGACCCCAAGGCCTCGTCCCATTGAAGCTCGACCCCACCACTCACGGGCTCTTCGATCGGGCTCGTTAGCATTAGGCCTTAAGGGAGAAGGATTCGAGCTCGACCATCATGAGCACACTAAAGGTCGGGCTCGACCATGAGCACAACATGGACGCATTCGTCCATCACCACACCAGAGAGACTTTTGCATGGTCGGCCATTGGATGAGCTCAGCACCGATTAGCCCGTAGTGGTCAACCCCTCGGGAACAACGAACTAACCCCTGTCATGTGAACAATCTTCGATTTAGATGAGAAAGAGACATGTCATAAAATAGGCCAGCTGTAATTATTGAATCCATGTGTTGTAACCTAAGGTAGTTGGACTCCAACCATTACTTGTGATGTATAAATAGACCTCTCCCTTCAACATGGAAGGGGTCGGATCGGATTCTGAGTTATTCAATTCATATTACAAGCTTAATCTTTCAATAGTTTGTACTACCCAAATTCTTAGAATCTGTCACTATTATTTTATGTGTGTTGGAGTTGTGCCCTGATGGCCAACTGTTCATCGTTATCCTATCATGTGTAGGCAGATATAATATGTTTACACATCTCATGCTAATGTAAACGAATATTATATTCCTAGATTTCTATTTAAAGATGTTTATCAGATAGTGTTATTATGCTGATGAGACTAACATCTTGAAATAAATATTTATCTGAATGTCTATAGTCGAGTATTAACGAGAGTGGGATATCGTTAATGCATGCGAGACTAGTGTGTGTTGGATGCTTGACTTAGTCTCATAGTCAATGACAGTGTGTTCGCATCCCCACATGGGCAGATATTATCTGGAGATAATAGGATGCCGGACTGACCCATCCTAAAGATGTTGCTTGAACTTTTAGTTCATGCTCTTAGCATCTTTAGCGCGACCACGGGTGTAACTATCCTTCGACTTGAAGTATTATGTTTTTTGCATATGTGAACCCGCATACTTTGATGCATTGTCCTAAGCCATATGAAATAAGGATGGTATACAGGCTTTGTTTTGGGTATGCCGCAGCGCGTATTCAGAAACGTAGATTACGTACATAGGATTTGTCACTACTCTTTTTAAAGAGATTAATGTCTTATGGGACCCACTGACAAGTTATGACTGAGGATATTGCATGGTCATGCTGAGATGCTTTTATGACATCTATTCCTATTAGTCAGACTTGATAAATCAGTGAATGACTTAATGGATAAAAGTTGGATTTTATTAATCTCTTGCATTAAGTTTAGACATTGAGACAAAGGGATACAGTTACACAGAGTCTGAGTCGTGGAAAGGTTTTGACGGTGCAAACGTCTTAACTTATAATCTGGGGGCAATAATGTGTTGCTAGATACCGCTTATTGCTTATAGTATTGGTGCAGAGCCAATAGGGGTGGGTTCGGTTTTGGCGGTTCGGTTTTTACCCAAAACCAAAGACAAAACGGAAGGTAAATTGGCGGTTCGGTTCGGTTCAGTTTTGCATAAAAAATATGAAAACCGTTGGTTATTCGGTTTGGTTTTTTACGGTTTTTATTTCGGTTTTTTTCGGGTTTTTTGGTTTATAAAAGTAGAAATTTATAAGCATTAAAAAATTATAAAACACTAACTCGATGAAACAATAAAAATATGTAGTGTTAGCTTTGGTTTTTTTGTTTGATTTTTACACAAAAACAAAAACCAAACAAAAGGTTATTGCTCCTTTTAGTTTAATTTTACATAAAAAAGATGTGTGGAGTGCCAACAAACATTTAGAAGATTCTAAATACTTCCAAAGACATCGTATGTAAAAGCAATTATGAAGAATTTATATTTTTTGTATAATACTTTCAATTTCATCATAACATCAAAGTATTTTTTTATGTAAATATGTAAATTACGCGTATCAATTTTTAATCTTAATATGATTCTATATTAGGATTACTATTGGATGGTGTTCATATATATTCTTAAGTTTTTTAAAGTTCATAATAATATGGCTAGAATATTTAATTAATAGATAAGAAAATAATTTAAATCGACTAGTAATTTATTTGCATTTATATTTCTATGATTTTTCTACATATCACATATATTCATATAAATTAAGTGAAGTATCTAAAAAAGTTCGGTTTATTCGGTTCGGTTCGGTTTTTCAAAGTGAAAACCAAAACGGAACCAAATACTAACGGTTCGGTTCGGTTTTTTTACATTTGGTTTCGGTTTTTTCGGTTCGGTTTTTTTACTAGCTCGTTTCGATCGATTTCGGTTCGGTTTGCGGTTTTCGGTTTTTCCAACCCAGCCCTAAGAGCCAATACTATGGCCAGCTTTATAAGTACCTATACGGGTCACACACTTTGGACAATTTAAGGAGTAGGGTTAAACAATGGGATAATAAGTATATTTGTGTACTTATTTAAAATGATATTGGTATTTTTATTTGATTTAAAATTAATTTTATATTAGTTTTTGGTGTCAAATAAAATACACTTTGAACATTTAAGTGGAGAAGAATTTTGAAAATCCTTCTCAAAATCATCATTCGGCCATATGAGGATTTAATGAATCAAAATTATGTCTTGATTGATTCTTGAGTGGCTAAATTGATTTGTCATATTAGCTAATGACAAAATCAATTACTAATCATACTTTATTTAAACCACACACATCATTAGCTAACCATGGGATTTTTCAAAAAGGATTTTTCGGCCACCATTATTTTCTTGAGAGAGAAAAATTCTTTTGTGTTCCATTAATATCATTTTGTGTATAGAAAATATCAATAATATTTTCTAAATATTATTAGAAATATTTTCTATAGAAATATACAAGATTATTATTATCCCAATTTTAATATTTATATTTTATACTAATATAATCTTTACTAGCATAAAGATTGTGGTAGACTCCGGCGTTGTTCGTGTGTCAAAGTTGGAGACCGGACGTTTGAACGGTTACGTTTGCACTTTCAATGCTCTTCCTACGACTTCTTCGTTTTTACCGCTTACGGAGAAAGGTACAAATTTCTTACTACTATAAGTTTTAGTACGTGATTCTAGGCAAGATAATCATGTTAGGATGTTAAAATTTTTATATTCCGCTGCATATCCTTGCATGGTTACCTTTCAATGTGTACATTGAAATTTCATTTTGTGACCATTTTAAAATTTGTAGATTTAGTGTATAAAAATGTTCTCAATCAAAACAATAAATTTGGATCAAGTAAAGTGTATAAAAGCATAATAACTAACTTAGTGCTTTTTTGTTGCACTTTGGGTGCATATCATTTTTATGGACATTCTCACATTAATTTTTTTAGTTTTTTATTTAAAAAAACAAGTGCTTATCTAAGTAGTAAAGAAATACTTATTTTGTTCATATGTAGGTTCAGGCCTCCAGGACAAACCTTAGGTCCACCATAAAATCTGTCTAACTTATAGTGGATGTTGAAATGAATTTATCATATCTATATAAAAAATATGAGTGCTTCGACGGTGCACCTTGGGTGCACGCTACTTTTGTGGACTTCTCACATAAAACTCTTATTTTTTAATTTTTTTAATAAAAAACAGGTGCTTATTTAAGCAATAATGAAATACTTATTTCAATCATGTGTTGATCTATGGTAGATCTTAGGTCCACCATAAGATTTGCCTAAAACATTAATAGATCTCCAAAATGAAAGGTTTTAAGAATCACCTATGGATAGGTAAAAAATATTTCCTTTATATGTACACACGTGTATGAAAGTTACATGTTTCACATATTGATAATGTAGCATAACAACTTTAAAACATATTTTATTTGTTTATTTTTGATTTCATATTTTTTAAAAATAAAATGTTATTTTTGTAGACATATTTTACGTAAGACTATACGAGTTCGTGCGAAGCACAAGGTAAAAACTAATATTATTATGTATGAAAGTCTATCAAACAACAATGTGATTATCTGATTTAAAATGGTTTATTTTAATCAGTGTCCGAATGGTCAATATAGAAATTAGAAATAGGAAAAATTATCCTGAATAATACCAACTTACTCGTTCTTTCAAAAACAATCTCACATTTTATTGTGATGTATAATAATCTTAACTTTACTCAAATTTGTGAATTTTGGGTCGCCATGAAGTTACTAACGGTGAGTTACGGAAACGGCGTGTTTTGCGCAACAAAATGAAAGTTGGGATTATTTTTGATATTTTTTTTAAATTTGTTTGAAATTTAAATTTAAATTTTTAAAGTTACTTTATACCTCCATCATTTTTATTTTTTTAAATATTAGTCCAACTTTGGATAAAAATACAAACTTGATGTAAAAATGAAGAAAATGAGAAAAATAACTAAAACCATAAAAAATAATGAAAAAAGTAATCAATAAAAACTAACCTGAAACTAGTAAGAAATAAAATAAAAATATAAGGAGTGGTGGGTTTTAACGTTTTACACACTATATAGAAGATTAATGTATCACTTCTTCTTATTTTAAAGAAAAATTGTCTAAAATAATCCTAACATTACCCGTTCTTTCATAAAATAGGCAGTACATTAATACTAGGTATAGTGCGTAAAATGTTAAAGCACTCCACTCGTTCTATTTTTATTTTGTTTCTTTTCAATTTTAGTTTAATTTTTATTGGAGTAAATTCTTTAAATAGTCCTTTATAAATGGGGGGTTTCCATATTTAGTCCATATTTATCAAATATTATGTTGACAGTCCCTATTAATTGGGCATCGTTCCACGTTTAGTCCTCCGTCTATTTTTCTATCCCGGTTCCATTAGAAAAGGACCAAACGTGGAATGGAACCCAATCAATAAGGACCACAAAAATAATATTTGATAATATGGACTAAATATGGATATTTCCTCGTTATAAAGGACTATTTGGAAAGTTACTTTTTTAAAACCATTTTTAATATTCATAGTACTACCTCCGTCTTTGAGTATTTTGTCCAATTTTGTTTTTTTGCACTCAACCATTTTTAATATTTGACATATAATTAAATAAAATATATATGGTATATTTATTAAATAAAATAATATTTTAAAAATATTTTATGAAATATATCCAATAAGATTATTTTGTATCAATATGTAATATTAATTTTATTTAATTCGTGGTCAAAGATTACTTATTTTGACAAAAAACTCAAAAGTGGACCAATATTCAGGGACGGAGGTAGTAATAAATAAGAAAAACATATGATTGTAGTTTGTATATAAAAAGTCAAAATTATCATTGTAACACCCCAACCCGCATGACCCAAACCCGTGAGACAGCGGATCGGTGTGCTACTGAATTGGTATCCGAATTTGCGACATTTTCAAAACAATTTTAAACAAACATTCTATCCATGCATATAAGAATCCATCGGAGTAATTTAAAATAATGCGGAAGCCTTTTTAAAGTCAAACAACTTGGGATCTTGCCCGAAAACGTAATAAGCATTAAAGTTAATTGAATAAAACATAATCAACAGATTAAAGTGACAGCCACGCCATCGTACATCTCCTCCTCAACGCCCTCAGGGATCGGCTCTAGGTTCATCTGTCTGATCACCTACGGACAGCAAAAGAAAACAACGCTATCCGCTCAGCATTGACGCTGAGTGGTACTCCATTGAAGCACAAGAATAAATAAAATAATTCAACAATTAAGATCGTGCATATGTTTATCCTTTTAATAAAAATCAATTCAACTTTACATTTGGTTCTTTAGACGGTTGACCAACAGTCAACTTATTTTCTTTCTTTTCAAAATGATTTAGGTGTTACGGGTTTCCCATTGACTCTTTGACCACCGGTGAAACCAATTTAGACTTTCATCAAAATCAAACCAATTTAACATTTATTCCCTATGTCGGAGATAGCCTCAATCCGTAATACCGAAGATGGCCTCAATTCGGTGGAGGTAGGATCCCCTGGGCGATGGCCTCAAACCCAAGATCGCAGACCCTCGTGCACGTCTTAACCTCACTGGCCAGGCCCTGCAGCCGCCCGAGCGTTGGCCAGTTTCTATGTTTGACACAATAAACCAATTGACCTTATTCACCAGTTAGAATTAATTAATTAACTTAACTAATTCGTTAAAGTTTGGATTCAACCATTCGGTCAAACCTACGACAACAGAGTATCCAGTCAAAGCCTAGGTCAAACATGACCTAACCCAAGTCAAAGTCAAACCTGTTCAGTCAATTCACAATCTTCAACAATTAAATTCAAACAATCAATTTAATTCAATTAACCAATTTAGCCAAATTATAGCATAAACACATATAACGATCCAAACCATTAAATCTATTCTGAATGCTATTAACTTCATAGTACGGACCTGGATTACGTCGAAATCGAATCGATAGCTCGAACGGAAGGCAAATCGACGAAATCAACCGAACGGGTCAAATCGAGTCAAAGTACGAAATTGACCAATCAATCCGGCGTGGGGGTTAATCTGCCGGCGATATCAACTCGGGGCAGCGGCCCGATGCGGCGACGGTGACGGACGCCGGCGACAGTGGCGTAGCGGCAGCTCAACGCCGGTGAGCAGCGACTGGCGGCGGACGACCGGCGAAGGTGAAACCACAGCTGTAAGCTCGGCGGCGGCGGCGGCTGGAGTCTCGGCGACGGCGGCGCTGCGCTCGACGGCGAGGAAGGTCGCCGGCTGTGGAGGCGACGTCCGGCGCTTGGCGTGGCGGTGCTGCAATCCGTCGGCGATGAGGCAGCGGCAGATTCCGGCGACGGCGCTGGAGGCGAAGGAGGCAGCGGTGGCGGCGATGAGCGACCGGCGCTGGCTCACGGCGGTGAGCGACGTCCAGTGGCGAGACGCGGCGGCGCTATACTCGACGGCGAAGATGGCGGCGGCTACCTGCGAAGGTGAAACAGCGGCGGCGACCGGCTGGGGAAGGCGACGGCCGGCTGGAGATGATGCTGGCAAGCTCCCGGCGGCAGGGCTGGGCGGCGAGGCTGGGCGGAGAAGAGAGAAGAAGAAGGAAGGAGAAGGAGAAGAAAGAAAAAGAAAGAAGAGGAGAGAAGAAGAACGAACGAAAAAGAAGATAAGATAGGGTTTGTGTGGTTTAGGTTTATTTAATGGTCCCATTCCAAAAAGGATTGGGATTCGGACCCAAAATACCTGATTAAATTGTCATAACTTGAGCTCTGTAACTCCGATTCGCGAACCGTCTGAACCGACGCGATCACAAAAATATTTCCTACGAGATGACATAAAAGTTGGGCTTAAAATCCAAATTATAATTTTAACCCCTTATTGGGCCCAATTCGTAAACAATTGCTCTAACAATTAATTAATTCCTTTGGGCCAGGTTTCGGGGCGTTACAATCATTAAAAATAATTTACCAGAAAATCCATTTTTTAATAAGAGATTTATCTTGGAAGATATAGAAATTAATAAGTAATCTAAAATCACCCAAAATAGAAGTAAATATAATATATATCCTCAAAATAATAATTTCATATTTTTTTCCTCAAAATACGAGTTTACACTGTGACAAAATAATATTGTATATTGGTATTATTAGCATTATACTCTTATTTTGGAAATAAAAATTTGAAGCTCTTATGTTATTAAAAACGGATTATAACTTAGAATTTCTTTTTAATTCCTATAAATTTCAAACAGATTCTCGTATTAAAAATGAATTTTTTGATAAACTACTTTTTGTGGTGTACAAATTTTGATTTTTTATATATAAACTATAGTTATACATTTTTCCTATCTATTAATATTTATATTAAAAGTGATTTAAAAAGAACAAATTCTCCAAATAGTCCTTTATAACAGGGAAATTTTCATATTTAGTCCATATTATCAAATATTATTTTCGTGGTCATTATGGATTGTGTACCATTCCACGTTTGATCCTTGTCTAACGGCACGAAGACGGAAAACTAGACGGATGACTAAACGTGGAATGATATCCAATTAATAAGGACTTTCTAATTAATATTTGATAAATGTGGACTAAATATGGAAACTCCTCTTATTGATTACCTTATTTATTTCATTAATCTTGTATGGTTTTAGTTATTTTCATATGTTTTTGATATTTTTTATTTTTCATTTTTTATACGATAATACTAATCTTTAAAAAAGGAAAAAGAAATTGAAGTAGAAAGTCATTCTAAAAATTTAAATAAAAATATAAAAAAATTAAAAACAAAAATCCATAAAAAATAGTCCCAACTTTCATTTTATTTCGCAAAACAGGTCATTCCATTAACTCGCCATTAACAACTTAAAGGCATCTCAAAACTCGCAAATTTTATTTAAGTTTGAATTATTATGCATCACGATGATAAGTGGACTTATTTTTGAAAGACGAGGTAACGTTAGAATTATTTTGAATAATTTTTTTTAGATTTACTGTCTGGACATATACGTATTCCTATACTTGAGCTTGTGTATCCTATAGGTATGCTGGATAGATCAAAGCAAGTAATTCCTAGCCAATCATTCTATTTAGAATATTTCCCTTTTAAGAATTGTGTCCTTTTTTGACAAATTTAACTAGTTTTAAGAGAAGTGCTTTTTTGGTGCACCTTAAATGTACATTATTTTTGTGGACCTTCTCATAAATATTTTTATTTTCTTAATTAAAAATCATATCCTTATTTCAGTAATAAAAAAATGTTTATTTTGCTCATATGTAAATCCGTGGTTGACTTTAAGTCCACCATAGAATTTCCTCTTTAGCGTTTAATGTCAAACAATCAAATACAACAACGTACTTGCTTCTTTAGATATAAAGTTCATATAAATTGTCGTAGATATATATCTCAGAGCAGTGAGTAAAAATTTACTATGTTGATAAGTACTTTTTGTAAAAAAAAAAAAAGAAATATTTTTGATGTGTAAAAGTCTATAAAAATTGATGTAGATCTTAAATCCACTACAAAACACTCATACATAGATTACAGGGTACACAATCAAATAAAGTATTTGACAAATACCTTTTTGCGTGATGATTTTTATATCAGAGCAAATTCGAGTAACTAAATTCTTAATATTTAAAACAACCTTTAATATGTGACTATTGTTGTGTTATAGAACAAAAATTTAATTTATTAATTCTAATTTGTCGGTGTTACGTTAAACAAAGATATTTTTTGTTTTAATTTTTGTTGTGTTGTGCAATGACGAGCCAAATCTTAACATTTAAATTTTGAATATTGTGTCGGGCAATGACACTATCTCTTTTCTTCTTTTCTTTCTGTAGGAATTAGAAGAAGAAAAAAAGAAGAAACAAAAAAAAAACAAGAACTTTTTTATCTAATTTGATAATAATTAGTGTTATTAAATAATGAGGATTACATTTGTGTGTGTGTGTGCATATATATATATATATATATATATATATATATATATATATATATATATATATATATATATATATATATATATATATATATATATATATATATGATCCAGTGATAATGAAATCTAGTAAAAGGAATAAGAATGCATTGCATTAAATAGTATGATCTAAGGGTCATAAGCAATAGAAAAATAAGAAAAGTTTTAGAAAAACGCGGTGGCATTTCAATAAATAAGTCGAACTTTTATGCCACGGAAAATAGTGCACTACCATAATAAAAATGTGCACCCTAATCATACCTCCCAATAAGAGCTTTCTGTCACAAAGGTTCATTCTTACGGGAACCGAGCCATATATATATATATATATATATATATATATATATATATATATATATATATATATATATATATATATATATATATATATAAACAATTTATAAATAAAATCATAATTTAGTTAAATCATGGTTACGTCGTTATCTTACAAATACGTATTCTCAACCGTTGATGTCACCAAACTCGTTCTATCTTTGAGAGATTACAAATCTTTGATTAAGCAAGACATTCAGTGATCCTTCATTATTTTAGTTCCTTTGTAGTGTATACTTGACATATCTTCGTTCATTCACGAGTCTCGTTGGTCAACAGAATTCTTTTCTCGATTGAAAAATTCTTCAATAGCCTTTGTAATAAGGCTCACCATAGGCATAGTTGGGAATTTGGAGGTTATTTCAATTCATATGTCATAACGTAATCTTTCAAGTTACTCAAGAGGTTGCTGTCTTAGGGCATTAGACTTTTCGTCTCGAATTTGAACGTATTTCACCACAGTGAATCTAACTGTTCATAAGTCTCAATATGTCATATCGTCAGCAGATTGTAGTATTGGCGAGTACGTCATCGTCAGTAAGTAAATCAAAGCGAATCCACTTTTGTGTACGTATTTTTGATGGTGATAATTACCTTTTCCATCAATGGTCAGGTTTTAGAGGCTATATATTTCACGATTATGACAAAAGTATCTTATATTCTCACATTATGAAAGGAACTTCTCGAACACTTCCTTGCACTATAAAATCAATTGGTCTACTTGGTAGTCATGCTCTTGGTGGAAATCCAAAATTCATGGGTATGGGAGTCGAATTATGAAGGAAATTATTAAGGCAAAGAATTAGACTTACCGATTGAGGAGGCAACGTTGGCCTTCAAGGAGCTGTTGCTTCAACACTCTATAACAAATTATGGTATAGTTAGAGGTTTCATACTAGGGCATATAACAACACGAGGGGTCTACGGACCAATGTACGGTGTAGAGTATACAGTTTCCAGTACCTAATGTAAGTATTTTGAGATGAATCATGTTGTGGAGGCTTTCATCGTACTTCCCATAGGAGTTGATACTATCGAAGGTTTGCTCACTTTAATCTCATGGGCATCTGAAGCGTTACACAGTAGACCCATTGGTCTCTTGAACATTGGCGGTTATTTCAATAACTTAATCAAATTTCTAGTTGATGCGGTGAGACAGAACTTCATGGCTTTCAGATATTATTTTGATAGTGCTCTTAAATTATTCTCAATCTAAGGCCAAATAATAACAATTCTCTTACCTATTCTTAGTCTAAGGCCAAATCATAATAACGCTCTTAGCTATTCTTAGCCTAAGGCAAAATCATAATTTTCATAACCAGACTCTTAAACTATGGCTAGTTTAAGGCCATTAACCAGACTTTTGAAAGGAAATTAATAATCAGACACTTAAACTATCATTAGTTTAAGGAAATTATTTTCAGACTCTTAACTATAGTCAATAAAGGCAACTGCTAAAAAGGTTTCATTGATTCCAAACCCCGTAGTAGTATAGAGAGTAAACTAGACCTCAAGAGGTTAGTTTATTCCCGTGTCGTCTCAAGGATCAGCTCAAGGGAAAGTGTAATAAGACTAGTTAGACAAGATTTACTTGTTAAATCAAAAAGTTTTCAAGAAGTCAAAAATCAAGTGAGGATTTGTTTAACTTTTCAGTATTAAAAAGATAGGGATGTAATTCTTGTTCGGGCGATAGATTTTTAGGGTTACTATTATTAGTTGGATTGACTTTCACGTCAAATCTTTTTACTAGCGAGTAAATATCCTTTAAGTATTTACTCAATAATTAATCCTATGTCTAGAAATCAATTGCCAATATTAAAGGATTTGACTTAATTAAATTCTAGATTTCTCAAAAAATGTAATTTCCAAAGACTGATTAATATTCTCTTGATCTATTAATCACAACAAAATTTCTCAATAATAACGACTAGCAAATTTAATTCTTGTAAAAATTCCAACATAGTAATTTTACCCAAAAATTACCATCGCTCTACCAAAAATCACATCCCTAGATGATTTAACTACTCATAATGAAGGATCTAAGCATGCATTCACAATAAGAAGACATACTTTATTTGATAAATAAAATAGGAAACTTACTTTGACAAGATCTGAGTAATTAGAGGACCAGGCTATAAATTACTCCGAGCAAAACTCCAAAAAGTAATTCTAAACTAAAAAATTGGAAAAAAATTTGAAATTGTAAGAAAGAGAGAAATTTCCGAGACTTGATCTCCAAAAGGCTTCTGAAATCCAGAGATGGAATGCCTCTTATATAGGGTTGGACGCAAAGCGTCCAACTTATGTTGTCCAAGTCCAAAGCGTCCAAAGTTGGACGCCATACCTGTTCCGTCCATTTGATGTCTGCCACGTGTCATTCTTGGAGTGCAATCCACGCTAGGCATCCATGTCGAAGCGTCCAACCCGCAAAGCGTCCATGGGTTGGACGCTTCAGACCATCTCCTTTTGGGCTTTCGCGGCTTGGTCCAATTTTGGCCCAGTTTCTGTTTCCAAATGTCTTCAAACACAGTTTCTTCCTCTCTCTCGAGATTCTCATGATAATAATTCTTAATTTAAAGCTTCTTTTTCTCATAAATATGAATAGTAAAATTGAAAATCTAAACTGATTTTTTTAGAACCCATTATTATTCCCTTAAGAAAAAACCAACAAGTATTGTTCAGTTTAACATATAATTATGTACTGATTTGTTACTATTTTCATGCAACAACACTTAAAATATGTTGAATAAAATATGAACAAAATGAACTTATCAGCAACAACATAATAACGACTAATCAACGTCGGATCAGGGTATTCCCAAATGTGTGATTCTCTAGTTTGGTCTATAAATCTCTTTTATACATTTTTATCCAACTCACTGAATATTCATATTTTCATAAGTCCGTTCTAATACGAGATCTATTCTATAGGTCTTCTATATAGCCTCAATATCAATTATCTAAATGGGTATATCTTAGAGTTCTTCTAGATACCCTTAACAATACAAATCATTTCATAATTGTCAATGTATTCATTTACTCATGGTTCAATAATAAGTAATCATTTTAATCAGTAGATTCATCATTCATAATCATCCATAATAATCATTCATCATAACCATCAACCAACATAATATGAATGCAACCACAGATGGAAGCCCTAGTTCCGAGGATTAAGTTATAAACGTTTTTTCAAGTTAATGTAAATATGTAATTAGTTTTTTAGGTGAGCGATATATAAGCTCCTTCGAGGGTTTCTTTGCAGTTCTTTACCTCGTCGCTTTTTTTGAATCGTCGGGATATTAAATGTCGTTGTTTCTCAGTTCGTGTATTACTCATTTTAAACTATTTAAATAAAAACTACATTTTTATATTTTTTATTTCATTATTTCCTTTAACAATTACACATTTACAATTTTACACTTTTTAAAATTTAAAGAAAAGCAAAAAAAGGAGGTTGCCGAAACTGGCCGGTCTGGTACCGGAACCGCCGGTCTGGGTACTGGCACCGGTATCGTCCGGTTCGGTCACGGTACTGGTTCTTAAGGGTGGCAGTACCGGAACCGGCGGTTCAGGAACCAGAACCGTCCCGGAACCGTACCATGTCCCCCCTAATTCTAGGTTAAGGCTTATACTACTCTGACTTGTTTATTGGAGTCATGACCTTCCCCTTCAGAACAAAGACCAAGCGCAATCAACTCAGAAGTTCCTCGTTGGGTGGGTGAGATCCCTATTCCCTTCAAAATGACAATTTATAGATCCCTCTGCGCAAGCTTGTACTGAATAAGCATTGGACCTACTAGGTACCACATGGCTTTAACCTTTCTATACTTATGGCATAACATGCCTCTATTCCATTCAGGTCAATCGTAAAGTTCCTCTAGATTTATTACTTCAACGTTACATTACCATTCATAATTGCATAACATGTACATTAGGCATTACCATATCCAACATAACCAAACATTATCAAATATCAGCCTAGCACTGAGTGCGAACACCCATGCTTACCGTCATACAACATAAAAAGACATTCTGGCATCGGGGCCAGTGATTTTAAAACTAATATTTGGATCACAAATAAATGACTTTCAAAAAGGCTCCACCACACCTCTTGTCCCTTACCAGACAGCTTGCCGCCACAAGACAGTACCTAGTCTGGTACTTGAGTACCGGCACAAAACATAGGTATCGTTGAGGCGATACCTGGTACTGGCTGGCGACAGCAAACACCCTTACCAGACAGCTTGTGGCGGTAGCTGACTACCATTAGACGGTAGATGCTACTATCTTCCAATTACCTGGGTAATGAATGGAAGCAGGTTCCGCCAGCAAAAGTTCGCCTGTGGCGATAACTCGGTACCTGCCTGGCGGTACCGCCTGCTGTCTGACGTGAAAATCTATTTCTGCACTAGTCAAATTCCAGCAACTAACAAACACAAAATTCATACCAATCAATATCAACATGTTCATAATTCAATTCCATTTAATAACTAACATTAATATGATTAAAACCAAGCCTATTCATGTATTCTACCCATCAAACAAACTATAATCTAAAATGAATCATCACACGCAGTTTTCACGTAAATCAACCGTGTGTACGAACGTAAGATTCAAACCTATAGATATAACTAACACTAGTATTTTAACCCGTGTGACGCACGGGGTCAAACGGAATTTTTGTCTGTCTTGTAAATTATCTTCGATGTAATATTTTTAAATGAAATTGTGAAAATATATCTAATTCGTTTTTTAACACTATAGACATTAAAATCAAAGTAAAATAAATAATTAAGCATTTAATATTTTGTAATGATAATTCTTATATTTAAATTAAAAGTGTACACCTCAAAGTGTTTTTGAATCCATATATTTTTAAAGAACTCTAGGTATACAACATTTTTTGTATGGTTGAAAGGATTTTCATTATCATCTAAAATTAATATTTTTAACCATGTCTTTTTTCACTTCTAAAATAGCTACATAAAGTTGACCACGAGTGAACACCGACTTGGTTAAAAGAAAATCCAACAAATGTCAATGTTTGACCTTGTCTTTTGTTAATAGTCATAGCAAAATATGAAATTATTGGAAGTTTTCTTCTTTAGACCCTCAAGGGTAGTCTTGGATCAGATGATACGAAATTCATTATAGGTATTTACACCTTTTCCTCGACTCAATTTCCTAAAACCACAATTGCACCCATAACGCTATTTCATGGATCTTCAACGATTAATCTTGTCTCATTACACAATCCATATGTTTGGTTAGTGTTCTTCAATAACATAATCGATACCCAATTTTTCAAAACTATTATGTGGTTCGATATTCTCAAACATTTGATTTCTTTCAAAAACTAATCTGTTATCTGTTAGAATAAGTGACCAACGCTAGAGGGGGGGTGAATAGCGTTTGATCGTAGAAATCGCAGGAATAAAAATTAAGAACGTGAAAAGTAAAGAGCGTAGAAAGCGTAAAGGGAGCACACCAAGATTTATACTGGTTCACCACAATGTGTGGCTAATCCAGTCTCCCGAGAGACTCTCTCAAGCTACACTACTTCCGTTAAGCTTACGGGTGCTTAACAAACCGTTACAACCTGAGAACTCGAGTCCCACGAGCCTCAACAACCTTGCTCGGAGATACCGCACTCCAAGACTTCAACCTGAAGGAAAATACCTTTCCTTCGTACAACCAAGGGAAACAAGCTTCCCTTAACGTGTATATAACACTAAGACACTCAAGAACAAGACTCTCCTTAAGAGTGGATATGAGTAAAATATATACGCTCAAGAACAACTCAAACTTCACACAAATTGGCTCTAGAAAGCTATGGAAAATGAAGTTATTTGAATGCAATGAAAGTATGAATATTGTGAAGTGAATTGATTGTGTAAAGCAGACCCAAACACCCCTTTTTATAGTGCCAAAAAAGGCTCCAACGGACCAATGCATTAAAGGGGTGATTGGCTTGATTTAAGGGATTGAATAAATTTGGGATCTGCAGGATATTGGCTTCCCATCGATGTTTGGAACTTACCCATCGCTGGTAAGCCAATTTTCCTTCAGTTTTGAAGCCAACGGTTACCTACCCATCGATGGGTACAAGCTTCCCATCGCTGGGTGGGAGGTTGACTTTCAAATAAGGAAAGTATCAGCCTTAAATGACTCCCAACGGTCATGCCTTCCCATCGATGGTTAAGCCTTCCCATCGCTGGGTTCCCATCGATGGGTAAAGCTTCCCATCGCTGGGTAAGGGCATTCTGCCTTGTGATAATATTGGACCAAGGCTTGAACAGCGATGGGTAGAGCTTCCCATCGCTGTTTGGCATGGTTCTGGAAGTTGGTTTGGCTAAGGGGCTACTTACCCATCGATGGGATGTTCTTCCCATCGCTGGGTGGGTGGTTAGCCAAAAACCTATGGTTTTTGCCTTAACCACGGCCTAGCCAATCGATGCAAAAACCGACCGAAAAATCCAAAGTTCTCCAAAATAAAAACTAAGTGTTTAAAACACTTATTTGATGTATTTGGCTAAGAAATCAAGTGAGACACTTTAAAAATCACGTCATTTGAGTAAAAAACCACGGCTAGCCAAGTTTACGCCGTTTTGCGTGGTTTTTGTCAAACGACTAAAAGCGAGAGATGGTTTTCAAGGTGTTTTTGTTGGAGAACCGTTTAAACATGCCAAAGAGTGAAAGCAGATCATAAAATGCTGAAAGCCACTTGGTTGGTTCGGATGCCAAAAACCAAACCCGACAACCGAAAGCCGAACGCTGGTTTCTGAAAGCCGAACACTGGATGGCTTGGTTTTTGGTTTGGGCGAACACCAAGCATTTTTTAATGACTTAAACAAGTTTAAAACCATTTTTATGATGTATGAAATGCAATGAGAGTTTTTAGCCTAAAGAGCCAAAGTGTAAAGATTGGGTCGGTCTTGATCACAATAAAGACCGACTCAATACTATGATTAAGGTCTTCGTTCTTGGTCTTCGTTTAGCTCTTGCTCTTATCTTCATTCTTCGCCTTGTATATTCAATGTTTGACTTGATCACGGCGGTTTGGCATTATCAAAACCTGTTACAAAAACGAACACAGTTTTAGTACTAGAACGTGACAAGCCCGTGTTTCAACATTGTCCAATCGCCATCAACACCTACATTTGTATCTACTTGGGATGATGAATCAAAACTCAAATGCTCCTTTTCATCATAAAAAAAGAGAGACATGACAAATTCATTTAATATTTCAACTACTTCGAGAACACATGTCCATTACTAGCGTTCAACTTACATTCAACATGCATTCAGAAAACGCAGTAAATAAACGTGAAATGATTGTGACCCCTAAAAGAAAATAAAAAAGCGACAGTTCCACCACTTCCCGGACTTGGACCACGATCTGTCTCCATTCTTTTTCTTGAACCAAGCACAATTTATTAATCACAAAATCAAAAAGTCTTACAAAGGGGGTGACCCCATTACACACTAATAAGAAAACAAATAGTGCCAGTTGAATAGAGAAGACCAAATATCTAGACAGAAAATTTATCTCCAATTCTCATCCTTATAGTGGTTTTCAACTTTTGAATTAGGTGATCTTTTGAATCCTTCTCGCGACAACGGAGCTGCATGTTCCTATTCTTCCACACAAAGTAACAACCTATTGTGATACAAGTTGCTATAAGCGAACGATCTTTCCTACTCTTGCCCAACTTGATTGTCTGTCTCCATTCTTTTATACTTCTTTAGATGGACTTCAAATCTTTTCGTCTTCAAATCACCATATGAGAAAGGACTCCTTGGTTGAGGTAAGATAAAGAAAGATTTACATCCAGAATTTAATAGATAAAGGTACGGTACATAGACCGTATTTAAAATTACAATCATTAAACTATGGTCACAATCATATTCACCATGCATATCATTTATCCACATAGACAATGGAAAAACACATACACCAGGCGAACCACGCTCGCCCCAAACAATTCAAAAAAATTACAACGGTAGAAAATAATTCCTTAAACTCATAAAATAATTTTAAATGTCCAAATAAATCTAATAAAATTTTATAAAAATCATGTTATACACTATGGATATTTGGCCAGCATAAAAAATTCCAAATATTTCAAACTACCAAAATTCCCTTTTGTAAAATAATTTCAAATAAAATCAATTTAATTTTGAAACAACTTTGCAAAAATAATGAAAATTAAATTTCAAGTTCCAGTAATTATTTTCAAAATTTATAAGTCTGAAAATAAATCTCCAAAATTTATAAATCATTATTTCCGGAAATATATTAGTTAAATCTCAATAAGTTATAAAAAGCCATTTAAATATATTTCGAAAACATTAAACAATAAAAATTTAATATTTTTTAAAATGATTATTTTTATTAATGAGATATAACTTTCCAAAATATATATTAGTCATTTATGTAATTAAAATACAAAAATAAATATATATAATACTTTGGTAAAAACTGAGTAAATATATAAGTATATATCTTTTTAATTACTAATATTATTTTGTACAATATTTTTATCAACAAGCTTACTTAACTTAGAAATAATATTTTCAAGTTTAACAAAAATCATTTCGAATTTTTCCATATTTATTTTTGGTTTTCACCTAAATAAATACAATAAATTCACAATAGGAAATAATTCATTCAAAAATAACAATATAATTTTAACAATCATAAAATAATGTTTATGTGAAATTAAAATCATATTTACTATTTCTATAATATACATAGATATATATTTCGAAAAAAATAAAAATATATATAATTATATATATATATATATATATATATATATATATATATATATATATATATATATATATATATATATATATATATATATATATATATATATATATATATATATATATATATATAAAATACCGTAGAAACAAACAAATAAATTTTTAAAACTTATTTCCAATTATTCATTTAAGTCCAATATTTATTCCAAGACTAAAATAATCATTTAACCAATTTTGAATTTTAATAATTACCAAGTTAAAATTTTGACCTTTTGAAATTAAAAAGTCAAACTTAAAACTATAGTTTTGTACGGTGGCTCTGATACACTGATAGGTAACCATGAAAGAATAGACAACAGAATAAAAATATTAACATCCTAACATGATTATCTTGTCTAGAATCACGTACTCAAACTTATAGCATGTAAGAAATTTATACCTTTTTCCGGAAGTGCTAAAAACGAAGAAGTCGTAGGAAGAGCGTTGAAAATGCAAACATAAAGATCATAGTAGTATAAAATATAAAGATTAAATTTTGGGATAATAATAATCTTGTGTATTTTTATAGAAAATATTTCTTATAATATTTAGAAAATATTATAGATATTTTCTATACACAAAATGATATTAATGGAACACTAAAATAGCATTTCTCACTCTCTTGAATTCTTGGCCGAAAAATCCCTTCACGCTAAAATAAATGTGGTGTGTGATTATATGTATGAAACGAGAGAAATCATTATCATTTTGTCATTATGTAAATAACAAAACAATTAGACCACTAATTTATCAATCAAGAAAAGTTAAAACAAATTTGTTAATCCTTTAATTCATATGACCGTATGTATTGATTTGAGAAGGATTTTCAAAATTTTTCTCCACTAAAATGTTTCAAGTGTATTTTATTTGACAACAAAATTTAATATAAAATTAATTTTAAATCAAACAAAAATACCAATATCATTTTTAAACAATTATATAAAATATACTTCAAATAGTTTATGTCAAAACAATTATTTAAAATGACCATAGTTTATGTCAAAACAATTATTTAAAATGACCATACTTCAAATAGTTTATGTGTGTGTGTGTGTCTGTGTGTGTGTGTATATGTATATGTATATTATTTAACTATTTTACAAATATGCAAATTAGTTATTATCCCATTGTTTAATCATACTCTTTAAATTGTCCAAAGTGTGTGACTCGTATATGCACTTATAAAGCTGGCCATAGTATAGGCACTACACCAATACTATAAGCAATAAGCGATATCTAGCAACAAATTATTGCCCTCAGATTATAAGTTAAGGCGTTTGCACCGTCAAAACTGGTGGTTCCCTAAGTGGTGAGATACAAAGTCTAGAGGGGGTGAATAGACTTTGTTATAAATTTAAAACTTTTTCGTTTCTTTTTGAAAACGTGAAATGAGTGTTAATCTGAAGTTCTTGTGAACTTAGATTGTGTGCGGAAGTTGGTGGGTTATTGGAGTAGTAATCAATATGAACCGGCCCTATATATATATATATATATATATATATATATATATATATATATATATATATATATATATATATATATATATATATATATTATATATATATATATATATATATATATATATATATATATATATATATATATATATATATATATATATATATATATATATATATATATATATATATATATATATTCGGTGAGAATGTGATCTAATAAATTTTGGCATGAGGTAAAAGGTGTCTTGGAGAAGTATATATCTCATTTACCTCTCCAAATGATCAAGTTTACCTTTCCAAAAAGTGTATGAGAGAAGGTAAATCAAAAGGCAAAAGAGGGAAAAAAATCCATCTCCATACATTATTGGGAAAAAATTAGTTGATTTACCTTTTTAAATCAAATTTTAATTATTAGAAAAGAAAATATACATTCTTAAAAAAATCATGGGGAGGTAAATTTGAGGTTTGTTCCTTTGTTTCTTCTTGATTAAAATTTTAAATTTCAAGATTTTATAAAAATACAACTAATTTTTTGGGGAAAAAAATTAGAATGTCAGTTTTGAAATAATTAAATATACATTATGTCTAATTGCACATGTAAAATTATAAATACCCGAATAGAAAAAATTTAAAAATACAGAGTGCAAAATTAAAAAGCAAAGTATCATTTTTTTGTTAATTCTTGACTCGTTAAGTTTTACAATTAAAAAGATACAAATTAAAAATTTATAATAATACGTTCAAGCAAAAATACAATAACTATAGTAATTGATGAAATAAATTTAAAAAGTGGGAAAAATTGATATTCTTCTCAAATGAAGAAGGTAAAGATGCCTCTTGAAAATTGTAGAAGGTATAATGCCTCCTTATTTACTTCTCTCATTGGAGAATGATTTTTAATGAAAAGAGGTATATATCACAAATATTCTTCTTTATCCTTTCATATACCTCTCTCATTGGAGTTGCTCTTAAAGACTAAAAGTTGTCTAGAAGTTAGGAGGGAAAAAAATCCTCTTGCTTTTGTAAAGAAGTAGAAGAATGCTAGGGGTACACCATTTGGTACCCCATTTGTCCCTCATCCCTTTCTCCACCACTTATTTTTATTTATTTAATTTTTTTTATTTTCTTGCCTTTTTTTGTGGTGATGGAGGGGGTGGGGGACAAATGGGAAGTACTCCGTAGTTGTAATTAAATTCAAAAACACAATGAATGTAGCCGTGTAGGTAGTTAAAAGAGAAATTTACCTAAATAGGACTAAAACATGACTTTCCCAATATAGGACCATATGTTTTTATTTCCCAATGTAGGACGTTTGGTCATTATCAAGTAGTCATTATTCAAGTAAATGTCTAACATTACAAGACATTATTTCTCTCACTAGATCATTATTAAGTCCTATTTAAGAAATAAAAAAGTTTAAATCCTGAAAGTCATTATGATGTTTTAGTCATTATTTAGTGCACTATTTAAAAACACTTACCACTTATCTTCGTCCCCACTCGCAATGGCGCAACATCAATCATTCAATCCCTTTCACCTGTTACGTTGAGTGGTGACATTTGCGGACGAAGACTGAGTCTCATTTCATCGTTAGCTTGTTATGAAGACCCCATCTCCACTAACGTGCCGTAGAAACGCGGTGGCTGTCTCGTCTCTATGGGTACAGGGGGGAGAACTGTTGACGACGCCGCCGCTGCCGCCGCAGCTACGCCCATCCTGCAGCATCATCTCGTCCATGGCTCCGTCGATTACAAGGGCCAACCTGCCACCAGATCCAGATCCGGCCGGTGGAGATCTGCTTCTTTCATCATAGGTAATTCAATTCCCCCAACTTCCGACCCAACTTCTAGTCTGAGTTCGCCTAAAATCGTACTTCGTATTATTTTTTATCATTATTGTTGTTGAATCTTTTCAGCTCGGTTTTAATAAGCTTTAGTATTTTTCCATTTTAGTTGTGGAGATGGCAGAGAGATTTGCTTACTACGGGATAGGTTTGAACCTGATAAGCTATCTGACTGGCCCGCTGGGCCAGTCCACTGCCACAGCCGCGGAGAACGTGAATGCCTGGACAGGAACGGCGTCTCTTTTGCCTCACTTGGGTGCATTTTTGGCCGACTCTTTTCTCGGTAGATACTGGACCATAGTCATTGCCTCCTTACTCTATGTCGTGGTTAGTACACAGTAGCTGCATTGTTTTGAACTTAGAGGCATCAATTTGTCTGTAGATGGTAGGCTTGTAGTGGTTTTTTGTGCCTGATTCGTCTCTTCATACAACATGAGTTTTATGCTCATATGCTGTGACAAGGAGCACAACACGCGTGCCGATCCATGGTCTTGGTAGCTCATAGTGCCTCAAGAGCGATGTGGTCGATTCTCGTACAGTCACCATTCTCGCGCCTTATGTTGGTCTGTTTATAAGCTGTGGGTTGACCCCAGTATTGGATCATCCACAGCAGCGCTTGATGTTGGCCTAGTCACAAAAGAGGGCCCTTGTCCTACTTATGATTCACTACTGCAAGGCAAAGGCAACAAACTTGAATGAAACTTATTTAGTGTTAATATCCAATGAGCTCTTTATTTTTTATGAAGCTATGCAATAACAAAAGAACTAGAAGTAATATGTCCTTGAGAAAGTGGCTAACATTTTTCAATAGACTTGGAGAATACTTGTTGATTTAATTTCTCATACGCTTTTGCTATATGTTGAAATATGAAAAACACAGTTATTTTCTAGTATATAGTAAAAAACCATGAAGCATGGTCACACAAATTGTAGCTTTCTTAACACAGAACTTGGTGCGTTGTTTACCAGATTTAAGGTCAAAGGTCTTAGATAGGGTTGGGAATGGGGATGCTTGTTGGGCTAGACGTTAGGTAGCATATTTCGGTGGGGGTCATGTATGCTGCCATAGCTGGCATGAAAACTTTTGGATGATAGGTGATGGTCTTACAGATTGGGGAGGGTGAGCGTGGGGGGGATGGGGAGAGGGGAGCTAGAAAGCTAGGAGATAATAGATAGAACTCAGAGTTGAGAGTAAGTTGTGAGTTGAATTGTGAATAGCATGTCCCTCCTCCACATAAGGGAGGGTAGATATAAAGTGATACAAGTGTGGCGGAAGTCCTTAAAGGCCTAAACTACTGGCTATGATATTGGGCTAAGCCCAACAGGGGTGACCGAGTCGAGGAAGCAACAAACTACAAACAAGCAACAAAAGACTAAGTAAAGCTAGTTTGTTAAGGACTTAGCCGAATAACATGAGTGCTGGGGGCGGTATGCTGACCAGCATGAGGAGCATGGTCAGAAATGCCAAACCCTAAGGGTCTTTTTCTGTGCTGCATTGAACTCATATCCTTAAAGTCCAAAATCCTATTAGTGGTCCAAATACATGTATGACAAGCTCAGTGGCTGGGTTCAAGTTATTCATCAGTAGGAGGACTAACTCACAATATTTCTTATACTATATCAAAAACCATTAATACATTTGCGTCTTACACAAATTATATGTTATAAAACATAACTATTGAAATCATATGCTTTAGATTTTTGTGTTACATTAGTTTGATGAAATTTTAGTAATTTAAATGTACTTTATACTATATGAGTTAAAAGATGGTCTATACATTGATTTTGAAAAGATGGTCTATGTGTATATATAGATATTCGAATATCATTCGAATCGAATATGTCTCTATTTCTATTTGTTTAATATTCGAATCATAGCTAGTATTTGAATTTGTATTTGTATTTGAATAAAGCAAATTTGAATCATTATATTCGAATACGGATCACGAATCGAATTTAAAGTATTTGATTTGTTTACACCCCTAAGTAGGAGTTCGTAGAGACATCCCTTTAGAGTTTTTTTTTAACAAAGCACAACTTTATTATCACAGTTTAAAACAATACGAACGAGCCTAGAAAGCAGAAAAATATTTAAGAAGGCAAGAACATTAGCCTGCTGTAAGTTTAGCCTTAGCTTCAATAAAAGTACTAGCATTAAATTTGATCAATCTAGTGCAATCCAAGACGCTCATTTCTTTGTTAGAATGAACCTTCGCATTCCTAGCTTTCCAGATGATGTAGTAGGAAGCAGCAAACACTGCAGCTATACACCTCCTTCTATTCCTAAGCTTGATCTTAAGAATGCGCTCCTAACTTGCTTCAAGGGGATTAGCTGTAAAGTCATAGCCACTCCAACTAGTAATCTCTTTCAACACCTTCACTGTAAAAGCACAAGTGCAATATAGATGATTTGCCTCATTCTCACCATTACGCAGTAAACAAAGAGTGGAAAAACGTCCATTTAGAGTTATAGAGTTCTTATAAAGGCTTTGTGGGAGTGCTGTTGTCAGTTGGACTCGACTAGCTTTTTTAACACTCACTACATGTCACTAATAGTTGGGAGCCCTCACCAACACAACCTCTCTGCTCCTTGGATAGAGGTAAGGTCTATATACCTCTTGATCTGGTTTAGAGTGGGATATAATGGGTATGTTCTGTTTACTTTCTCTCTTGTTTTAAAAATTGTATTAAAGCCAATTTAGAATATGTCTCAGCTTTCCAGAACATATAGTAGCTTTTCTCTCACAAGATATTTCACAGAAATTTCTTAGTCATTCCACAGGCTTTGGGGTCCACATATTTGAACCAGGTAACGACACCTCCAACTACAGAGATCCGGCAACCTTCAATGAGTCAAGACTCTGCCTTCCACACCTCCCTTGCACTCTGCGCGTGAGCACCAACCTCCAACTAGATATCTAACGGGGGCCCCATCCAACTCGCTTGATTATCTGACTAGATTTCTAACTATGTTTGAGTATTGATTCGTCTATATTTTTGCCTCCTTTTTTCCCTTAAGTGTATTGTTACATCTATTTATTTTCTCTCTATTCTCTGATTGTGTCCTGGATGTTCGATTCTCCTTGAGACTTTTTCGTACATCCATAAAGAAAAGAACAAAAAAAAAGTCTAATTCAGATGGTGATGAAGTCCTAGAACTTTTGAATTCCTTGAATTTTAGAAAAAACTCAAAGTGAGGAATAGAGTTTTGGAGATGAATCAGGTTACTATCTTGAGCATGTATAATAGGAAGCTGAAAACACAAAATCTATAACCCATTTCCCCCATTAAGGAACTTGGGTTAAACGGAATGCCAAAAGAAACAATCAAAGTCCTGGAGCTAATATCAACAAATACCAAGTCTAACTTTACAGCAAAACAATAATTTTACTAATTACTACAAACTTCATACGTGTTAACACCTCCTCGAGCTAGTCTATAGTTCTATACATGTCGTAAGCACCAAGCTTTTTAGAAATGTAGTCCGTTTGAGCGTTTCTCAAAGACTTGGTAAAATATTTGCAAGTTGAGGGGATCACTGAGTTTAGAAATAATTTGCTAATATGTTCAGAGAGAACGTTATCTTGTACATAGTTATCAAGGCGTCGCCTAGGCATCCAGGCACCCTTCTACTCTCGCCTTGGGAGCTCACCGCGCCTGATTTTGCATTCCTCACCTAGGCGTCACCTTGGCCTCGCCATTCCTCGCCTAGGCATCGCCTTAGCCTCACCTAGTCCAGTACATTTGTTTTTTTAGTCCAGTAATTTATTTTTTTAAGTGTTTTATGCATCTGGATATAGTGCTTTGTTTTTTAGTGCTTTATAAATTAGTTTATTTGCAAGTTAATGTGTTTTCTACTTTATCTTCCTAATTAATACTTGGTGCTTAATTTTTAAAATTTTAAATGATTAATTTATTACCAACTTAAGTCGGTCACACTTTTTTTCAACTTTGTTTTTTTAAGAAAGTACTTAAAAATAACTTTGGTAGTTAAACTTTGATGTATTAAAAAATTTAAGCTTTACCAACTACAATATATAATTTGATATGTTTATATTAGTGTTTTTAACGTATAGCAATTCTCCTATATTATGTGTCGCCTAGGCGTCCTGGCGGTACCCCAGCGCCGCGTCTCGACTTGGCGTCGTGATAACTATGATCTTGTATAAAATGACACTCAATATATATGTCACAAATCACAATGGCTATGTATCATTATGTACATTCTGTTTTTTATTATTTGTATGGTGTGCATTCCGATTTCACAATACCAAACTTGTAATCGTACATGGGTATAAGAAAAATCTCATTCTATAATATATCGTGTAATTAGTTACACCTATGATGATTGTGTTTTTTTCAATTTAATCTCATTATTGTTTTGTAAAAATATTGTAACAAAAAGGTCAGCCTGCTTTGTTTCAATATATTTGTCCAGTTTGACATTTTGTAGTCAAAGTTTGCTAATTTTGGCTATCACTTAAATAAAAATACATTGAATGATGATATGAAAACGGTTTTATAAGATTTGTTTGCATAAGGCTGTTTTTAAAATTATCATGATAGATAAAAATAGTCAACCGTTCACAAAGTAGAGCATAAAAGTCAAACTTGACATATACATCGGGATAGAGGGAGTATAAATTTGTATTGTCTGGTGAGTTTTGACAAGTAATTCAGGCTACCTTTCAAAACAATAACCCAACATAGTTAGATTAAGGTGATAGTACATACATGTCAATATTCATTTTGGTATTAGACGATATGCTCCATTGCTCCTATAGTCTTTATATACATCACGTACACATTTGGCTCTTTAATGTTTCTAGTTTTAACACATTTATTTTCCTTCTTGGATACTTCCCAAGTAATGTTCCCGTCCTTCAAGTTTCTTAGCATTTTTCCATCAATCACTAGGTTCTTTAAGTTCTAACAGAGTAAAGATTAAAAATGAGCAGTTTGATAATAATAATAATAATAACAACAACAACAACAAAAACAACAATAACAATATTATTATTATTACTATTATTATTATTATTATTATTATTTAACCAAAAAGGCATTGTATGAATCTTTATCAAAGATCTGTTCAATTGCAGGGGCTTGGCTTCCTAACTCTATCAGCTGCGCTTCATTCAAAGTCTTTCAATTGCCAAAACGCTATAGATGGTGGCAAATGCTCTCCTCCTAAGCTTGAAATTATCTTCTTTTTCTTTTCTCTTTATATGGTTGGACTAGCTCAAGGTGGGCACAAGCCTTGTGTGCAAGCTTTTGGAGCTGACCAATTTGATACCCAAGATCCACTAGAGAATAAAGCCAAAAGTTCATTTTTCAACTGGTGGTATTTTGGAATGAACTTTGGTATTTTTGTGGCACTATTGGTTCTGACCTATATACAAGACTACCTTAGTTGGGGCCTTGGGTTTGGAATCCCTTGTATCATCATGGGCCTTGCACTGATTACTTTTTTATTTGGTACTGTTACTTACCGTTTTCGACAATACAGCGATAATAAAAACCCATTTGTGAGAATCGGACATGTGTTTGTTTATGCTACAACAAATCGCAAAGCTAGCACATCTGAAGTATTAATGGAGCTTGAGGTTCAAGGCGTTTTGCCAAACAAAGGGTCTCAACAATTCATGTAAGTTATTAGCCTTTCCTTTATATAAACTCCGTAGTTGAACTATGCATTTGCTTTGTTCTTTTCCAGTGCTTGACATGCTAGGATGGACTTACAAGGTGGTTACTTTGCAAACCTGAAGCAATAAGTATCATTTGATCCAATTCAAACATCTTATATTCATTAATTTTAAACTTTTGGGATCACAGGTTCCTTAACAAAGCACTACTTGTTCCTGATGCTTCAAAGGGATACAAGAGAGCTTCTAGCATGGATGAGGTTGAAGAGGCTAAGGCAATTCTCAGACTGGCTCCAATATGGGCTACATGTTTGGGATACGCTCTTGTGTTTTCACAGACTTCCACCTTATTCACCAAGCAAGGAGCAACCATGGATAGATCTATTGGTTCTAATCTTGAAGTACCAGCCGCTGCATTTCAATGTTTCATCTGCATTTCCATAGTTGTATTTATGCCTCTATATGATCGCGTGTTGGTTCCTTTCGCAAGAGCTCTAACCGGTCGACCATCGGGTATAACAATGCTCCAAAGAATTGGGACCGGGATGGTTTTTTCCATACTGTCCATGGCGATTGCAGCTATAGTTGAGAAGAAACGCCTTCGGGCTGCTTTCGACAATGGGTTGGTTGACAGGCCAGGGGCAACCCTTCCCATTAGCGTGTGCTGGTTAATACCTCAGTACACATTAGTTGGTATTTCTGAAGCATTTAGCATGGTTGGTCTGCAAGAGTTTTTCTACGATCAGATGCCTTGTGAATTGAAAAGCATAGGCCTCTCTTTGTACCTCAGTATCTTTGGGGTCGGAAGCTTCTTAAGCACCTTTCTGATTTCGATCATTGACAAAGCCACTAGCAGAGGCGGGGGAGACAGTTGGTTTTCCAACAACTTGAACCGCGCGCATCTTGACTACTTCTATTGGCTTCTTGCTGGACTAAGCACGGTTATCTTTGCCGGATACCTGTACTATTCCAGATTGTACATCTACAAAAAAGCAAATATCGTCTGAAAGAAAGGCTTGGAAATTCAAGTGAATGTCATTTGCACGTGTATATTATTGCAGTGTTAGATTATACTTGCTGGTTTAGTTTTATTGCAGTGTCATTTACACATCTCATGTTTGAATACTTTGCTCTCATGGTCGTTTTTACTGGTCAGCTCTCTTGTACGGACTGTCGCTTTTGTTGGTGATTATAGCAAAGTTACTTATGGGTACCCTTGATTTTGTAGTAAGAACTCTGGGGTCTTCACATTTTCAAAAAATTAACTCCGGGAGTGTCTAAAATTTGAAGTAAACTACTCAAGGGTACATTCCGTCCAACCGGCTATTAGGGTCAAGAATTCTATTAGTTACCTTTTTCATAATTAATATAGGATACATCAAGTTTTTATGTTACTAAGAGCTCGCAAGTTCTCTTTTGTCTTCCTCAATTTCTTCTCCCTGTGGCGATTATGGGTGCACATTTCTCCTTCAACACTTTGTTGTGTGTTCGAGACCTACAATTGGGTTCTTGAGGCTCGAGAACACCGCAGGCAAGTCCCATTATTTTAGGACCGTGCTACACGCCTACCACAATTGTCCCCATACTTGCCTCTATACATAAGCTTTTTTTCAATTTTCTAATTTTCTTTTGTTTCCTTTTTTTTTCTCTCTCATGGGTCCTCTCCTCTCTTTCATTGCCCTCTACGAAACAATTTTTGCCCTTTCTTCTTCCTTTCTCTTCAATTAGAATCAACACTCCTTCCTGTAAGTTATTTCATCCGCCATCATCATCTTTTTTTTCTTCTTTACTTTTTAAAAATTAATTTTTAAAGAAAGAATAGAAAGGTATAGAGGGTAATAATTCAACTCTTTTGAACAATTATCTGGACTTTTTTATTCCAATCTGTGTGGAAGATCTAATTTCCTCACTTATTAGAAACTCTTATGTAATATGTTTCCTATTCCATTTATATTTAGTATGAGGTTAAAAGAATTTGCTTATAATTTTTGTTTTGAATGATTAAAATGGTAAAAACTGATTTTTTTTAATGAAATTCATAAATTGTTGAATATTTATGTCGTTTGTTTTGAGGGGAGATTTATGTTTAATTTGTCCCCTCTCAACATGATACTATGAGTATTATTTTTGTAGAAATTTTTAATTTTTGTTATTGAAATTTCTCTAATTTTTGTTACAGATGTTTAATGTGTGTAAATCTAAGGTTTGTTATATTTCAGACGATTATTTTCTGTATCGTTTTGTATTTAGATGACATTTTATAATACAACGGTGGATGTCTATATATTTTTGTAGGTTATGTTGATGACATTCAATCCGAGTTTTTTCATGACAATCCTCACTTTGTAGATTTGTTAAATAATGACGTGTTAGTAGCGATGAATGGTGAGTGTTGTATCGAAGGATATATTGTATATTTAGTTGAGGTGAAGTTTTGTGACATTGAAGAAATTCGAGGATACTACTTGAAGAGCAAAACACAAAATGTGTTGCACCCATACTCAACGATGATTTTGTCTCTATTTTTCAAAAATTTATTTTGTAGTTATAAACGTTTACAACAATGTAAATTGATTGAAGAGTGTATGTGAACAATATTTTATGTAAAGAGTAAATACAGACAGTAACTTTCGATGAAAAAGTAATTGCAGATAATAAATATCTGTGAACTCTATGTCTTGTTTGATAACATCTTAGGTGACAAAAGGACAGAATAAATGTTAGAAATTTTTATTTAAATGAATATATGAATATGTGGTTTATTTCATCATATTTATGAAATGTAAATATGTAATCGACACAAAAAGTGTTCTTAGAAGTTATAAATGAAAATTACACATGATTTTTTATGCACTTGTAATGAGAGCAGCAATACCTTGTACAATATGTTGCATGTTACATGCATAAAGTATTCACAGACTACAAACGTCTGTGGAAAGGCAATCACAGATAATGAATGTATGTAAATGAAGTATATAGATAATACGTATGTATTATTCATAAATAAAAACATGAACATTTAATAGCATAAATTTATATGTCAAAAATTATTTAAGATTTTTCAAAGTAAGTATATATTTACACAGCACAAATCATCATCACTAGCTAAATACTGAAAAACATCAAGTCCTCATACACATTAAGTAATAAAAGTAGTAATCTAATCTCTATTTGTCTAAAGTCTACACCCTTCTGCAAGAAGAGTACCTTCAAACAAGATAAATAAAATGACATTACAAAATCAAATATAAACAAACAAATATTGGCAATGGAGATTCAAATAGGCTAATCTTATATGAATTAAGCATCACAAACATTAAATAGTGGTAAATGGAAGTGACATAGACAATTAAAAAATGAGTTTCAACAAAAATGTTTATTTTAAATTTAAAAGTCTAGAATACAAAATAGACTATGGAAGTTTTATAATGATATTACTACCGGATAAAAGTAATAGTTTTAGTACTTGAAGTCAAACAACCTTATCAACCAAGGAAAACTCAAATTAATAAAATCATACGTAGTATAATGTAAAAATATGTGCGTCGACCTAGACGCTTTGAGGATTTGTTTAACATTATTATTATTGTTATTATTATTATTATTATTATTATTATTATTATTATTATTATTTTACTTTAGATTTTTATTAGGTGAGCATATTATAAGCTCCTTCGAGGGTTTCTTTTCAGTTCTTTACCTCGATGCTTTTCTTGAACCAACAGGATAGAAAACTTGGAATATGTAGGGTTTGTGTTAAGTCTCATCACTATATAATGGGTTGTCACCTTAAGTTATTGACCATGAATGAAATACAACTCCCTTAACCCTATATCCTCTCTTCCTCTTCCCCTTCCCGTTCAGATACTACGTTTTGGTGTTTCCACCGTTACCTCTTGGGTAACAATTGGTGCTTCCGTTCTTGAACTACTTATTGCTCTACTTCGACATGTCATCGGAGACACCCTTGTCCCTAACCACTGTCATGTAAGCTATTCATAATTTGGGTATGGAGTTGAATGCTACCAATAATAAATTGGAAGCCCTGGCCGTCCGGATTTCCAGTGAGAGCGATGACACGCAATAGAATGGCAAATCTCATGGAACGGATGAACGTTGGCATCCACCTCCGTCCCGAACAGTGGGCCATGGGGATACTCCTGATCGACAGGCTCGTCTTTGCATTGATGCTCCCCGTTTTATTGGCGACGATCCGGTATGTTGGATTTTTCGAATTCAACAATATTTTGATTATTTTTACACGGTGGAAGTGGAACGCCTTCAGTTGGTGGGATGTTAATTGACAACCCTACTTCCGAATGGTTTGGGTACTATCTCACTAATTATTGTGGGGGCTCATGGATTGACTTTCTCTGCGCTGTCAAAAAACGTTTTTATCCCGATCATTACTCCAATTATATTAGTACGCTCTCCAAATTGCAGCAACACACGACCGTCATGGCGTATCAAATTGCCTTTGAGGGTCTTCTCAATAAGGTCTCGGGATTCCCAGAATCAACACTGATTTCCATGTATAAAGGAGGACTAAAACAACCACTGCAGTGGGAGGTGAATTTACGGGACCCAACGAAGTTGGCAGAGACTTTTGCATTGGCCTGAGAATTAACAGCTTTTCATTCAATTGGGCAATCCAAACGGCCATGGTTGTCTTCCAGTCCAACTGAACACACATCCACCAACCCCCCTAAGCGTGCGGCTTCAGCCACAGCAGACTGGAATATGCCTTGGCCACCATTGCCTGTGGTCTGTTTGTCCCATGCCAAACGTCCAGAACGCTTGTATAAAGGTTTATGCTGGAACTACGAGGAAAAATATGTTCTCGGTCATCATTGTGGGCATAAATTTCTGGCCTTGCTTGGGACAGATGACCATGAGGGGGACCTACCTGCCAACGACACCGACATCGAGGACATTGGCCTTATTACAGGGGATGTGTCCAGTATTCATTCCCTGTCCGGCGCACCCAGCCCTCGCTCCCTCAAACTTTCTAGGCTTATTAATTGTTTCCCCGTCCAGGTCCTCATTGATGGGGGTAGTACCCATAATTTTATTCATCCACGACAGGCGGAACTTTTGCGATTGGTCTTGCACCCCATCACATCATTTCGGGTGTACGTTGGGAATGGTGATTCTCTCCAATGCACATACTATTGTCCACATACGTCACTTGTTTTACAAGGGTATTTGTTTGATGTGGACCTTTACTTGTTGCCCATTCACGGTCCAGATGTGGTGTTGGACGTTCAATGGTTACAAAGCCTCGGTCATGTCTCACATGATTATGCTAAACTAACAATGGAGTTTGTACGGAATGATGATCCTGTAATTTTGCAGGGTGATGTTATGGCCCCAGGCAGGTCTCCGCTGCCTCCTTGCTGGTGCTCACGGCATCGGACCACAACTTTGAGTTGTATGAATTATTATCTGGGCAACCTGAAGCCCTGGAGTTGTCCGCTGATTTTCTGGCAGATATCCCTCCCCCAGTCCATGTGGGACTCCTCAAGCATTCTAGAGTTTTTCAGCAACCCACAGGGCTGCCACCACGATGTGCTTGGGACCATCAGATACATCTCAACCCCGGTAAAAGACCAATCAACGTTCGTTTGTAACGCTTTCCTAATTTCTAGAAGGAAGAAATTGAACGACAAGTTCGAGAGATGTTACGACAAGGCAGCATCCTACCAAGCCATAGTGCCTTTTCCTCCCCTGTTTTATTGGTACGCAAGAAAGATGGCACCTTTCGTTTTTGCATCGACCCTCATGCGGTCAATGCTGCCACAATTCCTGACCATTTTCTGATCCCCACTATGGATGAGCTTTTCGATGAATTAGGTGGGGCAAAGTGTTTCACGAAACTCGATCTCCGCTCTGGGTATCATCATATATGCATGCACCAAGATAATGTGTTTAAAACTGCCTTTTGTATACACGAAGGACACTACGAGTTCCTGGTCATGCCCTTCAGTCTCACGAATGCGCTGTCCACTTTCCAATCTTCCATGAACCAGTTGTTCCAACCGTACCTGGGCCACTTTGTGCTTGTATTCTTTGACGATATCCTAGTCTACAACACCTCCATTGAAGCACATGCACAACATTTCGAAGTGGTTTTGAATATGTTGGAGGACCACTGTTTCTATGTCAAGCTGTACAAATGCTCCTTCTGCCAAATGACCATTGAGTACTTAGGACACTTGATCTCTGACGGTGTGCTGAAGTCAGATCCCTCCAAAATTGGGGCAATGGTTGCATGGCCACCACCCACTATCGTGAAGCAATTACAGAGTTTTTTTAGGGATTACGGGGTATTATCGACGATTCGTGAGGGGATATGCTGCCTTGACTGCCCCGCTCATATACCTTCTCAAGAAGGGTGAGTTTCACTGGTCTCCGGAGGCCGAGCGTGTTTTCAACGCCTTGAAAGAGGTTATGCCGAATGCACCTGTCCTCTGCTTACCCGACTTCACCCAAACATTTTTGGTGGAAATAGATGTGTCAACGGATGGAATCGGAGCTGTGTTATTGCAAGAGGGTCATCCCATTGTTTTTTTCTCTAGCAAAAAGATGGGCCCTAGACAACGGGTATCATCGACTTATCATAAAGAGTTATACGCTATTGTTGAGGTCGTGTCGAAGTGGCGTCAATATTTGTTGGGAAGGGAATTTGTCATTTGCACGGATCAAAAGAGCCTGAAGGAGTTATTATGCAGGTGATTCAGACGCCTGGCCAACAGTTCTATATACGGAAATTAATGGGCTTCAAATTTCATATCAAGTACAAAACAGGCAGCTCCAATTGCGTGGCAGATGCTTTGTCCAATCGAGAGAAACCAGACACTGATGCAGCGCAGTTTGCCGCCTTAACCCAACCCCTGCCGGATTTCTGATAGCAACTTCGGGCAGAAAATACAAGTCTCGATGATCTACGTCGATATCATGACATGGCCGCCGCTGCTTCCCTTCCATTGCCCTATACTATTGTTGATGGGATTTTTTATTTCAAGACCCGTGTATGTATCGGTGCAAATTCCCCATTGCATCTGAAGTTACTAGAGGAGTATCATGCTTCAACGTCAGCTGCATACGAGGGCTGATCGCACATTCCGCTGGCTGGCCGCCACTTTTTGTTAGCAACGGATGCTCCAGCTGGTCCAGCACTTCGTCAAAGCTTTCCATGTCCGTCAAACCACAAAGTATTCCACTCAAAAATCTGGGGGCCTCCTTCAACCGCTCCCAATTTCAGCGAAAGTATGGGACGAGGTGTCAATGGATTTTGTTACGAGTCTGTCACCTTCAAAGGGTTACTCAACTATTCTTGTGGCCGTTGATAAACTTACAAAATATGTCCATTTTGGCACCTTACAAGCACAATATGATGCCTTTAAGGTAGCCTTCTTGTTCGTGGAGATAGTGGTGAAACACCACAGCATGCCGACATCCGTCATCTCGGATAGGGATCCGATTTTTATGAGTACATTTTGGCAAGAATTATTCTGTCTTAGTGGGACTACATTGAAGCATTCAACTGCATAGCATCCGCAAATGGGTGGTCAGACAGAAGTTATAAACCGAGGTCTTGAGCAGTACCTCCGAGCTTTCTCCAGCGAACGGCATCGCGTTGGGTCACGTTCTGACCGTGGGCAGATCTGGCCATGAATTGCGCCTATCACGAGGGCCTAGGTACTTTTCCTTTTTGTGCTCTGTATGGTCGTGAACCCCCGCCATTGGTGCCTACCTGGCCTATTACAAGTCGTTCGCTAGTGGTGGAGGAGCTTCTGACTAAACGCATTGATGTTTTGGAAGCGCTACGACGTAATTTGGCACGAGTAGGCGCATACTAATGAACATTAGAGGGATGTCTCATTTGTTATGAGAGACCTTGTATTGCTTAAGTTGCAGCCATACCGTCAACACTCAGTAGGCAAACCCTCTTCTTTTAAGTTGGCAAAATGTTATTATGGACCCTTCCCGGTGTTGGAACGAATTGGGCCAGTTGCATATCGTCTTCAGCTACCTGATTCTGCTCGTATCCACAATGTGTTCTACGTCTCCCTCTTGAAGGCTTACCATGTTGTTGTTCCTCACGTCGCACCGAGCACGCTGCTAGCAGACTTTGTGTAACGCCCTGTAACCCGGTCTATTAGAATTGATTATTCTGATTAATTAATTACTAACTCCGACTGGGTTAGGAAAATAAAATCCTTAGAAAAATTATTCGATCACGTCAAAATATTCCTTTTGACTGTCTAATTCTAGAAACGTAAACGGATTTTGATTCGTACCCGTTCGGGGAAAAAAACGCGTACCGTTTAGGTCAGATTTTAGAAAACGGAGTGGAATTTAGGGAGATAACTCCCCACATCAATTCACACGCCACACTCTTCATAGCCCATAACTCCCAACTTTAATTCTCTCATTATTCACCATTAATTCCTTTATTATAAAACTCCCTCTTCCCTTCACCTCCTTCACCAACGTAATTGTAACTCCCATTCAACATCACAACTCTCCCCTGTCTCTTGTTGTTTGGCCAACCAGCAGCAGCCAGGCGAGGAGACCCCTTCCGGCGAGTAGGCGGGGTAGAAGGGAGAAGGAGGAAGGGTTCGTGTAGAAGTTCGTTCATTCGTTTGTTTGTTTGTTTGTTATCGTCGTTCATTCATCCATTTTCTGTTCCGTCAATCCCTGCGTTAGAGGTGAGTACGTTGCCCTCTAACTTTAGAATTCATAGTTCAATCATATCGTTATATTCATAGGATTACCCGGCTAAACCTACGTGTATCCACGTTACCATGACTCTTCGTTAATTAGATTTTTGATTACGCATTTGATAATATAAACGTTATGAAACCTTGTAAGTTCACTGATTACATAACCCGGAAATGTAAACATTCATTTCAAGAACTTCCAAAGTTTTGATCACAACCAAACAGGCAAAATAAGAACCTGCATGCCTTGATAATCAATTGACAGGACTTGATAATCGATTATCAGGTCACACTGAACTTCTCCTTTGAATCAGCAAGTGTGACAATCGATTACCACTCAGGTGATAATCGATTATCAAACCCTGCGGATTATTGAGTCAGAGTTGGTTCCACTAATAATCGATTATCACATAGCAATAATCGATTATCAGGCCTCTCTGAACTTGGTACGTTTTGGACAATTCAAGTTGATAATCGATTGTCATGAGGTGACAATCGATTATCATGGCCTTCGGGACTTGGGAGCAGAAGCTACACAGCGTGATAATCGATTATCAACAGTGGATATCGATTATCAGCCAGTTCTGAACCCAAGGCCTTCATATTGTACACATCATTTCATATGGAATCAAACCTATATGTATGTGTTGAACTTCATTCATCAAGAAATGCATTCATATCATCATGTATATCCTAGACGCATGTTTAGGATCATGGCATACGTTGCATACCGCGACAAGAGGTCAGGCCTAGTGCGCCTCTTCTGCGGGCCCGTTCAGGAACCTGCGGGATCCAACGAGTTTTCATCATGAGGGCTTGTGTACATACATGGAGCTAGGCTTTAGCTATCACCCACATTTCTAGTCTCCATCGGGAAGACTAAGGCATTCCTTGGCTCATCTACCGCGTGGGGATGATCACCGAAGGGCAGGGGTCCCTGCGCAGTCTAACTCATGCATCATGATTATTTGGTATTGCATCACCGTTTATTCGTAACCTATTATTCATCAAACTTGTATGTGGTATCTAATACTTTAGTACATGTACAATTATGTTTATATCAATGTGAATGCACTATGCGTTCTACTGTTAGATTACCACTCAGCTTTTGCTGAGCGTATAGCGTTGTTTTCCTTTGCTATACGCAGGTAGGCAAGACGAACATGGAGCCTGACCCGGATGATTGGGAGATCGGGGCAGCGGATCGTCGATAGTGGGAATCCGATTGATTTCCTATTACTTAATGAAAACGTTTTGGGCTTGAACCCACCATTGTCGTACTACTTTAATTATGACTTTACGTTTATTATTTACATTTACTTCCGCTATAAAACATTTCTTTTAAGTGAATTTATTTTCATCATTTAATAAAATACATCAAGGGCTTTCAGTTACAAGCAACGCAAGGGTTTTTCCTTGTAGATGGTCAAAAAAACCGTCTACGTAAACTCTCCGGCTCGTTGGGTCGCGGTGAACGGGGTTCACGGGACGGAGGGTGTTACACTTTGTGCGTGGCCAACTATTATCTACCCCTCGGGTAGCTATTCGTGCTCGGATGATTCTTGTTGATGGGAAGCCATAAGACCAATGGTTGGTCGTATGGTCCGATGGAGGTCTAGAGGATGCTACATGGGAGCCGGTCTCTGTCTTGTCTGTGTCTTTTCCAGATTTGCGACTTGAGGACAAGTCGGTTCTTGAACCAGGGGAGAAGGTTTCGAACGTGGTTTCAGAAGAGGTTATACTTCTCGTCCAAAGAGGAGCGTGCGTCGACCTAGACGCTTTGAGGGCTTTGTTTATTATTATTATTATTATTATTATTACTATTATTATTATTGTTATTGTAATTATTATTGTTATTATTATTATTATTATTATTATTATTATTATTATTGTACTTTAGACTAGATTTTACCGGTGCGTTGCACCGTAAGTAATTTATTTCAAAGTGTAAATTATAAAAACTTCATTAAATTAAATGTCTGTATACAAACTTAAATATAGAATAAACATATATAGATTCAACATGATATATACTTCATCTATCCCATAAAAACTTAACTCGTTTTGATATTGGAAAAATTACGAAGTATTAAAAATAAAGAATAAATTCCATAAATAGTTTCTAATTAGTGATTTTCCATATTTAATATCCAATTATAAGATATTACATAAATGATCCTTAATTTTTGAAAATAATTTCATAATTAAAAAGTGTGTTAATAAAAATAATTTAAAAAACCACTTTAGAAAATAGTACAATTATACATTGGTAGTATTAAAATATGTATTTTTTAAATGTTATTGACTTGGTTACATTATACTCCGTAGTACTATCAATTTATAATATTAGAATATATATATTTCCTTCATTTAAAAAATGTTATGAAGCACTTATATTCAACGAATATGAAAAAGGGTAAAGCATAGCCTATCCCCAAGAGCATCTAATAATGTATGAATAACTCAAATGTATTTTTATTTCTCAAGGATAAATCTAATGTTGTATGTGTTAATGCTTCATTAATTTCCATGAAAACACATACATACACATACTTTATACATTTGAAAGTAAAGTAAAAGCAAAACCCACTTGATAGGGGCATACAATACTCCAATACCAAACACAAATAAGCATATAATAAAACTCAAAAGAGTAAATATCCCAAGAGTATAAATTTGTCAAGGTTTAGGATGCCCAAAAACAAAGCTCGAAAAGACAAAAAGTAGTTTCCAGACTGCCTTCCTCAAGCATAGTTGTAGAGATGTCACCAATCTTTAGTAGCAAAAAAAAAACAAAAGTTCTCTCCTAGTGTTATCTCTCCTCTAAAAGAAATCCCAAAACTCAAAATCCATTAGGATGAGCCCTGCATTAATAGCCATTGAAAGATGAACAATCAAAGGCCCTGGCCTATACTTTGATGTAGTTACATACACAAAACTGATAAATATAAAATACATAGAACTTAGTGCAGATTCAAACTCTTGAATTTGAAGATGCCCATCTCAAAACAACTAAAATCACATGACTCTAGAAAATTACTATCAAAAAACCTCATCATCATTTTTGTAGCATCTATATAAATATAATGTTTAGGGCATCACTACTGGAAAATGAAAACATAAAAGAAATAATGATGTTCAGATCACCAGATTGAAGAACATGCAATTTTTTTAATCACTTGGAATCCTAGGCAAAAGAAAAAATCATGCTGAAACTTTGAGGCTCTGTTTTTTTATATATCATAACATTTTTCATTAAAGACTAACATAGCCATTTGCCAGAATAGACATTTTATATATTTAGCATGTAATTTTTCTTCTTATTTTGAAGAATGCCTTCTTTTGAAAAATGACATATATTAAAATGTAAACAAACTTTTTAAGAAAACATAAATCACACACACACACACATGAGATTTGAAGAAGCTAAGGAGATGAGCTAATAGTTTACACTAAAGTTTGACATGTCATAGTGCAATGTAATGTTTTGTAATCAAATACTCTAATATATTTTTAGTGGGAGAGTGGTAATACTCAGATTCTATAGAGACAGAGAGAGAGAGAGAGAAATAAGTATGTGAGGCTTACTATGTTGCTTTTACTGTTACATTGTTTGTAAGTCTGTAGTTTTTTCTCATGTATCTTCTTTAGTCTTTTTTCTCATCAGATTCTACACAAAAATAAAAATATAGAGAAGTAAGCAACATTTGGGTTCACCTTTGAAGTCTTATGGTCCTTTCACTCCTTTGTCCATCAACTTCTTCTCTAATATTTGCCTCTCCCTCAAGCCTAAAAGAACTTGAAAATAAAAAAAATAAAAAATTTGACCTTAATTTCTCGGCCGCCGGTTTCCCATTATTTGTAATTGGAATGATACATAGAATATTAGCATGGCCCATGCGCAAGGATTACACGTAGAAATAAAAAGTGGTCCTACTTTTTTGCTGATTTTTCCATGCTTTTTCTACTGCATTTTGGGTTTCAACCTGCAGATTTTGAAAGATAGAAAAAAATAGACTTTTGTTTGATGAAGATAATAAAATTGTAGTTGTTTAATTCCATATCAAACTTAAGAATCTTAATATACGAAGAATCTATTTTTTGTATCTTAATAGCAATGATTAGAATATTTAATCAATCCATCACTGCGATGTTTGAGTTCATGAGTCAAAGCTTGGGGGGTAGAATTTAAAGTTCATACTTAGGATATCCTTAAATGTGAAGCCAAAAACTGTTGGCTTGGTGAACATAGATGATGTTAATGTTTCCCACAAATCAAACAAAAGATGGAGGATTTTAGGTTTAGGTAAAATATTTGGCAAAGTCAGTATATTGAGGGATAATTCTTAGACCTGGCAGAATCTTCTTCCAAAACATTATATTGGATAGCTTCATTCATCTCATCCTTAACATTTTGATGTCATCAATCTTGACATATACTACTCTATCACAATATTTTTGAGATTTATTTAACAAACCCTAAACTTATTTTAAGATAAAGCTACAAAATTGATGAAATTAAAATACAACTGATATGGAGATATATAGAAGTATAGATGGAAAGATGATAGGTTTAAAACCTTAATTATGAAAAAATATATGAAGAAATTGATGAAATTTTTATGTACGATACCTGCTGTGTCAAATGTTGAAGAAGATGAACAGTACTCTGGTAACTACCTCCACCTTTTCCATTTTCAAGCGACAATGTTCCCACAGGTTTCTTTGTCTTCTCTGTTTCATTCCCATTGCTTCTAAGAATCCGTTTCGTCCCCGACATTGCACCGGATATTAAAAAGCCCTTATATTTCCAAGAATTATCCGTTAAGAATAGTGATAGAATTTGTTTCACATCTTTAAATTACTCTCTATTATGCTAAATCGAAATGGTTTAACCATTCTTTATATAAAGTTTACTATTAAAAATTTACTATGTATTATGCATAAAAAATTTACTACAAAAATTAATATGAACAAATTAATGTGAAGTACAACCTTCAAGGAGTTAAAATTGAAGGGATGCAAGTAATTTCTTATCAGCCATAGTCTAACAAATGTTTTAATTATATATGAAAATTGAAAAACCTTCTGAGATGAAATCTAACAATAGATTGACAAAATAATTATGAAATATATACGGGGAACATGTATAAATGAAAAGAGAAAGATTTGGAACCATAAATTGAGATTGTTTTTGAAGGAATCTTTCCAACTCTTGCACCATCTCCTTGCTAAGACCCCTAGATTTGTCATTGCCATCTCCACATTGAGTCCTGTTTGTATTCTTATTTGGCAATTTTACAGAAGAGATGAAGGAGCAATTAACAAATTTACAGAGATATGTTGGACAATTAAAAAAACTGAAGTTTTGAGAAGGGGTGTACACATTGACCATGAAGAAAACCTCCTAAATTTTTTCAAATTGATTGTTTAAATAAAGTTTAACAATATAACTTCCACCCCCAGTGAGTTTAGGGTTCACCAGTAGCAGCAAGAAGGTTTTTTTGTCTCTATGGGTGCAGCTAATGAAGTATTGGAATTAAAAAAATAATAATGATACCTTAATATCACTGGCCTTGAAATACTCTTGTAATATTGATTCAAGAGTGAAACTACAATGCCAAGAATGCACTCAATATTAAGATTAAACTCTTTCATGCTGTGAAATCAATTGGCAAACCACGGCCAAATCTTGAGTATGAGATAGAATTAACTAATGAAAAAACAATTGAGACACACCTGAGGTAGCCTGTGGTTGCCGTGTCTTCTTCATTGAGGTTGTCGGCCTCTGCAATTCATTGTGAATGATAGAAATGGACCATAGAATCTGGCTATGTTGGAGCACAGATCTACGGGCTATAGAAACGGACATCGGTGTCGTCTGCATCTATAAAGCACAGATCGATGATGCCAAAGAAATAGGCGCAAATAAAATCGTCGATGTCGTCTATGTATTCTACAGATCATCCCCCTTTCTCCATTGATGTCGTATCTACAAACAGTCACCTATTAAATAGTCCCCATTAACACACGGTTACGGAAGAGGATGCTGGAGTTCCCGCTCAAAAAGAACATCCTGGATTGAAACCGAAAAGATGTATGAAGAAATTGATGAAATTCAGAGGTACCATAGCCGCTGCGTCAAAGTTGAAGAAGATGATGAACAGTACTCTCGCAACAACAACCTCCACCTTCTCCTTCTTTCTCCAGTTGCTCCCTTCTCTCTGTCTTCTATGCTTCCTTCCGGTCGATACCGTCCATCGCCAGATTGATTATTACCCTGTGATGGGTTTAGTGGGTGGTTACTGGTTAGGAGTTTAGGACTTGGGCTGCGGTTTTTTAATACACATATCCCAACCGACGTCGTATTCTAATAGCACAAGTGAGCGGGAAACTTTTCCTGCGGCTACGGTAAATAGGAAGATTTTAATTAGGTGAGCATATTATAAGCTCCTTCGAGAGTTTCTTTTTGGTTCTTTACCTCGATATTTTCTTAAACCGACAAGATAGAAAACCTGGAATATGTAGGGTTTGGGTTAAGTCTTATCACTATATAATAGATTGTCACCTTAAGTTATTGACCATGAATGAAATACAACTCCCTTAACCCTATCTCCTCTCTTCCTCTTCCCCTTCCCGTTTGGTTACTACGTTTTGGCGTCTCCACAGTTACCTCTTGGGTAACAGTTCCATACTAGGGCAACTACAGACAATGACTTTTTAAATAACCAAAGGTTAGAGAAGATGTCAAAGAGTACTTTTTAAATTAAAATGTATATAAAAGATGTATTTGTTGTCACACAAATATTTAAAAATGAGCAAATGTTATAATGTGTGTGTCACAGGCATTTAAGGCATGTGAAAGGAACAAGACTAAGATTCACATACATCAAACATAAGTAAAAAATTTATAGAGCATTTTTCATTAAAAATTTACGGGCGGAGCATTTTGTTTAACAGAATTGACCAAATTAAAAACTATGAACAACTTAAACATTGAAGTGATTATAAGACAATCTTTCTAGAAAATCTTGAAAAGTATGAACACATAAATTTGATAGAGCCTTCTTCGTGCATTCTTACATGCTCAATTTTTTTATAATCCAATTATCCAAATGACAGTTCATTCAAAAAAATCCTAATTTGTATGTAGCAAATTCAAGAAAAACTATAAATACCTTGAAATGAATAGAAGTTGAGTCGAATGTTGGTTGCCGGAAGTTGGTCGTAATTCTGGTACGAGAGAGATAGCGATTGGATACCGATAAATTAATTATATTGTGAGAGAGAAACAAAGATTAAAGGAGAACAAAAAAAAGAAAAAAAGGATAAAAAGAAGATGAAGAAAAAGAAGAAGAGAGAGGGGGTGTTCTACACTTCTACCGCGGAAAAGAGAGAATGGAGAGAATTTTTTTTAGATTAGGATAGAAAGAGTTACACAAACAAACACAGACGATAATTGGTTGTGCGTCACAGACAATTATCGTCTCTCTTTGTCTGTGTGAAGCATGAGTGCACCCATGGTAGCACCCATTTGGTGGCGCCTAGCATTTTCCAATCCCACAATACTTGTAAAACAAAGACTCGTTTGCAATTGAAAATAAATGTGGCCGTGTAAGGCTCTCTTCTTTTGAACTTTGAACGTTAACTCTTAACTTCTACTCCCTCCAGTCCTTAAAACTTTTCTTATTTTTACTTTTTAAATCAAAACAGTGGCACTCTTTGATCATAAATTAAACATAATCTAAATAAATAAATGATATAAAAATTTAATATATCAAAACTATATCCTAAGATAAACCCAATTATATTGAGTTTATATTATAAACAAATATATTTTTTTCACAATTTGTGGTCAAAGTAGGTCACTGTTTGACTAAAAAAGTCAAAACATGAAAGGTTTTTAGGATCAGAGGGAGTAAGATTTTCCAACTCTTTCCAGTTTCTTCCAATTCCGATCCTTCCAATTTCTTCCAACTCCTTCCAATTTCACCCAACTTCTTCCAACAATAACTCAAAAAAATTTATTTAGATTTATTCTAATATATTATTATTATTACTATTATTATTATTATCTCCATAAAATAAAAATTTGATTTAATGTCACAATTTATTTAAAAAAATGTCTTGGATATAAATTTTAGTTACCATTATTGAGTCATGTAAATTATTACAATCTTGAATTAATTAATTTCTAATTTCCTTTGTGATTTTTAATTTTCGTTAACTATGTTTTTTGAAATGTTGATCAAAATAATTGTGTACTTCATTTTCTTTCATTACATGACTTTTAAATGTGCATACAGTAATAATTTTTAGGGTTGAGATAGCTTATAATATTTTACAATCTAGTTGAGTTTTATTGAAGAAATGGTGTGTAACTTTTGCAGTACGATTATGTTAAATGTGTTTCCATTAATTATGTTTCTATCAAGATTAGATCTCGCAAAACGGTCAGTCAGGTCGGGTTCGGTATAATCAGGTTCACGTTATTTTGGGTTCGGGTCACTTCGGGTTTGGGTCTAAGAGTGCTTGTTCATGACCCAGAGTTATCAGGTTCGGGTTGACCCATCGGGTTAAGAGGCGTATTTAAAAATTAATTTTTTTTCTATTTAAAGATCATGTGATCCGAACATTATTCAAAACAAAATACGAAACCATAAAAGTTTGCAGTTTTATTTGCGACATATCAAAAGAGAATTGCAATATACCCAAAAAATCACCTTTTTCCAGCATACCAAAAAAATTGCATTAGATGAAAAAGAATTGAAGATTCTTTCAACATTCCCAAAAATATATAAGCATTATAGAAAAATTGATATTTTTGCGCCATACCAAAACAAAAGAAAAGAATTAAAATTTGAGTTACACGTAGGAGCAATTGAAGACGATGAAATAGGATTAAAAATTCCACTATTGATCTTGTGTCTTCTCACTATTTTGATTAAGTCGGTATCTAATATCGACAAATGGTGGAAGAATGATACACACACACACACACACACATATATATAAAGAGAGAGAGAGAAGGGAGAGAGACACTATAATGTTACTAGATTTAGATCAGGTTTTACGCCTTTTGAGTTTTGAGTAGTCTAATGGGTATATCATATTTGAAATTAATATATAAAACTAAATAAATTATAAAAATAAGCAATTAAGTGCATAACCCGTCGGGTCAAACCCGACCCGACCCGTTCTGACCCGAAAATTTAATGGGTCTTCGGGTTCGGGTCGCAAAATTGATGTTCAAAACCCGCTAATTTCGGACTGGGTTTCGAATTAATAACGTGTCGGGTTGAATTTTTCCAGGTCTAATCAACATTATTCTATATGTTAGCCAAAAAACATAGAATAAATAGAGTTTTAATTGATTGTTAGTGTTATTTCTATAATATGCTGTGATACACTTTCTACCTAAATATGGTTGAATTACAATTTTATACGGGGGATTTGTTTTAAATAAAAAATTGTTAGTGTATTAGGCTAATCTAAATCATTTTTTATAATTAAATAAAATATATAAATAATATTAAATCAAGGTTTTCTATTGTAAAATTAATATCATTAATCTCGGGTCATTTTTATAATTATTTTAATATGATGTAAGATTATTATTTTTGTTTGGTCGAGGCACCATTATATTATTTTAATATAGTTTTTCTTTCAACTAAGATTTATAAACAGTATTATTTCATTTGTCTTCTTATTTTTGTTACATATATTAGGGACATACAACTGGAAAAAATGAGAAGTTATAATACTGATATTGAGTAAAAATTACAAAAATGATTTGATATAAAATATTATGGCATAAAAAACAAAAGGAGATTAAAACTTTTAAAAAGTAGAGTACACATTTTTTTAATAAAATACGAAATTTATAAAATAAAATAATTAAAGAAAAATATAATTAATATTTCAAAAAATTATTTTTTAATCTCTTTCAATAAATTTCCAACTATTTCCAGTTTCTTCCAACTCCTCATTTTTTCCAACTCCGTCCAGCTTTTCTAACTCTTTCGAACTTCTTTCAACTACTTCTAGTATCTTCCAACCACTACCAGTTTCTTCCAACTCTTTCTTTTTTTAACTCTTTCCAGTTTGCTCCAACCAACTCTATTTTTCCAACCAAAAAGAACAGAGCCTAAGTATGAGATCTGAAACAAAAATACCAATTCTCTCCTCAATGGGCTCTTATTGTGAAGTCAAATGAAGCGCCATATCCCATACACCGGGTAGCTAATTAAATAGAAACAAGAATCAAGAAAATGTCTTTCATAAGTTTCATTGCAATTATCAAGAGGAACAATCTCCACATGAAGGTTCTGGTCATTTCATTGTGAATGTAGTCCGCAAAAATTTCTCTGATACCTGCACGTACGTGCAAGAAGATGGCGAGATTTGCCACGAGCAAGGAATAGGCATTTGAAATTATCATAGCAAACGGAACAACTACAATAGCTTTTTGCATGGAGCTGCCCTCTCTTTTCGTTCCACCCTATACATACATCATGCCAAGTAATGATTTAGGAGAAATGGGAATAATGAAACAACATTCGCAGCAAGTCGGTTTCTAATTTTGATGAAGAAGGGAAACCTAATGTAATTCATACATTTCTCTTCAATTGTCAAAAATTCAATAATTAAGATCAGCCTAATGCCCTATTTGGTATTGCATAGAAAATTACCGGATAGAGGCGTTGAGATTGATTAATTAAATCAAAAAAAAAGAAAAAAACAAAAGGAAATCAAATATGTTGATTTTGGTGATCTTGCTTTCGGCTGAGATTGGTGACCATTTATAATCTAGCATGATTTTGTTGACCTTCTCTTAGATTGCATGATTCCTGTTTGGCTATAGAACATGGAGCATCGTGCAATGAATGAGTGGGTGGGTTTTCACATACGACTAAGAGAGAGAAGGACACTGAAGAGGGAGGTGCTACACAAGATCACCAAGATTGTGTGAGTGTAGGGAATAACTGTTATTTAGTTACTCGAAAAAATACATCCGAGCATAGAGTGTAAAAAGTCTGTTTATTAGTGTCTAGTATTTAGCACTTGTAAACAGGAAGAGTTTTTTGTGTATCGTTCTAAAATAGTGAAGATATAATTTCTCTCAAATTTTCTTCTTGTATAGTGCTTATTTATTTTTCATGTTCTTGATATTTTAAGAATCTTATGCACTTAAAATCCCAACAATTGGTATCGGAGCCAAGTTACATTTGGGGCGGAGGGATTTCTAAGTGGTAAGAGAAGAAAATCAAAAAATTTGAAAAATGCCATCAGTAAGAAGTTTGAATGTTTCTGTCGAACCTTTCGATGGACGTGGCAATTTTACTTTGTGGCAACAACGAGTAAAAAGTGTTCTTACTCGAGAAGGGATAATCAAAGCTCTGAAGGTGAAGGTTTAGAGGACAGAACAAATGACAGATGCTGAGTGGGCCAAACACCAGAAGAATAACAAATTGGAAAATTTATCGGAAAAAGAGTGGGAGGATTTGAAGGACATGGCAACAAGTACAATATGCATATGCCTTGCAAATAATACTCTTCGGGAGGTTCTCGGTTTTACGGACTCGATGGATATTTGGGACAAGCTGGAGAGCTACAAGTCAAAATCGTTGACAAGTAGGCTATACTTGAAGAAACGATTGTTTGGCCTCCAAATGGCGGGGGAAGCTAACTTTAATGGCCACTTAGATGAATTCAACAAGATTACAACAGAGTTGGAATCCATTGATGTGAAGATTGAAGAGGAGGACAAGGCGTTGCTTTTGTTGGCTTCATTGCCTTCGTCTTTTGACAACATCGTGACCACGCTCTTGTTTGAAAAAGAGACCTTAAAATTTTATGAAGTAATTGCTGCTTTATTGATGAACGAGACTCGACGGAGTGGCTACGGGGTATCAAATGACGGTCAAGCTTTATAGCAAAAGGAGCTGGTCGGGAACCAGGACGGTCTAAAGAGATGGGCGGTGTGTCCCGACGCTTCAAATCGAGTAGTAAAAGGTTTCGGTGTTACTACTCCGATGAAGAGGGTCATGTCAAAAGGGATTATTCGAAGAGGTGGAAGGAAAAGAATGTAACGCCCCAAAACATATCCTAAAATTATTAATGAACAATTATTCAATTAATCAAATTTATTTTGATTAAAATAAATTATTGTTGGGCTTTTTGGTGAAATAAAATGTGTTTTGATATCCAATATAACAATCTGGATAAGTCTCATCACTCTATTCTTAAAAGCAGGGGAATTATTTTCTCGCCCAATGCACTCATCTCCTGCTATATCAAGGGACAACCAAGATTTACGGCTATGATTGGTTGTGTAATATTACCTATTTAGAATGATATAAATTAAAGGAAATTTCACCTAATTCAATGTTAGGAAACAAATGCATAATTACTTGATTGTGATAAAAAGGGAAGGGGCTAATTAGTTTCCTATTAAATTTCGCCTAATTACTTGATTGTGATAAAAAAAAATAAGGGACGGATTAATTATTTGTAAGTGATATAATAAAAAAAATTTGTCCATAAAAAATTTGTATAAATTGGAAGTGATATAATAAAAAAAATTTATTACCATTCAACTAAAAATAATATTTGTCCATAAAAGGTAATAATCACGTTAAGGTGTAAATTTATTAATGGTTGCATTAAATTTACAGTTTCGTAATTTATATAATTTCCAATTAAGAAACAAACCATTTTAATCATAGAATGTTATATTAATATTGATATTGATACACATCCCGATTAATTGGGATATCACGTTAAGGTACGAATTTGTTTCCTTTTCGAAAATAATGTTTTTGTATAAATTATCATCCCGTCCTATGCTTTGTTCGGGACATATTTACGAAATTGACGATTGACGATATATTGTTCTTGACTTTTAAAACAAACACATGTAAAACCAAAAATGGGTGTGTGGGCAACTTTGGACAAAATTGATGATGGTTTAGGCCCGTTCATGGTAAAAGTGCAAGCTGTAAGGGTTTATTGAACCGCAGCGCATGATCGCACACCGGAATCTCTTGATGTCATCTTTCATGATCAACAGGTTTGTTAGAAACTTTTTTCGATCCAGATTTATTATATTTATTAAAAAAATCATTGTTATAACAAAAATAATCATTTCTTGATTTACAGGAAAATCGGATTCATGCACGGACAAAAGATCCGAATATCAAAAAATTCGAAGATCAAATTGAAGAAAATCAGGTTTATGGTTTTACCCGGTTCAATGTTCAGCGCAACTTCCAGAACACTAAGACAACCTCCCATCCTTTTATGATAGTGTTTTTTGGAACAACCAAAATTCAAAAATTATCTTCAGACTTTTTTCCAAATTTCCGATACAAATTCATGTCATTCGATGATATCAAATTATTGCCTTTTGATTGGACGACATTTTGTTGATTGGTGAGTAAATTATATAATGTTTATATCGAAAAAATTTTATATGTTAGTTATACATTAAATAAAATAAATATTATATACTATTATTTTAATCACAGATGTCATTGGAAAAGTTGTTAGCCGTACCATGCCAGAAGAATACATGGTTAAATGTGCTCCCGAGAGGATGATGGAGGTTGTATTGGAAGACCATAGGTATTCAAAAACATAAATGTTTCATATTTGATTTTGATTTTTTTGCCAGCTTTCTACTATTAAAAACTGTAATCAATCTTTGTTCAGGGAAATCCGTCTAGATTGTACGTTGTGGGCTCATCATATTGATAAAGTGATCAAGGGACTCAATGAAGGATTGACAAATCCACCAATTCTTTGTTTGCAGGTGGTGAAACCTAGGCGATATAATGGTATCACTATTTAAAAAAATTTAACACTATTTACTTTAAAAAAATTCTTTCATGCCTAATGATTGCGATAATTAAAATTCAGGAAAAGTCTATGTTTCTACCTTTTATAATGTGAGTAAAGTTGCGCTTAATGAAGACTCAGACGAAGTTAAAGACTTCAGAAAAGAGTAAGTTAATATTTTTTATTTTAATTGTGGTTTCAATTTTATATAATGAAAAGCATATATATATATATATATATATATATATATATATATATATATATATATATATATATATATATATATATATATATATATATATATATAATGAAAAAGATTATAGGATGGAATTTTTCATAATATTTTGGCTGAAGGAAAAATTGATGAAGGTTTTGGCTCATTCATGTATACAATCATTAATAACACTTAATAATTAAAACATTATTCAAGGAGAAATTACCATCTGGAAAAATGATCTAATTAAATAATAATTAAAATATTACATTCATACGGAGGTATTAAAAATGGTTTAATGCGTAGACACTAAAAAAGTTTTCTATAATTTTTTCATTTTTATTTTATTCCTACGGAAATTACTATTTGGAAAAGTGTTTAATTAAATAATATATCATTCGAATTAGATGGCCATTTAATAATTTAATAATTGACCCTTTAATAAATCTTCCTACATCCAGAAATTACCATTTGAAAAAATCCTTTAATTAAAAAAGGAAACGTAGTCACGCATTTAACAGAAATGTTTAAATGTAGACGTGCCTTTTATAACACTTCCTACATCCGAAATTTAATATTTTAAATAAAATATCTCCTTTAATATAATATCTCCTTTACTATTTCTTATGATTTTTATTATTTTTAAAAAAATTGTTTTCATTTTACGAAACATTTTTTTGTATAAATGTGGACACATGCCGTGTTGGGAAAAAAATATCTCATTCTCGATGATAATTTTTTACGCTTTTAAATACACACACAAAAAGAACCATGGGTATGTTAGGGATAAATTGATGAAGTTATTTTTTTATTTTAATTATGGTTTTAATCAAACAAAAAAATAAATTTGCTTTTATTGTACCATACACGTTATAAAATAGCAAATGATCTAAGCTATTTGCAGGACGGACCGTGCAATTTTGGCTCCAACGTTGGATGTCGTCGATTCTATAAATGAATATATGACATCGATGAATCCCATGAGGAATTACGCACTTATCTAATTCGAATTTCTTTAACGACTTGCATACTCCTAAGTTCTTGAATAAGATTCGTGCTTCCGGAGTACCAAATCATGAGCTCATTTTGAAGGTAGGCACTCTGATTATGTTACTAAGAAACATTGATCATTCGATGGGTTTGTGTAATGGTACTCGATTAATAGTAACTCGGTTGGCTAATCACTAGATCCAAGGAAAGATTTTATCTGGAAGACACATGGGTCAAGAAGTTATTATTCCAAGACTATCACTGGCATCATCTGATGCAAGAATATCATTCAAGTTTTAAAGAAGACAATTCCCTGTGGTTACTTCTTATGCAATCACGATTAATACGAGTCAAGACCAATCTTTAAAACACGTGGGATTAATGTTATGGAAACTGTTGAATTAATATGAATTAATGGATTTTACTTAAGCAATAGAGGTGAATACATGTGAGTATATATAGCTAGAGATCCTAACACAATTAGGATTAGGATTCTTCTAATATGGTAACTAACTATAATACAATTCTACTATAACTAGGAATATTACTATAGTGTCTAACATCCCCCCTCAAGCTGAACGCCGTGAAACGAGTGGAAGCTTGGAAACCAAAAGAGTATAGTGTGGGGTCGGTAAGGCTTTTGTGAGGAGGTCGGCCAGCTGCTCTGCAGACGGAACATGCGACACAGTCATTTGTTCTGCAATGACCTGTTCCCGCACAAAATGGCAATCGGTACCCACATGCTTCATGCGTTTGTGAAAAACTGGATTCTTGGTTAAACAGATAGCAGACTGATTGTCACAATAGAGATGTGGTGGAGGGAGCTTGAGCTTCAGAATGTCAAAGAGATAGGAGAGCCACATCACCTCAGCAGCAGCAGCCGAGAGAGCCCGGTACTCAGCCTCGGTTGACGATCGGGATACACGACTTTGTTTCTCTGTGCTCCAGGAGATGAGATTCGAACCAAAATAAACCAAGTAACCTGTAATAGAGCGGCCATCCGTCATATCATTTGCCCAATCAGAATCAGAATAGGCTTGCAGCATCTGCGATCCCTTCCGAAAGATTAATCCCCGATCAATTGTGCCTTTGACATAGCGTAGGATACGGGTCAACGACTGGAAATCCCGTTCTGTAGGAGCATGCATACGCTGACAGACATGATTTACCGCAAACTGAATGTCTGGCCTGGTATTAGTCAAATATTGAAGAGAACCAACCAAGCTGTGGAAGAAGGTAGGATTTGCGAAGGGACGGTCCGCCCCTTCCTCGGACGACCGTACGAGAATAGGGGATGGTGATGGCTTGCACTCCTCCACACCAGCTTTCTGAAGTAAATCCCGGGCATATTTTTCTTGAGAAACAACAAGATAATCCTTCGTATGTTTGACCTCAAGACCCAAAAAATAGTGAAGAGGGCCAAGATCCTTCATCTGAAACTCGCGCTGCATGGAGTGAATAAATGCAGTGATAAGGGAGGGATCACTACCAGTGACAATAATATCATCCACATATAGCAGAACAATAAGGACAGCATGAGTGGAGTGTTTGACGAAGAAACTGGTGTCATGCTCATTTTTGCCAAAACCATAGTCCTGTAAAAAACCTGAGAGTCGCTCGTACCAGGCCCGGGGAGCCTGTTTGAGTCCATATAAGGACTTCCTCAATTTGCACACATGACGTGGGTACTTCTGATCAATATAGCCAGGTGGCTGCTTCATGTATATCTCATCGGGGACTACTCCATGAAGAAATGCGTTGGAAACATCCAACTGATGTAGTGGCCAGTTATGATTTACTGCAAGAGAGAGAATCAAGCAAATGGTCTGTTGTTTGACCACGGGACTGAAAGTTTCCGAGTAGTCCAAGCCATATTCCTGTGTATACCCTTTTGCCACCAACCGTGCTTTGTACCTGCTAATAGAACCATCAGAGTTACGTTTAATTTTGTAAATCCACTTACAACCAATCGGAACCCGATCTGTAGGACAGGGAACCAAGTCCCATGTGTGCTTATTTATCAAGGCAGAGTATTCTTCGTCCATAGCCTGACACCAATAAGTACTTTGGGAGGCTTCCTTATATGTAACAGGCTCAGTATCAGGTGGAGGAGAGTGAGGGACAAAAGTAGAGTATAGTTTGGGTTTGAAGATACCACTTCGGGAACGGGTTGTCATGGGATGGCGGAGTGGGGGTGGGGGTGGAGTAGGGATTGGAGATGATTCGGGACTTGGGTGTTGGCTGGGCTGGGTGACGGGTGATGTTGTGCTTCGGCTGGGCGTTAAGGCAGTGGGTTGGGGCGGGCTGTGTGGTCGGGCAGCGGGGTGGGGTGGGCTGTTCTGTACGACAGTGATTGGGTGGGATGGTAGTAGGGCCATAGGGTGAGGAGAAGCAGCGGGCATGGGAATGGGTGGGGTAGGTTGTACCATCGTAGGGACCCCGTGAGCAACGACCCCGTGAGCATGGGATGACTCAAGCGACGAACTATCCGGAAAGATTGGGAGGACACCAAAGAAAGATTCAAGAGGGGTAGTGCATGACGCATTGGGAGAAGACCCATGGGAATAGGGAAATTGGTTTTCTTGGAATTCGACATGACGTGACACATAGACACGACCGGTGGATAGGTCATAGCAACGAAACCCCTTGGAAGAGGAATCATACCCGAGGAATATACAACGTTTGGAACGTGGTTGAAACTTGTGGGTGATTTCATGACGGAGACATGGGTATGCGAGGCAACCAAAAACACGAAGGATAGAGTAGTCAGGGCGTGTATGGTAGAGGGATTCATATGGGGATCGGTTTTGAAGGGACCGCTTTGGCATGCGATTAATCAGAAAATTTGCCGTAGCCAAAGCTTCAACCCAGAATTTAGCAGGAAGGGACGCCGTGCACAATAGTGTCACGAGAGTCTCAACTAGGTGACGATGTTTACGTTCAGCAACCTCGTTCTGTTCACGGGTGTATTTTTGATGTAGAACCCCCAAGCTTTGTAAAAATATCCCAAATCGGTGATTAATATATTCACGACCATTATCAGTTCTAAAAATTTTAATTTGAGTTTGGAACTGAGTTTGGACCATAGCTTGAAAACTTTGAAAAGCATGAAATGCATCAGATTTACTCTTAAGAGGATAGAGCCAGCAAAATTTGGTATAATCGTCAATAAAATTAATATAAAATCGAAATCCCCCAAATGAGGGTACAGAAGTGGGTCCCCATACATCAGAGTGAACTAAATCAAAAGGGGAAGATGCTTTTGTTTCAGATACAGGAAAGGGAAGCTTATGGGATTTAGCAAGTGAACAAGAATTGCAATGATCAAGTTCTTGGAATTTAAAACCTAGTTGTGCTAATAAGGACTTGGTAACTTGAACAGATGGATGACCAAGACGACAATGTCATTGATGAGGGGTGACTTTGACCATGTTGACCACGGGTGACTTGGACGCTGGAATGGAGTACATACCACGCTCACAAGGGCCCTTGAATAGCACTTGATTGGTACGGTTGTCCCGAATCGTAAAGTCCTTGGATGTGAAAAGGAGAGAACAGTTATTATCTTTGATAAATTGATGGACAGAAAGAAGATGGGCATTAATATTAGGTGAGTGGAGTAAATTGGGTAAGTGGAAAGTGTGATGGGAGGTGGTTAAAATACCTGAGCCTGTGTGATTAATGGGATAAGTATTACCTCCCGCAGTAGTTATAGAGTTGGTGCCTTGATATGGTGAAGAAGACTGTAGACGAGATAAATCAGAAGTCACATGAGCATTTGCCCCTGTATCCAGATGCCAATTCGAATTGATGTGAGTGGACTGAGTGGTGAAGTATGCCTGGGATGGACCAGAGTAGGACTCATCAAAGCGGTGCCAACAATCCCAAACCGCATGACCCGGCTTCCCACAGAGCTGACAAGTGACGGAACCAGGCCGTGGCCCCCCTCTACCATGGTCATGGTGATCATCCCGCTGGTGACCAGGAGGACGGCTGCCCCTACCGCCGTACGTACCCCTTCCTCGAGAACTGCCCCTACCGCGGTAACCACCGCGTCCCCGGCCGCGAAAATTACCCCGGCCAGAATTTGTGAAAAGGGCATTGTGAATTTCTGAAACAGATGACGAGGCAGAACCTGTGCTTTGTAATTGTCTCTCAAGATTGATGTTGAGTTCTTCTGATAGAAGCCAAGCCGAGACTTGATTTAAATTGACATTCCCAATATTGGTTCGAATGTTCTGTTTCAGAGAACTATAATCCGCTGGCAGTCCACGGAGTATGCAAAGGATGACGTCTTGGTCCGAGATATGCTCATGAGCCAGAGTAAGGGAGGAAACAATATTCAAGACATTGTCAAGATAGGTTTGCATGGAATCACTCCCTTTTTGAAGACTATGGAGACGTTCTTTCAACTGAAAAATATGGGTGCGAGATAGAGAATTATACCGTTGCTCAAGGTGAGTCCATATAGCTGCAGACGTGGGAAGAGAATGGATGTGCGTTTGAACAGTGTGGGAGACGATGGCCAATAAACATGCACGGATCTGGGCATCGACAATCAGCCACGTCTCATAGGCTGGATTTGCCTTCATGACGGGTGGATCTTCCTTGCCGGAGGTAACAGCTTTTTCGTTAAGGAGAAGAGAGGGAGGTGCCGGTTCCGTTCCATCCACGTAACCGAGAAGACGATGAGCCATAAGATTAGCGCGAATAGTTGCTGACCAAGAGGGATAGTTTGAATCATCAAGTTTCGTCGGAGTAAGAGATTGGAGATTCCGTACGAATAGCTTGAGGCCAGTGGGGAGGTGATCCATCGGATCAGCTGTTGTGGGAGCCATGGTGACTGCCGAAGAAGATGTTGGGGCTGAAGAAGGAGCTGCTGCTGAGAGACATGAAGGTGCTGCCGCCGAAGATAGTGCTGCGGCTGAGAGGAAGGTACTGCCGAACAAAAAAGTGTTGCGGCTGAGAAACCCTATGCGTGAAGAATTTTTTTTTCCTTCTGCTTGCGTTAACCCATGAGACAGAGAGGTGGATCGTGAAGCTCCGATACCATGTTGAATTAATATGAATTAATGGATTTTACTTAAGCAATAGAGGTGAATACATGTGAGTATATATAGCTAGAGATCCTAACACAATTAGGATTAGGATTCTTCTAATATGGTAACTAACTATAATACAATTCTACTATAACTAGGAATATTACTATAGTGTCTAACAGAAACCTGTATTTAGTCATGGACAATTATATGTTGCGGTTTCAAGGGTAACAAATCGTAATGGAATGAAAATTCTTATTTGCAACGCAATGGATGTCTCAACAAAATGTACCACTAATGTAGTTTATAAAGAGGCTTTTCAAAAGTTGTAATTTATAGATATTCGTGGTTTACAATACTAAAAAATATTATATTTTATTATATGTTGAATTTCTTTCCTTTTATAATGATACCAATGTAAATTTACAACGTAATTGCGACCCGTGCAACGCACGGGTGTGATACTAGTAGAGATAATCCAATATGTTGACTTTATGTGTGATCTTAATTAGGAACCAGAGTACATAACCAAACTAAGAGTAAATGAAGAAGTTATTTATGATATGAACCTTAAAGTTATTTATTGAAAATAAATCATAAGAATAAGTAATATAAATTAAATGTGGGAACCTTTTATGATAAAGGTCAATAGAGTCAATTTAGACTCTGTCAAAGTCAAACACCCAAAAATATGATGTCAGAAAGAGTATAACAAATAATTATGAAAAGTATATCGTTGAATAGAATTCGACTGTCTGATCACAACGGCGTAAACGGAATTCAATTCGGAGAAAGTTGGACCGAAAAGTGTAGCCCAACTGAAACCAAAATTGGTCCCAATCAGGGAACGACGCCTCCTCCACCACACAGCCGATTGCAAATTGATCCTTACGCAAATCCTACGTATCATGCTTGGCATCATCTCCATCTTCCGCCTATATAAGGCTACCACAACTCCCTCCATTTTTCACCATTTCTCACAATATTTCTTCTTATTCTGTTGCTCTAAGTGAGGAGAGCGCAGTGGTGCTGTCAATTTGGTGTGAAGTCGCTGGAGCAAGCTGTGGTGTTCGCCGGAAATTTCACTGGAAAATTTCCAAAACCTTCATTAGGCTTTGAGGTAAGCTCGTAGATATATCTACTGACTAGAATGTTCGTATAGATTGTTTCTACGCTCATAAACGGTCGTTTGGTTGAGTTTTGTATTTGACATGTTTGAAGAACCAAGAATCAAAAACCTTGAAATTGTTGTTAAAACTATGAACTAATGATACCCAAATGATCTATGAACATTGGAGAACATTTCCATATTATTTAATTGAAGTTAGGTGACTAAAAATGAAATTTCCGAAAATGGACCCAAGGAAGAAGACGATGAACAGTGCATGGTAGCACCCTACCACCAGTACGGTAGCTAGGTACCGTCCAAACGGTACCAACCTACCGTCGGGACGGTAGGGATGCTAGCGTCGACCGAAGCCTCTCTGGTGGTACCTGATGACCGGCGGTACCCTGTACCATCGGCAAGGTACTGAGGTACTGTTAGCTAGTACCGAGGTACCATGAAGGGTACCGTCTGATGCAATATTTTTCCAGAAAATCTAATTTTTGAACTACTAAATCCTATTCTTGACACCAATCAATTATGATCAATGATTTCTGGAAATAAAATGATGTTTTAAATAGATTAAAAAGCCTTTTTTTGATGCATGACGCTAAGCTAGAGTGTTAACACTCGACGCTAGGCCGCTATTTGTTAATGAATGTTTTGATGATTATTATTGAATATTTATGTTGAAGACCTGTCGTGCAGTTCAAAACAAATTAAAAATTTCATAAATAACTTTAACTAACCCCCAAGATATAATCAAATAAAAACTATAGCAAGGGCAAGTAAGGGTCGATCCCACGGAGAAAATTTGTACTTTTGAAATCAAATTAGCATGCACACACATTGTCACTAAACACAACAAACTAAGTACTACACATTTGATAACACTTATAAAACTTATAATAAAATAAATATAAGAAGTTATAAATACCTTATATACATAAAGAACTTATAATATAACTTATAAAAACAAAACACATATTTAAGATATACTAAAAAAGTATAAAACTTATATTTATAACTTATAAACAAACAATTATAATATAAACTTATTAAATATAAACTTATACAATTACTTAAAATACTAAGGGGGTGTTGGATAAAAAGTAAATATTTTTTGGTTTTTTATTTTTTATTTTTATTTTTTTGATTTTTTTGATAAAATGGGGGAAAAGAAGCTCAAATTAAAAATCAACTTCTCCAACTTAGGTAACCCGAGAAACACCGCCAAGAACCCGAAACAAAATGAAAAAAGAACAAACACAAGTCAAACATTGCACGTAGGATAAACACGTAGACAATATATTACGTAACTTACGCACTTAAGAATAGAAAATAGTTCAAAGACTCGAGTTGAATCATATCCTTGACTACATATAGAGGATCGTCAACTCTCTATAAGGCTCGGAGTCATATAATTCAAAAGCCTTTTGGGTCAATTTGAACCCCAACTCACCTCTAGCGCTGAAACAGTGATTCCAAAAGATGAAAAAGTTTATAAAAGAACGAATCTTTCTTTCATTCTAACTCCCATGCATAATTTATCCATAAAGAACATTTTATACACTTTAATAAGCTTTAACCTCTAATGATGAAAATATTTTGCAGGTCTCTTTGAACAACTCAAGCATAAGAATTGTAATCTATTTACATAAGAAAACATTACATATTTTCAAAAACTTGAAAAAAATTGTGCTTAAACAACCTTAAATGTTATGAAAATCAACAAACAAACACACGACATAACAATTACTCTATAACAAATTTTAAGGAAAACGTTCAACTTATGGGGCTAAGAAGTCCATAAACCTTAAAATTTTATAATACACATAGCACAACGAAGAATCACGTATGAATTCGGAAATCATTTAACTATAATATGGAGCTAAAATAGATTCAATCAAAACCGAATTCTACATACCAACCTACTTATGAAGTCAAATCATGCGATTCAACCAATTCGACAACAATTTGCACAAAAATTGAAGAAAACTAGTATGAATCAATACTCATTCATAAGAGATTTAATATAAACATAAAAAAGCCCATAAAGGAACACCAACCATATTCTAGAATTTTTGAAATTAACACAACAAGCAAAAAAAGTGTAAATTTAGATTGAAACAACATTTTTACAAAGAATTTGGAGAAAAAAAGATATTGACAAATAAGAGTTACCAATTTGTTGGAGAAAAAGATGAAATTAAAGAAAATGGACCTTGAAGGAACCGCCTACCACCATCGCCGGAGCTGCTGCCGAAAGCCACCGTCGTCATCGCCGGTCGCCACCATTGCAGCGGCTTGGCCGCTGCTTTATTTCCGTAAGATTCCCCCAGTTTTCCTCCTACTATTTTGAAACTTTAATTCACAATCAATAAGGGCTTTTTACCGTTGAATTTTTGCTCGTTGAATGATTAATTATCTCGAACATTGGAGCGTCTTTTAGTTTGTCTGTTCTTGCGATCGAAGAAGATGGAGCCGATCTTTTTTCTTTTCCTTGTGTGCGCTGGACAATGGAGGAGTGGTGGATTGTTGTGGGTTTGGGCTCCAGTCCAATATCAATATCTTCTTTTCAAATTTGAACTCTGTTTTGGCCTTTTGCTACTCTTTTCTTCAAAAAATAAGATATCTGCTAACTTAGGTTAGAAATAATGATAATAATAAATTGTAAAAAAAAGTGATTAAAAACTACTCCAGAGTATTATTTATGAAAAAAATAAAAGATTGTAAAAATAAGAATTAAAATAAAACTAAGCTAAAAGACTAAAAATTAAATTCTAAAAATATTAAAAATGCCTAAAAAAGAAAAAAAAGAACTAACCCAAAACGACTTATGAATTTACAATGATTAAACCTTGGTAATATTATGATTAAATGATTAAATGGATAAACCATAATGAAATGTCGTTGATAATAAATATTGATTATGATGATCAAATTGACGACCCGAGTGATTATGACTACATAACGCTAACGATCCTATTCTGAAAAAATAATAAAGTATGGTAATGAATGAATAAACCGTAAGAATGAAATCGTGAATATATATGTTTGCTTGACTATCTTGAATTAAATGATGATTTTGAATTAATGAGCCATTATTCAAAATGAATAAATTGAAGAACAAGAAAATAATGTGTGTTGTTAAGGATATATAGAAGAACTCTAAGATATACCTCGATCCGACGATGATTAATCGATATTCTGTTGTTGCCTTAACTAATTACAGTTAAGCATCTGGAAATGTATTACGTTAAACTAATTATAGTTTAAGCGTCACGAATTGGATTGCCTTAACTCACTACAGTTAATTGTCTGAAAATTAATTGCCTTAACTGACTACAGTTAAGCATCAGGAAATATGTTGCCTTAAACTGATCATAGTTTAAGCATCTAGTTGTCAATTGCCTCAAACTAATTATAGCTTAAGCGTCTGGTTATTGATTGCTCTTTAAGAGTGTGATTATGAAAATATGGATTTAGCCTTAGACTAAGAATAACTAAGAACATTGTTATGATTTGGCCTTAGACTAAGAATAGTTAAGAGCATTGTTATTATCATTGGCCTTAGATTAAGAATAATTTAAAAGCACTATTAAAATAATGAATATCTGAATTAAATAACATGTACGGGTATAAACTGAACATTGTCAAAATCATGAATGATGAATATTGAATAGAACATTATGTGCATGATATCAAATGATTGAATATGAATTTACATTCAGTTTATATGGATGTTCGACGCATTAAATATGCTTACTCAGCTTCAACGTAACGCTGAGCGTGTAATATGTTTTATTTCCTTCACGCAGATTAATAGAAAGAATGATGTGACATGATTTTGGGGGCAGACGAAGGCGAGATTGTTGGAATGGATGTGATGGTTTAAATTGAAGAACATAAATAAATCATGTTTATGATTATAATTTGTTAAGCATCCGCAATATTGAAAACTCCGTATTGTTTATGTTATGAAAAATATTATTGTGATAAATAAAAAGGTTTTGTAAAGGGGCTGCAGACGTGGACGGATTAGGGTGTTATAGAGAAGGATGGGAAAATACCTGTGACTGCAGTTGCAGAAAGTTCGAACCAAGCAAGTGAAGAAGACTTGCTTTTGGAAACTGCAAAGAGTCTAGGTAAATCGGATTGGATATTAGATTCAGGTTGTTCGTTTCACATCTGTTCAGTTAGAGAACGGTTTGATACGTACCAAACTTGTGATGGGGGTGCTGTCAAGATGGAAAATGGTGCAAGGAGTAGGATTGTGGGGGTCGGAACAGTACAAGTTTGCATGTTTGATGGTGTGGTGAGAACATTAACTGGGGTGAAACATGTACCAGGTCTAAAAGGGAATTTGATTTCATTGGGGGTTTTAGATTTAGAAGGCTGTCAAATTTTTGCTCAAGGTGGAGTATTAAAAATTTCAAGGGGGGTAATGGTGGTAGCAAAAGGAGTTTTGTCAAAGGGCTTGTATAAACTTGTAGGAAAAGATTTGACATAGAAGCTGTCACAAGGAAAAATAACAAGTACAGCAAGCGGACCATTTGCATGGAAGAAGTGGGTGACGTTTGGAGCTTCTCCAGTTGGTGGAAAATATGGCCTCGTCGGAACGAGCGGGGTGGAGCCAGACCATGGTTTGATTAATTAATCAAGGTGGAGTTTGTTGAGATTGATTAATTAAATCGAAAAAAAAGAAAAAAACAAAAGGAAATCAAATGTGTTGATTTTGGTGATCTTGCTTTCGGTTGAGATAGGTGACCATTGAGATTGGTGACCATTTATAATATAGCATGCTTTTGTTGACGTTCTCTTACATTAAATGATTCCTGTTTGGCTATAAAACATAGAGCATCGTGCAATGAATGAGTTGGTGGGTTTTCACACACGGCTAAGAGAGAGAAGGAGAGTGAAGAGGGAAGTGCTACACAAGATATCACCAAGGTTGTGTGAGTGAGTGTGGAGAGTAACTATTATTTAGTTACTCGGAAAAATACATCCAAGCATAGAGTGTAAAAAGTCTTTTTATTAGTGTCTGGTATTTAGCGATTGTAAACAGGGAGAGTTTTTTGTGTATCGTTCTAAAATAGTGAAGATATAATTTTTCTCTCAAATTTTCTTCTTTTAAAGTGTGTTTATTTATTTTTCACGTCCTTAATATTTTAAGAGTCTTACGCGCTTAAAATCCCAACAGGAGAGAGTATGAAATATAAAATTATCAACCACCTAGGATTTAGATCTAGGGCTGTTCATCGGTCCAAGACTGGACTGAAGACCGTGTTAAATAAAATCACGGATCGAAGACTTGATCTAAATCTATTTGGATTTGGACCAGAACGGACCAAAATACTTAGGACCGAACCAGTTTGGTCCAATTGGACCAAATAAAAATACATATTTTTTAGTTATTTTGATAAATTAAATATATTTTAGACTTTTTACTTTGTACCGTGCAAATAGAAATAATTAAAATAGATACACAATATGAACTACTTCTATGTAGAATAATAAAAACTAATGGGAAACATTTTTAATTTTTTTTAAAATTTACTTAATAAAAAACCTTTTAATTAAATAAATTATTAAGATATCTATTAAAATAAAGTATCAAAGTCTAATATGGAACTTAAAAAGTAGAGTTTAGTATTTAGGTCTTTTAGGTCTAGTAGGATTGTTAGGTCCATTCGGCCCAATCGGTCTGAACATAAATCATTTTGCGTTTGGATCAGATCAGATCAAAATCCGTACACCTAAATTTTTTGGACTGAAGACCACACTGAAATTTATTCGGTCCGAGTTTGATCTGATTTAACGATCCGGTTCTCTTAGTTTTTTTTATGCCTATTTAGATCCGATGAGACCAAGATCTCAACGGGTAATACAAATGGTGGACACACGTCTTTGATACGGGCGCACCAGTTCTGAGCCCGTACTGTGTGCTTATATGGGCTTCAAAACCTTGAACAGCCCATGAAGGTCGAAAATAGGCCATCTTGCTTCCAGTTTCACACTTCACTTTTTGATCTCGAAAACTTTGAGAGAGCATTAAGGTACCTTGCATCGATTTGGTTTTAGGCTGCGGCAATGGCGGAAGAGAACCAGAAGCAGGAATCCTTATCACCGCCGGCGTACGACATTAACGCCAAGTGGGACGCTTGCCTTGATTTGGCCCTTCGCCGGAGCGCCCTCTTCTCCTTCGTCGGTGCCGTTGGTGGTCTCGTCTGCTTCAGTGAGTTTCTTCAATCACCCAGCATTTTCCCGCAATTGATTTTCTTCAGTGTTGTTGCTTCGAAATTCGAGACTCGAAATATATGTGTTTCTCTCTGGGAATCGATGTAGAAATGGAAAAAGTGGTTTCTCTGAATTTTGCATTGTTTATACGGGCTAATTTTAAGTTTTGCTTCTTCGAAATAGCTATATTTGAAGCTTCCAGTAGTATCCGTATCCGTCAGAATTTTTTCCCTTTCATTCTGATGCTCACAGTTTGCACCATTTTTTGTAGTTACAAAATGTACTCAACCTATGTGGTTGCTAAATTTCTATTTGCTGTGTTATTTAGGTTAAACATTTATGTGAATCAATTTGTAGTATCTTTTCCCTAACCATCAAGATGCTAGAATGCACAAATCAAACGTTTTGGTTAATATATGGACTTTCTCTCAACCAATCTTAAAAGATAATTGTAAATGTTGTATGTTGGAATCCACAGATAGCTCACATTGCTTTCGCATTGGCCACTGAGTGTTAACTTTCATAGTTTCATTTCAACAACAACAAGCCCTGTAAAATCCACATAGTGGGGTGTGGGGTGGGGGTGAGCGTACACAAACCTTGCCTCTAGTTGAGAAGTAGAGAGAACTCCGGGCTCAAAACTAAAGAATCACACAAAAGATAAAGCCAGGAAAGAGAAAAGACAAAGAATAGGAGCAGAACAGAAACAAACACTCATGTAGATATATCAAAATAAAACAATAAGTCCTACATATAACTATCCAAAACCTACTCCGCCACCCCAATCCTTGATCTTCAAAAGCTCCTATCTAAGGCCATATTCTTGGTTAACTTATGAGCTCGCAAGTCATGTGTAATCACCTTGTTCTACCTCTTCTTGGGTCCATCCCTACCCTTCCTCCCTCCATCTACCTCTAGCATCTTACACCTCCTCTCTGGAACATTCTTATTACTCCTTTTCACATGCCTAAACCATATTAATCATGCTTCACGCATCTTGTCCTCTGCGGAGATTACTCTCACCTCCTCCGGATATATTTGTTTTGAACCCTGTCCATTTTGGTATGACCATGTATCCATCTCAACATCCTTATCTCCGTCATTCAGATCTTTCATCTTTTGAATGTAGCCAATTAGCCATTATTTAGGGGCTGTTTGTTTCAGCCTCTTAATGGTTCAGATGTCTGAATGATTCAGCACTTAATGGTTCAAACTGTTTGTTTCAGCCTCTTAATGGTTCAGACCTCTGAATGGTTAAGAGATTTGCCTCTGAATGGTTAAGTATTATACAGAGTCTGAATGGTTAAGAGCTGTTATCTGAATTGATCAGACATTTGCCTCTGAATAGTTAAGCAATATACTAGCTCTTAATGGTTCAGACCTCTTACTGGTTCAGCACTTAATGATTCAGACCTCTTACTGGTTCAGCACTTACCCATTCAGAAGTTGCCAAACAGCCCCTTATTCTCCAGCGCTCCACTCTGTACAACATAACCGCCGAACCGGTTTGACCTTTGCCCGTTAGAACTTCCCTTTTAGTTCTATTGATATCTTCCTGTCACATAAGACACATGAAGAAAGCTTTCACTTCTTTCAAGCTGCTCCAATACGATAAACATCCCATCAATGTCTCTATTAGCCTGAATGATGTGTCCAAGGTACCAAAAATTGTCTGTTTTAGGCATGTTTGATGGCGACTTGAGTCGTAAGATCATCTGATCTTCCAAGTAGGGAAAGGTGGAACGATATACATTGTTGTTAGGATCAGAAAAAATTGGAGTTATCTATGATCGTCGAGCTGAACTGCATGATTGCAAACCGATTTGATCTATGAGATGCACGTCGGGTTGGATTGCGGAATCTGTTGTCGACCCTCGTCCGCATCTTCATTATTCTTTTTGTCTTTAGCTTCTTTTTACCCTCTTCAGTTATTCGTGAATGTTGTAGGGTGGGCCGACTGAAAGGAAAATCACAATATTGGGCTTTTTCCTCAGCCTTATATTATTCACCATTCACCAAGGCGTGTCTTCCATATTAAACCTCCATTAAAATAACATTTAAAAAAAGGATTTTTATTTTATTTTATTTTTAAAGGAATTTTACTAATATTATTAATTTCAAATTTTAACCATATATAGTTTCCTTTTATTTTTAATTTCACACTCCCATTTATTAGCTAAACACTTTGGATAAATTTGTAAAAGCATATTCTATATTTATATGGATAGTGATACAAATACTCATTTTTTACAACTTTATGTGTCATAACTTACGGAGTATTACTTTTTCCTTAGAGTAAAGGATTTAGAGCTGCAACCCTATAGAACAGATCCTGTGCAAGTAAGGTCACAGCTTTTTCCTTATTATGACACATAGGAGTTACTGCTTTTTGTTTAAAATTAAGTTATTATATAGACGTACATTTTATAAATTTTTATCTATTAACTATATGAGTCTAGGATTTTACGATTCGAGTTATGATCTCCGATTTACGATCCATTGTTATCAAGTCGTCGACTAATCGACGACTAGTCGTCGACTAATCGACGACTAGTCGTCGACTAATCGACGACTAGTCGCCGACTAGTCGTCCGGTCGTTTTTTGAGTGGTGACTTGCATCTCGACTAGCCACTTAGGTGGACCGTGGACTGGTCGTCAGGGCGAGGAAAGCGACGACTAGTCGAGCTTAAGCAACAACTAGTTACTGACAAAAACCTACCTAATTTGACCCAACCCGATCCGACCTGGCCCAAATTTCATTAAATTTAAAAAAAAAAACTCTATAAAACATCGCCTCCCTCGGTTCACAGCACAATCACAGTCGACTTTAACCCTTCTCAAATCTCGACGTCTCTTTCATCGCCATCTTCCACAATGGAAGAAAATCGTCATGATGGCATAACGTTGGGTGCATATTATCTTTGGTGGTATGTGGTTTTTGAAGATTGAAGGATATTTTTTTCTTATGTACCCTTCATTATGTGACTTTTATGTGCTACCTTTAAACATAATTTTGTTTTGGTAATGATATTTTGTCATATAAATACATATAGTTATCTTGGGTCAACGAAGATGTGTGTGTGTGTGTGTAATGTTAAAAATTTCAATACTAATTGTGATTTGTTGACTAGTCTACGACTAGTAGGCCGACTAGTCGACTAATCCACTAGTCTTCTCTTCACCGACTCGACTTGACTTTTCGACTTAACAACCATGTTACAATCTACTACCCCGCTTTTGATCCTAGCTAGGATCTTAAGTTTTTCAACCTTGCTTTTAGGTATGGGATATTTATTAACCTTTAGTTCCACTCTTAAGTCAGTTGTCAAACCACTAAAACAACATTCTACATACTTAGTCTTAGACTTGCTCAATATGAAACCTTTGGATTCCAAGGTTTGTCTCCATACCTCCGACCTATCATTGCATCTATCTTTTCTTGTCAATCAAAACAATGTCATCCGCCACGAAGGCAAATAGGAAGAATTTTCATTCGTCGCAAAGGCAAATAGCTCACCGAGCATGAACAAAGGTACCTCCCGCTGGATATAATGCATTAAAACATCCATCACAAAGCAAAGTAGGAAAGACTAAGAGTAGACCTTGATGCAAACCCATCTCTACTAGGAAGCTATATGAAAACCCATCTCTACTTGGAGGCTATATGAAAATCCATCTCTACTCAGAAGTTATATGAGTCGCCTTTTATCAACTTTACCTTTGTCCTCGCCCCAAGTCCCCAACGTTCATGTCCTTAACAAGTAACGACATAGATGTAAGCTACCAACACCCCTCTGTACTCTAAGCAATTTTATGTAATTCCCTAAGAACTATATTAAACATCTTTTCCAAGTCAATAAACACAATGTGAAGATCTTTCTTCCTATCCCTATATTTCCAACCAGCCGCCTCTTCAAGAGGTGAATGACCTATGTGGTTGACTGACAAGGCATGAATCTGACTTGATTTTCGGAATACTTATCGTCATGTCTCACCCTCATATCTATTATTCATTTTCAAGAAAGGCACTTTTCTTTCCCGCCTCCCCACCTCCTTTCCCAACCAAAGGTACGAACTTGCTTCACCGTATCTAGCCAAGCCACATTACCCTCTCACGCCACACCACAAAGAGGCAAAACACAAGAAAGGCGCCGACTACTGACCATATATAGAAAAACAGAAGCAAATACATTGACATATAAATAATCAAGTATAAAAATAAATTACTAATTAACTATAAGATTTAGTAGGCAAGAACAAAGGCCCCAAAACTAACAAAAGGCAGAGCCAAAAGTGATAAGGGAGTAAAGGGATTAGCAAAACATCAAATACATATGATATCTAATAAAACAACAGATAGGGGTCTAGCCAACAAAAATAAAACAAGGCGCAAGATGGGGCTGGGGAACTAAGGGTCTCGCCAAGTAATAAATAAATAGCAAAAATGATTTTAAAAAAGTGGCTACTAAAATACAGATAAACAAAAAAAGTAATGCCACCAAGTTGGTTTTGTTGGGCAGGAGAGGGTCGTACATTTTGGCTAAGCAATGCGTTGGTTTGGTACTATAGTGGTTGGACTGGGGTCAGGCTTGGGTTGGGAGATGAGATTTTGGAGGGAGGATATGGGTTTAGCGCTAGAGAGGGTTCCGGGATGGAGGGTTTGGACTGAGGGAGATGTTAGGGTTGTGGATCTGGGTTCTGGTCTGTGAGGTAGGTTGAAGACTTAAAGGTCTAAGGTCAGGGCTGGAGCTCAGATGTGTCGGGATCTGGGCGGGGGGGTGGCGTTGGTTGAGCGATAGAGAGGGTTCCGGGATGGAGAATTTTTGTTGACGGCAGGGTAAGGGTTGTGGGCCTGGGTTCCGGGTTGGGAGTTAGGTCAGAGGTTGGGGCTGGAGTTGCCTTTTGGATGAAGGGGAGGGTGGGGTGGGGGTGGAACTGAAGACTTTCTTGGATCTGCCAAAATCTATTGTCTGCCATCGACCTGCACTGCTGCCTCCTCCTTACCAACCTCACACCGTGGCTCAAGATAGAAAGAGATCAACGGTTGACAAAACTTTCTGCAGTGAGGAAGACGACTGTTCAGATAGTAAGAGGGAGAGCGATAGAAAGGCCTTAATGTACAGTTTTGCTTTAGATATGCATGTGAAATACACCCTCTGCCCCAAAGTATTCATCTTGTTTGATTTTTTTTAGTCAAAGTCACTGAACTTTAATCATCAATAAAATAAAAATTTTGCATTGCATATTAATACGATGGAATAACATTTTTTAATTTTTTGCAATATAAATGAGGTGAAATCAGTTTTCTATTAATATACATTGCATTTTTTATTGGATGATCAAAGTTCTTCCAATATATAGGAGAGTAAATAATCTCAGCTTATAGGCAAGAATCAGTATACAGTATTTTTTTGTTCGTCGAGGCCAAACCCAAAAGATGGACCCAAAGTGTATATATATACACACACACACACACACACACACACACACACACACACACACACACATACATACATATACATATAGTACTAATAGGAACTAATAATAATTCTAAGTCACACTAATACCATTAGAAATATGACATCATTAGGAGGATGCCATTATGCCATACTTCTAGGCTCTCCATTAGAGAACTGGAAAATGCTTTGAACTCTGAAGGTCAAATATATGATGTTTCAACTTGCGTTTTTTGGCGTATGCCATCTGTTTTTACTAAAATAAAAAGTATATTTTTATTCATCATGTATCTTACGATTCATAATATGCTACGATTTTGTGATTCACAAAGTCTGTGATATGATTCATGACTTGGAGAGTTGGATCTCGATTTGACAACCTTGTTACTATTCTTAATGGTGTCAATAACTATACTTAGTACTTAATTAAATATGCTGCATGGGATTATTCTCTCTTCCTAATGTAGTATCTATACATCATTATAAGCAATTATGCATTTGTTACTGAACACTAGTATATCTGATATGTTGCCTTTGTGCCTGACATTCAACAAGATTTATTTTTTTATTCTAAATTTTGAAAACAAGTGTTAATTTGGGTCTTTTACTCTTGTATGGTAGTAGTGATCATATCAGCTGTTTTTCATTGCATGTCATCTTTTTATGTTTATTTTTCTACGGTTTAGATGGTGTCTTGGCACATAGTAGACCTAAACTAATTTTTATTTAGGAACTCCCGCAACACGCTGGTCAGCTGTAGCTTTTGGTGCTGGAGCGGCTCTTGGATCTGCTTACATAGAATGCTCTCACAAGTTTGCAGATCATGGACCTCATCTGCCTGATGCTTCTAAGGTAATCTTACATCATATTTTTATTGTATCCAAATGTAGGGGAGGTATTTAAGTTGTCTGCATGTGTTTCGTCATTTTCATTTAGCGAGTAGGGGTTGGAACTTTGATGGACCTGAGTCTATTCTTGAATTAGCTGATATGGATACGTATAACTTTCTCATGAATTGATGTATTTCTCATTTTTTTTAATTAAAAGTTGTGTTTTAGAGTAGTAGGCTTTGTTTTGTTTTGTTTTTTTTCAATTTCACTTTGTTACTGCCACTCTATACATGACATGCTTGTTGCTAGCCTACCATCCTCTTTGAACTGTTATTTTGCACCTCGTGGAATATCTAACTTTGCTGGGAAAAGTACTATAAAGCGTATACTAAGATTATTAACTCAACGGAAGTCTTTTCTAATTTTTTTTCCTGAGTATCCATAATCTTTATGCAAATTCTCTGTCCGTAATTCGGAATGATGTTAAATTTATCTAATGAAGATTAAATCAAATTATGTTATTAAGCGACCTTCAAGATGCACTACGATTTCAAGGAAGTTGCTTTTTACCAATATGTTGAGATCTCTGTAGAACAATTCTATGGGCTGGAAAATATCATCAGATATTGAGACCTGGCACAATATAGTACTCCGTATTAAACTAGACCATGTGTCTCAACGTTAATGTATGCTTCTATGCTCAACCAAGGTATTGAACTAAACCGGAGATATTGGGCACTAATTTTGTGGAGGTGTCCCAATTGTTAAACCTTTCATTTTCATTGTTTATGGTCACAGGTTGAAGTGTTGGGTCTTTTTTTATTTTTTATGTTCACAAATGAGTTATTTGTTCAACCTATTTCTGGTGGGGGAGGTTGGTGTCGATGCTTTAATGAGTCACTTATTAATGTTTGCATTGTTTGGAACACACCCTCTTTTAAATCTCACTTGCAACTGTTACAGGTTGAACATTAAGCTGCAATCCAAAATACGGATCAAAATGTGCCGTAGCAATTTCAAGTCACGATCATTAATGCTATGGTATGATGTTGGCTTTGTTTTGTGTGGTGCCCTCTTGGTTTTCATTTGTTTCTTACTTCCCCTCCTGCTGGAGTTGATAAGCAAAGGAGAATATGTAATACTCTTTGGTTAACACTGCGTATTAGTCCTGTTGCGTTTCTTACTCCGTATAATATATTTTTGCATGTTTAAGGGAAATATGGATCTAAAAGCATGTGGCATTGACAATTGGGTAGGGAAAATAACCAGTTTTGGCCTATGAAGTATGACCAAAATTACTTTCGGTCTTTCGAGTTAGACATTCGTAAAGTTAGGCCCCTGAAATATGTCCCCGAAGCAATTTTGGTCAATCAAGTATCACATCCAGTAATTTTAGTCATATTGTTAACACAATTGTGTAACAGTCCGGGGCATAATTTTACTTTCTTGGTTCTGAAAAGTTCATTGCTTTGGATGCTCAAAAATCTTCTCAATTTCTTTCACGGTACAATTCCAAATTATTACTCACTGATAATCGAACAACTTAGATATCTACATATGTGTAAAGTCAAATTAGAAATTGAATTTTGGGGCGGAGAGTGTAAAATAGACTCCCTTGAAAAATTTATTGGTGTTGAAATAAATTACAAATTGTGTGTTATTGTCTAGAAAAAATATGTATTATGTTCTTCATTATGTAAAGTTTATGTATTAGCCCATTTAGGTTCTCCTTGTAAAACTTAATCACCCTATATATATATATATATATATGATACTTTCTAATAGAAATGGTTAGAACAGTTCTCCCTACAGCTAGTTATCAGGACAATGAGCTTTTAGAAGCTTAATTTTTCTCATATTTTCTTTATCAATGACGTGTGAACCCCCAAAGGCTTGTTTTTCTTGTTAAAAGCGAGTCACAAACGCGTAGTACTTGCATGATATTAATATACCAGTATTATTTTGTTTTCATACTTCAACGCTTAATTATGATAATGAACTACTAGTATAAAATGGAGTATGTTTTTTATAAAGTACTCTGTATCATTATAATGCTAGTTAATGAATAAAGTGATCACAATAATTAAAAAATATTGTGATGTGACCAATTTGGAACAAAGAAAACCTCCACATTTGGCCATATGGGTAATATCCAGAAGAAAAGGGAAAAAACTCTTTTTTTTTCTCTATGGTGTTCATAGTAATGGCCAAATAGTACCAATACTCTCGTGGTTTGCAAAATAGGCACTAATAGCCTCCTCTGATTCTTTTTTGGCCATTTTCTTGGCGAAGAAGGGGGCATTGGTGCATATTTTCGAAACCATAGGTGTACCAGTGTTGATTTTTTATTTCTCTGATTTTTTTGTTTTTTCCATTTTTTCTTTATTTGTTTCATTTATTAATAAAGGTTTTTTTTAAATTATTTTTATTATGCTCTTAAAATTTAAAGTTTTTGTTTGAAAAAACTAACATATAATGCATCTGTATGTCTCAAATTAACATTTTTTTAAAAAAAAAAAGTAAATTTTTTTGAGAATTTCAAAAAATTGATGAATAAATTAAGAAACAAAATTATATAAAAATAAAAATTAATATCTTTTTCGGACATCTCAATTCTAAGGACTCTTTTAGGCATGTTCGAAAATTATTTTTTATAGAAGACTTTTTTGTGTATTTTATTTTTTCATTTCGTTTTTCCATATTATTTTTTTGGGGTTTTCTTTTTGAACTTTTCAAAAAATTATTCTAAGTAACAAAAAGTGAATGTTGAATTTGAGATAGATGTAATGTATGTTAATTTTTGGAACTAATTGCAAAAGGAAAGAAATCAAATATACAATGGAAAACTACCGAAATAATATATGCATGAACATACGGGAATATATGAAAATATATTCCTTTCTTCTTATTTAAATATGCTTGGAACAACACCCAGATTTCCAAAATCAGATTGTTTCAGTGGAAGCTTTTGTCTCACATACTACCATTTGACAATAACCTTAACAAGATTGGATTTAACTTACCCAGCATGTATCTAAGCTGTAGGACAGAATCAGCAACGAAAGATCATACTCTTCTACATGGATGCAAGGCAAGACTAATATGGACTCACTTTGCAAGCAAATTCAAAGGCCCTACTAGAAGAGATGAATTAATATAAGAAATATTTGCACTAAATAGCATTAAAACTCAAGTCATTACTCTCAATAGCACTTAGATTGTTTTCTTTCCTAAGTAACACTTAATAATGTCCATAATGACTAGTGATGGCAAAGGTGCAAACTATTATCAGTGAGAACATTTTTGTTAAGGTGCAAACAATTTAAGGTGCAAAAAATTTACACTGACATTTTGTGTCTATGTAAACTATCACTCTAGCATTACACTGACACAAAATAAGGTGCAAACCTACAGTATACAAATTGAGATAAAAATCTTAGGGTGCAAATATCTTAATCCTTTGAAAAATATGGAAAGAGTGTAAATAAAAAAAGGATAATGCTATTTGTACCTCAAGAATTTGTACTCCATTTTGTACAATGCAGAGATGTACCAACATTTTGTATTGGTGTAATGCTAGTTTTTGTTAACGCACCAACATTTTGTGTCAGTGTAAATTTTTGTTAACGTACCAATACTTTGTGTCAATGTGAACCATCAAAATGTTGGTGCATACTTTTGGTTTGGTGTATAAGTGTGGTACAAATTTTGGGGTACATGTAGCATGCTTCATAAAAAAATCGTTGATGAAAAAAGTTTAAATAGTACAAGTGTCAACTAGAGGTGGGCACAGATCGGGACGGTCTGAGTTTTATATAAATGGTCCAAAACGGTTCGGATTACAATCTTATCCCGGTTTGTCCCATAAAATTCGAGATCGGAATAAACCAGGACGGATTCAGGTCGTCTTACTTTGTCCTAATCGCAAATATAAGAAAGGGAAGAGGGTGACATTCCATTAAAAAAAAGAAGCATCTAGGTAGGGGTGTTCATCGGGTCAAACCCGGACTGGACCGGACCGGACCGGGACCGGACCGGGACCGAATAAGAGAGATTTTGTGAACCGAGGACCGGACCGATTTAGATAAGGACCGGCCCGGGACCGGACCGGTAAAACCCGGACCGGACCGGGACCGGACCGAATTAATGTGGTTTTTTAATTTGATTTTGTTTATTTAATTTAAACTATTCAATTGTATAAAAATATTACTACAATTAATTTTTAATGTATAACATACACTAAACATTTTCAAATATTGATGTTTTTAATTTTTTAAAAACTTAAAAAAATAAATATCCTCTATTCAAATTGCATAAAATTTGTTTATAATTTTTATTTTAAAATGGAATATTCTTCTTCTTATTGGTTTTTACTTTTTATAATTTTTTTGTGTTTTCGGTTTATTTTGGCAAAGGATACATTTTTTACTATTTTTATTCATGATGTTGTTTACAATGTTTTTTATTAGAGTTTTATTAGTGATAAAGTACAAATATAAGTTATAGTATTGATACATAAATTTGAAATGCATTAGATCGCTAATACAAAGGTAATATTTACTTTTTCATACTTTCAATGTTAAAAATATTTAAATATCATTAGAATTGGTATCTTATTTTGAATTGGAATATTTATAAAAAAAATTATATTGCATAATAAAATCAAAACATTTGAAAAACCTTTAGTATTAAAGTAAAAGTAATTTTAAGTATAAGAAAAAAACTTAAAAAAACTATATTACAAACCTTTATAGAAACTAAAATTAAAAAAAAATAAAATGTAACCGGTCCACCGGTCCGGACCGAAACCCGGTGGACCGGACCGGACCGAACCGGAACCCGAATAAAGGAAATGTGAGGACCGAAGACCGGACCGAATAAGGACCGGTCCGGTCCGGTTTTGGCCGGGTTTCGGGTCGGTCCGGGTTTGGACCGAATAATGCACAGTCCTACATCTAGGCATCCAACAAAAAAACAATGAGTGGAATGGGTCCAAATAAATTTCAAGTCCATGAAGTTAACTTAATTAAATAACTAATTAATTAAAAAAAGAGTGTATTTAGATTTTGGACTAGAATTAATACTCCCTCCGTCCCATAATGTTTTACCTATTTACTATTACGGTCTCTCTATAATTCTTATTTGTTTGCGTGATTTCCTTAATCATTTGCTAAAATAAAATATTCTTGTCACCTTTTGTTGTGTAGAGTTTTCGATGTAGTTTTTAAATATAATTTTTTATTTTGTATCTCTTTACCGATTTGTAAATAAGATCGTTTTAAAAATCACAAGGTTTTGCACGTTGATCAAAATGGGTAAAAGATTATGGGACGAATGGAATGTTATATATTAGTAGAGTAGATGAAACAGGACAAACAAGACGGATCGGTATAATTTAAGCACTCCTGCTCATGTCTCATTTGATATTGGGATGGAATATGTTCAGGATAAAAAAACATATTGAATATATTGGGACAATTACAAAATGCATGGGGCAGAACGATCCAAACGGAGGAAAAGTCACAGTGAAAAAGATGGGGAAAATGGAAGTCAAAGTTTCCACTTCCTTCGTTTCTTCACCATCTGGAAGAGGGCAAGAACGTGGTCAGATTTCACGGAAACCCACGCACCCCATGACCCCAAGGGTTGAAACTCTATAGTAGAAGACAAAACCCATTTCTCTTTCTAAAACATTAATTAATTCATACACAGATGTAGAAAGAGAAGGAAGAATGGGGAGTTGGGAAGTCTTGAAGACGACGCCTTAAAGCATACCTATAATATAAATCCCCCATTAACGTGTTCAGGTGTTGCCTGTTCTTGTGCGGTGTGCGCTGTTGATTTATAATTCGACTACTTTTTTGTGGATGATAGCATACATTAATACTCCCAATCAAAGAAAAGTGCCTTGGGAGAAGGTGGAATCTGGGGATTGTTCAGTTCCAAACTGGGACCAGGAAAATGGGGAACCGACTTTTACGCATGACGAAGAAGGATTTCGGCCGGGAGAATGGACGGAGCAACAGCGCCGTGGGGTCCCGGAGCAAGAGGGCGGATAGATCCAAGCGGAGGTCGGTGATGGAGGAAGAGTTGCTCCACAGGCAAGCTCTGTCTATGGCAATTCAGCAGCACCAGTTGTCTCAGAGATTCGACGCCTCCATGTCCCGCCGGATTGGATCCACCAGCTCTCGCCGCCGTAACGATCCGTCCGAGTCTTTTCCTGCCGCCCCCAAGCAGGTAACCTGAAATCCTGTACTCTTTGCATCTCCAAGTACTAAGCAGTAAAAATGAAAAAGCAAGAAGATATGATTAATCATGGCGAGGCAAGTTAAAAATGAAAAAAAGCAGGAAGATGCTCTTTTTGTTTGAAAAGTAAGGATCGAGCGAGCAGTCAACATTTCTAAAATTCAAACAGAAATTGAAAGTGAAGAAATTTGTCCTTTTTTGAGTCTGTTCTTTTCAACTGAGGTTACTAAACTGACAGGTTTTTGTGATTTTATCTGGAAAGTTTTTAACTGAATTTCCTTAAATGTACTGAAAAGAAGTAAGAATTAACGTAATCTTTATTGTTCAAAATGCTTATGGTAACTGATGTGATGATTAATGATGTCTTGGGAAACTACTTATGATGTCATGGTTCTGGTTCTTTAGGGTGGTTTTCATTCATTTATCACATCACCCCACATCTCTGAATTTTACCCAGATCCTCTTTGAAAATTAAGGATCAAGCAGCCAACTTTTCGACTGAGGTTACTGAACTGAAATTTGGTTGTATTTTTAACTGGAAACTTTTTAACTCAATTGCCCTAAATGTACTAAAAAAAAAGTCAAAAGTAAGTTTATATCGTTCAAAATGCTTACGGTAACTGTTTTGGTGATTCTTGATATCTTTTGAAAGCACTTATGTCATGGTTTTGATTCTTTGTTTTCTTTCCTTTTTGAGTGTCCCTTATGGTGATTCTTCATTCATTCTTCACCGCACACCATATTTCTGAACTTCACCCAGATCCACTTGGCACTTGATAGTTCTTGGGATACTCTCTTAAATGTCATTGCATTGACCTCTATGCTTCTACGTATGTAGTGTGGTGGTTTTGTAGGAGCCAAATTGCTAAATGCTATTATCAATTTGAATTGCTTTCCTGCTATATAGATGCATACCTTTTCCTCTCGCCACAAATATTGCTTCTATTTATTCTATTGAACACTAAAGACGTAAAATATAAAAAACCGAAGGGTGGTATCATATCTCTTTATATGTCTTGTTTAGTGTCCTCATTTCCATAATCTTAAGATGGTTTTGTTCTACTTTGTTATGCTTCTCATAGTCTCATCTACTTTATTCCTCTCCTAATAGACACTGCAAATGAATATGTATATTTTCCTGACCTTTAATGCACAGGGAATGCAATTTATTCTGCTTAATATAAAAGTCAATGGTTTGAGAAGACTGTCTTTTCATAACATGCCTTGCGGAGTTGCAGTGTTTTCTTAGATTTCTTCTACGTGCGTATAATTATATACAGACAGAGAACTGCATATGAAAAATATGTGTAAATACTAAAAACTTTGAGTGAAATAAAAAAGGAAGAAAGAGCACAGAGACACACCAGATAGATATACCTGATACCTTGAAATGGTGAGCATATAATAATAATTATTAACTGAATACAAGTAGTCGAGTACTATTTTGTGTGCAGTCAATTTTGGCTCCTTAAATATTCTTCTTCCCGGAAATTACAAAGCAACTTATTGTGTATTTTTGTATATAATCAATCATGTTTGGCATAGTCCGCGGAATTTTTGGAGAGCATAAAAACAAAGAGGTTTGTTTTGATACATGGGGAAGGATTTGGTGCCTGGTGTTGGTATAAAACTATTGCCTTATTGGAGGAAACAGGATTGGCTCCTATCGGTTTGGACCTTACCGGATCTGGCATTGATCTGACTGATACAAACAATGTCAAAACATTGGAAGACTACTCAAAGCCATTGCTCGATTATCTCAAAAGCTTACCAGAGGATGAAAAGGTAAGGACCTTTTTTTGCGAGTGCGTTGTATATTTATCTTTCATGCTATGCTCTGTCAGAGATTATCATTGCCTGTGACAACTGTGAAATAAGAATTACAACATCGTTAATAAGTATATCATGTAACGTGCATTCTCACAGGTGATTTTGGCTGGTCACAGTGCTGGAGGTGCTTGCATTTCCTATGCATTGGAGCATCTTTCTCACAAGATTGATAAAGCAGTATTCATTTGCGGTACAATGGTGTCTGATGGACAGAGACCTTTTGACGTGTTTGCTGAAGAGGTGCACATGCTATACTTCTTTATTTATCAAGGATTCATGAAAATTATTGCAATGGGTATTGATGGATAATCTTCAATCATTTTCATATCACTCTTTCTTTCCTAACTTAGGCGCCTCATTTGGTTAAGAAGGGTTCAATAGTATGATTTTTATATTAATGTTAGCAAATGGAAGACAAATATATAGAAATTTCAAAATAGTTTATATGAAACCCAAGGCAAACAACCACAACCCCCCACCTAGAGAGAGAGAGAGAGGGAGAGTTAAGTTTGCTCAAACAAATTCATTGTAGTCATTCCACTCATTTATCTTTACTCAGAATATTTAAACAAACAGTTCTGTTTTGTAGCTGTAGCCTTTTTATGTCTTATTAGTTTTCTTCACTAGTTTCACAATTTAGTATCCATGGCCTCATAAGGAATTCTTTTTGCAGCTTGGGTCTGCAGAACTTTTCATGCAAGAATCAAAGTTTCTGATCCATGGCGATGGTAAAGAGAAGCCGGCTACTGGCTTCATGTTTGAAAAGGAGCAGATGCATGGGTTATATTTCAATCAATCTCCAGCAAAGGTTGTGCATTCTTTTGATGTTAAATAGGGACGGTCAGTCAGTCACTAGTGTATGTGTGTGTCTAGGGTGCAGTTCCAACAAAAAAAACATTTGTTTATGTAAAAATAAAAACCCATTTTTCTAATGTTCCTCGTGTCCATTATGATATCCATTTGCTACAGTTTGGTTTTTGATAAGAGCTGAAATGTTCCATTTATTTTGTGGTTTCAGGATATTGCTTTGGCAAGGGTTTCAATGAGACCAATCCCTCTTGGTCCAATGATGGAGAAGCTGTCTTTGACTCCCCAAAACTACGGAAGTGGCCGGAGATTCTACGTCCAAACATTGGACGATCACGCCCTTTCACCGGATGTCCAAGAAAAGCTGGTGAGGGAAAATCCTCCAGAAGGAGTGTTCAAGATCAAAGGGAGTGACCACTGCCCTTTCTTCTCGAAGCCGCAATCGCTGCATAAAATTTTACTTGAAATTGCTCAGATTCAGTAAAATATCAGATATATCCTCAGCAAAATGCATTCTTGAAATTGTTTAGCTCAGCATGATTTGGTATCTTCAAAGAACAAACAAAACTCTTTTGCTCATAGTAAAAATGGCGTTATGTACGTGAATACTTTTTTTTCTTCTTCTCAATGTGCCATAAAGAAAAAAAAACAAATGAGCATGTTCTTGTGAGTTGTGATCTTGTACAATTACACAAATTACCGTATATTAAAAAAATGTGAAAAAGTAAAATGTTTCATACCATGCTTCTTAATTGTTCTGTCTTGGTTGAGCCTCTAACCTTTTGAGATAAGATGTTATTTTTAAGTTTCTTGATGGACTATACAAGCCTTTCATTATAAGATTTTGAAGTTTCTGGATGAACTATACAAGCCTTTCATTTTGAGAATGTTATTGAGCTAATAAATTATTTCAAAGTTTTAATACGGAGTATGACAAAATTTGACGAGGGGTTACGCCTAAACTCAGGGCCCACGTGCTTACCAATGGGTCGGGTTTACATCTAAGTGTGGGCTTGTTTTAAAATTTAAAAAAAAAATCTCTTGAAATAGGAATCATAATACGGAGTAGTTCTTATTTTCAAAATAGAAGTGACATATTTTAGACTTTGTACTTTGACAATATGGTATTGTATATTGTAATTTACAGTGCTTTTTGGTATTATATGCTGATAGTATTAACATTGTAAGTTTTATTTTAGGGATAAAAATATAAAAGTCTTATTTTAATTTTTTTCATATGTTTTATTTTTATTTTAGCTTTTCTCCCTTTTTAAAATGAGTTTGGATTGGAACGTCCAATTCCACACTCGATTAAACCTCATCCGATATAAATAAAAAATGATTTTAATTTTTTTAAATGACATTGTAAAAATAAGCCGTGTATTTACACTTCAAAATATTAAATTTGAATGTTGAGATTTATAATTACACTAAAATACCCTGATGTAATAAAATGCAATAAAAATACTCAGAGATTATGAAGATAAATATGATATATTTTTTATATTTCTCTCTATTAATTCTTCACTTTTCTTCTTCTACTTAATTGCAGGAACTAAGCCTCTATTTAAATACTTCTACAAGTGGAAATGACGGTACAAAATACTACTCTACAATGGATGTCTTAATCTATCATTCTATAATAATTAGCCTAATTAATTGAAATATGATGATTTCACTAATTTCATAACACTCCTCCTTGAATGTTCATTTTTAATTAATGATGGGTACTTCATAAAATGGGTGTAGTCTTGAAACTCATCCTAATTTTATGTACTGGCTCGTTAAAAACATTGCTAGGAAAAACCCAATGGGATATAACCTGATCAAGGGAAAAAGAGTGCAGTGGATAAAATTCTTTCCCTCAGTATAGCATAATAGGCAGAGGCGACACATGTCAATCTTGTGTACAAGTTCGTCAAGTTTCTTTGGGGGCAACGTTTTTGTAAATATATCAGTATGGTTCTCACTGGACTTGATTTGCTTGATGTCAACTTTTCCATCTTTCTCAAGATCATGTATTGAGAAGAACTTTGGTGATATATGCTTTGTTCGGTCTCATTTGATGTAGCCTCCTTTAATTTGAGCAATGCATGCAATGTTGCCTTTATATATAGGAGTTGGGTGGCAAGTGACTTTTACCACACTCGCTCTGGATATGTTATATCATTGATCGCAACCATACACAATCTCTACCTATTTCGTAGAGAGCTATCAACACTGCGTGATTTGATAATGTGGCATTCAAAGTTTGCTTCATCAATCTCCATGAAATTGTAGTCTGTCCATAAGTAAACACATATTCTGATTGTGATTCTGCCTTTTGTGTATCAGACAAATATCCTACATCAGCGTATCCAACAAGAGTGACGTTGGCATCTTTGGGGTAGAATAGACCAAGGTCGATGGTACCATTAAGATATTGGAAAATGTGCTAAATACCATTCCAATGCCTCCTAGTTGGGGTTGAACAATGTCTGACTACCAAGTTCACTAGGAATGCAATATCTAGTCGAGTGTTATATGCCAGATACATCAAAGCTCCAATAGCATTCAGATATGGTATTTCTGGTGTGACACCCGCCTTCTGTGGACCCGGTTCACCCGCGACCCAACGGACCGGTAGGGTTACATGGGCGGTCCGAGAACCGTCCGTAGTGGAAAATATTAATGCTCATTTATTATGAAAACGGTTTTGTTTAATTGGTGAAATAAATGCTAGGGAGTTATCCCTAAAACGTGTGTGTTATAAATGCAGAGTAAAGCGGAAGTAAATAAATAAGTCCAAAACAAGTAAAACGACAAATGGTGGGTTCTTGCCCAAATGATTAATTGATTAAATATATATAAATATTGAACTCGTCCGTGCGCCGCCCATCCTCCCATCATCACTGTCCTCCAGGGTTAGCACCTGTACCGTCATGACTACTTGCGTGTAGCAAAAACAACTACACGCTCAGCAAAAGCTGAGGAGTGAATCTAACAAAAGAACATGAAGTGATAACCCATATGATTATACACACATTAATACCTGTACTTAACATACGGAAAACCACATGTTTACTAACTATTTAGTTTGCACCTGTTGGGGTACTACTACATATAACAAAATGAGGTGCTACCACATTGAATGTTGATGTGATGTAGAACATACATGATGATGATACGATTTGACGCATGACTTAAACTATCAGGGACACCCCTGGCTTAGTCTCACTTGACAGGATCACCCCTGCACTCCGGTTGTCAATACTGAAACGGTAATGAGCCGGGAACAAGTGGACTAGCAAAACCGGGTAGTAGACGTAACCTGACTACTATGTACGTACACGGATCCCACCTGATGAAAACCTGTTGGATCCCAAAGGTTCCTGGACGGGCCCACTGTAGTAGGCGCACAAAAGCCTGACCTCCCTACAGCGGTATGCACATGATGAAAAACCTAGGACATGCGTCTAGGATGAACATGATGGATGCTTGATATATTTACCTTTGGTCAACGCCAAGAATATATCAATTAAATAGCATACATAAGGAAGATTAACATTTCATGCAAACATACAATCAGATTCTGAGTCAATATGGTCAACGGGGCTCGTTCTACAACTGCCCAGAATCCTGCCTGCGGAACGGTCGACCGTACTCTACCGGCGGTCGACCGTGGGCTATGGTCTGGGTATGGGTCTCAAACGTTCCACCGTCACGGCCGGCGGTCGACCGTCACGGGGGTGGCCGTCGGAATGGCCGAGGGAACGGTCCACCGTCCGTAGCGGCGGTCGACCGTCTCGAAGACAGTCCTCTGTCCTTAGCTACGTTTTGATCCACTTTGAATACTTAACACCTTGATTCTTTTTAGAACAATAATACAAACATTGATGAATATATTCCTAGTGATTCCTAGGCCAATATATATACGTTTTACGTAGTGAACGTTTTGATGGCTAACCTACGAACATGCATAGATTCTACGTAGGTTGCATACGATATTCCTATGAATATAACGACATAGATTATAACTAAATGTTCTAGAATTAGAGGGGACAACTACTCACCTCTAAATGAAGGGGTTGACGGACCGATGGAACGAGATGAACGAACGGTTGACAACGTTGAACGACTAATGGTTTCTCGTGGACACCTCCTTCTCTTCTTCTTCCTCGTCTACTCGCCGAAACCGTCCTCCCTGTCTACTTGCTGCCTTGGCCGAACAAGAGAAGGGAGAGAGAAGGTGATGAGAGTGTAAGGGAGTTACAAAATGTGATGAGAAAGTGAAGAGAGGAGAGAGGGTTTAAATTGAGGACATGAATGAGGGTTTAATGGGGGAATTGAATGGGGAGTTAAGGGAGATCAATGGGTGTGTAGCGTGTGGAGAGGGAAGGGGAGTTACTTCCCATAAGTTCTATTCCATTAGGTAAAATCTGACCCGAACGGTACGCGGTTTTTCCCCCGAACTTGTCCGAATTGAAAACCGATTGCGTTTTCGGAAATAAACAGTCAAAACTAAATTTATGATATCTTCAAAATATTTTTCTCAAAACTTTATTTTCAAACTTCCGGATCCATCCCAATAATTAATTAATTTACTTAATTAATGTCGAGAGACTCATTATTAAAACATCTTTTATAATTAAAATACATGAGCTTTGGAAATCATTTGAACGAATCGAAAATCTCAATATTTATTAGTTTAAAAACTAATGAGTCTCAATAATATTTATTTATTTAAAACTAGGCCGGTTTGAGGGCGTTACATCTGGACCAAGTATTTCTTCATCATCTTCACGGGGTCAGAAAGGATCATCATGAACATTGAGAGAGTAGACAACCATCGGAGATGTAAGAGGATGTTCTTTATCCATGTAAAACTGCTTCAGAACCTTCTTCGTGTAATTTGACTATGTATGAATATTCCATCTTTCAAATGATCAGTTTGAAGACCCAAACAAAATTTTATTCTTCCAAAATCTTTCATCTCAAATTCTTTCATGAGATATTTTATACCCTTCTCTGAACAAATATTCACTGAGATGATTATACCATATTCAACAAGATTGTTTTACTTTATGTAATGACTTTTCCAATTTTACAGAAAATATCTCTCGAGGTATTAACCTATAAACCTCGGGAAATTTTAGGCCTCCAGGAACATTCACATATATGTAAGTATTGAGTGATTCATATCAAATGGATGTTAAAAGTGTCTTCCTTAATGATATCATTCAAGAAGAAGTGTATGTCGAACAACCATCGAGTTTCAAAGACTACGAGTTTCTGGAACATGCCTTCGAACTCAAAAAGGCACTTTACAGTCTCAAAAAAGCACCTCGTGCTTGGTATGAACGCTTAAGCAAATTTCTTTTGGATCATGAGTTCAAACGGGGTCAATTCGATACTACCCTTTTCATCAAGAATAATAACCAAGACATCCTTTTGGTTCAAGTTTACGTAGATGATATCATATTCGGTGCTACTAACAAGGCTTTGTGCAGGAACTTTTCTGATATTGTAACGCCCCAAAATATACCCTAGAATTATTAATGAATAATTATTCAATTAATCAAATTTGTTTTGATTAAAATAAATTGTTGTTGGGCTTTGGGCCGAAATAAAACATATATTGATATCCAATATCACAATCTGGATAAATCTCATAGAGATAAATCCAATATATTGACTTACTGTATGATCTTAATTTGGGAAACTAGAGTATAGGCCCAAATTAGGGATTTGTTTATAATGTGAACTTTGAAATGATTTGTTGAAATAAATCATGAGAATAATTGATATGAATTAAATGAGAGAACCGTTTATGAAAAAGGTCAATTAAACCAATTTTTACTCTGTTAAAGTCAAACGCCCAAAAATGTGGTGTCGGAAAAAGTATAACGAATGAATATAAAAATTATATCGTTGGATAGAGTTCGACTGTCTGATCGCAATGGTGCAAACGGATTTCAATTCGGAGAAAGTTGGACCAAAAAGAGTACCCCGACTGGGACCGAAATTAGTCCCAATCAGGGAAGGGCGTGTAGATCAATTAGAATCGCCGACCTGCGCACTAAGGAAATTCTACGTAGAAATGAGTCAGCTACCAATGTCTTCTTCCCCTTCTCTTCTTCTATACAAGGATACTCCATCCTTATCAATTTTGCACCAATGTTCTGGAAAATTATACCATTGTGTTCATAAGAGTGAAGGGAGCAGTCTGGTGTTGTTGGTTGCCGCCGAAGTCGCCAGAGTGGGGAGTAATCATCGCCGGAAGTTTCACCGGAAAATTTCCAAAACCTCCGTTAAGCTTCGAGGTAAGCCCGTAGATATATCTAGTGACTAGAATGTTCACATAGATCGTTTCTACGTTCATAAACGGTCGTTTGGTTGAGTTTTGTGTTTGACATGTTTGAAGAACCAAGAATCATAAACCATGAAATTGTTGTTAAAATTACGAATTAATGACTCTAAAATGATATGTGAACATTGGAGAACATTTTTATATAATTAAATTAAAGTTTGGTGATTAAAAAATGATAATGTTAAAACTGACCCGAGGAAGAAGATGATGAACAGTGGTCGAAAATCGATTATTTACTTACTAAAAATCGATTAGAATTTTATTCAGATCAGTGGTTCGAAGTCAGTACCATTTAATCGATTATTTATATTGTAAAAATCGATTATTATGAATTAATTGATTATTTAAATTGTAAAAATCGATTATTATGAATTAATTGATTATTTAAATTGTAAAAATCGATTATTATGAATTAATTGATCATTTAAATTGTAAAAAAAGATTATTATGAATTAATGGATTCTTTAAATTGTAAAAATCGATTATTGTGAATTAATGGATTATTTAAATTGTAAAAATCGATTTTTTATTAATTAATCGATTATTTATAGTGGAAAAATCGATTATAATGAATTTATTGATTATTTAAATTGTAAAAATCGATTATAATGAATTAATTGATTATTTAAATTGTAAAAATCAATTATTATGAATTAATGGATTATACAAAATTATATAAATCAATTTTTATAAATTAACTGATTATTTTAAATTATTTTTCTCAATTCCAGATGAAAATGTTCCTAAAAATATGCTCTAAAATCCTATTTTTGATACCAATTAATTATGCACAATATAAATATGATTTTGTGCAATAAAAATGATGTTTGTGACATATAAACATTATGTGATGCATGACGGTAAGTTCGGGTGTTAACACTCGAGACTAGGCCGCTATTTGTTATTATGCATTATGACGATTGTTTGATTATTGATTATAATGAATTAATGATGATGAACGCTTTGAATGATGATCATGAATGGTTAAAGTGAAAATAATTAATTAATGAATCGTATTGTTAAGGATATTTAGAACAACTCTAAGATATACCCACTTGTATATTGATGATGATTATTAAGGATATCTAGAAGAACTCTAAGATATACCTACTTGACCAATTCATATTTCGGGTTAAAACGTACGTACGGGATCCAGACCGGATATCACCCACCTGACAAATCATTGTTCGGTTGGTACGTAATCCACATGACTCATAGGGTGGATTATCGATTCTTGTGTTCTGCATTAAACTATTTATAGTTTAAGGGCCTGGTTAGAATTACTGCCTTAGACTAGGAATAGCTAAGAGCTGAATATAAAATGATGTGGCCTTAGATTAAGAATAATTTAAAAGCATTATTGATATATTGAATATCAAATAACTTGGAATAAAATATTGAAAATATTATGAATGTTTGAACCATATATTGAGTGCATGATATCAAATGGTTGATTATGAATTGAGATTCAATTTATGTGGATGTTCGACGCTTTAGATATGCTTACTCAGCTTCACCGCTGAGCGTGTAGTGTGTTTTATTTGCTACACGCAGGTAAACAGAAAGATTAATGTGATCCTGGCGGCAGATGGGGCGAGATTGTCAGGATGGATGTGACAAGTTTTGAAATAATTTATGATATGTCAATATTAAATTCGCTTCCGCAATATTGTTAAATACTCCGTACTGTATATGTTATGAAAAATATTATTGAGATTAATAAAGTGTGTTTGAAAAGTTTTAAATTTTACGATTACCAAGTTAAATACTTTAGTCTGAATGAGGCTGCAGACCTGGACGGATTAGGGTGTTACAGATATGATGTAGAGTGAGTTTGAGATATCGATGATGGGAGAATTGAAATTCTTCATTGGGTAGCAAATTAAACAATGCAGAGAAGGAACATTCATGTGTCAAACAAAATATTGCATGGAATTGTTAAAGAGATTCGATGTTACCGAATCAAAATCATTGACACACCAATGAGCACCTCTTGCTATTTTGACAAGGACGATAAACGTAAAGAGGTAGACATCAAGCGCTACCGAGGTATGATAGACTCTCTACTTTACCTTACCGCGAGTAGACCAAATATCATGTACTCCGTTTGTATATGTGCTAGGTATTAATTTTGTCCTAAAGAATCGCACTTGGCTGCAATCAAGAGGATAATGCGATATCTTGCAGGCACATTGAATGTACGTCTTTGGTATCCCAAAGGTTCGAGGTGTCATCTTGTTGGCTATTCTGACTCGGATTTTTCCATTTGCAAACTCGATAGGAAAAGTACCAGCTGTACTTGCCACTTATTTGGTCACTCTTTAATCTCGTGGTTTAAAAAGAAGCAAGTTAGTGTTGCACTATCCACCACCGAAGCGGAATATGTCGCTGCAGGAAGTTGTTGTACCCAAATTATTTGGTTAAAACAACAACTAGTGGTTTTCGACCTTATACTTGATCACATCCCAATTAGGTGTGACAATATGACTGTTATTAGACAAAAGATGAAGCTCGTTCTTCATTCGCGGACTAAGCACATAGATTAGGCATCAATTGATACGAGATCACATCCTAAAGGGAGCTGTCACAATTGAATTTGTTGAAACTAAAATCAATTGGCGGACATTTTCACGAACCCCTTAGTAGGGAGATTTTCTTCCACATTCAGAATGAACTTGGCATTTTGGATATCTCTATGAACTAATTCATTCTTTTTATTGATAATACTAATTTGAGCGTTGGATGCGCAATAAATCATTTTTGCAGGGTCATTTTTCAGGCATCTCTTCACTTGGTATTTACCTCAAGGTTGAGTTTGATGCACTTTTGATCAAAACTTGCCCCTTGTTATCAAAACCTAAACTAATCGATTTTTCTTTACTCTTTTAATTGATTAAAATCGTCAGATTCAACTCTTTTTTCTTCGCCCAGCTTATTAATCGATTACCCCTTGGCCTATTAATTGATTAAATCATTTTGTGTAGTTTTTGGGCTACGCAGAAATTATTAATCAATTATCCATTACACCGTAATCGATTAAATCCTTCTGTCTGACTTTTTTCCTGCAACCCAACTTCGAAAACGATTAATTTCCTTTGTATTAATCAATTAATTACTCGACACCTTAATCGATTAAATTCTTCCCCAATCTCATTCCTTTTCATAGCACCGACAACATACTCAGAACCCTGGCTTCAAATCCTTCGAGTTTCTTCACCAATTTCATCCAAATTTCTTGCAAAATTCATCAATTTCAATCGAGAAGATGCCAAGGTGCAAGAATCCAAGTGTAAATAAGCATCCACATCCGAGAATCATCCTTGGGTGTTCAATGGAAGAAAGTACATTCATGTACAAACCAATCTCGAATTCGTCAATGAGAAGAGCACCAGGAAGTTTCACGAAGGATTTCTCCCGAAGAACATCATTCCACCGAAGATTATGGACAAGGAGCTCTTCAAGTTGGTAACTTATTCCCCGAGCAAGGCCCTCTTTCCACGACAAGGTTTGCTTCGTTTTATTTGTTTGACGTATGAATTCTTTTGTCCAAATCTTGTGCGTCAATTTTATTCCAATCTTAATATTAATTTGGGAGAACGACCAACTCTCATTTCATATGTTGATGGCAAAACTATTTGTCTTGACGGTGCCGCTTTGACTTCCCTCTTTGGCATTCGTCAAGGTCAAGTTACCGAAAACTTTTTTAGAGTGCATCCCACATCAGAAGTCCAAGAGTAAAATAATCCGGTATATAAGCTCTTGAGTTAAACTAACTAATCGATTGGATTCAATCTTTTAATGTAGTTCAACCCAAGTGTGTTACTGCCCAATCCAGTTGTCCATACCCATCCCAAATTCTATCAAACTTGGATGAGACATTCCAAGATGAGGGAATTTGGCAACAACTCGAGTTATATTTCCATAACCTTCAATATAAAAATTCACATAACACGAGTGTCATCAACCTCACCTTGATTCAACGAGATCAATAATATGTCTTTTGTTATGTACTGTTGCCTCGTGATTCGAACCACAATGTTGTCAACAAGGACGATATTTGTTTATTCCACGTCCTTTTGAATAATGTCAAATTTGATTGGGTTCATTTTTTCCTCGTTGGACTTCGTGAAGACTCTTGCCTTTCACATCGTTGGTTTTCCATACCCATCATGCACATCCTTACTCACTGTCAAGTGGACCTTTCTTGTGACATTAGGGTTCCAGTGAAGAAGACGTGCTACATCAAGAACACCAAATTCACCCGTATCGTCTACTGCGAGGAGGGAACAGCTCCACAGAATCTAGATATCGTGGTCGCCGAAGAAGAAGAAAGCCAGAACGAGACACGAGCAGAGTCATCAAACGCTGGAGAAGGGACAAGTTGTGCCTCGGATCGAGCTATCCGTCGTTGACGCACTTGTCCAAGAGAAGAAGCCCCCGAGCCGTCTTGGGTAAAGAGACTATTTGACTCTATCACTTGTGTCCGAGATGACATCCATAAGCTCAACGAGAGGATGACCCGTTTAGAGCAATCCCGCTCTTTTCACAGTCTGCGTCATAGCTACAGCGAAGGATCGCGCCCGGCAAATTCTCTTTGGTGTCTTGCTATTTTTTTGGTATCTTAACTTGTTCTAGATGCTTTATGTTGATTGAAATTATTATTTGTGGATGTTGATGTGCATTACTTGATGATATTGTTATATGTTGATTATGGTTTGTGGTTTATGAATGATTGTGGATTATTGTTTTTAATCCTTCATTATTATTATTGATGTTGATTGGCTTGACAATATTGTCCATGTTTAGAACATATTGTCGTCTCTTTGCTTATCAAATTGCAATTAGTTCCTTTTTAAAGGAACCTCTTGCAAATTTTTTCAAGAAACATGATTTTGGGTTGTCCTTCAATATCCCGACATCAATTAAGGAGGAAGGTTATCGGTTGATAATACCAAAAGGGAGAAGAAAGGATAGTTAAGAAAATATTTTGTTTAAAACGCTTTTTCGCTTTCAAAAGCGCTTTGAAAGGGGAAATTAAGGAAGGTATTTCTTGAACTTACTCTTTGTTATTTCTCAACTCGGTTTGTCATTATCAAAAGAGAGAAATTGTTGGACATGAGTTCAAACCCTTTTTAGATATTCTGTAATATTATTTTTTTCAAGTTTTGATAAATGTTAAACGGGACGATGAAATCGAAACGACAATAGAAAATTTACTTTTTGTATCGAGAAAGCAAAGAGACCTATGAAGAAATTCAAAATGCTCACCCCTACGCAGAGTTTTTCTAAGTGAAGTGAAAATTCCAAAGACTTTTTAATTTTATTGCGTCTAGAACAAATTGTAAGGATGACAAATATTTTTTCACTTAAACAAATAATTTTTTAAGGGAAAAAATTATTATTTTCTGAGTTAATTGAAAAATAAACTTTTCTCTATCTAAAAATTATTTATTGGGCCAGTTATAAAAAGGTGTGTCGAAATTTCTTTTTATACACAATTTTTTTGTGGTTAAGAAAAATATAGTTTAAACATTTTTCATGTACTTCGTTTGACACACAAAAAAATTTTGTGTCTCATTTTCTACACCAAATATTCATCTTATAATTCAAAATGGATTTTTAGTTATCTTTGTTTGAATATGGGAGTCTCTTATCCCTGAATTCATCTTGGAAACAAACCCAAAGTGCCAAATTTGCTTCCACCTCGCACACATACTTGTGCCCTTAATGTTTGGTATTATTGTCGTAAAAATAAATTAACACTTTTAGAGATTAATCGATTAAGAATTTGAACCGTTGAAGGAATTTCTCTTAGACCAAATTAATTGATTATTTCCCTTTAGGGTTAATCGATTAGTTGTTTGCCTCACAGAAGAAAATTCGGGCAGGAGCAAATAATCGATTTTTGCCTTTAAGAATAATTGATTAATTACGTTTATACTACTTCCAACTCTTCTCCTTTGGCTCCAATGGATTTATTCTCTTCCACCCTATAAATTCACCCATCCTCCTCCATTACAATCAAAATTCTTGCAATCCTTTCATCCCTTCTATTACATTCAACTCATTGTTTCAATCTTCTTCATCAAAAGATTATTTTGAGAGTAAGAATTATTTTTGTTGAGTGCAAAAGATATTGTCATCCATAGAGCTTTGATTTTAAACACGACTTGCTCAAATTGTGTGAGCTTTCATTCTTATGTTGTAAAACTCATATTGTTTGAGTTTGGTTGTTGCTAAGACTTGGGTGATTCAAGTCTTGTTGTGAGAAGATGTGTGATTCAAGTCTTGTTGTAAGAAGTTGAGGTTTGTGTAACTCAAGCTCTCGAGTTGTAACCGTTTTTTCAAGCACCCGTTGAAGCTTGAAGTATTGTAGGACGTTTGAGAGAGTCTCTTGGACGACTGGACTAGCCACGAGGTGGTGAATCAGTATATATCGCGGTGTTCTTCTTTCCCTTACTCTTTACATATTTCTTGCAACTTTTATTTTGTTTATACCCACACGCGAAAAATGCTCATTCTAGAAAACAACTCTATTCACCTTCCCTCTAGAGTTACACGTTTTGTCTCACATATTATGTGCATGTTATCAAATTATTTGATTATGAATTGAGATTCAATTTATGTGGATATTTGATGCATTAGATATTCTTACTCAACTTCACCACCAAACGTGTAGTATGTGTTATTTGCTACACCCAGGTAAACTGAAAAAATGATATGACGTGATCTTGACGGCAGACGGAGCGGAGATTATCCGGATGGATGTGATAATTTTGAATTATTATTTCAAAAGACACAAATTAATTATGTTTTGTGATTATTATTTGTTAAGCTTTCGCAATATTGAAAACTATGTACTATTTCTGTTTTAAGTATTATCTTGTGATGAAAAAAGTGTTTGAAATGTTTTAAATTTTACGATTACCAAATTTTTACTTTAGTCCAAATTTTACGGCTTAGGGTGTTACAGTGAATGTACTATTTTCCAGCAAACATGCTCTTGAAACCATTTTAAAAATACACCTCTCACTTTTTCCAGGGTTCTCTCATCTTAAAAGAAACATATGTTTCTCTAAATTCGAATGAACATCATCCGCTTGTTATAAAATATAGAGTTGTGCTACACTAAACATATCAGAGTCAAGATGGATGATGTGATGTCTTATTATCCCTTTCCCTTCAATAGTACCTTCACACCGAGACTTCGGTACCCCAACTGTGCACTCAAAATCCAAATAGTCGCCACAGAATTCAATAATCTCTTCTGCCAAATATCCTTGAACCTGCCCTCAGGTATATACCGGTTCCTCACATATGTTTTAAGAATGCCCATAAATCTCTTTAAAGGATACATGTACCTTAGAAATACAGGGCCACAAAGTTTAACTTCTCTCACAAAATGCATAACTAAATGGACCATGATATCAAAAAATGATTGAGGAAATAACATCTCAAATTGACATAAGGAGAATACCACTTCGTCTTGAAACTGATCCAATGTTTCAGCATCAATGACCTTACTAAAATTGCAAAATTGGATTGATATCAACAGCATAATTAGCCTCCATATTTTTTCCATTTCCTTTTGTGGAAGCTTGATATAATTTCACCAAGTGTTTTGTCATTTGACATTCACTAGCCCAATGTCCTTTTATACCACGATCAAGATTTATAGGATTCACAACTGGGTTTTGGCTTTTCACGAGTTTTAGCCTGTGGTGGTGTGAATTTTCCCTTTCTAGGAGGATGATCCATTTGAATGTTTGTATCCTTTATTCAGCCCTTTGTTATGGTCATTTCCGCGTCCATGTTTAAAGTGTCCACGTGCACCACCGTGGATAACATTTGATTCCAGTGTAGGGCTACAACATGTGGGCCTCATATTATAATTTTTCATTAACAACTCATTATTTTGCTCGACACAAGTAATACTGAGATTAACTAAGAATACTTTTTAAAACCTCTTTCTCTGTATTATTGCTGTAATATCACATTTGACATATGCAGGTGAAAAAAGTTTTCTCCAACATGTCATGATCAATGACATTTTGTCCACATATTTTTAATATGGACGTCACTTTGAAAATAGCAGAATCATAGTCACAAACATATTTAAATTCTTGGAATCTTGAATTGATCCATTCGTATTGAGCTCTTGGCAATATGAATTTTTGCTGATGTCCATATCTATCTTGGAGATTATCCCATAATTCCTTCGGATCTTCCACCAATAAGTATTCAGATTTTAAACTTTCATGAAGATGGTGACAAAGAACAATTATGACTTTTGCTTTTTGCTGAGATGATGTTGTATTATTTTCAGCAATTATATTTTCAATACCACTTGCCTTAAGGTGAGTGATGAGATCAAGTCTCTACTCTATGTACCTTTGACCACACAAATCAAAGATGTCGAACTCTCTGTTGGTAATATTGTCCATGAAATAATCTACAAGATATATTAACTTTATTAGATAAATTTTTTTAATACTTGTAAAAAAGTATAATTTACTTTATGCAACAATGATAATTCATGGTAGGTGCTAGTAAAATATATCACATGTTAACAACTTTTAATACACAATGTTATTTATGGTAGGTGTTATTGTATTTCATATATAAGAATTTCTTGAAAATATACCTTCTCTGAAGAACAAGAATTATGGGATTATTAGCAAGCTCGTCCTGATAATGTGTTATAAAATGGACGAAGGATACTCAGATATTATGAAGATAAATATGATATAATTATGATTTCTTCTCTCTATTAATTCTCCACTCTTGTTTTTCTACTTAATTGCTGGAACTAAGTGTAACACCCTAATCCGTTCAAGTTTGCAGCCTCTTTCGGACTAAAGTATTAACTTGGTAATCGTAAAAAGTTTAAAGCATTTTCAAAAACTTCTATTAATTACAAGAATAATATTCATAACAGTAACAATTTGGAGTTCTTAAAGTTGCGGACGCTTAAAAAATCACAATCACAAAACATAATTTATTTATGTCCTTCAATTCAAAACCATCACATCCATTTCGACAATCTCGCCTCCGGAATCACGTCGCATCATTCGTTCTATTTACCCGTGTGTAGTAAATAAAACATACTACACGCTCAGCGTTGAAGCTGAGTAAGCATATCTAATGCTTTGAACATCCATATAAATTGAATCTCAATTAATAATCAAATCATTGGATATTATGCACATAATGTTCAGTTCAGAATTCAATAGTCAATATTCACGATTCAACATTCATATTCATCATTTATAGTGTCAACAATGCTCATAAACTATTATTAGTCTATGATACGTTCAAGTACCGAATTGGGGAGACTTCGAGCGTCTCTGAGCTCCATAAATCAAGAAGAAGGAGAAGAAGAAGAGCAAATCGCCGGCAACAAGCCGTGCGCCGCCAGAGGTTCCCCATAGCTCTGAACTCCCATGTTTCCTGAAGAATTATTATTTTCTGTGTATATTACGGAGGGCTAAGCCTCGTATATATAATACATGAGAATCCTAACTACGGAAGGAATCCTATACAAGGAAACTACCATGTATACAATGATTACACAATTAATACTAAATATATATATAATATATTTAACATGCACCCAACTACGTGACCGGAGATGGTCGAATGCCAAGGCTGTGTCTGAAGTTAGAGAATAGGAGAGATGGGAGCCCTTTGGTGAAGATATCTGCATACTGAGAGGAGGAGGGAACATGTAGGACCCGAACATGACCAAGGGCAACTTTGTCTCTAACAAAGTGAATGTCAACCTCAATATGCTTTGTCCGCTGGTGCTGAACAGGATTAGATGAGAGGTAAACGGCACTCACATTGTCACAGAACACCAAAGTGGGTCGCCAGAGAGGTTGATGAAGCTCAAGGAGAAGATTTCGGACCCAACTAGCCTCTGCTACCGCATTTGCTACGGCGCGGTACTCTGCCTCAGCACTAGAGCGAGATGTGGTGGCCTGTCTCTTGGAGGACCAAGAAATGAGGTTGTCTCCAAGGAAAACACAATACCTGGAAGTGGAGCGACGGGTGTGAGGGCAGTCTTCCCAATCCGCATCCGAATAGACCTGTAAGGAGTCTGTGCTGGTGCGGTGAAGAGTGATGCCATGGGTAGCTGTGCCATGGATGTAGCGCAGAACTCTCTTCATAGCCGTGAGATGGGAGCTGCGTGGTGCATGAAGATGAAGGCAAAGCTGCTGTACAGCATACGTGAGATCAGGGCGTGTAAAAGTCAAGTACTGTAGGGCACCGACAATAGATCTGTAGATAGTGGGATCTGGGAGTGGTGTGCCGGATGTGGTAGACAGCTTTGCCTTGGTGTCGACCGGGGTGGAGATAGGCTTGCAGTGAAGCATGTCAGCCCGCTCAAGGATCTCGTGGGCAAACTGTGTCTGATGTAGGAAGAGACCCCCGGCCGTGCGCTGGACCCCAATGCCAAGGAAAAAATTTAGATCCCCCATAATTGTCATGGCGAACTCCCCCTTAAGTTTTTGAGTGAGGCATGTGAGAAGAGTGGTGGAGGAAGCCGTGAGCACAATGTCGTCCACATAAAGGAGAAGATAGGCCATGTCAGGTCCCCGGGAGTAGACGAAAAGAGATGTGTCGTTCTTGCATCCTCGGAACCCCAAAGTGAGAAGGAAGCCTGCAAATTGCTGGTACCAGGAGCGTGGGGCTTGTTTAAGGCCATATAGGGCCTTCTTTAACCTGCAAACATAATTCGGCCGAGCTGGATCCTGAAAACCAGAGGGCTGGCTGGCATAGACAGTCTCGTGGAGTGTGCCATTCAGGAAAGCATTCTTGACATCGAGCTGGTGGATGAGCCACCCCCTGCTGAGTGCTAGAGTGAGAACAATGCGTACCGTATCCGGTTTGACAACCGGCCTGAAAGTCTCGTCGTAGTCGATTCCAAAGCGCTGATTAAATCCACGGACCACCCATCGAGCTTTGTACCTAGACAGTTCACCTGTAGGGCCAAATTTGTGGCGAAAGAGCCACTTACCAGTGATAATGTTTTGGGTGGGGGAGGGAGGCACTAGTTCCCATGTTTCATTTTTAATCAAAGCATTAAATTCATCACACATAACATTGTACCAGTTTTGATCCTTAAGTGCACTACGGTAGGTGGGTGGAAGGGGAGAAATTTGGGCCATGGAGTTAAACTGGTTTTTCACATTGCACAGCTTTAATAATAGTGTTAAACTGGTTTTTCACAAAGGCTATAAATGAATGAAGATGGGAACAAGCTTCAGATTTACTTCTAAGAGGAAACACCCATAAAAAATGAGAATAATCATCTAAGAGTAACATGTAATGTTTAAAACCAGTAACACTAGTAACAGGCGATTGCCACAAATCAGTATGTAAAAGCTGGAAAGGAAAAGTAGAAATACGACTCGATGACTCAAACAGGAGACGAACATGTTTTCCCAACTGACAAGCACGACAGATTGAATTTTGTAAATGTTTAAAAGAAATAGCAGACGCGAGACAAGGGACTCCACGGAGAACGGCCAGACTTGGGTGACCAAGTCGACGATGCCAGAGCTCTGGACTTTCACTGGCAACGTGGGCTTGGGCTTGGGCATGGGTGGCGGCTGGTAGGCTCATTTGGTAGAGAGGGCCCGCATTATTGGACCGATGAATCACTGTTCCCGTCAGCATATCCTTCACAGAAAAACCAGTGGATTCAATAGAACAATTGTTGTCACGGGTAAATTGCCTAACGGATATAAGGTTATGGATTATATGAGGGGAGACAAGGATGTTTTGTAAGTGGAGGGGGGGAAAAGTGGGAAAATTGTAATTACCGGTTGCCGTAGTGCGCACTTTAGAACCATTACCTACAGTGATATATGATGATGAATTTAAAGAATGATTACGAACATGAGAAAGAGTACCTGAGTCCGAGGCAATATGATGTGTGGCGCCGATGTCCATGTACCAATTTGGATCGCGAAGGCTGAGGGTGTCAAAATTATGAGCGAGGGCGGTGGGTGTGATGGTGTTGGCACCGGCTGAGGGAGTTGTGGGTGAGGATGTCGGGTAGAGGGGGGTTGTTGGGTAGGGGCTGGGGTATGGGTAGGGTGCACTGGCGTGCAGGTAGGGTGTAGAAAAATAGGCCTGTGGGTATGGGTGGGGATTCGGTCGAGGGCCGAGGAGACCCGGGTTAGGGTTAGGGTTTGGGTTGGTGAACTGTCCAGTAATCTGCCCGTGGGTGTGCCGTGCATTCGACCCGGAGCTTCGGCCGCGACCACGACCCCTCTGCTGTCCCCCGCATTGCTGGTTGTGCTGTGACTGCCCAGGACTGCCCCTGCCGCTGGAATCTGCCCGGCCTCCACCAGTGCTGCCGTACCGCCGTGAGTCACCACCGCCAGAACCACCACTGCCGGCACAAAGGGCCGTGCCACTGTCCCCCACGGCCCTGCCAGTCCCCAGATCTGCCCGTTGTTGTTCGAGGAGGAGAAGGGCCGACCGGGTTTGGAGAAAAGTTGGGGGTGGCGTTTGATGTTGGAGGAAGGACGTTTGACCACGAAGGTCATCCGGTAACCCACGAAGAACTTGGAGAACAAGCTGTTGTTCAGACACGGTGGCATCCACATCATCCGACCAATCCGCTAGGTTACGAAGGGTTTGGCAATAGGCGGCCATAGAGAGAGACCCCTTCGTGGTGGTGCGGAATTGGTGTTCAAGTTGCATAGCCCGGGCCGCTTTATTGTCGTGAAAGAGATTATAGATAGACTTCCATAATTCCGAGGCCGATTTGGTAGTGGAAAACACAAGATCACACACTTCATCATTCACCGTAGATAAGATCCATCCTTGAATGAGGGCGTCAAGTTGGAACCATTCGTCGTCATCGTCACTCGACGGTGACGATTTGCCGGTGAGAAACCCGCCCAAAGAGAACCGGCGAATGAGGAGGAGGAAAAGCCGACTCCACTTCTTGTAGTTTGGCTCGGAGAAGCTGAGAAGAATCGGCACATGTAGCTTTACATTGGAAATAGTGGTGAAAGCCAAGTGGGGAGTCGGAGAGGAGGTTTCCGAGCCGGTAACGGGGGTTTTCTCGGACATGGTGTTGCCGGAGGAGAGAGAACTACGCCTGTCGAGAGAGAGAGAGCTGCGCCTGCAGAGAGAGAGAGACTGCAGGTATGGGAGCTGCACTTCTGCCGGTGACGTGCGGCGCTGCAGGAGAGGGGTGGCGGAACTAGGGTTCGGCCGAAGGAGAAGGTGGCGCAGCTAGGGTTTGGTCGAGAGAGACAAAGGCTCCGATACCATGAAGAATTATTATTTTATGTGTATATTACGGAGGGCTAAGCCTCGTATATATAATACATGAGAATCCTAACTACGGAAGGAATCCTATACAAGGAAACTACCATGTATACAATGATTACACAATTAATACTAAATATATATATAATATATTTAACATTTCCAACACATCTCCGTCAAGTTCCCCATAGCTCTGAACTCCCATACTACCACTCGAAGTGAGATATACACAATTAATCCGACCAAAAAACTTGTATCAAAGGGGCGAGGGCCAGAGGTTCGTTGCGAGTGATCTAAGTTTTATCTTCAACGCTATGTTTGGTTCGTGGGATTTAAAAGAAAAATAAAGATTTACTTTCTTTCTTTCTTTTTTTCCTCTAAAAATAATTTTATTTAAAAAAGTAACAAGTTAATATACTCCCTCCGTTTCTTAAAACCCTTCCTCTTTCATTTTTTTTTGTTTTTCTTAAAACACTTCCCCTTTCTATTAAAAAACCACTTTTACCCCTACTTTTTCATACCTTACCTATCACATCATACTTTTTCACTAACAACTAAACAATTACATCTTACTTTTACATCACATCAAGGGCAAAATTGGAAAGTCAACTACAATTTAACACTTCCTTATTTTCCCCCAAAGTCAAAAGAGGAACTCTTTTGAGAAACGGAGGTAGTATTAGATATTTGATATAAAAACTATTATGAGTAAATGAAAGAAAAATTGATATATAAATATATTTTGTTTGATATTGCTACTATATACGGAGTATCTATTAGAATGTCATAATCAATGTGGAACATAGGGACCCTCATGGGTAAGTCGATTGAGTTGGTGCAAGTTCTCAAGAGGAGAAGGATTCAGGTGGCATGCGTGCAAGAAACCAGGTGGGTGGGCACTAAGGCGCGAGAGGTTGATGGTTTCAAATTGTGGTATTCAGGTTCAGCTAGGGGAAGGAATGGAGTCGACATTCTGGTGGCACCGGAGCTGCGGGAGTTTGTGGTGGAGGTGAAGAGGATTAGTGATCGTCTAATGTTTATCAAGTTGGTTTTGGGTGGCTGTGCGATCAATGTCGTGAGTGCTTACGCCCCGCATGTTGGCCTGGCAGACGAAGTTAAGAAGGAGTTTTGGGACGCCTTGGATGGGGTGGTTGTTGGTTTTCCACTGACTGAAAAAGTCGTCATTGGAGGCGACTTCAATGGCCATATTGGAGAATCGGCCGATGGCTTCGAGGACGTGCACGGTGGTTTTGGCTTTGGCAGCAGGAACCCATCAGGAGTTTCACTCTTGGAGTTTGCTAGAGCGAGTGATTTGGTGGTTGCTAACTCGTGTTTCCCTAAACGAGACGACCATTTGGCTACATTTGTTAGTGAAGTGGGGACGACACAGATCGACTATCTTCTCTTGCGCAGGTGTGATCGGGTGCTCTGCAAGGATGCTAAAGTAATTCCGAGTGAAAACGTCACTACCCAACACAAGCTTCTCGTGATGGATGTTATGATCAGGTGGGAGAAACATAGGAGAGCTTTGAGTGGCAACACACAAATCAGGTGGAGGAGACTAAGTGCGGAGAACATTGCTGAGTTGACCAGGCGAGTGCAGGAGAAAGGTGTGTGGGAATCGACCGGAGAGGCTACAAATATGTGGGTGCGGACTACTAACTGCATCAGGGAATCAGCCAGGGAAGTGTTAGGTGTGAGCTCTGGCTCTGGGAGTAGGCGTCGGGGTGATTGGTGGTGGAGCGATTCCGTCCGAAGTAAGGTGGAAGCTAAGAAAGTGGCGTATTTGAGGTACATGGGCTGCAATGTTGAGGAGGAAAGAGCAGCGTTGCGAGTGGAGTACAAGAAAGCGCGTAAAGAAGCTAAGTTAGAGGTAACGAGGGCAAAGAATGCCGCTTTTGAACGCCTTTACAAGGATATTGAGGAGAAAGGCAGTGTTAATCCACTGTGCCGGCTTGCTAAGGTGCGCGAGAGGAAGGCCCGAGATCTAGACCACGTGAGATGCGTGAAGGACAGCGATGGTAGAGTGTTAGTTGAGACTGCCAAGGTGGCTAAGCGCTGGGGGAGTACTTTAGTGAACTCTTAAATGCGGGAGGAGACCAGAGGCTAGTTCTTGATGAGTTGGGACATCCTGGGGCATCTCGTGTGTATTGCCGGTGCATTTGCTTGGAAGAGGTGGTTCGGGCTCTCCGGGTGATGCGTAATGGGAAAGCTGTGGGACCAGATGAGATTCCAGTGGAGTTTTGGAAGCATGCGGGTCGTGATGCGTGGGTTTGGTTAACCAAACTCTTCAATGTTATCCTCCGGACAGCATGGATGCCTGATGAGTGGAGGGAGAGTCTCTTGGTCCCTCTGTTTAAAGGCAAAGGTGACATTCAGAGCTGCGAGAATTACAGAGGCATCAAACTGCTTAGCCACACCATGAAGGTTTGGGAGCGAGTTATCGAGTATAGGGTGCGGAAAGAGGTTTGCATCTCGGAGAACCAGTTTGGTTTCATGCCTGGCAGATCGACTACAGAGGCCATTCATCTCGTGAGGAGGTTAATGGAAGAGTATAGGGTTAGGAAGAAGGACCTTCATATGGTGTTTATTGACCTTGAGAAGGCGTATGATAGGGTGCCAAGGGAGGTCTTATGGAGGTGCCTTGAGGCGAGAGGAGTTCCCATCGTGTACACTCGCGCGATCAAGGATATGTACGATGGGGCTATGACCAAGGTAAGGACTTCCGGGGGCGTCTCAGATTCCTTCTCGGTAGGGATGGGGTTGCACCAAGGGTCTGCTCTTAGCCCTTTTTTGTTCGCCTTGGTGATGGACGTCCTAACTGAAGGTGTTCAAGACGGGGTCCCATGGTGCATGCTTTTCGCGGATGATATTGTGCTTATCGACGACACGCGTGAGGGACTAAACGATAAGTTGGAATTATGGCGCCTTGCCCTTGAGACTAAAGGATTCAAAATAAGTAGGAACAAGACTGAATACATGGAATGTCGTTTTAGTGGCCGGGATACAGAATCAGAGGTGGAAGTCAAGATTGACTCTCACCTAGTACCTAAGGTAGACAGGTTTCGTTATCTTGGCTCGGTAATTCAGGCGGATGGGGAGTTAGATGCGGATGTTGGACATCGGGTTGGAGTGGCTTGGGCCAAATGGCGGTTAGCTTTAGGGGTGTTGTGTGATCCGAAGATTTCGCCTAGAATGAAAGGTAAGTTCTATCGATCCGTAGTCAAACCTGCTATGTTATATGGGGCAGAGTGTTGGGCGGTTAAGAAGACTCATGTGCGTCGTCTGCATGCGGTGGAGATGCGGATGTTACGATGGATGTGCGGGAAGACAAGGTTGGATAGGATTTCGAATGAGGTTATCCGACGTCAAGTAGGTATGGCACCGGTGGAAGACAAGTTGCGGGAAGCGAGGTTGAGGTGGCTTGGCCATGTGAGACGGCGGGATGCTGACGCCCCTGTACGGAGATGCGAGAGGACTACAGTTATCGGGGGAAGTAGGGGAAGGGGTAGACCTAAGAAGAATTGGGAGGAGGTGATAAGACAGGATTTAGGACTTCTCGACTTGACTGAGGATATGGCCCTAGATAGGAATCTTTGGAGAACTAGGATTAGAGTAGCTGGATAGGAGCTCGGTGTTGTAGAGGTTGTTTTGTAGTGTGTTGTATTTGTTGGGAATCTTTTGCTATTGTTTGTACTTGTTACTTGTACTTGGTGCCTTATCTGTGCTATACTGTGTTCTCTTCCATATTTTTGTGCAGGTGGAGCCAGGGGTCTCTTGGAAACAGCCTCCCTACTTCCGAGTAGGGGCAAGGTCTGCGTACACACACCCTCCCCAGACCTTACTGTTGTGGGATTCAACTGGGTTGTTGTTGTTGTTGTTGATACGTTGCAAACAATACGTAGTAGTAAAGATGTATTCATTTTATTATATATATCCATAGAGGTATGTATGTGTGTTTATAATAATTTGAAATAAGTTTGTTCTTTATTATTATTATTAATGTTGTTATTGTTATTTTATTATAATTATATTAATAATAAATATTGAATTTATTCGGGCTGGGTCGGCCTGTGGGCTTGAGCATAAACCCGAGCCCAGCCCTAAAATATTCGGGCCGCCATTTATAAGGCCCAAGTCGGCCCGTATCCTAAAATGTCAAGCCCAAGCCCTCTATTTTGCGGGCGGGCCGGATACCTGGGCCCGTGATCGGGTCTAATTCTATGAAATTGAATACTAGAGAATTTCAATTTCAATTCCATCAATTCCGTATACCAAACAGACCTGAGAAAAAATGGACTAGGCCAATTGATCCGACCCGTGACCCATTTACGCACCCCAGCCCGGTTTTTTCCCTTGCGTTCAGAACCAGCCGCAGGCGAACAGAAGAAAGAAAAGCGAAGCAAGGAGTTTCTCAGTGAAACTAAAGCATGACCAGCGCAATTTAGGGTTTGCTGTCGGTGTTTTCTCTATCTATCAACAATGTCTTCCGCCCTAGAGATAGAAGCTCGAGAGTACGTTTTCTCTCTTTTTCCCTGTATATGTTCTTTTTTATAAGTACAAAGACACGTTTACGCTTTGGAAAGATGCATCGAAGCTACATTCTTTTCATTTTGTTCTTTGCTTTATTAGTGTAAAAGATTTACTTTTGCTTAACTCTAGAGAAAAAAAAGAGCTATTGCATGCTGTATCTAAATGCGGAGATTTCTTAGTACTTTGAAAATATTTGGAGCCTTCTTCTGGAATATTGGATATGCAATGGCCCGTCTATTAAATCTGTCAGTGTTTATATTTCGTTTTTTTTTAAGTAAATTCAAATTAAATTTAAAGATGTAATATTACATGGCAATGAGTTTCCAAAGGCACGGAAGTTCAAATAAGTAAAGTTGCTGGCATGCAATATTTGTGCGCAGCACAATGTGTATATTTGACAACCCGTATATTTGACAACACTCTGTGAGATTGAAAGAGAATGAGGGAAATTTTCAAACTTATCATGAACTGGGAAAAAAGGCAATCCTTAAAAAGTAATGCCACTTTTTCCGCACCATGCCTATGATATTGACACAAATTAAGTAAAAGCCTAAAAGGATTTTCTATTTTGGAATCCATTCTGCTCATGGTCAGGCAGTCAAGGCAAGTACGCTTGGACGGAAAATTCTTTAGTGATATGTAGTATCATCCTCTTTAAGGCATACTTATTCAGCATGCAATATTTTTACCTAAAAATTACTCCGTTATGTAGTTGCGTACTTTCAAAGTCATGGGATAACAATTTAATTGTGTTCAAGAGATACATTTCAAAATAAGAACCTACGGTAGAATAAGAGAGACCTCTTTTTGTGGTGCACTCTTCAAAATCCTTGTACAATTTATTTCCCCCTGGAGTCTCTTTAGGAATCTGTTCTTTTTCGCCTGTGTAGCCAGTATATTCTGATTGTATTGTCTTTTTGAACCTGTACATGATTGTGTCATTGTGTTAACAAATACAATGCTCTATGTCATTTCTTATGCAGCGTTATTAAGATAGTTCTTCAGTTCTGCAAAGAGAACTCTTTACATCAAACTTTTCAAACATTACAAAATGAGTGCCAAGTTTCTCTCAACACGGTGGATAGTCTGGAAACTTTTATTTCTGATATTAATGGTGGGAGATGGGATGCAGTATTACCTCAAGTCTCGCAGCTCAAGCTTCCCAGAAAGATACTGGAGGATTTGTATGAACTGGTACACAATTTTTTGTTGTGAAAAAACTGTAAATTCAAATCCCTTGCCTACATTTTTTGGGTTTATGACTATGTGGCCCCTTTAAGGAGAAACGAGAGGCTTTTGGTAGAGGGCATTGAGAGGGCTAGAGGTAGATCTAGAAAGAGTTGGATTGACGTGATTAGACATGACCTAGGAGTACAGGATCTTACCAAGGACATGGCCCTTGAACGGGACACCTAGGGATCTAGGATTGAAGTAGTAGGGTAGAAGTGAATTCGTTTGTTTGTAGTTCTTTTCAGGTGTGTTTGAATGCCTTAGTTTGCAGTGTCTGCTTTGCTTTGCGCTTTATGTTCAGTTCTTAGAGTTGCCTTGTTTGCTTTATTTTTTTTGGCTTTGTTCGTACTTCATTGGTTTCTTTGTTCGTACTTTTGTTTCTGAGCCAAAGGTCTCTTGCAAATAGCGTCTCTAATTTTTAGAAGGGGTAAGGTCTGCGTACACACATCCCCAAAATGCTACTTTTGTGGGACTTTACTGGGTTTGTTGTTGTTGTTGTTTTATTCTAGATTATCGATGTGAGCATGAAATTATGGTACTGTTATGTTGTGGAGTGCTCATTTTTTAGTTGGTCATCAAATAGACCACAGATGGTGATATAACCATTTGCCTAATTTCTTCATTAATTATTAGGATGACTAGCATTACTGAAAATGATGAATATATTGAGAAGCGGACTACTCAATTCTATCAAGTAGTTCCAGATGAGTTTGAAAAAAATAAACATGGTGCAAGAGTACATGTTACAAATGTGTTCATTGCCTAGTTCCAATAGCAGTATAGTGGTGAGGACGAAGAGAGCAGCAGACATCTGGAATTAATCCTTGTCCGAGTATCCTATTTGTCTTTTCATTAAGTGTCCGTTTGGTATACGGAATTGATGGAATTGGAATTGAATTGAAATTGAAATTCCATGGGATTCAATTCCATAGAATTGAATTCTTCCAATTCCAATTCATTTTTGCACTGTCAATTCCAAATCTACATAATTTTTGTGCTACCAAACACTAGAATTGGAATTGAAGTCCCCAATTCCAATTCCATAGTTTGAATTCCGTGTACCAAACGGGGCCTAAGTGTTTCCTTATCAGAGGTATTTCAGGGTCACATCTCTGTTTCCTTTTTTGCTTAGGAATCTTTTGATTGTCTTTACATGGGTCGAATGTTAATACCACTTTTGGAGCATTAATTTGTGTGTCTAAGAGTGTGAAGGTCATGGGTTGAAGACTTGAAGGCTTGCGCACAGTCTTTTTGATTTGGGGCAAACACCTGGGGCCATGGGCGGCAGTAACAGTTTGGTTGATAAATTGAAAACCTTCAGGGCAACATGACACAACGACATGTGGATTTTGATGAACAGATCTCTGAACTGAAAATCACCTTCTCAAACCTTACCAAAGCAGTTTCCACTCTTGTTAGCACGTTACAATGCATGACTTCTTATGATGCTACCGATTATTACAATTCGGACCAAGCACATACCACTGATAACACATAACCAACTAACACAACCAGACATTGGCCAACCACTGAACACCAAGAGGTGGATGATATCTCATCCTTCCCCACTATAGCATTGTTCAAAGTTAGGTTTGTCTTTGTTAAGATGTACATGAACTCTTGACAAACATTGTTAGCAGTTTTCCTAATGACCATCCACATGCTCGGCAAGGCCTAGCTTTGGGCGGAAAAATTAGATGTTGATGGCATGGGGCGTCATGTGGACAATGTTTTTGGAGCATTGCACAATGCACATTGCTATTTGGACACCTCTTGAATTCCAATCCGACACAACGTTAAACCCAATATAATCCCAACTCCCTTGGGTGTGGGTGGGTGGATCGTGGGGGGTGGGGGTCAAGAAGATTTCTATAGTCAGCAAGTATATTAGTGATTAGTGATCAGTCAATTTAGTTACTTGTACACTCAGAGGGCTTGTCCCATGGGCACAAGTTTAGGCCTTCATGAAGGGGCTCTCTGAATATTTTTGATCGGATTTGGGGTTTCAGTTCCTGTCAGCCTCCATCTCGCAATGTGTTCTGATCACACCATAAAACACAAGATCCACGACTCTGATTTGATCTTAGTGTACTACCTGTCTTCCACGACTATTTCCAGCCGTGCTGATGGTTGCTAACAACATTTCATACTAATTAGTTCATTACTGACCTCTGGTACATTCTTTTTAAATTACATGCTTGAAAAAATCAATAAGATTGAGGTTTTTGCTCTCTAGGCCAAACGTTTATGGTATAAACGTGATGAGCAATGAGCCAATGAGTATGCGACTATAATTTCAAACAACTATTATTGACAGAAATTATTAAAAGTGATGTTTGTTCTTAATGCTAAAATACTTTGAACGATCTTTGTCCTTGGATGCCAAGAAAGAGTTCCGTTGTGCCTCCACCATGGGTGGTGACTGCCTTAGGTCAAGTATTGCCGGAACACAGCCTACCACCATAGTTATTAATGGTGAGTAGCGAGGGGCGGGCGAGAGGACCTTTTTTATGGCGAGAGGCGGGCAGTAAAATGGCAAACACACACACACATATACATATGTGTGTGTGTGTATATATATATATGTATGTATAAAACCCCAAATAGGAGTAAAACATAGCATTTATCTTTAAAAATTTAAAATAAGAGTTCTATGTTTTTATCCCCAATATTTGAGTTTGCACTATAACATTATTACACTGTAAAGTGGCATCCAATTGTATTTTTTGGTAGTATATATTGGCATTACTCCTATTTTGGGGATAAAAAACATGTAGCTCCTAGTTTAGTCCTTTTCCTATATATATGTATATGTATGTATGTATGTGTGTGTGTGTATATATATATATATAAACAAATATTATGCATTGAATATCTTTTTAGTCTTAATCACTACATAATTATCATTTCTGTTACCTTTGGTGGAAGTATCTGGCATTGGGGAAAAACTATTGTGAAAAAATATGTCTATTAGAATATGATAATTTTTCATTCCCCTGTGGAGCCAAAGATTCACTATTTTTTGGCTTTGGGGTATGATGGAATAACTGAATAAAGCAAATTGGCTCTCTAAACTGTCTCCACTTGCAATTATGAAGTAGCAATTGGTCAATGCAACTTTCGATGCTTATCATGGGTCATCAAGAAATAGCCGCTCTATGTTTTAAACATAGGGGTCTGACCGCGTACATCCGCCCCCCCTTACCCCGCAATGGGTGGGAGCCTTTGAGGCACTGGGGTAATGTTGTTGTTGTATTAGAATATGATAATACACATAGTGAATAAGATAATTTAAAAAACAATCAAATAACAAAAAAACTAAAATAACTTGGACCAAATCATACTAATCAGTAATCATTTCAAAAATTGAAAAAGCATAATAATATTAATCAATAAATTGAATCAATAATGATAATAATCATTAATTTGGACCAAAGAAAACATTTAAAAAATGAATAAATGCAAAATAATAGTGATAAAAAAACTCACGAAATTGGTTCATATGCGGCAGTGAGTGAAGTGAACTAGAGAAGTGGTCTGCGACTGTGCCACTTGCGACGGGAGAAAAGGGCTGCGCTTGAGATACGAGTCAGGATGGAGAAGAATTGTGTTGGAGCAAAGAAGAGACACGATGTGTAATTGACGTAGGGTTTTACAGCGACATGAAGCGGAGAAGAGGCGCGGTGTGTTTAAATGTGATTTTAAATTAGGTCAAGGTCAGCCCAATTTTTTTTAAAATTGTTGATCAGTCACAGAGCTTATTTGGCGTACGCTTCTCGCCACAAAACTAATCGCAAATGGAGACCGCCTATGGTGCACCATTCGTAAAATGCCAAAGCCAATCAGGGCAGCAGCACGCCTCTGCGCCATCGGTGCTATAAGCGTAAATGGCGAGCACCATTAATAACTATGCCTACTTTTGTAGCATTAATACATGTCTCTTTGACAAGGCCAAAACCCCTCTCCTTTCCTTCAAGGGCCAGAAGAGCATTAGTTGTCTTCCATCATAACTTTCCCGATGACTTTATGTCTCTCCCACAAGAGCACAACATATGTTTTGTTTCTTAAGCTATATGTGCATGGATGTTAAACCAGTAATAGATTTTCTTGTATTTTTGTGCCTTTGTTCACATATATTGCCTTGTTTTTATGTTCTTTGATAACATATGGTTGTCATTAGACGTGGTCACACGGTTCACTTTATTTTGTACTTTTAATTGGCATAACCCCAATATTCATTTCATGTTATTATGGTGTATTTGAATGTAATCATAGCCAGCAATACAGTATCATGTGAAACACACTTTACATTATTTGGTTAAAGTATTTAGTTAATTTCAGTCGTTAACTGCACTTGTGCTGTTAGGAATGAATGGATGATGTTTATTCTAATGCATTTTTTTATGTGCATTAGATTGTTTTAGAAATGATAGAACTCCGGGAGATAGATACTGCACGTGCAATTTTGAGGCAGACTCAGGTGATGGGTGTCATGAAGCAGGAGCAACCAGAAAGATACCTACGACTTGAACATCTACTAGTTCGGACATACTTTGATCCACATGAGGTTAGCTTTTATTTGCAATTATGGATTCTACTATAAGCGTGCACTTTATACAGAATTTCATCCACATTCTTTGTGCAGGCTTATCAAGATTCAACAAAAGAGAAAAGGCGTGCACAGATAGCCCAAGGTTTGCACAGTGTATCTTTGATGTTTTAACATACTAACTCGAAAGCGAAATCTTTATCAGTTATTCAAAATAAACTGAAATTGTTGTTCATTAAGTTTAGGTAACATCATGGCAGCGTATTTAGACCCTGCTGTCCGCTTTTATTGCAGTTTGAAAAATAAAATACATGCTGCAAGCTGTGACATTTTTATTACCAAATTAACAGGAGAACAATGAGTAGGCAGACTGTTACCCTGTTACCATATGTACTATTTAAGGATCTATGCAATTACTATATTGATGTATTATGTCTGGTTAGTCACTCAGAGCATAGTTGATGATCTTGTGTAGTTGGTAATTTTGTTATCTCATCTGTTTATATATCTTCTTTTGCTCCATTCAGCTCTTGCTACAGAGGTTTCTGTTGTCCCTCCATCACGATTAATGGCTTTGATTGGTCAGGCTTTGAAGTGGCAGCAGCATCAAGGTGACAAAGAAAAACTTTCATATACTTATATTACTATATTGCAATCATCCTTCTAATCTTCTATATATGAAAATGCCGAGCATGTTTTAAGATGAATATGTGGCAAAACTACAAAGCAAGGTAGTCAAACTTGAGATTCTACGTAGGGTTGATGTACGAAGGAAAGATCGTAAATCATGGCAAGGATCGTAAGATCCTACTCATTCTAGACACACACACACACACAATATAACACATTCTACTGACTCTAAACTAATCCCTTTTCAGTTACCTACCCGTTCTCTTTACTCTGATATTTGCTGTAATATACTCTTTTAATTAATGATTACTAATAGTAATTTCATGTTAAAAATGAATAGAACACATGTTTTAATGAAGTGGTGTGAAATAGAAATTTACTGTAGAGATCAAACATAGTCATTTAGTGTAAAGATAAAAATAGGACATTTACGGTAAAGATACCTGGCTGAGTAATCCTAACATGTAAATAAAGTTGGGAATTAGAAGCAGGATTGTTTCAGCGACCCTGAGCCTCAGGCAAAATTACTATTATAATTGTGTGAGTGCAAAGAAGTGGAAGCCTGGGTGAATGAAACATATGAGTCACAGGTTTCTGATTGCAAGAGTCGCATTAAAATAACCGAGGAGTCAAAGGCAATGCTAGATCGCGTGAGCCGCTGCAATTCCAGCATTTCTATGGTCTGGCATGTCCATCCGAACGAGTCTACCTGATTCCCAATCTTTTTAGCTATTTAGAACACAATTCTGTCAGCGACGCATAAACTCGTATAATTCTACGATACAAGTTTTGAGTTTGACTACCTTGCTATAAAAGATAGAAATTGCAATGATGAATTTCAGATGAATGTGGGTGTGACATATACTGAAAAGAGGAAAGAGATGGTAAGGGAGACCAAAGTATATTGGTTCACGGCTTCTCGTACATTTGCTGCCAATAGGCATGCGGGAATGGAGTCAGAAATTTGAATGGTGGAGACTTCAATAGGAGTTATGGTAGACCCAAAATGACATGGATTGAGGGTGTAACACGAAAATGTTGGGTGGGTCTCGGCTTCATGAGCATACGGTGCATGATAGAAAACAGTGGAATAAGAAGATATTGATGGATGGCATTGGGATTAGTGATTAAGGCTTTGAGGTTGTTATTTATGTAAATGCTATGCAAAACTCTATTTTTGTGTAGAATGCGGGAAACCATTAAGTACGGAGGTTTGGGGTTACCCACATGTCCTTTTGTCCTTTAGAAACTCAGTCAACATAGCACATTTTCCTTAATTTGACTAATTGTGTATGAATGCAATGATATTTTTCAATGTCTCAAGCATTAACAGTTTTTGTGGCCAGTTGGTTTTGGTCTTGATTTGACTGTTTCATAACCATATCATATTGACCTTGCTATTGGTTTTATTAAGTGGATGCACACAAGTATTCTTTTAAGTTATATTCTCTTGAGTAAATGAGGTATCCTGTCGCTTCTTTCCTCAGGATTACTCCCACCTGGAACACAATTTGATCTGTTCCGGGGGACAGCTGCTATGAAACAAGATGAAGAGGATATGTATCCCACAACTCTTGGGCATACTATTAAGGTAAATTAAACAATACCCCGTATTATATTGACTAACTTCTTTTACTTGGAAAATGAAATACTCCCCCCGTCCCTAAGTTTATGTCCACTTTTTTTGGCACACAAACCAAGATTAAGGGAATAATATAGAGAAATGTCAAAATTGCCCCTCATTAGTACTCCCACCCAGTGCAGCCGCCTCATCCCTCTGGTCTAATATTTCGCCAATTTCAAGATTGGAAAAAACAATTTACAGATGTGTGTGCAGATCTGGAAAACGAAATTAAAAGTTTGAGTCTTTTTGTGTTTTAAAACAATCTTATCTTCTTCGGCATGAAACCAGCCCCAACCCCGTGTCATCATCGAAGATCCTTGATTTGGAAAAGAAAATGAGTGTAGATCTGAAAAGCAACAATAAAAACTTTCGTATCTTTAAAAATTCAAAAGTAAAATGAGATCTATGTTATCACAGCGTTGCCTAGGCATCCAGGCGCCCTTCTACTCTCGCCTTGGGAGCTTGCCTTCCCACGGGAGCTTGCCTCGTCTTATTTTGCATACCTCGCCTAGTCTAGTACTTTTTTTTACTCCAGTGCTTTATTTTTAATTGTTGTCTACCCCCGGGTCCAGTGCTTTGTTTTTTTAATGATTTATAAATTAATTTATTTCCAATTTAATGTTTTTTCTACTTTATCTTCCTAATTATACTCTGTATTAATTTTTTAAATTTTAAATGATAAATTTATTTCCAATTTAAGTGGGTAAGGCTTTTTTCAACTCGTTTTTTTTGAGGAAAGTACCTAAAAGTAACTTTGGTAGTTAAATTTTGATGTATTAGAAAAATTTAAACTTACCAACTACTCCCTCCGTCCCTGAATTTATTTCCACTTTCCTTTTGGCACCAAAACCAATGCATAAGGTAAAAAGCCACAAATGCCCTTTATTTTGGGTCTCCTTCACCACCAGCAATCCTACTGGTCGCCATGCAAACCACAATAATGGCCACCGCCATATTTGCCACCACGTCTCCCTCAGCCTAGCCGTGGATACACAGCCCCCCTCCCCACTAGATCGGAACACCCATCCCAAACTCCACCAACTATTTGCCCGCCAACCGCTACAACACAACCATCCCAAATTCCCATCCCCAATCCCAAATAGCCACTGTAGAGGCCCTCTCTTTCAGCCCAGTCGCTGCCGCACATCACAACTCACACTAGCCCTTAGTCGTGCAGTTCGCTGTTGCACAATTCATCCCACCGCCACCAAGATGTAGTTGCAAGAAGACCAGAGAAGATCTGCAAAAGCGGATGGAGGAGGAGGAGAAGACAAAGTGGCACAGCTCAACAGAGAATGATTAGATCTGGATAAGATGCAGTAGATTGGTGATGATTTGGGTGGATGTAAATATATGACTTTTGTATATGTCTGAGAAAGAAAATAGAGAGTGTACAAACGTGTTGGTGGAGGAGGGCAAAATAGACATTTCATTTAAATTTTTTACTTGAAAAGAGAAGTGGACAAATATTGTAAGACGGCTCAAAAAGGAATACTGGACAAATACTCAGTGACGGAGGGAGTACAATATTTAATTTGATATATTTATATTGTTTTTAATGTATAGCAATTCTCCTATATTATGTGTCGCCTAGTCGACTAGGCCTCCTGGCGGTGCGTCGCGCCTCAAGTTGGCGCCGTGATAACTATGAATGAGATCCTTAATTTGAGGACTATGTTGTAGTCTTCACCGGATGGCGCTGGAGTGAACATCGGAGAATAAATGAAAGAATTTGAAAGGGCGTCAGAGAAGATTTTGAATGCTATAGGAGATGAGATCAGATAGAAGGAGGGGGTAATTTAGAGAGAGATGATGGGTGAGAAGTTTTTTTATCAGATCAGGAGATGGGTGGGTAGATGGGTGAGTTGTAAATGGTTTTAATTGAGGAGGGTAAAGTGGGGTGTTCATTTAATTATTTTTGCCATATATAGAAAGTGGAAAAGTATTATGGGATGGCCCAAAATGGAATAGTGGAAAAATACTGTGGCGCGGGGGGAGTACTATAGTTGTTGATTAATTGTTGGAAAATATTTCAGATAAAGGAAGCTATCTAAACTTGATATTATGAAGTCAAGTGTTAAAAGTGATTAATTTTCACCGTTCCATTATTCTAACAAATCATTTGATCATTACTAGCCTGCGTGACGATTAGTCTTACAAAAATGTAGACAAACCAGATAAGACTCCTATATTATCTTATTCTGAGACCTGAACCAATTGTTTGTTTCATTTTATTATAATATTCCTTTTCCAACTCGCTTAATACTGCTTGTGGGTACAATTGATTTTGAATAAAACATTTCAATTTCATTTTCAAAGCTGTTTATCTCTGCAGTTTGGGAAGAAAAGTCATCCTGAATGTTCTAGGTTCTCCCCAGATGGCCAATTCCTTGTTTCCTGCTCTGTTGATGGATTTATTGAGGTACTTATCTGCTTCTCAAAAAGATCAAGGTTTCTTGATTTTCTTTGATTTTCTAAATCATTTTTACTTATATTTATCACTTTTTTACTTCTCTGTCTTTCAGGTATGGGACCACATTAGTGGAAAATTAAAGAAGGATCTTCAGTATCAGGCTGATGTAAGTTATCATTTCTTACGGAGTATTTTGTTTATTTTTTGGCTGATGAAACTATAAGTTTGGAATTGCGAGTATGTTTTAATATACAAGAACAACTTGAGCCAAGGGTCCAGAGTCCAGACCCTTTGTGGTATACAAGAATATCAACAAAACCTAGTATGATACCAACTCCGTTTGAATCTTGGGTTTGGGGTGGGGGTGGGGGGGGGGGTGAAATGTTCAAATCCTTACCCCTATAAGAGCAAAATCTTTTTAGTTAGACTCTTGATGCATTGCTGCATGTACTACCCGACACTTCAAAAAAATTAATTAAAGAAGAAGCAACGGGAAAGTAATTAGAAGAAGTAAATGAAGTTTAGTGTGCCATTTTGATTTAATAAACAGCTCTAATTTCACTTGCCTTAATAGTTTTGTGATTCATTACCTTATTCTCTCATATTTTAAGGTTTTCTGCTGAGTACTCTGGAAGAAACTATAAAGCATTTCACACGTGCAGCTGTACATAGATTTTGTTTATAACAATGTTTAATGAATCATTCACTCTTGTGCTATCAGAATTGAACTAACATCTCTTTTCAAGTTTCAACAAAAAATACTGCTTAGTGTAATTATAGAAGTTACTTAATCAAACCAATAATAAACTACTAACCATTTAACAAATATCAACCATAAACGTCAACAATGATATACCTAATATTTTGGTTAATCTAATTGTCCATTAATATATTATTTTGGCAAGGTTTTTGATACGTTCACGTTCACCATTTACACAAGCATAATTAAATGCTACACTGCCCCATAATTTTCAAGTTTCCCCCTGAAAATGTATCCTACCACCATAGGCAGGAAAGGTTTTCCCTTGTTTCAAGGAATTTTAAATATTTCCTTTGCTTAGTTTACTGCCTTTGAACTTTGTAGGAAACATTCATGATGCATGATGATGCTGTCCTTTGTGTTGATTTTAGCAGAGACTCTGAGATGCTTGCATCTGGATCTCAAGATGGAAAAATAAAGGTAAAGATATTGAGAACTATCCTTACCATAAGCACACTTCTTATCGTGAGAACTTTCCATGTCGACCCTTGATCCAGTTATGAAGGTTGCATTGAAAAATTCAAAGTCTGCCATATTTTCACGCCCTTATATGCATATATTCTTTTATGTTTCTTCTAAAGGGAAGGAGAGGGGATCAAATTTTTCTGGGACTGGATAATATGAAGGATTACAAATTTTCCTTGTTGGGTTACAAAGGAAATGGAAAGAAAGTAATTGCATTTGCATGTAATAGAATTTCGTGTCTATATTGGCTAACCTATTACCTATCTCATCCCCTCTCCTTCCATTTGACCTCAATCTGGTGGGGCTATATCTGAGGGGAATTAGAGGTTGTTGGGTTGAAAGCATATACCTGTAACATCCATATTTTTCACTTTGTACTCCTAAGACAAACCAATGAAAAGATAAGTGCGTCCCTCCATTTCCACTCCATTTTCTCCATTCCGTGCCCCCAAACACACTGCTAGAGAATAAAAAGGTGGTAACATACATCAAAAGGTACCTGCTTAACCATTCTCCCACAGTCTAATTAAGTTTGCTTTCCTGATATTAGGTGTGGCGAATAAGGACTGGTCAGTGCTTGCGTCGCCTTGAACGGGCTCATTCTCAGGGCGTTACTAGTCTTGTCTTTTCTAGAGATGGAAGCCAGATTTTGAGCACATCCTTTGACTGCACTGCCAGGTTTCTTGTGACACTGCTATACCCACGTGACACTCTTTTCAATGCATTCATGATGCAGACATATTATACATTTATATGTAAAATATTTCTTGGGTTGAGTTGGAAAACATGTCGGTTAGGTTGAGTTTGACTTTTGTTTTTTTGGGAGGTTGGGAAATGCATGTTCATGACCCGGTGTCTTTGGGTTTGGGCTAAGCCAACGGGTTATGGGTGTTTGATTTCAAAATATTTAAATTTTTGTTAGCACTTGTATTTCACATGAAAATGTAATAATATACTCCATATAAAATTATATCAACTAAACCTTTTTGAATAAAATTATGTACCACGATATTAAATAAAATAAATATTGTAAATATTTGCAAATTTCAAAATAAGTATGATGATACAATATCATAAAAAAGCATTACAATACAACATCCATAACCAAAGGTCAAGGGCTCGACCCTTGACTTTGGGAATGAAGCATCCTTAAATCCTTGGGCCAGCTGTCCCACCCTATGGAAATTCCTTAATTGGTTGGGTTCGGGTTTAGTCGGGATTGACCCATTTTTAGCAGGTCTTTTCCTGTTTGGTTAACAAAATATTTTGTTCAAAACCCAATATTTTTGGATTGGGTTAATTCTTTCTCGGGTCTAGGTGTGGGGTAACTTTATCCAATAAAAGGAGCAATGTGAGGTCATAGTTCACAGTAGCTGGGCTTGTTAGCATAGTTCAATGGGCATTTTAAATAACTTAATTAATATTTGCTTGGATTTGTTTCAAATATTTTGTAGAATCCATGGCTTGAAGTCTGGGAAACAATTAAAAGAATTCCATGGTCATACATCATATGTAAATGATGCTATTTTTACTCATGATGGATCTCGAGTCATCACAGCATCTAGTGATTGCACAGTGAAGGTTAGCTTACTTTCTTGCTGATTTTGTATAATAAAGGCTAGATATGTTTATATTCTATGCATTATGCAAGACTCATTTGAGATACCTAAAACAGGTTTGGGATTTGAAGACCACAGACTGTCTACAGACGTTCAAGCCACCTCCTCCTTTGAGGGTATTTGCTGACCTGCAGATTTAGACTTCTATTTCTTGCTAGTTTGTTTTCATCATCTTTCAAGTTTCAATGCTTGTTTTCATGAGTTCATGTAATCAATTACCTTTTCCCGTGTAATTTCTATAATTTGTTTGTTACAGGGAGGTGATGCATCTGTTAATTCTGTTCATCTTTGTCCAAAGAATACAGATCACATATTTGTGTGTAACAAAACCTCATCCATATACCTGATGACACTTCAAGGGCAGGTAAACTAGTTTTTCTTCTTGATTTTTCCCTTTTTGGTAAATTCATATTTGAATAGGTCATAGATAACTTTGGTGTTCTTTTGAAAATTTCGAGTTCTTACTTGTTTGGGATGAATATTTTATAATTTATGCTGTTTTTCAACCCATGTGAGCATGTGAACTTGGGAAGTTTCAAAAACTAGAGATGGAACACAAAAAACATTCTTATTTACTAAACATGCCCTTTATTATTTGCCATTCACTTTTTGAAATACTTTGAATGCTCATCGTACTAATTATTTGGACACCTGGTAGATTATGATCATCTATATTACACTTGAGAGCTTCTGAACTTTTCATAAGTTCCTTGGTGCATTTCTTTTTTTTTCTTTTTTATTGTGGGAGCTTGGTGCATTTGTTGATTGGTGTGTGGCATATTATCTGCTGGAGACTTGGAGTCAGTATATAGTTTGTATTCCTAGAACCCTGTCAACCCACACATGGAGTTGACAAAAAAACATGATATTAGCATTTATATGCTTGGTTTGTACTAATGGAATAACAAAGCTAAAGAAGCAAGGCATGCTATTTGCATACACATTACATATTTTGGTGAAGTGTGGTAACTCGGGGATCCACTCACTGCCTGCAAGTCAATGTGGATTCATATAGTTGCTTGCATTAGCTGTAGCCCCAGCAATTGGAGAGTTTCAAGATATATCTGCTTTACCATAGTGGCGTGCTCTGAAACACATACTTAACCAGTCATGCATATTCTTTTGAGCTATTTAGTACGGAAACCAGAAATTTGTGTAAAAATTGAGCCTTGCACTGCAACACAGGTTGTCAAAAGTTTCTCATCTGGTAAGAGAGAAGGTGGTGATTTTGTTGCAGCCTGTGTATCACCTAAAGGAGAATGGATATACTGTGTTGGTGAAGACAGGTATAAATACTGAATCCATTTTTTTTTAATAAAGTATGATGTTACAGTTAGTTTACCATGATCAGGTTCTTAAATTTGTTCGATTATGTGTTGTGTGAACATTTGCTTCATGCTCCCAGTTCTTTTCTCTCCTGCAAATCTTATGTGTCAGAGTCTATAAACATATTCAAATCCTTCTTTTAAACACATCTTTGTTAACTTTATTTTGACAGAAACCTGTACTGCTTTAGCTATCAATCTGGCAAGCTGGAACATTTGATGAAGGTAACCTCTTAACCCCATGGGGAAGTTGTTCATTCCTTAAGCATTTTGTTACTTCACACTTGAAAATAAGTGGTCACAGGATGTTGTATGGGTTCAGTGCTAATGATTGGATTTTTTACTTCCCTTACCCGCCCCCGATTTATCCCTACAAATGTTTCTGTGAATCCAGCCCCGGCTAGTCTACTGTCTAGAGGACACTTAATATATCACCGGCTATAAATGGATTGATCGAATCAAACTCATTATTATTGGTTTATGAGTACGCAAAATGGATTTACTATTGGATGGCCTAAGTGGGTTGTGGATAGATGAATTCTTCTCTGTCCACCAGCATCTTTTGAGTTTATTTTTCACAGGGTCCCTGATAATAGTGATATCTTTCGTCCATAAACCCAGAATGGGCAATAATTGACGATTCAAAACCTGAAATTTCTCTCATCTTGGTTTATTTTCTTAAAAAAGACAATCTGATTTCCATTTTTGGTGGCAGGTTCATGAGAAAGATGTGATTGGGATTACCCACCATCCCCATATAAATCTGGTTGCCACTTATGGCGAAGACTGCACAATGAAATTATGGAAGCCATAACTGTGTTTTTGCCTCGGGAATGAATGAGCTTTTTATATAGGTGATTGCACCATTTGCTTCCCAACGATCCTATCTTTATTTAGTGCCATCAAATTAACTTTACTTCAATGCAACCTCTGACCAGAGTTCTACTCAAATCAATATGTAATAGTGGTGTGTCTGTAAATTCAATCAATTTTTATATATTTTCTTAGGAAAATGTTGTTCACTAGCATTGTTGTATCCTACTCAACCTTCTAATGTTCCTATGGGATAGAGAGCTTTTATTTAATGAAGAGATGCGTTTTATACAGTATCGGTTTTAAAATGGAATGGCGTGTAGCATGGTATCACCGAAAAAAAGGCAGTGATTTTTTTTGAATTAAGAGAAAAACTTCTTTAGGGTCATTTTTTTGTTTGAGTTTAAGATACCTCTCGAACTCATTCCAAGATGCGAGTGATTCTTGCCACTTTAAATGCTTGACTCCATTTCCCAAGTCTACTCATTAAAAATACGAATCAATTCTTCAGTATGAGCGACCACGAGTTTAGAGTCCATTTGAAATCCAAAATCTGATTCACAACAAATTTCCTCGCATCGGTGTCCTTGCCTCTGTATTTTTTCAACAATGTAGTCGACACCTCCTTAGCATCCAAAGCCTAAAGTAAATTAGGACATAGTTCAAGGATATATAGTTATTCACGTTCCATACCCCGGGTCAGAACTGTTCGCATTTTCCTCCCACAAATTCTATTGAACCACTGGTTGTACCCATCTTTGGGTACAATTGGCAACTGAAACGGCCAAAGGAAAGGGCTTAGAAGCAGAGTCGATTGACTAAAGTAAGAGCGAAAGCTACCAATCAATCGGGAAGGAAGAAGAGTTGAGGCACAATCAAAACCTTAGGTGGTGGAATGGGTCAGACGAAGAGAAGTACGTGACGGTTGCGACGATTTGACCCAACGATGACGAAGGCAATGATGGATGCAGAACCCAAGAGTTTCAACCCTGTTGCGATTGAGTCTTCTTTCTCTTGTTTTACAACTTCTTCATCTGGTCAATGCGTCGAAATTACGTTGTCCCCTTTCTATTGAGGTTGGAGGAGGTATTGTTGTTGCTGCCGCTGTGTTTGAAGGTTGGGGGAGGTGGCAGGGACTAAATATTATTGTTGCTACCGGTGTGTTTGAAGGTCGGGAGAGGTGGAGGCGGCAGAATGAACACTACGTTGCTTCAAAATGAAAACTACGTAGTTTTGAGAATGGACACTACGTTCTTTCAGAATGAACACCGCGGATCATGCTTGTAATGAACACTACATTGTTTCAGAATAAACATTACATCGTTTATAAATGAATAGTATAAGTGTAATGAATTGTAATGAACAAATGTGTAAAAATAAATACTATGTTGCTTCAAAATGAACACTACGTTGATTCAAAATAAACATTTGGCAGGTGTACCTAGCGCTATACGGTATCCCTTCTCTTCTCCTCCACATTAGGGGATCCACCCTCAAGTACTTCGTAATGTTGAGGGTGCTCAACGAAAATAACATATTCTCTTGTCAAATCTTGAATCTGACAATTGTGAAGTTTGCCTTTCGAGGAAGTTTGCAGATGCCAATAGAGTATGATGCCCGATCAGTGCGGATGCAAAGACACCTACGTTTAGTCTAACAGAGGGAATGACCGGTATGACAAATGTTGTGTGCGGTCAAAGGGAGTTGACCGGGATGACCAATGTCATGTTCAGTCTAAGTGAGGTAAAGATTGCAGTCGCAGCCATGATCGATCCAACAACCGAGGTGACTGTAGCGTACTATAGTCACACCAAGTCTGAGTGCAATGATAACTGGTCGGATCGAATGGTGTGCCAACAAAGCCACCCACAGAAGTGTTCACGACCATAGTCTCAAAACCATTATCGTTTCCAGCGCAATCTTCAAAATTGAAATCGTCCAAACTCGCCATCGTGCATAGGTACGATATTAATTTAAGATTGTTGTAAAACAACAAACCCTTACAAAGACAATAATATGAATAGCCCCAACTATAGAAACAAAAATTAATCTAAATTTAAAGTATTTATTCGGATTATTACAAACTGAAAATCATAAAAGCAGCTAATGAATCTCCGTACAACAATAGTGAATTCGGAGAGGAGAAGAGGATTGGTAGTAGATGAGCAATGGCAACATAGGAGTAGATAGCCGGAACTACTTGAAACAAAAAAGTAGAAGGAAAGAAATGGTGAGTTCTAAGTAAGATTGTCATTTATAAATTTAGAATAAATTCTAAAATTAGCCCTTTATAACAGGAGCTTTTTCATACATAGGCATCTATTATTAAATATGATGTCCGTGGTCTTTTTGTGGGTACCTTTCCATATTTAGTCATTTTTTGACATTCGATCATGTTGGTGTAAAATTGAGCACCAAAAGTGTAATTTCACATCGACCTAATGTCCAATGTTGCATTTTGATGATGCAACAATAATGACAATGACTGTGGAGTAGGATTCTGATCAGAGATGACATCTGTAGCATATGGATATAGCGGACTATGATTCTAGTTGACAAATGACACATCAATAGTGAACTTTTGCATTGGTTATGACAAGAAGAATATATGATTGTTGTAAAATTATATTTTAAGCTTTTAATTTAACACCAACATGGCAGAAGGTAAAAAACCCAAATATGGAAAGGTACCCGTAAAAGACCAGAAGAATCACATATGTGATATTTGATGATAGATGACTACATAAGAAAGAATACCTTGTTATAAAGGATCAATTATAGAATTTACTAATAATTTAATATAACATAGGATTATAAAGAAGTGAAAATTTGATCTCGAATGGAAGGTCCCATTTTTAGTCCCATTGTTTGAAAAAAATAAATGAAAAGGGAGAGAAGAATTTGTGTTGGGACGATCGTCCCAACTCCCAACTTCGAGAAATTGGTCTCATTTTATTATTTTCATCCAATGGCATGAGAATGCACAAAATTCTGACTTACTTCCTCTCTTCCAAAATAAGTTGCATGTTAATTATTTAAAGAGTCAAATTTCATTAACTTTCTTTTCTTATTTTTCGTTACTCATTTGATAAAGTAATAATCATGTCACATTTTGTTTCGTATACTTTTTGATCAATTTTTTTAATATGCAAAGTTTATTTTTTTATTTCACCTCAATTGTCTAATATATTGTAACGCCCCAAAATATACCCTAGAATATTAATGAATAAGTGTTCAAATAATCAAATTGTTTTGATTAAAATAAATTGTTGTTGGGCTTTGGGCCGATACGAAATTTGTTTTGACATCTAATATCAAAATCTGGATAAGTCTCATAGAGATAAATCCAAAATGTTGACTAATTGTGTAATCTTGATTGGGAACCTGTGTCCAGGCCCAAATTAAGAATAAATGAAGAAATTGTTTATGATGTAAACTTTGAAATGATTTATCATGAAAATAAATAATATGAATGGAATGCTAGAACCTTTTTGAGTAAAGGCCAATTAAACCAATTTTGACTCTGTTAAAGTCAAACACCCAAAAATAATATGTCGGAAAAGTATTACAAATAAATATAAAAATTATATCGTTAGATAGAGTTTAACTGCCCGATCGCAACGGTGCAAACGGAATTTAATTCGGAGAAAGTTGGACCAAAAAGTGTACCCCGACTTAAACCAAAATTGGTCCCAATCAGGGACACTGTGCGAACGGAGCCTCCCAGCGCACTAAGCCGATTGTGAATCTTCCTACGCTCAGCAACCAGTGTCTTCTTCTTCCTCAAATCTACTATATAAATGGAGCTAAGCATTCTCAATTCTTCACCAAAACCTATACTTCCTTGTTATATTCCGTTGCTCAAAGTAAGGAGAACACAGTGGTGCTGTCAATTTGGTGAGAGGTCGTCGGAGCAAGACGTGGTGTTCGCCGGAAGTTTCGCCGGAAAATATTCAAAACTTTCATTTACCTTTGAGGTAAGCCCGTAGATATATCTAGTGATTAGAATGTTCATATAGATCGTTTCTACGTTCATAAACGGTCGTTTGGTTGAGTTTTGTGTTTGACATGCATGAAGAACCAAGAATCATAAACCATGAAATTGATGTTAAAACTATGAATTAATGATGCCAAAATGATCTATGAACCTTGGAGAACATCTCTATATAGTTTCGTTGAAGTTCGATAACTAAAAATGGTATTTCCGAAATTGGACCCGAACGAAGAAGATGATGAACAATGGCTGAAACACCACTGTCTGGATCGATCCAGGGGCTTGGATCGATCCCCTGGGAGTAATTTTTCATAGTATGGATCGATCCAGAGGGCTGGATCGATCCCCCGAAGTTTTGATCCGAAAATTTGCCCGAAATTGCTATTTTTGAGCTCTAAAATCCTATTTTTGATACCAATTGATTATGTTTATTTTAAGGATGATTCTTTACAATAAAAATGATGTTTTTTAACAAATAAAAATGTTATGTGATGCATGACGGTAAGTTCGGGTGTTAACACTTGAAACTAGACCGCTAATTGTTATTGATTATTATGTTGATTGATGATTATGGTAATGATTATTGATTGATAATTATGATGATTAAATCTTAATAAATATTCTGATTAAAAATGATAATTGTGAATGATTAAATCATAATGAATATATTGATGGTTGTGAAAATAATATGTACTGTCATGGGTATCTAGAAGACCTCTAAGATATACCCATATTAATGTTGATTTGAAAGGTATCTAGAAGAACTCTAAGATATACCCATATTAATGTTGATTTGAAAGGTATCTAGAAGAACTCTAAGATATACCTATATAAGTTAGGCCTTGCGGGTATGAACCCCGGTGGCTAGGGTTAAAACGTACGTATGGAATCCAAGAACCAAACTTGAGTACCTACTCGTTTGGGGGTACCACCCACCCAACAGTGAACACTACGCTGTCGGTTTTTGGTTGGCCTTAAGTGAAGGTAAGTTTAAGATTTTCAAAACCCTTTTATCTTAAACTAGGCCTAGCTTAAGGATTTTTTAGCAATATTTTATACTGGAATATAGTTTAATTATTTAAACTAGAATTTGTGTAAGGGTTGACAAATATTAAAGTGATTGGCCTTAGGCTAAGAATAGTTTAAGGATATTGTTGAATGTTGAATGTTGAATATTGAATATGAATAAGTGAAATTTGCTCTAAATAGGACTAAAACATAATGATTTTCCTAATGTAGGACTTAAACTTTTTTATTCCCTAAATAGGACTTAATAATGACCTTGTGAGAGGAATAATGTTCAGTAATGATGGACATTCACTTGAATAATGACTACTTGATAATGACCAAAAGTCCTACATTGAGAAATAAAAACATATGGTCCTATATTGGAAAAGTCATTATGTTTTAGTCCTATTTATGTAAATTACTCTATGAATAAATATTGAATGATGAATATTGAATTGAATATTGCAATTATTATGAATGACTAGTGAACATTGAATGTGAATATAAATGTTGAATAATGAATAATTTTAAATAATTATTGATTATCTGAACTGAATATTATGTGCATGATATCAAATGATTTGATTATGAATTTAGATTTAGTTTATATGGATGTTCGATGCATTAGATATGCTTACTCAGCTTCAACGCTGAGCGTGTAGTATGTTTTATTTGCTACACGCAGGTTATTAGAAAGAATGAAGTAACGTGGTCCTGGAGACAGACGGAGGCGAGATTGTCGGAATGGATGTGATGGTTTTTAATTAAAGAACATAATAAATTATGTTGTAATTATGATTTGGTAAAACTTCCGCAATATTGAAAACTCCGTACTGTTTATATTATGAAAAATATTATTATGATAAATAAAAGTGTTTGAAATGTTTTAAATTTTTACGATTACCAAGTTAATACTTTAGTCCGAAAGGGGCTGCAGACCTGGACGGATTAGGGTGTTATATATATTGTGTTAAAAAGAACTTTAGTCAAATATAAAAAAAACATGCAATTTAAATTATGACAAAACAATACCGGCCATGAAATGATGCTTGCATTAGACATGCTCTTGTATTTTGGATGGCATTAAAGAACTCGCAAAAGTCAAAGGAGAGTACATTGATCGAGGGAGGTGAGTGAGTAACTTTTCATTAAAGATTTGGGTCATGCTACACTTATACCAAAAATTGTACCCCATTTATACACCGCAGTTATACACAAGCATTTTAATGATTTATACCAACGCAAGTGTTGGTGCGTTAACAAAAATTTACACGGATACAAAGTGTTGGTGCGTTAACAAAAATTAGTTTTACACCAACGCAAAATATCGGTGCAAACCTGCGGTGTACAAATGAGGTACAAAAGTTTAGGGTATAAATAGTTTTATCCCTTTTCATTTGGTGTAATACTACCTCTGTCCCAGAGTATTTGTCCACTTTCATTTTTACACACCATCCAATACATTTCTTTAATTCATTTTATCTTGTAATTTATATATTAAAAAAATTATAGAAAGTATATATATTAATAATCTATATATTAAGACAAATCAAACAAGATCACACATGACTATATTTAGGCTTACACATTGAGAGAATTTGATGAGTCAAAATGCTTAGATGAACAGTCCAAAAGTCAAAAGTGGACAAATATAGCGGGACGGGGGAGTAGGTAGGAAGACTGGAAGAGTGCCATGGCCCATTAACCTTAGTTAGATAAAATCAATAATTGATAAATTAACCTTAGTTAGATAAAATCAATAATATATATATTGATGCAAAAATGACATTTTAAATTTATCTTATATAATATTTTCAAAGTATTATTTTATCTAAATAATATTTCATACTCCCTCCGTCCCAAAAAGATTTACACGTTTCAAAAAAATTGTGTCCCACAATCCCTTATCCATTTCTATTAAAAAACCACTTTTATCTCTTACTTTTTCAAACCCTACCTATCACATCATACCTTTTTTCTAATAATCTACAGATCACATCCTACTTTTACCCATCACATCAAGGGTATTTTTGGAAAGTCAACACAAAATTATCCCTCCCTTAATTTCAACTTTAGTCAAAATGGGTAACACTTTATGGGACGGAGGGAGTATATTTTTATTTATTTGGAGATTAATGGTGTATTCTACTTCAGCGCAAAAAGTCAAAACATTACAAATTTATACTCCATTCCCGTTCCCCTTTGAATCTTTCTAATGAGACTTTCAAAATCAATTTTTTAAACTTTTACTATAAATTACGAAAAAAATATATTGGATTGTGATATAAATTTAATATTAATAGTTACAGTTTGAATATTTCATTTTTATAATGCTCTCTCCGTCTCCAAAAGAATTACCTTCTTACTATTACGGTCTCTCGATAACTTTTGTTTATTTGTATGTTTTCATTATTGATCATTTGATAATATATACTACTCCATAATATTCTTGTCGATCACCTGGTGTTTTAAATTCAAAACTTTTACTATCTTTTATTTCTTTATCAATTTGTAAATAAAATTATTTTAAAAGTTACAAGGGACATATAAAGTATATATATTTCTCTATAAATAAAATAAAGATAATAATGATCAAATTGTTGCATTAAAAACCGTGAAAAAGGTATGTGAAAGTATATGTATTAAAAGGAGGCTCACATATACTACTTCCGTTTCTCAAAAGAGTTCCTCTTTTGACTTTGGAGGAAAATAAGGAAATGTTAAATTGTAGTTGACTTTCCAATTTTGCCCTTGATGTGATGGGTAAAAGTAAGATGTGATAGTTTAGTTGTTAGTGAAAAAGTATGATGTGATAGGTAGGGTATGAAAAAGTAAGGGTAAAAGTGGTTTTTTAATAGAAAGGAGAAGTGTTTTAAGAAAAACAAAAAAAATGAAAGAGGAAGGGTTTTAAGAAACGGATGGAGTATATGCATGAAGGGCAATATATATATAAAATGCAGAGTTGCAGGCGCGCGGCAGTATTTACTGCGTAGAGCTGAAGAAACAGAGTACAGCTGAACCCATTTACGACGAACCCAACTACCACTAGCTAGCTACTGCACGCACGCACCTCTCTATATATAAAGAAAAAAAAAGAAGAATTATATTATTGAAGAAGCTAAGCTAATAATTAGGTAGGCATTTCCTTCATGGGGAGGGAGATGAATCAGATGATGATGGGCGCCGGCGGCATAAGGTCGGCATCATCGGTGTTTTTGTTGTTGGTTATTATTATTATGGTTGGCGTGGTGAGAGGTGGTGGAGGAGGAGAAGAAGAAGGGAGGGCGGCGGCGGCGGGGGGCGTGCAGATGATGATCAGTACTGCTAGGGTTCCGGCAATGTTCATATTTGGGGACTCTTTGATTGACAATGGCAACAACAATAACCTGCCTTCCTTTGCCAAGGCCAACTATTTCCCTTACGGGATTGACTTTGATGGAGGCCCCACCGGCCGCTTCTCCAATGGCTTCACCATGGTTGATCAAATCGGTATGGTATATGTGTGTGTGTGTATATATATATATATATATATATATATATATATATATATATATATATATATATATATATATATATATATATATATATATATATATATATATATATATATATATATATATATATATATATATATATATATATATATATATATATATATATATATATATACTCCCTCCGTCCCAAAAAGATCTTCCTGTTTCATTTTTTGCGTATCCTATAAAACACTTCTACACACATCTAAAATGCCTAAAATTTACCATATTTTTCATTTATTGTGAGTAGAAGTTGTTTTGAAAGTTTTTTTTTGCATTTGAGACGGGATAGAAGTGTTTTATGAGATGCGCAAAAAATGAAACAGGAAGGTCTTTTTGGGACGAAGGGAGTATATATATATATATATATGCACCTTACCTTACCTTATGTTTATCAAATTTTTTTTATATCCTATTTATTATAATAAATAGTACTCCCTCCGTCCCTAAATAAACTTTCTCTTTCGTTTTTTCTTTTTCCCCAAATAAACTTCTCTTTTCCCTTAAAAAACCCTTTTACCCCTTACCTTTTCATACCCTACCTATCACATCGTATTTTTTTCCTAATAATCTAAATATCACATCTTACTTTTACACATCACATCAAGGGTATTTTTGGAAAGTCAACACAAAAATATCTCTCCTTTAAATTCTCAAAAAGTCAAAAATGGAAATTTATCTAGGGATGGAGGGAGTATGAAATATATAATGCCGAGTATTATTATTAATTTATTATTAACTTTTTATTGTATTCTATCCTCCTCTTTTCAAATTTCACTTTATTATACTCGGTATCACTACCTCCGTCTCTGAATATTTTTTAGTTTTAACTTTTTTTGATCAACTATTTTCAACCTTTTACTTATATTAAATGAAATATATATTGTATATTAATTAGATAAAATAATATTTTGAAAAAATTTTGATATAATAACTCTAATAAAACTTTTTTTGTATCAGCATCTAATACTATTTTTATTTAATTTGAAGTCAAAGTTTACTAGTTTGGACCGAAAACCTCAAAAGTGGATAAATACTCAGGGACGGAGGGCGTATATTGTACGACAAGCTTTCCGTCAATATCTCTTTAAGTTGTTTACTAATAGGCCAAATAGCACCAGTACCCCATGATTTGGAAAATAGGCACCAATTTTCTTTTTGTTTTCAAAATCTATTTTCAAAGTGTCTGCGGTTTCAAAATGTTACACCCATACCCCATCTGATCATTTTCCGGCGAAAAAAGGACATCTATTTTCAAATGTATAGGAATGCTGGTGTTCATTTCTTATTTTTCGTTTGTTTTTTGTTTTCCCTCTTTTTCCTTTATTTGTTTCTTTTACTAATCAAGGTTTTTTAAATTTCTTTTAAAAACTATTTTTTTAAAGTTCTTAAAATTTAAAATTATTTTTGTTTGAAAAAAATATTAACATATACTGCATCTGTACGTCTCAAATAAATAATTTTTTATTTTAAAATAAGAAATAAAATAAAACTAAAAATAAAAATAAATATTATTTTTGGGCATCCAATTCCGAAGATTTTTTAGACGTTTTGAAATAAAATAAGAAATAAAATAAAACTAAAAATAAAAATAAATATTATTTTTGCATGTTTCTTTTTTTTCATTTTGTTTTTCCAAATTTTTATTTTTATTTTTTATCCTGGATTTTCTTTTTGAACTTACCAAATAAATTATTCAAGAAAACAAAAAGTGATAATGTTTAATTTGAGATAGATGAAGTCTATGTTGTTTTTTATTCATTTCAAACACCAAGAGTTTTTAATTTTTTTACAAAAAATTGAAAAGATTTTTAAAAAGTTTTCTAGGAAAATAAACAAAGAGTTAAAAGTAGAGTTAGAAAACAAAAAAAACAAATAATAAGAGAAAAAGAATTGTTGAAAAATGATTAGAAGGTGTATGAGTGCAACATTTTGAAACCATGAAAACTTTAGAAATAAATTTTGAAAATAGAAGGGATATTATATAATTTTTCAAACTACTCCACTTATTTGGCCTTTGCCACTATATTAGAGCATTCACAATGGCAAGTAACAAATAAAATGACACACGATGACATAGAAACTTTCAACCAATGAAAAACAGTTCAGTCAGCGTGTGGCATGAGAGTGGAGTGGCATGTCATGCAGTGGCAAGTCATTGTTTTTATCAATTTTACTATTTTTGCACATTTTAATTATTTAAATTTATTTTATTTATATTTTTTTCAAATAAAAAATAAAAATATTTCAAAATTATTTAAATCATTTAAATTTATTTTTTTTATATTTTTATAAAATACTCTTTTTAAAAATATTTCTTATTTAAAAAAATTTGCATTTTTTTCAAATTTTACATTTTTTACATGTCTTATTTTTGCTACAGAGTATTAAAAATGAATTTACTTAAATTTTTTCCAAAAATATACATCTACCTTTAAAAAATCTTTTATTTTATGGAAAAAAAAAAAGAAAACAAAAATATTGCCTCACCCATTACTTGCCAAGCATGGCAAATCACTATAGCCTTGCGAGGCATTCTACTTCATGTGCTTATGTGGCAGGCGTGGCAGTGGCACAGCAACGCCACTGCCAGTGCTCTTACTTGTCGAGATTTGATACCATTAAGTAAAATGTACCATTATCCATCTATCTCATATCATTGATTAATTGAAGTTTATATATGGACTTAGAGATTATATGTTAGATTAAAATCATTTAGTTGATGCGTCACATACAAAAATTGAGTGATACTTTCATGATTTCAAAGTCTACATTTAAAATATGGATATTCTCATATTTTTCGTGGGCGTGCATGTGAATATTTTTTACAAAACGCTCACTTTTTTTATGCTACAAATACACCAAAGTTTATAAAATGAGCATGGACCTTAAATCCACGAATGTGGAAAGAGATTTTGGGAGGGAGAGATTACTTAAAAACTACAATTCAAAAAGAACTCGATATTACTCCTAATTATTTATTGTCAAAGTGCGTAATAATTTGACTAAAATGTCAAGTTGTATACCAAATTTTAAAATTGTATGCTGCATTCTCTTAATATAATTTTGAAATATTTGCACTAAATAGCACTAAAACTTAAGTCATTTTTCTAAATAACACTCAAATTGTTTTATTCTCTAAATAGCACATAATAATATCCATAATATCCAGTGATGGTGAACATTTGCTTGAATAATGACTAAGCGATAATGACTAAAAATGCTACATTAGGAAAAAAAACACACGTCATCCTATATTTTAATCAATTTCTATACATGGGTAACATAACATGATATTGCTTGGTGCTGCATGTACTATACATATGTATGTGCTTCCTGCAGCTCAACTACTTGGTCTGCCATTGATTCCGGCCTACTCCGAAGCTTCGGGCAATCAAGACCGGATGCGTTTCGGAGTTAACTACGCCTCTGCTGCTGCCGGCATTCTTGACATCACCGGCCGGAACTTTGTAAGTAGTACCCAGCAGCTAGCCCACTCTCATAACTTCAATTTTAAGGCCAACTTAACACTGATCACAGATTTGTGCTCAGCTCTAATGTGTTTTTCTAGTTAATACAAATATATGAAGTTTATTTTGGGACGATTATATATTTGGGATGTGCAGGTTGGACGGATTCCATTCAACCAGCAAATCACCAACTTTGAGAGGACACTGGACGATTTCGCGGCGAGCCTGAGAGCGCCAGACGTTGCGGAGGCATTGTCACGCTGCCTCTTCTTCGTCGGAATGGGCAGCAACGACTACCTCAACAACTACCTCCTCCCCAATTACCCCACCAAAAACCAATTCAACGCCCAACAATACGCCGATCTCTTGGTCCACCAGTACACCCAACAGCTCTCGGTGACCTTAATATTCTCTCTTGTAATCCCGATATATATAGGGGGATAAAACCCCCATTATTCAATCAATATATAATCAATTATTGTCAAAATGTAAATGCAGAGGTTATACAATCTCGGAGCACGAAAATTTGTGATCGCGGGGCTTGGGGTGATGGGATGCATCCCGAGCATCCTGGCACAAAGCCAAACGGGACAGTGCTCGGAGGCGGTGAACCAGCTGGTTCTACCCTTCATCTCAAACACCAAGACGATGCTCAACAACCTGAACGCCAACCTCCCGGGTTCCAGATTCATCTACATTGACATCCGCAACCTGTTCCAGGATCTGCTCCTCAACTACAGGAGGTATGGGTTCAGCGTGATCGACCGCGGGTGCTGCGGGATAGGGAGGAACAGAGGGCAGATCACGTGTTTGCCGTTCCAGACGCCGTGTGCCGAGAGGAATCAGTATGTGTTCTGGGATGCGTTTCACCCCACAGCAGCAGTCAACATCTTGTTTGCCAACAGGGCTTTCACTGGCGGAACTGATGTTGTTTACCCCGTTAATATCCAGCAACTTGCCACGCTTTGAGCTTTAAATTTTCGGCCATCAGTTCACATTCACTTTATTAGAGTTTAGAAGCACTACGTACTCTATATGTACTCACTCACTCTGGCCACAACTTGTTGAACTTTTGCCACACTGATACTATGATATGTGGTTTTCAAGACAACAGAAAAGGCATCATAATCACTTAATTTGTTGCTTCCAAGACTAAAAGTTGTTTGTTTTCCCTAATCAGAGCTAGACTCTCTTCAGTTCAATTCATTCTTATTAGTTACACCGTATTACTTAATCTTGTCATCCTTTAAGATACAACTTTGAATTTAGAAAAAATTGCTTCATATAAAACTAAAAGGTATACGTTTCTTTGAATAAGACCAAATATGTTTTATTATCTTTGACACATATTTCCACATGATTTGCCATATATTTCCTCACTAGTAACAACTGTTGGATAATGACTGATTATACGAATGACTCGATAATGTGATCATTAGAAACAACTGTTGGATAATGATTGGTTATTTCAATGACTATTCAAATTATTTTTAATAATGCCTTGCTCTACTTGAATTTTGTAATAGGTCATTTTTCTCAAAGGCAAGACATTTTAGAATTTTCCGTTGTCAAACATTAGAGTAGATAAGGCTCGTCCTATTTAGAGAAAAGTGATATGTTTATATTCCGTTTGCGTAAATTACCCTTGAATTTAATTTAAAGTAAGATCATATCAGATGATAGGACTAGCTTATTTTCTACAATGTCCCACCTTTACCTCTCTTTGTCAAATTCTTATGTAGTCTTTAGATCCATACTTAATTTATACACTTACGTACATAGCATTATTATATGTGTTGGGTCTTATAAAAGAAAGAGATCGAACTATTAGTCTATGAAAAAAATGAGAAACTAATAATGATCTCTCTCAAAGAATTAACCCTCCTTAGAGAAGAGTTAATAGAGTTAATTCTTTGGGAGAGATCATTAGTTTTTCTCACGTTCTTCTTTTCATTTTCAAGCGACATGCTGTGATAATGTTCTTGTTTGTTGGTGTGTGGTCGGTCCGCAAAACTACCACACGCGATAGCAGTTTTATTCTAGAACGAGAGTACCCATGTTTTTTTGGTGTGGTAGGCGGGCACCGTACTACTACCTTAAGGACAGCTCTGGCAACTCCGCTGCCCTTCTACATTGTTTACATTTTATAGGTTCTATTCACAGTGACCTCCCGACATTCTTTCCCAGGTCATAATGTTCTCACTAGTATTCTATCTCTGGCGATATTGTCCTCGGTGGTGTTCTAGAGACCTCGCCACTTCTCACAGTTGTTTCCTAGTCCCAAACTAATTTGCTCAGCCAAGACATAATGTTCGTAAACTTATTTCTAATTTTGTTTATTTTTTAATATTCTAAATAAATTATAAATTATAAATTTTATTTATTATTATATTCTAGGATTATCATCTTCCAAGTCTGTTGTAATCCATACGATCACATTTGTAACAGTCTTAAGGTAACAGTTATATCTGTGAAAGTTTTGGCTAGACTGGGTGGCCTTATTGGGCAAACCACTCCGATTATCATTCCATTTGGATTAAGTGTGGTTGTGGGGTCAACTCTGATCATCACCTTTGGTGGACTGAGCGCAACTATGAGCTCCACTCCGATAAGTTCTGATCTTTTGTTAGACCGACCGCAGGGTCGGCCCCAACGGTCACACTATTTAGAATGAACATGGCTTCTGCCATCCCAGTCAACTCTCTTGGACCGCACGTGGCTTTTGCCATACCGGTCATTTCTATTTGTGGACCGAATGTGGGTGCTTTTGCATCTGCACCTGTCGGACATCCTACTATGACAATGCCTACGAACTCTGTCAAGGAACCAAACAGAGTTCACAGGCGTCGACTATAAGATGTGGCAGCAAAGGATGATGTTTTGGCTGACCATGATCAACCTTGTGAGGTCCTTGAGCGAGGACCCCCCTGTTATGGGGGAGAACGCAGACGAGCCAATAGTTCAGACTACGGAGACATGAAATATGAATAACTTGAAAGTTCGTGGGGGCGCAGCGGAAATCACCAATTGAAAACTATGCAAACAAATCAACCAACTATGTTGTAGAGAAGATGCTGCAGAACTGTCACAGTAACAGATGACGGACAGTGTGCTATAACACTTCTTTGTCACAAGCACGCACACAGAAGCAGATGATGCAGAGGATGTTACAGCGCCTACTGGGCAGAATGCTGTAACTCTAAAATGCGTAAAAAATAACACCAGATATGTTTACGCAGTTCGAAGCAAATTCTCCTAATCTGCGGGGCCCACGTCCGTGTAATAGCCCTCCACTAAATCACTATATGCAAGTTACACCGGTACATAACAACATGATGAGACACTCTTCTCCGAATTGTTATGACAAAACTTCTAATCTAGGATTTCTAACTCGAACTCTGTTCAGATCCGCTTCGGCTATCACATCTCCACCGAGATCACGAAGACAAACGTGTTGACAGCCCTCTCCTTAAGCTCTGGTTCATCTTCTGGACATCACGATCTGTTTGGCGTTGAAGATCTCCTCCTTCATGTTGATCGTGACCTTCTTCACGCACGGGAAGCTCCGGGACGCGACGGGAATGCTCTACATCAGCGTATATTCTTTGTTTTCCCTCTCAATCGCTTCACGTAATTCCCAGGGACTTGCTGCGTTTTTATAGGCTACTATTAACACAATCCTAGTAGGAATAAGATAGTAGAAGTTGGTTTGAACTCTACTTCCTTAATCTTGATCCACAAGTAGCCTAAAGAGTTGGGATTCCTTAGCATGTACAGCTGGAGTTATTATCATGTAATCACAATCCCAATAGGTCTCTAATTCAGATTGCAGCTTAAAATCTCGTGCTCAGACCTCTCATCCCGAACAGTGTGTTGCAGCACCGTGCTATAGCATCTTCTGTGTCAACCTCGAAAATAGCAGCAACTCTAAAAGTCTAAATAAAATAAACCTCTCCTAACAAACAGAGGTTTTTACCTAGTAAAATACCTAACAAATATGGGATTCTATTTTTCCAAAAGATTAGCCAACACCATGGAACTAACATAACTATCTATGTCTCATTCGCAAAGTGGTTATGGACTACACTGTCCAACAAATACCAAACTAGGGACACTGGTGAGAAACAATTCGTTATCGATATGGTTTTGGATTTTAAGATGGTGGATTCCCAACTTGTGGTTAGTCAAGTTAAAGAAATGATCCTTATTTTAATGAGTGTAGTCATGAGGGAATGAGAGTTAGTGAAGAATTCTATGTGGGGTGATCATTCATGTGCTCCTGCTGGCATGGGGTGAGTCTCGAGGCTTTCTCAAGCTCAAACATAACGAGATGACCTTAGATTAGGTACTTTTTCGTCTCCAGATCCTGAAAGAGGGTCTGGCTTTCAAGAAGAAAGGAACTTCTACTAAGGCCAATGTGGTGGAGCATTCATGAAAAAAGAGATCTCCCAAAGAGCCCAAGACGAACAAGGATAAGAAAAAACTTGGTCCTAAAAGAGGCATCGCGAAGACTATGTTCACAGAAAAATGCTACAATTGTTGCATCACGGGCCACTTTTCTTCAGAGTACTGTAAGAAGCCTTAGAAGAAAAAGAAAATGAACGAAGAGGCCCTATGAGGAGACGTCACGAAAAGTAATCTTCAGAGTTCGTAAGAAGCCTCATAAGAAAAGGCAAATGAAAGAAGAGGCCCTTTGCCTCGGGCTAAATTCTATAGATCTCTATGCGATTGTGATAAAGACCAACTTGGTCGGGTCTAACCCGAAGGAGTCATGGGTTAACACCGGGGCCACTTATCACATCTTCTCTAATCGGGTCATGGTATTTGACTTCAAAGATACTTCTGGCGATAAGGTGTGGTTGGCGATTCCACCAATCTAAAGTTCAACGCGTGGGAAAAGTGAAGCTTAAGATGACATCCAGTAAGAAGCTCAGGCTGAATGATGTTTTGTATGTCCCGGACAGACACAAGAATTTGGTGTCTAGCTCACTACTCAACAAACATGGCTTCCGCATTGTGTTCGAGTCTAGTAATCTAATATTGAGTAAGAAGGGTATATTCATAGAAAAAGGCTATGTTTCTGATGAGATTTTAAAGTTTAATGTACTCATTGTTGTTGAGAAGATTAATAAAATTCTCGTTTCCCATGTGCGTGAATCTTCTAATTTGTAGCATGGTAGACTAGGACATATTAATTATGCATCTCTTCAAAAATTATTTAACATGGAATATATATCCCTAAATTTTAAATCGACTTATGCCACCAATTTGAGATGTGTTTTGAAGTAAAGTCAACATGAAGTTCGTTTCACACGATTCAACGACCTAGTCAGCCACTAGATATGATTCACATGAATTTGTGTGATTTCAAAACAACACCTTCGAGAGCTGGTAACAAATATGTTATCGCATTTGTTGATAATAACATTAAATACTCTTATATTTATTTACTAAAAAATACAGACAAGGCGTAGGTTACTTTCATTTGGTGTAAGAATGAAGTTGAAAATCAATTCAATCGCAAAATTAATTAAAGCAATTAAGAGTGATATGAGCGGGGAGTAGGGCTGGACACGGTCTTGGTACAGAACTGGTGCCAGCGCCGGTACCGGCAGTTCTGCCACCACCGGTATTGGTGATGAAAACACCGACACAATACGCAAAACCGGTACCGGAATTGCCCTCCACGGTACCGGTATTAATTTTTTGTGACCGGAACTAGCGGTACCAGTACTGATTCCGGTCCAAATTTGATTTTTTTGTTGACTTGCTAACACATTTGTAGGCTGTGGGGAGTGCCTCCAACGACTCTATAACCGTTTGGGGGGGGTGGGGGTTTGGGTGGTGGAAGGGGGAGGGGTATTTTTACCTATAAATACTCGCCTAATTTTTTTAATTCACTCATCAATCTCTCTCTTAAATCTTAATCCCTCTTAATATCTACTAAATTTTCTCTTTTATAAAGTATACATTATATATATATATATATATATATATATATATATATATATATATATATATATATATATATATATATATATATATATATATATATATATTATATATATATATATATATATATATATATATATATATATATATATATATATATATATATATATATACATATAAATAGTCCCAGGCTAAGTGCTTTACATAATATTTTTGTAGTCTAAGTGCATAATAATCTTGTATAGAAAGACCTTTTGAAGACCACGAAACTTATTTTAAGTTGTGTTTATTTTGTAATATTTTGAAAAAATTATAAATTCAGAATTTTAAAGATTATTATTTTTCGTGGACCGCTCATCTTCTCCGTCCGTTGTAATTTGTACTATCACATTTGTAAAAGTCATCCTTTCAAAATTAGCTTTGAAGTAATCGGGTTAGAACTAATCAGACTAGATGATTAAGAGAACAACCTCTAAATAGGTTTTTTTCTTCAAATAATAGGACTTATTTTTCTATAATGTACCACCTTTACCTCTCTTTGGAAATTTCTTATACAATCTTGAATCCATACTTATTTTATACAGTTTACCGTCGGGTCTTGCAAAAGAAAGAGATATAACTACTAGTCTATAATAGAAGTAAGTAAAAACTCTATTTCTTTGCACAAATAGAGTTGGGTCTTACCGTCGGGTCTTATATTTCACGTATAGATCTTAAGACTATAATTGCACAACTCTATTTCTTTGGATTTAGGATACCCACTTTGTCATCTACATATGCCTGTTTCAAAATTGATTTTCTTAAATTCATTAAAAGTTAACAACTCATGTATTACTCCTATAAATGGTTCGAATTTGAATGCCGTTTTGATATATTATTCCGTCCGTCCCTATAGATTTCCCCGTTATGCATTACATGCCTTGAGAGTACTGGAAATACCTTTGAAGCCCCGGAGTTTCAAAATTTCCCTCTCTGCCACATCAGCTTTAACTTACTTCACAGTTTCATTGAAAATGGATATGAAGCCCTGAGGCTTCAAACTGGTGGTTCAAACCTTAATTTTCTTAATTTTTTATTACATATTTTATAAAATTAAATTAATAAAACCTTATTAATTAATTAAATTTAAACGAAAATAATTCATTAAATGAAAATAATACCTTCAATAAAAAAGAACATTTAATTAAAAAATTTACATTAATTAAAAACTTAAAACAAACTATATTTAGCTTTGATCTCGTTATGTCTTCTCTCAAGCAAATTATATTCGCTTGGTCGTTTGACTCGAGACCGGACAAAAGAACATTAAAACTGAAGAGATTCATGTTAAAAGATGAAAAAAATTGAATATTATTTTTATTTGAAGAAGATAGAGAAAAGATTTTGTGGGCGTTTAATTTTAAAAAAAAAATTGAAGAAGAAAGATTTTGTTTGTTAGTTTTTTTTTAAAAAAAAGAGTTAATTTATAGTAGAGTTTTTTTTAGTTTGTAACAGCGTGTAGCCATTTGAATGGGGAGATTCAGTGCAAAACGTCCGTTATAAGTTTGACGCAGTACCAATAACGCCCGGATGAAGCCCTTGGGAGCGGTGTTTAATGCCCCTCAGGCGTTAAAAGTGCAATGACGCCATGGGACGTTACAAGCATTACCACAGCCTTGACCCTTGTTCGACTTTATTTTCAATTTAATTTATTTATTATAAGTCTAAAATTTAGAATAAAATATATAGTAATAACTATAATAAAAGGTCTAAAACAAGGGAGGACAAGTCTATATTATTTATTGAAATGAGAAACAAAAATAAGCAAACAGAGTTAAATTTGATCATGTGAATAGTATTTGAGAAGATCTATGGAGAACGGAGAAAGTAATGAACTAATTCATTGAAAAATTCTCTTGATAAAAACAAAAATGCTATGAGAATACAAAAAGAGGATTCTTAAGTCTTTTAAGACTAAAATAAGAGTTCACACTGACATTATTAAACTGTTGCACTTACCATATTGTTACATTGCAACTGTCACACTATCGGCGCCACACTGCCATCCGTCGTCGTCGGCCACTAGAGCCCTGTCACCATTTGCCGATATTGACCGGTGGTCCTCCGGTGGTTGGCTGATCACACTGCTACATTTATTCTAGTATTTTCATCTTTTTTACTCTTATCAAGAAAGATTTCTTATAATTCACGAGTATCTTCTACAAATTCTCAAGGATTTGCAAGCTACCCTCAAACTTTTTAGCAAGAATTTCTTGGTTATTCTTTAGTGTTACAACTTGAGAAAATAATGACTATTTGCAACCGTATGAAGATTTGTATGAAAATACAAAAATAAAGTTCTCCACCTTAGCCTACTACAAATGATTAATGTTCATACTTGGCGAGTGTAGAAGGAAGTTAACCACCCAAGAAGTCACCGCTATAATAAAGATCTAAATCACGCATTATATATAATTTTAATTAATTATATGGAGTGAAAGTGAAAGTAAAACACATGAAACTGATTTATGGAATGAAGGAATTAAGTATCATTCCATTTTCATTCATATGTTACAAAAAAAGTTTCTGGTGCGGTTTCAATTTAATTTATTTGAAAGATTATCATAAAATTTGAAAAAAATTGTTTATTCAAATATCACACCAAAAACTTTGTAAAATTGTTTATTCAAATATCACACCAATAAACTTTGAAAGATTTATGGAGTATTATTTTATCTTATTCTAAACCCACCTTTAAAAATAGAGTCAGGGTCTCGTACCGCATAATGAAAAGAATATTTTTGGGCGAAAAGAGTATTATTAAGGGTAAAATGAGCCGTAAAAAAAGGTTAAATGGTGATTTCAATTAGAAGAGAGTATTTTTTTTGGACAGATGAAATGTGAAAGTGGAGAGATATTTCTGGAAAATTACTCACGGGTGACGCGAGTTTTGTTGAAATAACTCTCAGGTCCCTCTATTTTCAAGAAGACAACGGATGTCCTTACATTTTGTTGTAATGACTGACAGGGGACATTCCATCCGATATTTCATCCATAAACGTTAATAAATGTATTTCTTCCTATTTTTTTCCTTAATGTTTTATGGTAATAACTCTTAGGTCGCTCCTTTTTTTTATCTTTGTTTTTCTTTTTTTTGTTACTGTTTTTAAAGTGGTTTTTTAAAATATCTTCTATAAAATCATATAAAAATTCAAAATTATTTGTATGATATAAAAATAAATGAAATAAAAATTTTATAAAAAAGAAAAAACCGAGTAATGGCAAAATAGGAAAAAATGATAATGACAAAATAGGAAAAAATGTATTTATTAACTCTTATGGATGAGGTATAGGATGAAATGTACCCTCCCAGTCATTACAACAAAATGTAAGGACCTCTGTAGTCTTCTTGAAAATAGAGGGACCTGAGAGTTATTTCGACAAAATTTACGTCACCCATGAATACTTTTCTGGAGATATTTTTGGAATGGAGGGTGTAGATAATTTCATATAAGTAATCTAGACAATGCAATAACATATTTCCTTCGTCCCAAAAACTCCTTTCTCATTCTTTAATTTCTTGTCCCACAAAGTCATTCTATTTTCTATTAAAAACTATTTTTACACCTACTAATTCTTAATTTACCAATCACATCATAGTTTTTTACTAATAATCTTCTCATCACATCAAGAATATTTTGGGAAAGTCAACACAAATATATCCTTCCCCTAAATTTTATAAAAGTCAAAATGGAAACATCTTAATGGAACGGAAGAAGTATTAATAATTAACCAACGGTAAATTTTTTTGAATGTGATTAACTCAATCACAATGGATAGATTTAATCTACAGGTCTAATAGAATAATTGATAGATAACTAGAGTTAATTAATAGAACAGGCCGGTCAACGTGATCAAAACATACATTACATTACCACAATCTACGTTACGAATTAAAGAAAAAAAAAGTCAAAACCAACTTTTTCTTCATTCACACACACATTACACTTGAATTTGGTCTTTCAAATTTCCTATAAAGTCCAACTAATGAAACCCATCCATCACTATATTTCAATTCTCTTAATAAGACCAGATATAGATTCCAACTTCCAACACCACACATAAACATAATGTTCAGATATTCTACGTTGTTTACTCTACTGAGTGTTGTGGTCAATTTTGATCAAGTGTTACTAGTGAAGGGAAATGAGGTGGTGGTTGACATGGGGATGGCCCCGGCGCCGGCTCCGGCGGTGATCGGAGGTTTGGTGCCGGCCATGTTTATATTTGGAGACTCGCTCATTGACAATGGAAACAACAACAATCTATTCTCACTTGCTAAGGCCAACTATCCCCCTTATGGAATCGACTTCAAGAAGGGTCCTACCGGCCGCTTCTCTAACGGTTACACCATCGTTGACGAAATTGGTACGTTCATTTTTATGTTGTTCGTTATTTTATATATGAGTTTTTTAACGCCATATTGACCAACTAAGCTACGTTCTGATGACACTGATATCTGCTTGGAATTATTGGTGCACTTGTGTAGGGGAATTGCTTGGATTACCATTTGCTCCGCCGTACTCTGATTCTCCCAGCATAGACCAAATGCGTTACGGAGTAAACTACGCCTCGGCCGCTGCGGGCATTCTTGACATCACCGGGGAACACTTTGTAAGCCTAATCTTTTACTCTCCCGTTTCATAAAACAGTTCCACATTCACCTTTCACTCTTCCCATAAAAACTTTCATTTTTTCATTAAAATGTCTATTTTACTCTTACTAACTCTTATCCAACATATCACATCAAATTTATTCACAATTTCACGTCCTGTTTCTACGCATCATATCACAAGGTTACTACGAGTACAAAATACACACTCCTTAAATTTGTCTAAAGTAGAAAACTAAACTTTTTTGCGAAGCAGATCGAAACACTAATTATTTGATAACATTTTCAAAACGTTAAAACCTAAGTTTACCTACATTAATTTGCAGGTGGAGCGCGTTCCGTTCAACGAACAAATCACAAATTTTGCGAATACAATAGACGCACTATCGGGCAACTTAAGCGCGGATGTGGTGAAAGCGGACATACCGAATTGCATCATGTTTGTGGGGATGGGTAGCAACGACTACCTCAACAACTACTTTCTCCCTGGTTACCCAACAAGTATGATGTACAATGCTCAACAATTTGCTGATCTTCTGATTCAGCAATACACCCAGCAACTCACTGTAAGAACCCAATCCAATCAATCATTGTTCCATAACATTAAAATTCTCTTTTCCTTTTATTTATCTAACTTGTTCAAATTAAATGGCCATCATATCGTCATCTACTATATATAGAGACTGTACAGCCTTGGAGCAAGGAAATTTGTACTGGGTGGGGTTGGACAGATGGGATGCATCCCAACAATGCTGGCCAGAACTGAAAATGGGCAGTGCTTAGATGAAGTGAACCAAGCAGTTGCCCCATTCAATGCCAACATGAAGCAGATGATCGACAACTTCAAGTCCACTCTTCCCGACGCCAAGTTTGTCTTTCTAGACACCCAAAACATGTTCCGAAACATCATCGCCAACTCCAAAACATACGGTACGTACCACACATTATTGTTTAATAAATTGGCCTGATGTTTTAACACTCGATGCATGATCCGTTCTTTCGTGAGACATTTTTTTCAGGGTTTAGTGTGATCGATCGCGGTTGTTGTGGAGTTGGGAAGATGAATGGGGAAGTGACATGTCTTCCATATGAACAGCCATGTGATGACAGAGAACAGTACATATTTTGGGATGCATATCACCCCACATCTGCTGTCAACATAATACTTGGCAAGATGTCTTTCAATGGAGGCCCTGATGTTGTGTACCCCATGAACATTCAGCAGCTTGCCCAGACTCAAGTTTGGCCATTTTAAGATTATGTGAAACTCATCAGTTCCATTTAATCATTTTATTGAACTTCTAATTGATATCAAGGGATTATTCAATCTTTATTGCAATGTGTAAGCCAATATGAGGTGTTGGATTGGTTATGACAATTGAAACTTGGGGATATTTTTTTTTAAAACCTATGCAGTCATTACTTCAATGGTTTTCTAAAAAAACTTCAATGTGTAATCTAATACTCTCTCTCTCTCTCTCTCTTTGTGCGAGAGTATTTGTTTTTTTTAGACTTTTTGTGGTCAATCAAGATTGACTTTTGACATGTAATTAAATAAATAAAATGGTATATTAGTTGCATAAACAATAATTTGAAGATAAACTAAAATATTTGATATAAAATGATTGTGAATTTTCCCTTGTATAAGCATAAATGTAATAATACTCCGTAGTTCATAATCTAAATAATCGTTCAAGACTCAACTATTAGACCAAAAAACTATTACAATAATGATTCTAGCATAATGATTTTCTATTTGGGAATAACCTAGGGAAAAAAAGACTAAAGTATGAGTAAAATATTAAAAATATACCAAAATAAGAGTTTCATGTTTTTATTTCCCAAATAGGAGTTAAAAAGTATTTATTATATGTCAATCATGGTCATATACATTACCAAAAAATATTGTGAAATTTCCATATAAAGTACCACATTATCACAGTGTTAACTTTTATTTTGGAAATAATAATATGGAGCTTCAATTTTGATATTTTCTCTAAGTTTTAGGGTGATTTTTTAATAACCTGCCTGGATATTTTACAAATTCGTCCGTAAGCATTATATTACTCTCTGTCTTAATTTAAGTTGTCTGTTTGTTATTCACAAAGTCAAACTTTAACCACTTTCTTTACTCATTTTCACTACCCATTTGAGAAAAGATTAGTTTTGTCACTTTTTTTGTCCAAATTGCCATAATCTTCCTTCTTTGCTCTTTACCTTTAATCTTTTGAAGATATCCTTCCAAGCCTTCCATTGCATGTACCCCCACCTGCAAAGAGATTGAACCTGGAGAACACATCCTTGTGCATCTGTTTTGCAAATGTGCAACACCAAAACAGATCCCTCGCCGCCGTTTCCACTTCAGTCCCACATAGAGAGCAATTAGAGTCAATAGACAAATACCTGCCTACCCTATCTTTACTTTGCATTCTACCTTTCATCAACAGCCACGTAGTAAACTACATCTTGGGGGGGGGGGGGGGGGGGGTGAACTTATTCCAGACCCAATCCCTCCACTTTGGTTTGTCATTTTTGCCCTGAAGCCATACATATCCTCCCCTGACAGTGTATGCATTTGTAGCAGCAGGCATATTCCTAAACACCTTCCTTACTTTGATCAATTCCCTCCAATAATGACAGGATTCGAACTTTGGTGTGTAACTCCAGAAATCTTAACCTTGGATGTATCTATTATGTATCCATTTCACCCATGGCACGTCCTTTTTTTTCGAGCAACATCCAAATTGATTTTCATCACATTAGCTCAATTCCAGTTAAGAACACTCGTAATACCCAACCCTCCATATTTTTTCTCCTTACAAACATCATCCCAATTGACCAGTGGACTTTTGTATTCTTGAGAACCACCCCAAAGATATTATCTAGAGATGGACATTATTTTCTTCATCACCATTTTAGGTAGAACAAAAATCTTTGACCGAAAAGATATGATTCCCATAATTACAAAATTAATAATTCTAATTCTAGCACTATCTGCGAAGTGTCTAAATCCCCAAGCATTAAATCTACTAGTTAATTTATTCCAAGTATTATCACATCCACTGATCCTTCGTCTGGCTATGGTTATTGGGCTACCAAGGTATGTAAAAGGCAGACTCTCCAACATCATATTGGTCAATTTAAGCAACTCATCCTGTCTTTGTTGATTTACCGTTCCAAAAACAACATGAGATTTATGCTTATTAATGAATAGTCCAGTAGAGAAGTTAAAGTCTTCTAAAACCCTCATAATGCATTTAATAGATTTATGATCAGCCTTGCTAACAAAAATGAGATCATCAGCAAAACACAGATTGACAATCTTCAAGTTAACACACATAGGATGAAAAGCAAACTTCTCTCTACTAACTTCCTGTTAAAAACTTCTACTCAGGTATTCCATTACCAATACAAACAACAAGGGAGATACATGATCTCCTTGTCTCATCCCTCTAGCCCCTTTGAAGTAACCATGGTGACTCCCATTAATATTAATAGTGTAGGTAGGAGTAGTTATGCAGAACATGACCCATGTAATGAAAAGATCAAGAAAATTAAGGCTATAGAAGATACCTCTAATTGCTTCCCAACATACAGAATCATAAGCTTTTTGGATATCTAACTCTATCATGCATCCTGGAAAAATACCTTTCTTTGTGTGCCCTTTAGCAATTTCGTGACACATAAGAACATTGTGGGTTAGTTCTCTCCCTTGGACAAAGGCCCCTTGGTTAAGATCCACAATAGATGGGAGAACCAACTTAGTCTCAAACAAATAAGCTTAGAAATAACTTTGTATCTAACATTGCAGCATGCAATAGGTCGATAATCAGCAAAGCTCTTAGGATCAAATTTTTTGGGTATGATAGTCAAGAAGTAGAGTTGATCTATCTTAAAGTTCTTCCCTCCCCAAACAAATCCAATACTGCTTTAGTAGTTAATTCTCTCACTACCTTCCATTGTTTCTTGAAAAAGCCACTATGATATTCATAAGGCCCTCGGATCTTACTGCTAGGTATTCAAAATAAAGCTTCATTGACTTGCTGAGGACCAAATCTCTTAATCAGCCCCACATGTTGCTCAGTAGTCAAACATTTCCCTCTCTTCATGATATTCACATCAATGTCTTTAGTCATAGTTCCAGTGCCCAGCAACTTTTTGTAAAAAAAATCAAACACCTTAGAAATATCTCTTGTCCCCTCTACATATTGTCCATGTTCATTTTGGATGCCCATAACCTGATTATGAACTCTCCTCTTCTTGATCCAAGCATAAAATAGGTGAGAGTTATTATCCCGTTCAATAATCCAATCTTGTTTACTCTGCTGACATTTCATGGGGAAAGAAGCATGAATAGATTTATGTAGTTTATCCATTAGCTCCATTTCCTTGTCTAACAGCAGCTGGCTCATATTAGAATGCTTAATGTCATTTTAAAGTTTCAACAGATTATCCCTGATCTCATAAATCTGTTTGTGGATATCCTTGAACTTTGATTTGTGGATCTTTTTTAGTGGTTATTTAATGTTCTTAAGATTTTAAATTAACTGAAACATATATTTTTGAGTTTTGTCATCCCTCCAATATTGATTAAGGGGCTGTTTGGCAACTTCTGAATGGGTAAGTGCTGAACCAGTAAGAGGTCTGAATCATTAAGTGCTGAACCAGTAAGAGGTCTGAACCATTAAGAGCTAGTATATTACTTAACTATTCAGAGGCAAATGTCTGATCAATTCAGATAACAGCTCTTAACCATTCAGACTCTGTATAATACTTAACCATTCAGAGGCAAATCTCTTAACCATTCAGACATCTGAACCATTAAGAGGCTGAAACAAACAGTCTGAACCATTAAGTACTGAATCATTCAGACATCTGAACCATTAAGAGGCTGAAACAAACAGCCCCTAAGTGTCTACTGAAAACAAGGATCCTTCATCCACATATTGCCGAACTTGATGCTGTTGCCTTGTCTTTGAATTTTGATCCTAGTTACCAACAATGGAGAGTGATCACAAATTCCTTCATTCAGTACTATTGTTTTGGTTTCCAACTTCAACATCCACTCAACATTAGATAGTGCCCTATCCAGCTTCGAGAAGATTCTACATTCAGCCTTCCGTCTATTTGACCAAGTATAATAAGACCCATTAAAGGGCATCTCTTCCAGTCCACTATCCAGCACAGTCTCTGAAGTCTTTTATTTCTTCATCAGTAACCATATTACCCCCTTTCATGTCTTCAGCCTTCAAAATAGTATTGAAATCTCCAATACAGCACCAAGGGTCAACCATATATTTAGCATAATCCCTGATTTTAGTCCAAGAGGGCCTTTCTACCTACTACCACTGTCATTAAAAGCATAAATGAAAAAGACCGAGTAGTTATTATCATGCAGACTTCTAACTTTGCAATGGACAGCCTGGGCAGAGCAATCCATAATCTGAAAACAAATTTTATTATTATTCTAGACCACCCAAATCCTACCCAAAGAATGGTGGTTAATATTTTTGTAGGTTCGCCAACTATTAAACATCTTATTGAGAATATCCTTCTCTTTCTCTTTTTTATGTTGGTTTCTAGAATTCCATCAAGCTAACATTATATTTATTCAACATGCTTTTTATTTTCCACTGCTTATGACGACTATTTAGTCCCCTTATATTCCAACATAACATCATGAGAGGAAAGGATAACGACTTCCATAGGAAGGATCCTCCCCCTTATGCAGCAGTTCTTGATTTTCCTAGCACTCTTCTTTTTGTTAACCATCTGGAACCCACTCCGATCATCAGTATTGTCATCCTTCTTTTCTATTTTATATTTACTTCTATTCTCCTCCTCTATCGTACTTACTGTCTCTTCTTCCTTTGGCTGTTGTTTATGTGTATTCTCCACCCTTTCAGTTGATGATTCCTTAGGTGTTGTTTAGGGCTCCAAATGTTTTTGATAATCCTTTCTTGCTTTTCACCACTTTCTTCTACAGAACACATTTGAGTGTCCCATATTGTTACATTTGGAGCAAATAGTAGGTTTCCATCCGTATATTATATCCTGTGTAATAACTGGGCCTTAGTCATTAACAAAACTCAAGAGCTATGGGAAATCCTATTGAACTTGCACTTCCAGCTGGATTCTAGCATAGCCCCATTTTGCCCTTGGTTTTGTTGCTTTATCCATCTTAATAGGCTTCCCAGGTATGCTTCCCAGCTTGCTTAATCCTGACAAACTCCGGTACCTCATACTCAGGTTCGGGAGTTCGATCTGGAACATCCTTCAATTCAGTAACATCAACTTTACATCTAGGAGTCCACTTTCTAACATGCATCCGCTTATTATCAAAGTAGTAACTACGTTTAGCTACTTCATCCCTTTCCTCTACCTTATGAAAGTGCACAATATACTAATCATATTTTAAGAACGAAACATCTTCAATATTAACATCTCTCCAGATTCTGGTCACAAATCCTCATATCACTTCCACTGGCGGATTAGCTCCCAAAACACAACATAAAAGGGCTTTATTTTCCATTCATCGCACTCCTCAATCACATCATCTTCCGTCATTTTAGCTATTAACTGACCATTAATCAGATCCGCTGGGATAAATGAAAGATTAACCTGAGTTTTAGCCAAACCTCCAACCACCTCTGCGTAGCTCGCCTTTTTTTTTCCTTCTTAGAGACCTCCTCCATATCTCCTTTCTGTTCGTGGTCCAGTTCTGATTTAGACCCTTTCGTCCCTTCCGAGATAACGCTGGTTGGATCTTGCTTCTCTATCAAATGTGTTTTAGGATTGGGAATTTGCTTGTCTACTGATGGGCCAGACCAATTCGCTGCTCCCGATGTTCCTCACTCTTTTTTTGTCCCTAAATAAACTTCTTTTTTCTCCTAAAAAATCTCTTTTAACCCTTATTTTTTCATACCCTACCTATCACATCATACCTTTTTACTTATAATCTAACTATCACATCTTACTTTTACACATCACATCAAAGGTATTTTTGGAAAGTCAATACAAAAATATCCCTCCCTTAAATCTTCAAAAAGTCAAAAATGGAACTTTATTTAGGGACGAAGGGAGTATTAATTTATTTTTTAATTTTATACAAATTTTCAAATAAAGTGAATTAGAAATAACTTCAATCATACTTCATAAGGAGAAGAACCAAACTAGGAGTAAAAGTTATGTTATATTCTCAAATAGGAACTAAAACTTAAACTTCTCTAAATAGAAATAATTAATTAATTTTTGTCCTCAATTCTCTCTTCTCACTCTCTTCTCCCTTGCTTTGTTTTTTTTCTTTTCTTGCATGGCTGTGTATTTACATACTTCAGAGGGGCTGGGCCTTGGCATTGAGTTATGGGTAGAAATTAGAATAGATTAGGAAATTAATTACTATGTATTTAATATTATAAAATCTTTATATTTATTTATTCAATTATAACATCTATTTTGCTCATAACTTTTTACACTAAAACCTAAACTTAACAAACTTTATGTTGTTACTCATCTTTTTACGAGATCAACCCAATTATCTATTTTTGAATTAAAAAGTTGGCTTTACAAATAATTTATATTTTTGAGTCAAAAAATAAAATAGGACATTATATTTATTTTTATCAAAATAACGGCTAACTATTAAGCCGACTAATTTTCTCACCCAAAGTTAAAATATTACTCCCTCCGTCCATGTATGATCTTCCCATTGCGCGTTACGAGGCTTGACCGACTCTATTTTGAATTCAATTTAATTGATTATAGGAGTAAAATTTTAAAATAAAATTTATATAGTAATAAACTACATGAAAAGTTCTACAAAACTAGAGGTGACAAGACTATATTATTTTATGAAATGACTAGTAAAATTGAGTAAACAAAGTGAGTAAAGTTTGACCCTGTGAATAGTAACTGAGAAGATCTATGGTAGACAGAGGGAGTATCAATAAATGATTCTATTAACTGTATCGTCAAGGGACAACAACAATATCACACCCAAAGCTCAGCACCACAGACAAATACGACTATTTCTACCTTGCTCCTAAATATTTATATGTGTATCTTAATTCACAATTCAAATATTCTGATTTGATGATTTGACATTCTTAGAAAGAAAAAAAACTTGATAAACATCACTTTTAAGTGTTGTCTCAGGCCCATAGAGTGTCAAAGAAGACCACACTTAATGCCAAAATTCTTAATCAATAAATCTATGAGATCTGATTAATACCTTGTAGATATATGTCAAAATTCTTGAGCAATAAATAAAAACTCAGTAAATTGCTACAGTAAAATGTCTATACAGTGTCAAACAAGACCACATTTAACGTCACATGTAACCGCATAATGACAATCATGTCATTATATAAAGTCATACATGCAAATGCATAATGTTAAACCAAGAGATAATGCCAAATATGACAATATATAGTGCCACACTTGGCAATGTATAATGACAGATATGCCAATGTAAAATTTTACAAATAACACATATGTTAATGCATAATCTCAAAAAAGTTAAACATCAAGAAACTCTATTTGCCAACACAATAATCATTTAGTTTCAATATATGATTTACAAAATAGTTTTCTAAAAAGTAAATTTAGATTTAAAATCAAATGTCACAACCTATGTGAAATTGAATATAAAATTGATTAAAAGTTTCAAACTCACGCAAGGCTAAAAGAATTAGTACCAATTCTACAAAATAATTCCCGAAAAAGTACATTTTTAGATTTAAAATTGAATTTAACTACTTATGTCAAATTAAATATCAAATTGAATTCAAGCTTACCCTCCGAGCGATGAAAAATAGAAATGGTGGAGAGGGGTGGAAGGAGATTGTGTGTATGAGAGAAAAGGAGGTGATGAAGAGTGCGGTGTCTTCGAGAGGATCGAAGCAGATGTTTCTTTCAGATTTCCAAGAGGCTACCAACTATCCCTTTAAAATCTTTGTTTGTCTTTGGGACATGAGGATCGAAGGAGATGTTTCTTCCAAATGACTATCGTACAAAATCTGAAATTCTTTATATAAATAGTCTAAAAGGGTAATAACATTGTCTCTTTTTTCCATCCATTCTATTAAATCCGTATAATATATAATAACCATTTTCATCTAAAAACAACTATAGTAATACATTGTGAGAATTTTAAAATTCTTAAGCTTAAAGCGTAAATCATAAATAATACCAATTTTATAAATATTAAAAATATACAAGCAATAAGCACACCATTTATCTCTCATAAGTTACACATAAGGGGCCAAAGCTAGACCAAACATACTTTCATGAAAACATGTAGCAATTGTAATACGCTCAGATAAAAATATGTTCGTCGCGGGCTTACAAACATGCAAGAAAGTTAGAGTTGCATTATTAAAAACTTTTAACACGAGTTTAATTTTTCAACAAGAAGAAATTCATTCAGATCAATTATATGATTAAGTTCATACCTAAGAAATGAAGCATGTTCTTATTTATATTTCAATATATGTGCAATCAACTTATATGTACTATATCTTCTAAACGTAAATGTCCTTAACAAATCTTATGAGATTTTTATTTCTAGATTTAAAGAAAGCCTTCCATGCATGAAAATTATGCCGACTACACCAAATTAATTTTAAACTAGACGTAATGTTGCTCAAACCCTCCCTCCATAGCTTGTAGCCCCTGTTGAACATACAAATTTAAAACATGACATACGCACCTTTGGTGAAGAAATCTACTCATAGCGCTGCTAGGAGGAAAAAGTTCTTTAAGTCTAGAAATGATAGCAGTACAGTGTTATTTCGAGCATTATCAAAGCCAAATGCAAACACTTTATCAAGTAAAGTGTATTCTTTAGGAATATCCTCAAGTAAAAGAACAATATTATCACCTTTGTGAGATTCATTGAAATCATGGAACGCAAGAAAACGTTTATGTATCACCCAATCACACTATCTATCAATGACAAGTAACACCAAAAGAAGACAAGTTATGATAAGTTTCACTCCAAATATCAGAACTACTAGTAAAACGAGCTAGATTTAAAAGTAAGAAAAATTTAGCCAAAATATTTTTTTAACATTATATTGTCTTATTATTTCTCTCTTAATTGTTTTTCTTAAAAATCCTCTTGCTTGAGGATTTAATGCATTTTGACAATAATCAATAAAACTACATTTTTTCAGAGAACATGAAAGGTAAACTCTCCTTGCAAATAATCTCGGCCATTATATTCTTTGCTTATTTTGTTCATCGCTATAAACAAAGAAACCGCCCGTAGCCTTGTTCACAAAACGAGATATCTTGGTTTGTACTTGTCCCTTCTTCGACATCTTTTTGGCAAACTTCACGGGGTGCCTCGCTTTGTGGTGTTTGGTCGATGGACCATAAGCCCCGAAAATCCCCATATTTATGAGTGCTCCCCAATGTTTGCAAATTCTCGTAACAATTCTATTTAATGTTCTTTTATCAAAATGATATACAAATAAATCAAACTTAAGTTAGGAATCATGCATATCATAGCCTTGTTGAGACCTTATGCGCTACCAGCTCTCGTAAACTAATTGGGGTTAGGAATCATGCATATCATAGTCTTATAGTGCATTCAGCACACACTAATGCCTATAACATTTGAATGTCTCAACTCACATATCATATCTTATGAGACAATTGCTGCACACATGGCCAAAAAAATCATTTCATGATACTAGTGTAATAAGATTTATAAAATGAGTATGGATCCAAAAACTATAGAAGAATTTGCATACAACCTAAACCTTGTACTCACCCCATCAACTTCGATACTTTGACCATAGAAAAAAATGCCTACAACTTAAACCATATACTTTTAAAATATTTCAAAATTATATTCTAAAATAATGTATTGATATTAAATTCATATCATAATCAGGGGCAGACCTAGGGTGGTGCAAGTGGGGTCACTGCACTTGCACCCACTCCAAAAAAAATTACTCCCTCCGTCCGGAAATAAACTTTCTACTCTACCTTTTTTTTCGTCCGAAAATAATCTTCTCATTCTACTATTTTATACCACTTTTTCCTAAATTACCCCCTCTTTTCTTTTGCTGCTGTCGTCTCTCACTCTCTCCCCTCTTCCACTTTTTCTTCTTTTTTCGTTCCTTTCTTTCTCCTCCTCTCTTCATCCGTCATCTCATCCTCCTCTCCTCTCCTCCACTCAATTTTCTTCTTTTTTCTTCTTCTTTCTCCTCCTCTCTCTTCCTTCGTCATCTCCTTTTCTTCACTTTTCCCCTTCATCTTTTCCCTTCTTTATCTCCTCTTATTTCTCTTATCTCTCTTCCAGATCTGAGCTTGGCAGCGATGGTGGCGGAAGCAATGGTGGCGACGACGATGGTAGGGGGCGGCGATGGTGAGGATGCGTCCGTGGTAAGCCTAGATCTGCAATCTTCTTCTAATCTCTTTCTAATTTCTTTTCATAATTCTTTGTTTCTTTGAGATCTAATGGTAGGGCTATGTTGGTGATGGTGAGAGTGGAGCGATTATGGTAGAGGGGGATGGTGGAGATGGTCGGAGAATGGATCGGTGGTGGAGCTGACGGCAATGGCTGGGCTGGCGGCGAGGAGGGGAGGGGCTACAGTGGAGGCTGTGGTGGGTTCTCAATGGTGGCAGGGCTGGGAAAGGAAGGGGAGGGTAATTTAGGCATTTCATGCCTTATTCAAGCCTCCACTAAAAATGAGAAAAAATCAAAGTAGGAAGCTTATTCCCGAACAGAGGGAGGGAGTATTTATTAGTCGTAGTATATGTAATTAGGTATTATATGTAGACTAAGGGCATCCAAGAGAGTATATTTATATGTAATTAGGTGTTATTTTTTGAAAATGGAATAGAGGACACATTCTATAGTTGTGTAGAATTTTATGTTTTAATTCTTTTAGATTTGGAAAGTTGATTTAACTCTCATTATGAAACTTAATTATAAAATGTTCACATTCTTTTTGAAATGTATAAAGTTAAATTTTTTTTAAAAAGATTCCTAAAATATACTTAGAATTTGAAGAAATGTCTAGAATTAGTACTTTAGTTGTTTAGTTTTTTTTTTTGGTTAAAACAATGAACGTATTATATTTTTTATACAATATTTCAAAAATATTACATACGTAGTACAACTCACAATATTAATCTCAGAATGCAATTTATTGATACTCTTTTACCTTTAAGGTTTTAGATTTATTGCTATACATATATCAACATTTTCCTTTTGTGCACTGAATGTGTACCCACTCACTGAAATTTCTGGGTCCGCCATTGATCATAATGTAATATATATTTTTCAGTAATTTACGTTCAAAGTTTCAAAATATTTACCAAAAAAAAGTAAAACAAGAAGAAGCAAAGAGGACGTACGAAGAGAATATCTATTTTAAGCATGTATAATTAGAGCCAAGTAATGGGAACATGGAAGAGACGGATTATGTTAACTATCTTCTAGCAAAAGGAGAAATAAATCTCAACTATAATAAATGTCCAAGCCTAGGTTCAATCCCTCTTCAATACAAGACCGAGCTTAAAAATGAATCAAAGCACTTAAATTTGCCTTCGAAAACTGTTCTCAAAGTCGGCCCCTGCATCAAGCAAGAAACAATAAAGTAACAACAAGAATGTCATCAAGAAACCATCACTACTACTCCAACTCCAACAAGGGCCACAAGCTCATCATCATGATCTTCCTCCTCCTCATCATTGCCCTTTACATCATTAGACAAAGACTCGCTTCTTCCAATCTCCAATGCCAATGGCAGAGTCCCCAGCCCCTCGAGAAAATCTCGCCTTCTCTAGCCGATGCACTCGTCCACTACGCCACCGCAAACAGGACCCCCCAACAAACCTTTCAGGAAATCTCACTCGCCAAAACCGTCCTCCAGGACAGGTCCCCTTGCAACTTCCTTGTCTTTGGGCTTGGATTTGACAGCTTGCTGTGGAAGTCCCTAAATCACAACGGCCGAACCGTGTTCCTGGAGGAGAACAAAGACTGGATCGAGCGCGTGAACGCGATGAGGCTTTCCCTAGAGATCTACCATGTCAAGTACGACACCCGAGTCGAGGAAGCAGTAGAGTTGTTGCGTGTAGGTAGGTAATGATAGAATTCTAGGATAAGGGTCACTAGACTGAACCACATTATTATCTTTTCTGATGTGGGATACTTTGTAACAGGTAAGACAGACGAAGAGTGCAAGAAGGTGAGGGATCCGAGGCATTCGAAATGCCGATTGGCACTCAAGAACTTGCCCGAGGAGGATGTTTACGAGGCGAATTGGGATGTGATCATGGTGGACGCACCGAGGAGCTGGACAATGGATTTGCCTGGGAGAATGGGTGTGATCTACACGGTTGGGCTGATGGCGAAGAACAGAGAAGCTGGTGCCAAAACTGACATCTTTGTGCACGATGCTGAGAGGTGGGTGGACAACAAGTTCTCGAGAGCGTTTCTTTGTGAGGCGTATATTAAGGAACAGGTTGGGGTACTGAGGCACTTCGTTGTCCCTAGTCACAAGACTGCTGGTTCCAATGTATTGCCCTTTTGCCCATAGTATCCACTGCACCTAATTACCTCTTCACATCTTCCCAAGGCATCCATCACAAAAGAGCTTCCCCATACCCTGCAAATTAAAAGAAGCACATTACCATTATTATGGGTGTCCTTTAATTTGTTTGTTCTCTTTACACTTAAGTCTTTGTGTTTCAATTTTTTTTTTGTTGAGAAAATTACTATTTATAGAATTAAAAGTTAGTCTTTTTTTTGTTGTTTGAACGTCTTTTACTCTGAGGGCATAGATTCAATTCCCAAAAAAAAATTACTCCCTCCGATCTGTCTAAGTTGAAACTTCTTGTTTTTGACTTGGCACGGGTTTTAATGTAAAGTGAAAAAGGTGAAGACTTTTTCTCTTTTTCCCTTTGTGCGCCATTTTTTAAAAAGCAAAGTGATCCCATACATTAAACAATGTTTATTATCTTTGTCCAGAAATGAAATTCTATCTAATATTTCAGCAGTTAAACTTTATCCACTTTTTTTATACTTATTTTCACTACTCATTTGAAAATTCTCCCTCCCCTCATCCGATTTGAATCTTCTCCGTTTGACTTTCAAGGTTAATCTTTTTAAACTTTGACTACAAAATACGGAAAAAATACATTGAATTGTGATATAAATTTAATGTCAATAAGCTCATTTTAAAATATTATATTTTATAGTATATATCTTTATATGAATAAATATATTGACGGTCAAAGTCTTGCATTGAAAACTGTGAAAAGTCAATTGAAAAAAGTTAAAAAAAAATGAGTGAGTATAAAATAATAATGCCGATCACCTTTTGATTTAAAAAAATTAATATAGCTTTTAAATATGTAAATTTTGCTTTCAAATTTTTCAATGTTTATCTAATAATTTGAATTAAAAATAGTTTTGGTCAACCCTCATAATAATCCGCAATCGATATTTCCAAGAAATATACCAAAACAAACTCTAATTAATTCTCTAGACTCTCCTCCTTTCCGTGTTCAATACTTCCAAGGTTGTCTGTAACGCTTCACCATTAGCTACTTTTAGGGGCTGTTTGTTTCAGCCTCTTAATGATTCAGATGTATGAATGGCTCAGCACTTAATGGTTCAGACTATTTGTTTCAGCCTCTTAATGGTTCAGATGTCTGAATGGTTAAGAGATTTGCCTCTGAATGGTTAAGTATTATACAGAGTCTGAATGGTTAAGACCTCTTATATGAATTGATCAGACATTTGACTCTGAATAGTTAAGCAATATACTAACTCTTAATGGTTCAGACCTCTTACTGGTTCAGCACTTAATGATTCAGACCTCTTACTGGTTCAGCACTTACCGATTCAGAAGTTGCCAAACAGCCCCTTAGTGTCATATCAACGATAACTATATTTACCTTCTCACTGATTTCAGACACCTTATTTCTACTGCAATGATTACACTTTTGTTTTAAGTTAATAATTATTTCTTTATATTCAAATTAAGTTCTATCTTTTATATAAGAATAAAAAATACTCCCTCCGTTCCACAAAACCCTTCCTCTTTCGTTTTTTTTTTGCTTTCCACAAAACACTTACACTTTCTATTAAAAAACCACTTTTACCCCTACTTTTTCATACCCTAACTATCACATCATACTTTTTCACTAATAACTAAAGTATCTCATCTTACTTTTTCCCATCATATTAGGGGCAAAATTGGAAAGTCAACCAAAATTTCACTTTCCTTATTTTTCCCCAAAGTCAAAATCGGAAGGGTTTTGTGGAACGGAGAGAGTATTATTTTTTATGTTTTTGGGTTTATTATTATTTCTTTCAGTTTTATTATTATTATTTTTTCTATTTTTTTATACTCCTTCCGTTTCTTAAAACCCTTCCTCTTTCATTTTTTTTGTTTCTCTTAAAACACTTCCCCTTTCTGTTAAAAAACCACTTTTACCCATACTTTTTCATACCCTACCTATCACATCATACTTTTTCACTAACAACTAAACTATCACATCTTACTTTTACCCATCACATCAAGGGCAAAATTGGAAAGTCAACTACAATTTAACACTTCCTTATTTTCTCCCAAAGTCAAAAGAGGAACTCTTTTGAGAAACGGAGGTAGTATTATAAAAACTAAATTAAAAAAAAAGCATACACATCAAAAAATAAGTTCATTAAATTTTATTATTTTACACCATCAAATAAACAAGGAAAAAAATAAGGAAGAAAAATTATTATACAACTAAAAATAGGATTACAACTTCTTCGCGTTCCCCTAGATGGCCGATTAGGGAATTCACAATTTTTTTACTGAAATTTGAACTAAATAGTACTAAATCACATGTCATTTTCTAATTTAGTACTTAAACAATGACTTGAAAATGAACGGTGATACTACGTAGGGAAATAAAAACATATGGTAGTACAAAGTTACTTTGTTTTAGTACTAGGAAAAAAGACCATACTAGGACTAAAACATTAAAAACATACCAAAATAGGACTTACATATATTTATTCCCGAAATAGGACTTAAAATGCATTTACATTATCAAACATGGTCATATACATTACCAAAAAGTATATGTAATGTGCACGCGTACAGTGCCACAATACCAAAGTGTGAAGTCCTATTTCGGGAAAAACATATTTTGATATTTTTGTCTATATTTTATAAAGAGTATTCTCTCCGCGCACGATCTTGTTCGGAGCGGGTTCTGACGTCGGATTGGGAATGGTACGGTAAGGAGACCATCCCAATGTTTGGAGAACTCCCTGGTTGATGAATTCGGGCGCACCCTAAGCATTATATTGTGCACATGCAATGGTGCTGCCCCTTTGCTGCTAGCAGGTTTTGTGGACCACGAGCTGAGTTTTTGGAAGGTGGACGATCGAGCTTGAGCTCTTCTTTGCGCAGCATGATCGATGTGCTACACATTACTCTGACCTTTGAAAAGAATATAACAATAGATATAAAAAAGAAAAATTTTCACTAAAACATAAGTCATTTTCTATAAAAAAAAATAATAGAAATGAGAAAAACAATTAAAATCATACAAAATTAATGAAATAAAAAGATATCAATAAAAACTAACGTCAACCTATTTTAAATCAAAGCAAAATAAACAAAGTGGTAGGTTCTAATATTTTAGGCACTAGAAGTATTAAAGTATTATTTCCTCCTACAGGTAAAAGATGAAAATAAAAACAGAGATAAATATTTTTTTATTGAAACCCTAATGAAATAAAAAAAATATCTTATTAAGAAATAACTAAAATAAAATTATGCTGAAACAAGAAAATATTTTTTTATTTTTTCTTTCCATTTTTTAGGGTTTTAATAAGATCAAAAATAATTTTCTTTATTTATCATTTTTTGTTTATTTTTTTTCTTTCCATTTTTTAGGGTTTTAATTATAAGATCAAAAATAATTTTTTTTATTTATCATTTTTTGTTTTTATTTAGATTTGTTACAAGGAGGAGGAAGTGATATATACATTAATAGTCCATTTATATAGTGACAAAGACATAACGGAAGAAAAACCAAAGCAGGACTAAAACATTAAAAATATATCAAATTAGGACTTCCGTGTTTTTATTCCCGAAATAAGATTTAAAATGCATTTACATTACCAAACATGGTCATGTACATTACCAAACATGGTCATGTACATTACCAAAGAATATACGTAGTAGTAGTTATTGTACACATGAAGGTAGAAAGTCATTTTAATAATTTAAGGAAAATTTTCAAAAAAAAAACATTAAAAACACAAATTAAAAAAAAAATAATCGCAACTTTTATTTTGTTGCGCAAAACATATAATTCTCGTTAACCAGCCATTAGTAGCTTTAATGGTAACTCAAAACTCACAAATTTTAATAAAATTAAAAATATTATCCATCATCCCTGAAAGTTGAAATGACTTTTGAAAATCGAATAAAATTAGAATTATTTTCGATAATTTCATTTATTGAACCTATTGTAGGAACTTCAAAGTATATAATTTAAGAAATAATGATTTCTCTTTTCTCCACTACACGTGGAAAACATAACGATAAAATATCATGGTGACAAAGATTCTATCTCATCGGACGTAGTAAGGTTGACATCATGGAGAGGAGGGCAAGATGGGAAAGCAAGAGATGCATCGCCGTCGTCTTCATCGGCTGATCCGCCGTGGCCGCCCTCTTCGGCGTCGCAATAGCCGCGCAGAATGTCACTCTCCTCCGCCGTAAAGCCGACGGAGGCGAACATGGAAGGCCAGCACTTGTGCTCCACGGTCCTTATGGCGCGGCAGCAGTTGGGGCCAAGATACGTCTCCCCGTTCATGAAGAAGAGTATGACCTCTCCCGTGCACGATTGCAGCTGGAACATCGTCTCCAAGCACTCCGAGTAGTCGCTTCCCCCGCCGCCACCGGCCCCTGCCTGTTGCCCGGCGGATTCGGCCATCATTGGCCGAGCCGCGGTGGCGGTAGGGAAAGCCACACAAAGTAGCATGAGAGCTTTGAGGATAGTGATGTGGTCTGAAGAGCAAGCCATGGGGTAGTATAGATTGTACGAGTATTGGGGTTTTGGGTGGTTTGTTAAGTTGATTTGCAAGGAGGTGCTGGATTGAGGTTCTTTATATAGTACTCCGATCCCAGTACTAGCTAATTGGCAAGGAAGCTAGCGAGACATGCATGGCGATCGAAATTATTGGCTGGGAAAGCAAAGAGTCTTGTAACTTATTTGGCTCATAATAACATGTGAATTGCGCATTCATTTTCATGCATTGAATGAATATATATACTCTCTTGCCTGCAGTCCTACAATTCGAGCTTCATCAAACTCAAAAATTCCCTCTCTTGGTCTTAAAAATGAAATATTTGTACTAAACAACACTAAAACATACTCCCCTGTCCCATGAAACCTTTCTCCTTTCTTTTTTTATCCGTCTCACAAAACACTTCTCATTTCTATAAAAAAGTCACTTTTACCCCTTACTTTTTCATATTCTAACTATCACATCATACCTTTTTACTAATAACCTATCCATCAAATCATACTTTACTCATCACATCAAAGGACATTTTTGGAAATTCAATACCAAAATACACTCCCCTTAAATTCCTCCTAAAAAGCAAAAGTCTCATGTTTCATGGGACGGAGGGAGTATATCATTTTCTAATGTAGTACTTAAATTTTTTATTCCTTAAATAGCACTTAATAATGTCTAGAAGGAAGAATAATATCCAGTGATAGTAAACATTTACTTGAATAATGACTAATGGATAATGACTAAAAGGCTACATTAGAAAATAAAAGACATATGATGCTATTAAGGGAATCTCATTATGTTTTAGTGCTATTTAGATAAAAATTTTCTTAAAAATTTCTCTTATTTGAAACAATGTGAAAAATTTTATACTTTCTTTGTCTAAAATTTAATTACAAATTGGGATTTACAAGGCAACATCTCCCATGTTTTGAAATTATTTTATTTACAAATTTTTATATCAAAAAAAGAAAAAATACGTTTTATTAAGAATATTAGATAATGAAAAGTAAATATTATATTTAATTACTTTCCTTTTTACTTCCTCCGCTACTAAAAACATGGGAGTTATTGATTTTTAAGACATTTAAGAAAAATATATTTTGGTATTGAATTTTCAAAAAAGTTCTTTGATGTGATGGGTAAAAGTAGGATTTGATGGGTAGATTATTAATAAAAACGTATGATGGGATAGGTAGGGTATGAAAAAATAAAGAGTAAAAAGTGACTTTTTAATATAAATAAGAAGTGTTTTTTGGAACGAATAAAAAAAAGAAAGGAGAAAAGTTTTCAGAGACGGAGGGAGTATATTATTTTCTTTATTGTATTGTTAACATATTTGTTCTTCTACTATGATTAGAATTCTCTCATATAATCTCTACAAATATGGATGTATCCTTCAATATAAGTTCTTGAGTTGAATTAACTAATCGATTTGATTCAATCTTTTAATGTTGTTCAACTCAAGTACCATATAGCCCAATCCAGTGATCCATACACGGCCTCATCCTAAATTGTATCATGGTATCAGAGCCAGTTTTGGCCCACCTCATTTGTCAAGGTGTCCGTCCACACAATCATTCCTAGCGACCCGTTAGTCTTTAGCCTAGTTGTCTGTATGGAGTATGTACCCAACGGCCTTTTAACATAATTACTCGTATATATGGAAGTCCATATCCAGCGACTCGTGATCCTTTAGGTGCTATCGCTCAAAAAAATCAAAGGGATGGAAGTACATTTGCAAGTGGTCAACCGGTTATATTCAAATGGTCCGGTTGCTCACTTGAGGGGAGTGTTAGAGTGCATCCCACATCGAAAGTTCAAGAGTAAAATAATTGGTATATAAGCTCTGGAGTTGAACTAAGTAATTGATTGGATTCAATCTTTTAATGTGGTTCAACCCAATTGTGTTATTTCCCAACTCAGTAATCCCTACCCTATTCTAAATTCTATCATTTTTAGGGTTCCCACATTAAAAAAATAAAGAATAATAGCGCTAGCATATATAGAATAGTGAAACCCTACCTATCAGCTTAAGCTTTTGGGTAAGAATAGTAGATCCCGACTTAATATTTAAATGGTTAATTTTACCAAACACTCTACCCGTTGTTCTTGGCTCATCGAAATTTTAACATGGTATCGGAGTAGGTTCAGTTCAGGTTCGATTTTTCCTTATTGTTGGACGTGGGTTACGTTTAGCAGAAAAAGCTACTTGTCCGTGGTTTGGTTGAGCTGGCTAAAAGAGATTGAGATGCCACCGCATTTGTGTGGTCTAGTTATAAAAGATTGAGATGCTAGACTTGTTTGTCCAAGTGCTAACTAGGCCAGGCTAGTTACCACTCGAGGGGAGTGTTAGAGTTCCCACATCGAAAAATAAAGAATAATACCACTAGCATATATAGAATAGTGAAATCGTACCTATCAGCTAAATTAAGCTTTCAGAATCTATTAATATGTCATTGGAAATCTTTTTCAAAGATCTACAAAATGAGACTAATATTGAATATATAATTTTGATTTTATGTCTTACTTATTTTTTTCGCTTAAACACTTCGGGATTGAATGAACTGTGTTTTATTACTATATTTCTTGATTTTTTATCCTCTTTTAAACTTCACTAGTTTAGTTTTTTAATTCTATTAAAATTAAAAGAAAGAAGGTACATTTGGACAAAACATACAAGTGTGACAAAATAATGAAGTAATTTTTATTGTGATTTATTTTTTCTTTTTTATTGACCATGGTAAATAAAATTGTATAAGAGTTAAACAAATAAAATAGGACCAAAAAAGTTTGAACAAATACTATATAAGTAAAACAAAATGCCAATAAAAACAAACGACATAGAAAATTTGGACAAAATATTAAACTTTATTTTCAATTAAAATATATAATTTAATTTAAATAGAAATTGGCAAATATTAACTAAAAAAATTAAAATGTAATCATTGCAGTGAATATAAGGCACAATAGGGGTGAATTGATTGAGATGGTGAGTGCAGTCAGTGTTGAGTGGCTATTAATTTAGAGTGAATGGTGGTGGAACATTACAGATAGTCGTCTCACGTTTGGTCTTGGCTTTAACACCCTTTGTCTTAGAAGTATTTATTCTTTTTTTTTCGTTCAAAAAAACCACAAAAATCTTTACTCTTTCTCTTATGGAAAAATTATCCATAATAATCTCAACTTTAACCGTTATTTCAAAAATAATCTCACATTTTACTTTGATGCATAAAATCACAACTTTATTGAAATTTTCAAGTTTTGGTTTGCTATTAAGTTGCTAACGGCGGGTTATCAGAAATTGTCTGTTTTGTGCAATTAATTAAAAGTTGGAATTATTTTTTTATGAACTTTTGTATTTTATTTTTTTTTTGAAATTTTCATTTAAATTTTTAAAATGACTCTCTACCTCCATTTATATTTCTTTTTTTTATGATTAGTCTTACCTTAGAGATAATAAAAAAAATGATGTAAAAAATAATGAAAATGAGAAAAAACTACAGAAAGTATTAAAAACATGTATTAATGTATTATTTCTTATTTTTGAAAAAACGGATAAATTTGGGATTATTCTAAATAACTTTTCATAAAAATAAGAACCGGTACATTTATACTCTGTATAGTGCATAAAATGTTAAACCCACCACTACATATACTTTTATTTTATTTCTTGCCAGTCTCTGGTTAGTTTCTTTTGGTTATTTATTTCATTAATTTTGTTTGATTTTAGTTATTTTTCTCATTTTTTATTTTTTATATCTATTTTGAAATTCAAAGTTATTTTAAAAAAGAAAAAGAAGTGATGGAGGTAGAAAGTTATTTTAAAAATTTAAATGAAAAATTTAAAAACAAAAATTAATAAAAAATAATCTCAACTTTCATTTTGCTGCTCGTAATTGGTCGTTTCCATTAACACGCCATTAGTAACTCACCCAAAGTCACAAATTTCAGTAAAGTGTGGATTATTATGCATCGCAGTGAAATGTGATATTATTTTTGAAAGACCTGGTGAGTTACGTTGAGATTATTCCGGAAAATTTTTCCTTCTTTTATTGTTAGTTCTAAATAAATATTTCATCTATCTCTTACCTTTTTCTTAACATTTTGATCATTAATATATATATTTATATATAAAAGTATACTGTTTAACTAAAAGAGGAATTTACTTAAATGACACTAAAACATAATGACTTTCCCTAAATGGCATCACATGTGTTTTTTCTTCTCAATGTAGCACTTTTAGTCATTATGCATTAGTCATTATTCAAGTAAATATTCGCCATCACTGGACATTATGGACATTATTAAGTGCTATTTAGGGAATAAAACAGTTTAAGTGCTATTTAGGGAAATGACTTAAATTTTAGTGCTATTCAGTGCAAATGTTTCTAACTAAAATTTATTTTCAGGACAAATAGATTTTTTTATTAACTTGTGACATTAAATCAATTCTTTTATTCTACCAATTGTGACATAATAAAACAACAACAAGAATAAAAACAATAACAACAAGATATAATAATAATAATAATAACAATAATAATAATAATAATAATAATAATAATAATAATAAGAACAACAACAACAACAACAACAACAACAATAATAATAACAACAACAACAATAATAATAATAAAAGGATCGGAGTATGAACCTAAATAAACCTTTTTAATCATTGTTGAAATATCTAGAAGGAATTGAAAGAAATTAGAAAGACATAATTTGAAAAAAATTAGGAGTTAGAAGAAATGAGTAGTTGGAAAACTGAAAGTAGTTGGAAAAAACTGGAATAACTTGAAAGAAATTTGGTTGTTTTTTGTTTAGTTATGAACACAGTAAAGATATATGGTGCAGTGGTGGAATAGATCGAGTCAGCCAACTCGGTTTCAGTAATTAAAACAACTTCACAGAGTCAACCACTCCGTCTTTTGAAAATGTCAAAGTAAAACAGGGTAGCTAACTCTGTTTTGTTCTGTCAGGAAAAATAATCTGAATTACGTTGTCAGGAACACCTTTTTTTGTTTACATATATCATTAACTTACTCCTTCCTCCCAGTTGTAATTTCTTTTTTATTTCCATGAAAAAGCAAACGAGATAGTTTGTTTTCTAGGGAAAGTAGTAATAAATTTTGAAATATTTGCACTAAATAGCACTAAAACTTAAGTCATTTTTCTAAATAGCACTTAAATTGTTTTATTTTCTAAATAACACTTAATAATGTACATAATGTCAAGTGATGACGAATATTTGCTTGAATAATGACTAATGCATATGACTAAAAGTGCTACATTGGAAAGAAAAAACACATGTGGTGCTATTTAAGGAAAGTTATTATGTTTTAGTGTTATTTAAGTAAATTCCCCATAATTTTTTTTTAGAGTGCTTCTATTATTTTTCCTAGCTAGAGTGCTTCTATTGTGTACTTGCAAACTACAAAAATTTCTATAGACTTTTTTCAGGTTACTTTTTTTTTTTTAAGTTTCAGGTTACTTTTCTATTTTTTTTTCTTCTTTTTTTATTATAAATGCTCATCGTGGGTAAGATTTTTTCTTCATCAATAAAACGATGTCGTCCCCTTAAGATTTTTCAGAATAAATAAAGCCAAACGACGTCGTTTCGGCCTAAGGGGTTCTTTTTCTAATCAGTTCATTCCCTCACTGTCTTCTGACCTTCGACCTTCAGTTTCATCTTCGCCCATCGCACCGGCACCGCCTCACGCCATCGGCGGTTGCCCATCGCCGCCTCGTCCGTCGCAGCTCGAAGTCTTTAATCTTCTTCCAGACCGCCACAGCCGTCCGTTAATAGCCTAATCTGCAACTGACCGACCGCCCAATCATGGCCCTACAGGTTTTTTTTTCTGTTCAAACAAGTTAATAATAATTTATAATTTATTGATGATTTGTTTCTTTCATGTGAAGATTGAAGGTAATTGCATATGGTGTCGAATCATATTCTACTGGAGTGATTTGATTTTTGGCTCTTCATATTTTGAGGGATTATTATTTACTCCGTAATATGCAATTATTACTTCTTTTCTGTTATTTGTTAGTAATTTTAAATAGAAATTGGACAAATAATTTTTTAAGGTAAATTTCACTCTATATTAAGGAGTATGTTTTTTTTGTTATTTAATAATTAGTAGAGGTAAAAAATACTCCCTCCTCCTCCTAAAATTTTTCCTAAACAATGACACTCTTTGAAGACAAATTATGCATAATTTAAATAAATAAATGTTATAAAAATTTTATATATCAAAACAACTCCCTCGGTCTCATAAAATATTTCTCCTTTTTTCATCCGTTCTATAAAGCCTTTTTCATTTCTATTAATAAGTCACTTTTATCCCTATTAATTATTAATCTACCTATCACATCACATTTTTTTCATTATTAATCTACCATCATATCCTACTTTTATCCATCACATCCAAGAGTATTTTTGGAAACTCAATAATAAAATACATTCCTCTTAAATTATTTAAAAATCAAAACCAGAAACGTTTTGTGGGACGGAGGGAGTATATCCTAAGATGAATCTAATCTATCTATTATATATATAAAAATCGAATCAAAATCCATTGCCTAATTTACCCGCCAAAATCCAAAATCAAAGGTCCAATTTTAATGACATTTAAACATATCTACGGCCCAATTTTAACTACGTGGCAATATAACCTGCGTAAAAAAAAAACCTACACCCACCCTGCGCAATCTCCCACCCACGACACCACAAACTGCGAAACATGCTTCCCAGGATGATTGTGAAACTGCCGGAGATTGATTTTCTGAAGAACCTGGCGGTTACATGAAGGCATCGTTGCAACAGTATATATAGATCATCATCTTTATTCTGAGTATATTCACAATTTCCAGTAAAACGAGATGTCTCCCCATTGGGTCCCTCTCAAGAGGCTGCATCCAGCGAGGCATCAGGATGCTGTGAAACTAAGACTCCTACGAAGCTACGATCGTAAGACGAGGACGACTACACCGAGCACAATCTATGCACACGAAGCTATTTTCCAAGATGAGCAGGTTTTATGTTTCAACTAAAATCCACATGTTTTTATACTTTGAATTTCATTCGTGCAATTCTTAATATCGTTTATAATATGTAGAGAAACCAACATATTTTTATTCTTTGAATTTCATGTATGCAATACTAATATCGTTTCTAATATGTAGGGAAATCGTATTCATGCATGTTGTGAAAAACATTTGATCCCATACTTCAAGCCTCTATTAAAAGAGGGACAAGTGCATGGAATAGAGAATCCCATTGTGTCAAAGAATACTCAAAATTTGACTGACCATCTATACAAACTGTCATTTGTTAAAGACACAGTGATAACAAATGTCAACGATGAAGATTTCCCTGACATAATGTTCAAGTTTGAAAATTTTAAAGCCCTCAGTGCAGCCAAAGATATTCAGTATCGACCCATGTTTGGTAAGTGTCTATCATTCAATTTATCACAATATTATCCTTTGAAAAAACAAATCTTAATAATGACAAACCTGCATTATGTCATTTTAGATGTTATTGGGTTACTGCATGTTGATCAACCGCCAACTGAAAGGATTGGAAAAAGTGGTACCAAAGTTAGAGTGATGGATATTTGGCTTGAAGATTTAGAGTACACCTCATACAGATTTTTTTTAATTGATTTACCTTGCACAATATTTTTATTTTATTAATACTTACCTCTACATTTAGTGGTGAGAAAATATCTTGCACATTATGGAGCTCATATGTGGATCAACTCTTGGATTATCTCAACCAACAACCACTGCATCCGACGGTGGCTATTATGCAGTTCTGTCAAGGAGCTGTTTACAACGGTATTCCTACAAATTCTGCACAGTTTAAACATAAAACATGAATTTTGATTAACACATTAAATGTTATGCAGATATGAACAAGGCCTCGACCTTTTATGATGTTACAAAACTCATTTTGGATCAGGATTTCCTGCCTATATTGGAGTTCAAAAAACAGTAAGAAGTATTTTATATATTTGTATGCACTTTGTAATTTACCATTGCTTTCATACATTTATGTGATTAAGCAACAAATTTGCTACAGTTTAAAGGCTAAGGGAGTGAAACCCCAAAATGTACTAAGCTTCAGTGCATCTACATCCAAATCAGAACCCTCAAGCATTGAGATAAAGACATTACAACAAATCACTGAGAACTATGAGGTATATATGTATACAATATGTCTTAATATATGTTTAAACTCTTAATTTTAGTGTGACAAAATACATATGACGCCAGGTTAAGTACCTCTATGCTAAATGTTCTTCGTAGTAGTGTTTAACATTATTCACACATATTCACAGCAGGGCCGTGCATGGATTCTTTGTAAGGTTATTGGTTTTGAACAGCATGGAGCTTGGTGTTACACATCATGTAAGAAGTGCTCGAAGAAGCTATCCCCTACAAATGGTATCTATACTTGTGGCACTTGCCACCTCACAGGATTTGTCATGAGGTACATGTAACATATTCTTTGAAATTTCTTTAATAGCACCAAATACATAAGCTTTGAAGCAAATATCCCCTTTTTGTTGATAACAAAATAGGTATCGAGTCAAAGTACGTGTGGTTGACAATACGGACAATCTTGCATTGACCCTTTTTGGAAAACAAGCAGAAGACTTTTTAAGGGATACTGTAAGTTAAAAAAACCAGTAAAATTCCATGTAAAGAGTACTTATTCTTTAAAAATACTGATTTACAGAGTATTTACAGGGTGATGACTCTCAAATCCCTAATGTGTTTAAGTCCATCATTGATCAGCCACTCATGTTAGAGTTGGATGTCAAAAAGACAGAATCCACTTTCTCTGAAAAAACCTATTCAGTCCAGCAGATTATTACTGACCAAAATATTTTGGGACGATATATTGTTGACACCTCTAGCACACAGGTATCATCAGTCTTTCTGCCTTATTTTATAAGCATTTAAACTAACAACATATTATTTAATGTAGGACTCTGTTAACAGTAAACCAAACAAAGCCATCACACAGACAATTGACTTAGTTGCAACTGAGGAATCCACCAAGAACGATGATCCTCAGAAGCACGGCAGTGATGTTACCTACACTTGTCTGAGTGCTAATATGAAACGAGATCTTACTAAGGAATTTGAAGATATGCAGACTCATTTGTCCAAGAAACCAAAAGTGAGTGTGAAGATTGAAAAGGACTAAGTCGCACTTAGAGAAATGGGCCAGATTATGACTTTCTTATTTTTACTTTTTTTTAAAAAAGTAGTTTATGTTACTTATTGTAATGTCTAAAGTTACTTGTCAGTTAAATTAAACTTACAGTTGTTCATTTCTCATGTTTTACTTCATATATTGTTTACTTAATGATTATAAAAGCATGTTATATGCAATGCTGCCAGCTTTAATTCAATAATGCGACTCATCTATTACGAATTACAAGAGTAAGATGATCAAAATTAATGCTTAAACTTTCGCCTGCTACTACAAAAAAAATAAACTGAACTACTTTTATAAATATTTGAGCAATTAAATAAGCCATTCTAAAAAAACCAGACAATTTCCGAAATTTTTTGAAAACTTAATTTGTATATTTACTTTTCATGCAGATTGTCAAGGCTTTGAAATCTTCACAAAAAATATCTCATCAAAACAGAGTTCAAATTACATACCCAAATGAAAAAGGTATGTGTTGTTATCTATGATTTATTCTCCCACTTTATACTTAATTGAGTTATACTCTATGGCTTAACCTATTTTTAAAGTGCAAACGACATGACACAAACTTACAGGTAGGAAGACACACCTGAAATATAATACTTCATCCTTCAAAAAATATTGCAAAAATAATCCCTGAATACGTTTTCTTGATGTCATCATCTGCCAATTAACTTTTTTGAAAGAACTCCATAAAGACCTTAAAAGCATAATGTTTATCAAGTCAATATTAAAAGTGTGTTTAATTGATTAGGCACTTTAAATTTAAAAAAAAGTAGTGATTCATATAGGTTCACTACCAGCTTAGAAGTAAACAAACACCACTTCTCCTTAATTGATTTATACTGTACGCCTTAAACTATTTTAAAAGTGCAAAACACATCACACAAAGTACCAGGTGGAAAGACACACCTGGATTTGAATACATGATCCATCAACAAATTTTGCGAGAACTCCATAAACACCTATAACATATTAAGTGTATGTTAAATAAAAAAGGCTTCATGCCAACATACAACTTAACAAATAACACTTACCTATATTAGTAACACTTAATTACCCTTTCATTCTAAATTAATTTATTTCAAATTAATCATAAACACCACCATTAATATGTAAATAACATCATTTAATTCAGAAAAATGATTTACATTGCTCATGTTAGAACTGGTTTTAAAAGTTATTTTGTTTGAGCCCCTAGAGAAATCAGTAATGAAATACAGCAACAAATACCAATTGCACCAAACCTCAATTTTCTCAAAGGAAGTTAATGCTTAGTCAATTGATAGTGTGAAGATGGGTAAATGTCTGCCACACATACCTGATAGCCCAGTGTTTTTCTCTCCTCTTTTCTCTAGCAGTTCTCCTATATCCCTCATCTTTGCAACCTGCACACGAAGAGGTATCATAAATATGAGACCAACCAAGTCTAATGATACAAATAGCATTTGGAAATGTATTTCTAATGCTTGCAAATAGATTAAACCACAAAGCCCGTGATATATACACAATTTATGTGACAATTAAGTGCATTATAAAACTTTCTCCGCTGCTTTTCCTTTTTATCATTCTAAGATAAATATTTTGAAAAGATTGAAATTGGTTTTATTTTTACATTAAAAAAAAAATAACCTGCAATCGGTAAGAAAAAAACAAAAAAAAAATTTCATCCAACCATTTTAATGTACATGCGCATGTAATTGTTGAGACATAAATCTTTTTTAATTTGTATGTAGGTCAGACAAGTTCATGTTCATCAGAGCGCCTCTTCTCAAAGCTTTTTTGCATGGCAAATTGCTTGACTTCGGAATTCATAAATACACCAATACGTTTAGATGATGAATTTCCAGACACATCAAAAACTGATATAAATTATTGTAAGTACCCTCACTTTTCAAAGCATATCATAATACAATCTATTATTACTATTATGATAACAAAGATAGAACTGTATATATATATTTTAAAATGAAATAATTGTTTTACATTGGTAGTTGACATGCAAATTGTTGTGGATCCAATATTTGCTTGCCGGAAGCAAGTGATTGAACCCTCATTAGGGACACAAAGTTCTACTTTATTACAAAAGGGTATGTCACATACACTTGTGAAAACATGTCAAACTTATAATGGAAAATTGAAAATATTTTACAAAAAAATGAAGTTCAAATAATGTATTACCTGCGGGGGAAAGTAAGGAGAACACATTATCCTTTGAAGATCTCCGATCTTCACACAATGACGCTATGAGTGATAACGAACATGTTCTATCTGATGTTCCCATTATCTTAGATGAAGGTTTCCAAAACGTACAAAACATAGATATACATCAATGTTTGTAAACAAATTCTAACCATTGCCTTTATTACTTTTTGTATATTTTTTTCCAAAAATTAGTTTTTAAATTTGCTATAACCTACAGATACTCAAGAAATTCCAACTACAACATTTGTTCAATGCAATGGTAATTTTTTAACTACGTCTTCATATGACAAAGGTATGTGTTGTTATCTATGATTTCTTCTCCCACATTATACTTAATTGGTGATAACATTGTAGAGTTTTGGGACATTGATGATGCAATATGTGCATGTGAACATTGTGGTGCACTTTTTTGGTTTGTGGAGCGCCTTTCTACAAGTCGGAAAAAACATAGTCCCACATATTTTGGTTGTTGTGGTCGAGGTAAAGTTGTTTTGCCAAAACTACTAGCTCCACCCCAAAAGTTGCTTGACCTTTACTTTGGTAATGACACAAAAAGCAGCCATTTTAGACAAAATATACGGGCATATAATAATATGTTTTGTTTTACTTCAATGAGCGGAGATGTTGATTATAGTTTAAATGATGGTACGGCTCCGCCAGTATTCAAATTACATGGCCAAAATCATCACAAAATTGGAACGTTGCTTCCTCCTGAAGGAAAAATGCCCAGATTTGCACAATTGTATATCTATGACACATTGAATGAGGTGGATAATCGAATTCTATCGAATCGGTAAGTCATTATATTGTTATTTGTGCATATCTTTTTTTATTTTATTTTAACAATGAAATAAAAAACTTATGCCCTTTATTTTTAGTATTCGATGCACAGGATCACGTAACTTTCATAATGACATTGTGAGAGACTTGCAGAAGATATTGGATGAGCATAACATTCTAGCAAAGTCTTTTCGAATGGCTAGAGAGCATATCACACATGCTTCACATTCAAATGTTAGACTAAAGCTTATAGGTCGTAGGCAAAATGATGCAAGGACATATTCACTACCAACTGTCACAGAAGTTGCTGCTTTATTAGTTGGAGATTTTCATGAAGCGATGGGTGATCGTGACATAATTGTGCAAACTAAAAGCAAAAAACTACAACGAATTAGTGAATTGCATGCATCATATTTGCCTTTGCAGTATCCTTTGCTCTTTCCATACGACGAAGATGGATATAGGGAGGATATTTTATTGGCTAGATATGATATGGCTGAAGAGGATGATGAGGAGGAGGGGGGGATGATAAAAGATACGTTACTATGAGACAATTCTTTGCATATCGAATACATGATAGACAAAATGAAGTCTCAGTGATTTTACATGCAAAGCGATTATTTCAACAATTTGTTGTTGATGCATACACAATGGTTGAGTACTCAAGGCTCAATTACATTCGCACCCATCAAAAAGAATTGCGTTGTGACTTGTATAATGGCCTTAATGATGCTTTGCTCCGTGGTGAAAATAATGCAGCAATGCAAGGACAACGTATTATCCTACCCTCATCTTTTACTGGTGGTGCACGATATATGATTCAAAATTACCAAGATGCAATGGCTATATGTAGATTGGCAGGTTATCCTAATATTTTCATAACTTTTACCTGCAACCCTCGATGGCCTGAAGTTTTAAGGCATGTACAAAGCAAAGGTTTAGCCCCTGAAGATCGTCCTGACATTGTTTCACGCATTTTTAAGGTTAAGTTAAATATGCTGATGAAAGATATTCGCCAAAAAAAAATATTTGGCACTGTTAGGGCAGGTATTTACCAATAAAACTTATTGTCGTTTACCCTTATTATTATTTACATGTACTTTGAAAACTTATATAATTTTTTTTTGCAGCTATTTACACTATTGAGTTTCAGAAACGTGGCCTACCACACGCACATGTGTTGTTATTCATATGCAACAAAGATTCGGTTTTGACAACAGATGACATTGATAAGATTATATGTGCAGAAATTCCAGACAAGATAATTGATCCTGATTATTATGAGGTAGTTAGCGACTTTATGGTTCATGGCCCTTGTGGTGTTGTCAGACCTCATTGACCGTGCATGTCCGAGGGAAGGTGCACAAAACACTATCCTAAAAGATTCGTTGATAGGACTTGTTTAGACGAGGATGGCTATCCAGTATATCGTCGACGAGACAATCAACGCACGATATTGAAGAACAATATTGCTCTAGATAACAGACATGTTGTTCCACACAATCGCCAGCTGTTGATGAAATACAAAGCACATATTAATGTGGAGTGGTGTAATCAGTCAAGATCGATTAAATATTTGTTTAAATATGTCAACAAAGGTAATGATCATGTGACTGCTTCGTTTGTAAGTACGCCTAATGAAGGAGAACAAGAAAATGAGGTTAATGAGGTGCAACAATATTATGATTGTCGTTATATATCACCGTGTGAGTCATGCTGGCGGATATTTGCATTTGATATGCATTTTAAGAATCCTTCTATTCAAAGGCTTTGCTTTCATTTGCCTGACAGACAACCCATTGTATTTTCCGAAGATGTAGCTCTACAACGTGTTCTGGCTCGCAAAACAATCAACCATAGCATGTTTCTTTCGTGGTTTGAAGCTAATAAAACTTACCCTAGAGCAAAGCTTCTTACCTATGCTGAGTTTCCTACAGAATTTGTTTGGAAAAAAAACAAGAAAGCATGGGAGCCACGCAAAAAGAGATTTTCAATAGGTCGAATGTATTATGTTCCTCCTGGTTCTGGAGAAGTATATTACTTACGTTGTCTTCTCAACTTGGCTAAGGGTCCATGTAGTTTCGAAGATATCAGGACTGTAGATGGCATTGTATATCCTACATTTCGAGACGCATGTTGTGCTTTAGGGTTGGTTGACGATGACAAGGAGTACATTGATGCCATAATTGAAGCAAGTAACTGGTCTTCTGAGAAATCTTTGCGCACATTATTTGCAACGTTGCTAGCATCTGAGTCATTAGTACGTCCCGAGGATATTTGGGAAAAGTGCTGGACTTATTTGTCTGATGATATTCTTTTTCGTCAACGAAAAATATTACATTACCCTGGTATGTGTTGGATATTAATAATTTTTCAAATTTTAACAACTAATTGTTTTAGATCAAATGTAAACCTTGCTTTTGGTTTTACAGATTTGCAGTTTACAGATGAGGAGATCAAAAACTATGCTCTTGCAGACATCGAAAGTTTGTTACGAAGTTATGGAAAGAGCTTGCGTGATTATCCTTTCATGCCTTATCCTGAAGAACATTATTTTAGTATTTTTGAAAATAGACTCATCAATGATGAGCTGTGTTACGATAAAAAAGAGATGGCTGAAGAACATGCAAGACTTTTATCCCAAATGACTGATGAGCAAAAACATGTGTACTCTTCAATAATGGGTACAATACAAGGTAATCATGGTGGTATGTTTTTTGTATATGGCTATGGAGGAACTGGATAAACCTTCTTATGGAGAACATTATCTGTTGCGTTGCGATCCAAAGGAGATATTGTTGTGAATGTTGCATCAAGTGGAATTGCAGCTTTACTTTTGCCAGGTGGGAGGACCGCACATTCACGTTTTAAAATTCCTATCACTCCTAATGAAGACTCGACATGCAATATTCACCAAGGTAGTCCCCTTGCCGAGCTCATAATAAAAACTAAGCTTATAATATGGGATGAAACACCAATGACTCACAAGTATTGCTTTGAAGCTTTAGATAGGACTTTGAGGGATATATTGCGAGTGAAAGATGCTGGTAATCGATTCAAACCTTTTGGTGGAATAACAATAGTGTTTGGTGGGGATTTTAGACAAATCTTGCCTGTGGTGCCTAAAGGAACGAGACAAGATATTGTCAATGCGACAATAAATTCCTCTTACTTGTGGAAAGATTGCAATGTCTTGAAACTCACAAAGAATATGCGCCTAGCAAATAAGGAATTGCATAATTCAGCTGAAATTCAACAATTCACAGATTGGATTGCCAGTATAGGTGATGGTAACGCAGGTGGTCCAAATGATGGCGTTGTTGACATTACAATTCCACCAGATCTTCTGGTACAACATAGTAACGACCCAATTCAATCTATTGTTGAAGAGATATCCCTTCAAGTTGTGCTCTAGCTCTTGATAGTACTATGCTAGAAGATAGAGCTATATTAGCCCCGACATTGGAAGTTGTTGAAGCAGTGAACAATTACATGATGTCAAAGAACAGTTCCGAAGAACGCGTATATTACAGTGCAGATACCATATGCCAATCTGACATGAACTATAGTTTGGTTGGAGATTTGCACACCACTGAGTTTCTAAATACCATAAAATGTTCAGGGGTTCCTAATCATGAATTAAAACTCAAAGTTGGAACACCGATTATGTTGATGCGTAATATCGACCATGCTAATGGGTTGTGTAATGGCACAAGACTGATTGTTACACGGCTTGGGAATCGTGTCTTAGAAGCGAAACAACTTACTGGAAAGAATGCTGGGGAAAAGATATTACTTCCTAGGATCTCATTGACACCATCCGATACAAGGTTACCTTTTAAGTTTCAAAGAAAACAATTTCCAGTCATGGTTTCTTACGCAATGACAATAAACAAAAGCCAAGGTCAATCGCTATCCAAGGTTGGTGTTCTTCTTAAAAAACCAGTATTTTGTCATGGCCAGTTGTATGTTGCAATGTCAAGGGTTAGAAGTCGTTCGGGATTGAGGATTTTGATTTGCAATGATCAAGATAAAGCAGATTCTGAAACGACAAATGTAGTGTATAAAGAGGTTTTCACGAATATTTGACTTTTTTCTGAAATTCTATTTACATAGAAATGAGGAACTGATTGTTCAAATATGTTGTGTTTTATTCTCTTAACCCATTACATTTAGATATCTAAATACATGCCTTTCTACAGTTTCGGCCACAAAATTCAACTTTTTTGAGCTGAAAAGTTTACAGTTTGGAAAAAAGAATTTATTTGTACACAATAATCACACTTTACCTCACCTGTGGTAACCTATAAAGATTCATTTCCTGCCTCAATGCAGCTTGACACGACTCATCACAAAAAAAAACTTGCACCTTTACTTTGTCTGTTTTGGATATTTAGATATTGCATGCATCAAGGAATGAACATCAATTCAAATTTTCAATTAAAACATCATAAAAAAATATTAAAGCAACACTAATTTTTAAAAAAATGCCCTCATCCTTCCAAATTACCTTAATATGCACATAAAACTAAATCTGATCTCATATTTTACTTTGAAAATTAAAGATGCAAAAAAGAGAAATTTTTAATTGTCGATTAGCTGTTCTTACCTTGACATTTCACTCTACATCCAGCTCGGGTTTCTATAAAATCTTGCGATTTTCCCTTCTCGAATTGATCTGGCCTTAAATTTTCCGAAAACGCTGCACGTGTACTGTCACTCGCCGGAAAAGTTCGTCGTTAATTCTTCATCCTTACATTTCTTTCTACTTGTCTTTTTTCTCTATCTGGTCCGAAAATGAAATCGGATGAGTTCGCAACTGTAGGCCTCATGCTTAATAAGGAGTAACTAAATACATAAAGAAATAGCTTTTGACACGTGGATTCAAGTCAAAAGTAAACTACTAACTTATAAAATAATGTACTTAACTATACACAACATAAATAATTGGAATAGTGAAATCTAAAAATTACATTACATTATTGTTACTACCTTCATCCTAAATTTTTTTTTCTAAGTTTGACTTTTTCCCATTTTGAATTTTTGCCTTTGACTTCTTACCTTCCTTAAAAAAGTTTTTTTGAATTTTTTTTCCAATCATTCAAAATATAGACGATAGAATGTAATTGGTGTAAATACATGAGGGTATTAAAGTTATTTGTCATCCTTTTTTTAATTGGACGATAATTTTAAGACGAAGAAAAAAAAAGCAGACAACAAATTTTAGGACGGAGAGAGTATTATTTGTTTAGTTTGACTTTTTCAAGTTAACCTCGACAAACTTTGAATTACAAATTTTACAACTAATTTATACATTCAAATACTATGGAATACTTTATTTAATATGTGTTGCAATATATGTTTTATGAAATATAAGTTATTAATTTTACTACAGTGCACTACATTTTCCCGTGCATCGCACGGGTGAAGTACTAGTTATATTAAATTTATATTATAATTCAATATACTTTTTTCACTATTTGTAGTCTTGGAGTGTTGCTGTTTGACCAAAATAAGTCAAAACGGGAAGAGTTTTTAATAGAGTATATTATTTGAAAATGAAAATATTCTTTTTGGACGAATGAAAACTGAAAATAAAAAGTAATATTATCAAACTTTGAACTTTGAAGTACACAAATTATAATTGGGAGCGGTTTACCACTTACCTATTCCAGAACAGAACCTGGGCTATAGCCTGGTAGTGGCCACATTATTACATACAGAATATTGAACTGAATACAAATGTGCGGGTAGTCTTGGTTCAATGATGAAAGACAGCGGGAACTTGGGGTGAGTGGTGAAGCCATAAACCGCTTCCAGCGACACATGGTGTGGTTTCATGTCTCCCGCCAATTTCCAGGTAAAGCCGTGCAGCAAATTGGCTAACGTCGCCCGCACAATCTTCAATCCCAGGCTATAGGCCGGGCACATCCTCCTCCCCGACCCAAACGGCAACAATCTAAAAGTCTTGTCCCTTCATTCGCTAGAAACCTCTCCGGATAGAACTCCTCCACTCTCTCCCAAACCTTTGGGTTCCTTCCGATAGACCAGACGTTCACGAGAACAGTGGCCCCCCTCGCCACCTCGTAGCCCGCGACATTGCAATCCTCCATGGAGTAGTGTGGCGGAAGCAGTGTGCCGAGCGGATGCAACCTGAATGTTTCTCTTATGATTGCTTCCACGTATGGTAGTTGCGGAAAGTCTTTCTCCTCTACCTATCTCTCCTGCCCGATCACTCTATCCAGCTCCTCGGTTGCCCTTTCTGTGACGCTTGGATTCCAGAGCAATTCTTGAAATGCCCATTCTACTGATGCTGCCGATGTATCACTCCCTCCCGCCAACATGTCCTGAAATGCTATCACAAAATAATATACTCCGGATGTAATAAAATAGAATTCAATTTCAAGAAAAAAAAGAAAAATTCATCCAATCCCCATGTGTATTAACGCCTTTATGCGATTGGGAGTTAGCTCTGCCTCGGGATCATCATGATCCTCATCAGCTTGCTGCAAGAATATGTCCACCATATCCTTGGGGACGAAATTCTTGCCAGCTTTGTTCATCACTTCCCTATGGTCTTTGATCACAAACTCCAGGAACTCTTCATACTCTGCAGATAAGGTTCTCAGTCTTTTCACATATCCTTGCAAGTCGAAGCGATTCAGCCAGGGAACCCAATCCCTGAGATTGATCGCTCCGCTAAGTAGAAACCACTCGTCCACAAAGTCTTGCAATTTCTTCATCGTAACCCATCCTCTCAACTCCGGGTTGTCGTTATAGTACTTGTGACCTGAAACTAGCCTAGTCACAGTAGACATGGTGAACCTCATCAAATGGTCTCTAAGAAACACCGGCTTCTTACCCACAGCATGGCTGTAAAGGCACGAAATCAAAGCCATCCGTTCCTCGGCGAGATCGGACCGGTCAAAGGTGTACTCTCCTATGGCCGTAGGAGGCCGAGAGGCAAACACCGCATCGTGGTCTTTCAAGAAAAGTTTAGCGGTCTCGGGAGACGAGGCAACTAACACAGGTTTGGAACCAAAGTGCAAGAGCATCAAATCTCCATATTTTTGAGACAGCATGTGCAGAGATTCATGAGTATTTGATGAGCCCGTGAGGAGATTCAAATTGCCAATGATAGGCCATGGCCGTGGACCAGGTGGGGTCTTAGCTTGTGGGCGTTGATGTATGAACCGTATTATGAAGAGAACTGCTACGCCGAGAATCCATGGAAAAACCAAAGGTATTAGATCCATGGATGAGTGTGTATAGGAGAGTAGTACGCTAAGCTATTATAATGCAGGGCGGATCTTTTGCCGTGACTGATGTGTTGGAGCTTGGGAGAGCTTCAACGGGCCTTTCAGTTGTCTGATGTTAGGGCCGCTGCAATAGGAGAGCTGATGAAGATTACTCGATGTACAGGGAATCGTGGTAGATGGCAGATGACTATCAAGCCTTCAAGTGGGAGAATGTTGGGTTTGTGGAGGCTTGGGCTTGACTTTTGGCCCGGCCCATTTTACGAAACCCTAGATGCACTTTTCTTATATATATTGCATTCTTGTACTTGTAATCGGCACCACACTCCTCTTCTAATCAGAGGAGTGTCAACTGGGTTCTTTGGAGAAGAACTGTGTGCAGCAGCACGAGCCGGAGTGAGGGCCGCTGCCGCCGGAGCACCACCATCCCCGTTGATTCCCACGGAGCACTACCGCGCTTGAATTGGAGAGCCGCAGCAGGAAGTAAGTCCCGTGAGACTCACCGCTGCCGCCTTCAATCGAGCAGAACCAGACCGCCGCCGTTGCTGGTTCGAGGGGGACCGCAGCAAGCGAAGGAGTCGCTGCCGCCGTCACCCGCGCAGGAGCAGTCGCTGAGCCGTCCGCCGCCGTCACCCCGCCGTTCAGATCGTGCCGCCGCTGGAGATCCGTTTAACCCCATCGTCGCGCAGGAAGCCGGAGCAGCGACAGAAGGAAGCCGCCGCCGCGTGTAGCAGCCCCTGCCGTCCTCCGTCCAACCGTCAATTGCCGTCCGCGAGCAGGTGTCGTCCGATAGCTCGCCGAGTCGCCGCCGCCGTCCAAGTCGCAAGCTGCAGTTGATTTGCCTACCTGCAGTTGGGTTGCCGATCCAAAAAGGCGGCGAAGAGCAGCTTGTTGGCAGGAAAGTAAGAAAAAAAAGGGTTGGGCCGTCATCCTTGGTCCAGCCACTTTTTTTTTTGGGCGTGTGATTTTAATTTGGGCCTATTTGATTTGGATTGGTAAGAAGTGTTCTTGTTCTTATTTTTCTGACAGAATAACCAAGATCTGAAATTAGTTGTACCGGGTATCTCGTCTAGTCGTGTGACATGGCAGAAGACGGGAAGTTTCGAATTGAGAAGTTTGATGGTACATATTTCAGTTGGTGGAGAATGCAAATTGAAGATTTGCTGGTTCAGAAAGATTTAGACGTGGTATTGGGTGACAAGCCAGAAAAAATGTCGGATGCAGATTGGGCAAGTTTGGATCGGAAAGCTATGTCTGTGATCCGTCTCTCATTGACCAAGAATGTTGCGTTCAACATTCTGAAGGAGAAGACAGCGAAGGGAATTATGGACGCGCTGTCTAACATGTATGAGAAGCCATTTGCAGCGAACAAAGTTTTTCTGATAAGAGAGCTGGTGAACACAAAAAGGAAAGAAGGCACTTCAGTTACCGAGCATATCAACAAGTTGAATTCGATCTTAGCCAGACTATTGTCAGTGGGCATTAAGTTCGATGATGAAGTTCAAGCTTTGCTACTGCTATCGTCTTTACCTGATAGTTGGTCCGGAACGGTTACAGCAGTTACCAGTTCAGTGGGACCCGATGGATTCACCTTTGATCAAATTCGAGATCTCGTTCTTGGCGAGGATGTCAGAAGAAAGAGTTCAGGGGAGTCATCTGGTGAATTGCTTCATGTTGATAGAGGTAGAAGAAATAACAGAGGTAGTGGGAGCGGGAACAGACGAAGGAGTCAGTCGAAGACTCGGGATAGCTCAGGTGTAACGTGCTGGAAGTGCAAGGAGGTGGGGCATTTTAGGAATCAGTGTCCGAATGATAAGAAAGTAAACATTGCTCAAGGCTCTGCGAGTGACGAGGAGGTCGCTCTGACTTGCTGTGAGGAAAGCAGTGTGGATTCCTGGATCATGGATTCTGGTGCTTCATTTCATGCTACCCACAGCGGTGAAGCATTGCAGAATCTAGTTTTTGGAGACTTTGGAAAGGTACGACTAGCAGACGACAGAGCTCTTGATGTGACGGGCATGGGTGACATAGTGCTGAAGACCCCTGTCGGTTTCTGGACTTTGAAGGATGTCAGAGTGGTTCCAGCTTTGAAGAAAAGTTTGATTTCTGTTAGGCAGTTGGACGAACAGGGACACGAGGTGAAGTTCGGAAATGGGCAGTGGAAGGTTGTGAAGGGAAATCTTGTCATGGCCCGTGGAAGGAAGAGAGGTTCGTTGTATATGGTCGAGTTACCATCTGAGGGAGTGACCGTCCCAATTCAGAAGAAAAACGAAGTCCGGTTCACAGAGTCTCGTGGGCAGAAGAAGGTTTTCTATGCAAGAAAGAAACCCAGAGCCACAGGTCAGACTCAGGATGAACGAGCGAGGAAAAGTTCAATGAGGCCAGTCAGAGGTATCTGTGGCAGTGGGAGCACAGGTTTTACTTCAGCCAAGGTTCCTATAAGACATTGGGTCCGGAGAACCAGTATTCCAGCTGTTGAAATATCTCCAGAAAATTTCTTGCTCAGTATGGAGATTGTTTGTTCTCAGGATGTTCCAGGATCCGGCAGTGCGTGGGTGCAGTGGGAGCCGGTAGGGACCGAGGATGAGTCAAAGGCAGTTCAAGCCATGACTGATGGGTTGAAACTGAGGAGAGTTTCAACAGAGTCTTCTCGATGATCAAGAAGGCTGGTGGCAACTAGAGGTGGTGGAATTTTGAGTTCCGTTATCAGATTACAGAAGTACATGTGCACAGTTGAAGCGCAGGTGAACATTGTTCCGTGGCTTCAAGTGGGAGATTGTTGAGTGTGAAGCCAGGAAGCTAGGTGGAAGCTAACAGGAAATTGGCAGGAAGCTACCTAGAAGCTTACGGCTTAATCCTTGTCTCCCTAACTAATCTCTATTTAAGAGATGCTAATGTGCTTGTAATTGTGTGCAACAAAAATAATAAAATTCTCCTAGTTGCCCCGTGTGGACGTAGGTTGCAGTTGGCGGCCGAACCACGTTAAATCCTGTGTCATTTATTTTTCTGCAGTTGATTCGTGATTGTGTGTTGTTTCCGCGTGCGTTTATTCCCAACAGGATCTACACGTATAAATAGGGAGCAGTCGCCCACACTCAATATTTTTATTCCGTAATAGAGCACTAAAATAATTTTTTTTGTAGAGAATTAAAAGAACCACTCGGGTAAAAACTTAGCACTGTCAAAAGAAAAATCTTAGTTTTAAAGTAAAGAATAATCGCTTGAAAACATGTACAAGTAAAATATTTGAAATATCATAATTATATTATGTTATGATATATTTTATATTTTAGTTTTCTATTTTAAAAATAAATTTTTATTTGAATACTTGTTTCAAAGTAAATTATTTTTTATCATTATCAAATGATTTAAAAAAATCGAGAAAGCCACCCCTGAATCCCACCATACTCTTTAGTGTGTACTTGCTCTCATTCATTTCATCCTATACGTCAATAAGGTCAGACAGTTGCAACACAAGGCTCTAAACGCATCAATGGGTACTTGTAGTTATCTGTCCCTCTCCGATGCTTTTAACCAAAAAATTCTACACCTTGGACTAAAAATCAACCTAAATAGGACTAAAAATAGAAAAGAGTACCAAATTTGGAGTTTCAAGTTTTTATTCCGGAAATAGGATTTCGCATTGTGGTAATGTCGTTGTAATGTGACACTATACGTGTGCACAATATTATATATACTTTTTGGTAATGTACATGACCATGTTTGGTAATGTAAATGCATTTTAACTCCTATTTTGGAAATAAAACTATGGAAGTCTTATTTTAGTATATTTTTAATGTTTTACTTCTACTTTAATGTTTTTCCCAGTCAAATATAGTAAACAGAAACATGCAACAAAACATATTATAATGATTAAAGAAAATCATTTTTTTATTGAATTTATGTGAAAGAATGATACAAATATTTATAAAAATTATATATTAAAAAATACATACATTTAAAAAAGTAACATAAATTTACTTACTGCCTCCGTCCCAAAAAGAAGGTTACATTTCATTTTTTGCACATCCCATAAAACACTTCTATATCGTCTCAAATGCCACTTTCAAAACGACTTCTACCCAAAATAAAAGGTAATTGTGATAAATTTTATGCATTTTAGATGTAGGTAAAAGTGTTTTATTTTGGGATGCGCAAAAAATGAAACGTAATCTTCTTTTAAGGACGGAGGGGGTATAAAAATTGTAAAAATGTTTCACATCTGACCTGACACAAATCTTCTCTTCTTCTTTTTTCTTATTTTTTTATTTTTTTTTATTTGTAGAAAGAAGGTTTTTTTAAAAATGAAGTGCATATATTTTTATGAAAAAAAAGATAAGTAAAAGAATCTTTTAATAATTAAAATATGTCACAAAAGTGTAAGAAATGACAAAAACAATTACTTGCCACTGCATGACATGCCACTCCACCCACTCGCCACACGCTTATTGGATTTTTTTTTATTAGTTGAAATACTCCACGTCAGCGTGTGATTCCATTTTTTGACTTGTCATTGTCAATGCTCTAAGATATTAGCACAAACAACTATGACCAAATGATCTCTAAGAAAAATTAAATAGTAAATTCTCCACCACTAATATGCGGTGTACAAACAAAAATGCTAGTTTATGTAGTTTATTATAAAAAAATATTATTATACTAGTAAAAATGTAGTAATAATAAACGTTGTATATAACAAAAATATTCTATTTTATCAAATGATCAATAAAACATGCATATAAATTTAAGCTATCGAGAGGCTTCAAATAGTAAACCGGAAAAGAATTAGGGATAGAGGATGTACTTGATAGCCTTTGACAAAAAATTCAACTTTAATATTTGGATATCCTGTTGTTTTTTTCGGCATCTAGACTCTGGATATCCATTATATTGCTTTCGTATCGAACATTGAGGCATTTTTGTCGATGCGAAAACTTCAGAAATTGCGAAGATTTGATTGGATCGATCTGAATAAACTCCTCTATTTGTCACGGGCAATATGGACAACGGTTGTGTTTGGAAAACAGTTTTTCGGATGACTTTTGGCCTTTGTAACTTTCTTTGGCTTTTTGACTAATCGAACAACCAAAACCGTTGTTTGGCTAATGACTTTTTCACTTGGATTCTTGATCCAAAAAAATAAAATTTGAATAGCGAAGGAGTAGCTTTTAGACTTGGCTGTTAGAAAAATTACTTTTTTTTATCATTTTTCTTGAAAGATATTCTATAATATATGTAAAAAATAAAAATAAAAGTTATGAATATATAAAAAATAAAAAATAAATTTTAATATTTAATTTTGAAATAAAAAATAAATGAAATGAGAAAATCAAAAGTAAAAATCATTAAAAAGTTGTATATTATTAGTGTCTTATGAATGACTCCCTCCGCCCCAAATTAAATTGCATTTTTACTATTCACATAGTCAAACTTCATTTACTTTCTTTCTCTTTTTTCGGTAGTCATTTGATAAAATAAAATAGTTATGTCACGACTAGTTTTGTAGATCTTTTGATGTAGTATTTTAATATGTAATTTTCATGTTACGAATACAAAGCCATGCATATAAGGAAACCATATACTCCGTATTTAGCATTAAGTGGTTACATATTGTAAATATGGTAGTAGTAGATTTGATTTATATTTACTTGTAGAATTCCTTTCCTTTTGGAGATCATGGCTTATATATATATATATATATATATATATATATATATATATATATATATATATATATATATATATATATATATATATATATATATATATATATATATATATATATATATATATATATTCGTTCTCATCTGTAACAATACACACAAGAATAATTTCCAATACAATCACTTTTCCCTATCATGGTATCAGAGCACTAGGGTTCTTCCATTTTTTCCGTGTGTTGATCGGTCATGAGCCCTAGCAGCCAAAACGCAGGGTAGCGTCGATCATAATATGTCTGCAGAGAAGCAGTCGTTGACACCGAACTCTGGAAGCAATAAAGGTGCAGATGGCAGTGGCGGTCCAGAGGTTCCTTAGTGTCGAACGATTTCTCCGTACGATCTTCTTGCAAATGATAATCCTGCTTTGATCATATCACAGGTTACATTCAAAGGTGAAAACTATGAGGAATGGGTGCGCGCATTACACACCGCACTTCGGGCGCGTAAAAAGTTCAGCTTCGTGGACGGTTCCATTCCAATGCCATCGGTGGATTCTGGTGATCTCGAGGATTGGTGGACCAATAATTCACTGCTTGTTTCATGGATTTGAAACACAATTGAGCCCTCGCTTCGAACGACAATATCTCATTTAGAGATGGCGAGTGAGTTGTGGGAGGACATAAAAGCTCAATTTTCTATTGTCAACGGCCCTCGCATTCAACAAATAAAAAGGGAATTGGCCACCTATGAACTGTTGAAACACGGGCTTGTCACGTTTTTCGTACTAAAGCCGTGTTTGTTCTTATGACAGGTTTTGATAATGCCAAACCGCCGTGATCAATTCGAACATTGAATATACAAGGCGAAGAACGAAGATAAGAGCAAGAGCTAAACAGAGACCAAGAACGAAGACCTTAGTCATAGTATTGAGTCGGTCTTTATTGTGATCAAGATCGACCCAATCTTTACACCTTGGCTCTTTAGGCTAAAATCTCTCATTTCATTTCTTACATCATAAAAATTTTTTTCAAACTTGTTTAAGCCATTAAAAACACTTGGTGTTCGCCCAAACCAAAAACCAAGCCATCCAGTGTTCGGCTTTCAGAAACCAGCATTCGGCTTTCGGTTATCGGCTTTGGTTTTTGGCATCCGAACCAACGAATTGGTTTTCAGCATTTTATGATCTGCTTTCACTCTTTGGCATGTTTAAACGGTTCTCCAATAAAAACACTTTGAAAACCATCTTTCGCTTTTAGTTGTTTGACAAAAATCACGCAAAACGGCGTAAACTTGGCTAGCCGTGGTTTTTACTCAAATGACGTGGTTTTTAAAGTAACTCACTTGATTTCTTAGCCAAAAACATCAAATAAGTGTTTCAAACACTTGGTTTTTATTTTGGAGAACTTTGGATTTTTCGGTCGGTTTTTGCATTAGTTGGCTAGGCCGAGGTTAAGGCAAAGACCATGGGGTTTTGGCTAACCACCCACCCAGCGATGGGAAGATCTTCCCATCGATGGGTAAGCGATCCCTAAGCCAAACCAATTTCCAGAACCATGCCAAACAGCGATGGGGAGTTCTACCCATCGCTGTTAAAGCCTTGGCGCAACATTAACACAAGGCAGAACAACCTTGCCAGTGATGGGAAGGCTTAACCATCGATGGGAAGGCATGACGTGTTGTAAGTCATTTAAGGTTGATTATTTCCATGTTTGGAAGTCAACCTCCCACCCAGCGATGGGAAGCATGTACCCATCGATGGGTAGGTGACCGTTGGCTTCAAAACTAAAGGAACATTGGCCTACCAGCGATGGGTAAGGTCCATACATCGCTGGGAAGCCAATATCCTGCAGATCCCAAATTTATTCAATCCCATAAATCAAGCCAATCACCCCTTTAATGTATTGGTCCGTTGGAGCCTATTTTGGCACTATAAAAAGGGGTGTTTGGGTCTGCTTTTATTATCAATTCACTTCACAATATTCATATTATCATTGCATTCAAACAACATCATTTTTCATAGCTTTCTAGAGCCAATTTGTGAAGTTTGAGTTGTTCTTGAGCGTATATAGTTTACTCAACATCTACTCTAAAAGAGAGCCTTGTTCTTGAGTGTCTTAGTGTTGTATACACGTTAAGGGAAGCTTGTTTCCCTTGGTTGTACGAAGGAAAGGTATTTTCCTTCGGGTTGAAGTCTTGGAGTGCGGTATCTCCGAGCAAGTGTTGTTGAGGCTCGTGGGACTCGAGTTCTCAGGTTGTAACGGTTTGTTAAGCACCCTTAAGCTTAACGGAAGTAGTGTAGCTCGAGAGAGTCTCTCGGGAGGCTGGATTAGCCACAAGTTGTGGTGAACCAGGGTAAATCTTGGTGTGCTCCCTTTACGCTTTCTACGCTCTTTATCTTTCACGTTCTTAATTTTTTATTCCTGCGATTTCTACGATCAAACGCTATTCATCCCCCCTCTAGCGTTGGTCACTTATTCTAACAATTGGTATCAGAGCCTAACTCGCGTCCAAACTTAACCGTTTGAGAGTAAAGCGATCATGGGTTCTTCTTCTAGAAATCTTTATATAGGGATTGGAGAAGGTCAATCAACTACACGGCCACCTCTTTTTGATGGAACCAATTATACATATTGGAAAGAACGAATGAGAATCTATATTCGTTCCACGAACTTCCAATTATGGTTGGTTATCAAAAACGGGGAAGAGGTGCCGATGAAGAAAGTCGGAGAGAAGTTGATCCCCAAGACCGAAGACGAGTTTGATGCCGAGGACATCAAAAAGGTCGAGAATTACGCAAAGGCAATAAACACCTGTTCCTACTACAAATAACCAGTGTAACACCCCACCCTGGATGACCCGAGTCATCCAGACCAGAGTGCTAGTAAAACCGGGTTACTTGTAAAACATTTTTCTTCAAAAAAAAAAATATTCTCTTTTTGATAACTAAAGGGTATTTAAAAAAAAAACGTTTACCGCGTAAATTTAAAGTAAAACATCCACAGTTAATACAACCTTGGGTTCAAGCCCAAAAACAAAGTAAAATTTAGTTCGTCGTTTTATTCCCTATTAAATATTAAATAAAAACTCCTTTGGCACGGCCTCCACGTCTAAGCTATCCTCCTCAGCAGTCGTTCCCCTTGCTAGTACCTGCGTGCAGTAAAAAAAACTACACGCTCAGCAAAGCTGAGTGGCAAATAACCAATAAACATATATAACATGTAAATATATTTTAGGGCATTTTAAGTTATTTATGTTTTACGAGCTTTTTACATAATTAAAATTATTGAGTAAGTAATCTCACTTTGAAAAGTTACTTGGGGACGTTTAGAAAATACTTGACTTACTAGGTTAACCACAGATTAGAGACTAAGTCGTGACTAGGCTGGAACACCGCACTAGTCGATACGTAGTTTTACTTCGGATACCTCCCCGTGACCTCGGGTCCGGTCATCAGAAGTGAACCCTAGACCCACGGGGTCATCGTCGGGTTCTCGTGCGCACATTGTGGTATGATTGTTTATAGGCTCATCCACATGGACACGGTCCGGCCTTGAAAGTGGTTGACCCACTTAGTAAAACGTGACAGTACCTGGTCAGGGTAAGTCGTTCAAATCGATATTGAAATTCTTTTTTTCTTCGTCCTAACTGTGTGGTTAACCATAGAATGATCTTTTGAATAAACTACTTTTAATGTCTTAAAAGGATGAATCATTACCGATTCATTTCTTTGGGTCCCCATTTAATACAAGCAAAACCCATTGTTCGGTACTTGTACATAAATTTAGCATACAAGTTGTATCGATTTTCAAGGTATTTGTAAAAACATTTTTTTTTCTGAATTCAAACATGTAGGTAACAACCCATTCCTGTTAAACATTACAAACATTTAATTTGTAAAAGTAAATATCAGCTTTTTATTCATTTATAAATTCCAAAGCAATATACTGGTTTTCATTCATTTAACCTTTTTTTTAGTAACAAAACATCCAGACTTTTAAAGTACTCATCTATGTGTATGCGTAAATTTCAAAAGGAAAGAAAACACAAAAGAAAAACAATGATTTACACACACAATAGCAATTTCGAATTTGTTTCTTTAAACATTGGCATATGCGTATATACTATATACAGTATATGTGTACATGTGTGTTTAGATATCATATAAGGAGAATATTTATTATTATTTTTTTACTAGTGCCGAAGGTTTACTGTACTATAAACAAAATATATATATATTTTTAGAAAATTAGGGATGTACAAATATGACGTGGATATAGATGATACACAATTTGCATGTTATTTCATTATTATTTATTTTTTCTTTCTTTGAAATCTGAATCACTATTGATATATATACAAAAAAAGAATGCACAAAAATATATGAACATGTAATATACGGCTAAAGGTTAGGGTCAACGGCACACCTTCGATGTTGTTAACAGAAAGGTAGATGAACAGATCTTCGGAAGGCCTCGCTCTCACATTTCGTTGTCCTCCCAACACTCTCTAGATCAAGTGCCCTAAAGTGGTCACCCTAAGCCTCTATTTATAGGTAGAATGGGGTATGTGGATGGTTTTTTTTTTTTAAATATATTTTAAACTTAAAGTCTCTCTTAAATGAGAGATGCAATGAATGGTTGGGGAGGAGGATCCTAGGCGTGGCCAACAAGGGGAAAGCAAAAGGTTTCTTCCTCCGTTGGTTTAATACTACGTGTCTGATTTCCACAGTTTTGATTATTAAATAATTCTTGGAAAAATATAAAACTTATAGTGTTAAGTTCCATATTTTTCACACATCATTTTAACAAAATTTGTTTGTCAAGAAAACAAATTTATTTCATTAGAATGATTTTTTTTCCAAAGAATAGTAACATTTTATCATATATATATATATATATATATATATATATATATATATATATATATATATATATATATATATATATATATATATATATATATATATATATATATATATATATATATATTAAATATAAATTTTATATATAATTTTTTCATTTCGTCCTCGAAATTTACCTGACACGCCGTCCGGAAAAAGGTGAGGATAACGACTTCGCATTGACTCCTCTGTTTCCCACGTGGATTCCTCCACCCTGTGATTCTGCCACAAGACCCTCACTAATGGAACACTCTTGCTCCGAAGTTGTCTGACTTCTCAATCAAGGATCTCCACAGGCTCTTCCTCTTAAGTGAGATTCTCATCCAACTCTACCACTCCAGGCTCGAGCACATGAGTTGGAACCGATCTATATCGCCGTAGCATAGAGACATGAAAGACGTCGTGGATCTTGCTAAGTTCAGGAGGGAGTGCCAAACGATACGCAATAGGCCCAACGATTTCAGTTATCTCGAACGGTCCAATGAACCTGGGACTCAGCTTCCCTTTCTTCCCGAACCGAAGAACCTTCCTCCACGGAGATACCTTTAAAAAGACTTTCTCCCCAACTTCATAATTAATCTCTCGCCTCTTCAAATCAGCGTAAGACTTTTGTCGATCAAAAGCGGCCTTCAGTTTCTCTTGGATGAATTTCACCTTCTCTTCTGTTTGTCGCACTAAATCGGGTCCCACCAATTTGTGTTCCCCCAATTCAGTCCAACAGACTGGAGTTCTACATTTTTGCCCGTACAGTGCTTCATACTGAGCCATTTCTATGCTTGCTTGGTAATTATTATTGTAGGCAAACTCCATAAGTGGCAAATACTTCTCCCAATTACCCTCGAAGTCCAGCACACAACCCCTCATCATATCCTCAAGTATCTGGATTACCCTTTCAGATTGTCCATCAGTTTGCGGGTGAAAAGCTGTACTGAAACTCAGCTTCGTACCCAAGGCTTTATGCAAACTCTTCCAACACTCCGAGGTAAATCTAGGGTCTCGATCTGAGATAATGGATATAGGCACACCATGAAGTCGCACTATCTGACTGATATAGCGATCGGCCAAAGTAGCCACCGAAAATTCCATATTCACTGGTATAAAGTGGGCTGATTTCGGTAGTCGATCCACTATCACCCACACCGCGTCGTGCTTCCTTGGTAACATAGGCAAACTGGTAACGAAATCCATAGTGATCATATCCCACTTCCATTCTGGAATAGTAATTGGTTGTAGCAACCCATATGGAACTTGATGTTCCGCTTTCACTTGTTGACAAACCAGACAGCGGCTGGTAAATTCGATGATCTCATGCTTCATCGTCGGCCACCAATAACTTCTTCTCAAACATTGGAACATTTTGTTGCTTCCGGGGTGCATTGCGTAACGAGTTTCATGCGCCTCCCGAAGGATACGCTCCCTCATCTCCGTTGTGGGCACCACAAGCCGTCCGCGGAAGAACAAAGCTTCACTCTCACCGAGTGTATACTCAGTTTGATCACCTTGCTCCACCCCTTTAACTTTGTCTTTACAGAACTCATCAAGTTTCTGAGCCTCAATAATCTCAGATTCGAGGGTTGGCCGGACTTGAAGTTCTGCCAGAGTCCCTTTCCTACTAAGGGCATCAGCTACCACGTTAGCTTTGCCAGGATGATAATCAATGGTACAGTCATAATCTTTGATCAGCTCAATCCACCTCCTCTGCCGTAAGTTAAGCTCTTTCTGCGTGGGAAGATACTCGAGGCTTTTATGATCAGTAAAAATCTCCGTATGCTCCCCGTAGAGGTAGTGTCTCCAAATCTTCAAGCCAAAGACGATTGCAGCCAATTCTAGATCATGTGTAGGATAGTTGAGCTCGTGAGTTTTGAGTTGTCTCGATGCATAGGCCACAACCTTCCTTTCCTGCATCAATACACATCCCAGCCCAAAATGAGACGCATCGGTGAACATAGTATAGCCTACACCTCGAGTTGGCTGAGTAAGCACCGGTGCCTCTGTCAAGCACTTCTTCAACCGATCAAAACTCTCTTGACACTTTTCTGTCCATACGAACTTCACATACTTCCAAGTTAGCTTATGCAATGGAGATGCTATTGATGAGAAACCTTTCACAAAACGACGATAATATCCAGCCAATCCTAGGAAACTTCTTACTTCCCTAGGGTTCCTGGGAGGCTTCCACTCAGTTACTGCAGCTATCTTGGATGGGTCTACTTTAATTCCTTCCTCCGACACGATGTGTTCGAGAAAAGTCACCTCCTTTAACCAAAATTCACATTTGGATAATTTGGCGTACAACTTGTTCTTCCTCAAAATCTCCAACACCATACGCAAATGCCGGTCATGATCCTCAGGTGACTTAGAATAAACCAGAATATCATCAATAAAGACCACCACAAATTGATCCAAGTATGGTCGGAAGATGCTGTTCATGAGTTCCATAAAGACCGCCGGGGCATTTGTCAACCCAAACGGCATCACAGTAAACTCGTAGTGGCCATACCTTGTCCGAAACGCCGTTTTTGGAATGTCCTCCTTCTTCACTGGTAGTTGGTGATACCCTGACCCGAGGTCTATCTTCGAGAAAACCGATACTCCCCGAAGTTGGTCAAACAAGTCATCTATTCTTGGTAGCGGGTATCTATTCTTCACCGTATACTTGTTCAATTGCCGGTAGTCGATACACAACCTCATCGACCCATCCTTCTTCTTCACAAATAACACTGGTGCTCCCCAAGGTGAGACACTTGGCCGGATGAAACCCTTATCAAGAAGCTCTTGCAACTGCGCTTTCAATTCCTTCATCTCGGTAGGAGCCATTCGATAGGGGGCTATCGATATCGGACTGGTACCGGGAAACAAATCAATTGAAAACTCGACTTCTCTTGGAGGTGGTACCCCTGGTAGCTCTTCTGGAAATACATCCGGAAAGTCGCATACTGTCCGAATGTCTTTCAACTCTATCCCTTCTTTTCGGGTATCCCGGACATTGCACAAATATGCCTCACATTTCCTTCGAACCAGTCTCTTTGCTTGCATCAACGATATGAACTGCGGTGCCCTTGGTGGCAAGTCACCCGTTATCAGGATTCTTTCTTCATCTTCAGCTTTGAGTTGTAGAGTCCTTGACCCACAATCTACGATTGCTTTGTGTGCAGTTAGCCAATCCATCCCCAATATGACGTCGAATTCCCTATGAGGAAGCTCGATAAGGTCTGCATCAAATTGTCTTCCCATAGAGAATAAAGGGCAACGACGATAAACATAGCTCAGTGTCATACTATGACCGAGCGGGTTAGACACGATCGCCGGGTGAACTAACCTCTCCCTCGCAAGATCAAGTATCTCAGGTATTTTGACACAAAGGTACGAGAGTGTAGATCCAGGATCAATTAATGCTCGGACCTCAGTCCCACATAATGAAATTAAAATGGTAATTACATCGGTACCTGCTTGGTCCTCACGTGCCATCATAACATAAGTCCTAGCTGGTGCTTGTCCACCTTTCTGATTGACAGACCTGCTTGTCGTGGGCTTTGGACGATTCGGAGCTGACTGCTGTTTTTCTCCTCCCTTTGAGAAGAGTACCCGACCGGGGTTTGTAGGGCAATCCTTTTTAAAATGACCTCCCTTTCCGCAACCCAAGCACAAACCCTTAGCAAGCCAACACTCTCCTCGGTGCGCCTTTCCACAGGTAGCACAAGTCGGGGAAGGTTCAAATCTTGGTGCGCTGCTAGCTGCTTGGGAGCGGTTTACACTCTAAGTAGATTTTGCCTTCTTTTGGAAGTGAGAGCTATTCAGACCACTGAAATTCCTCTTGGACCCAGATGGTGCGGGGAATGTTGTAGGGTGTGAAACTGTTGTTGGGGCCGACCTCGCTCCTCCTGATGGCACAGTTGTCGATGTCTCCTTTTCATTGACCTTCTCGATCCTATTCAGCAAAAGTTGAGCATTTTGGGCCTGGGCCCACAAGACTTTGAAATCATCTGTGTTGGCAGTTCCCATCAAACCCATTAACTTAGGGTTCATTCCTAACAAGAACTTAGTGCATTCTTGTTTTGGTGTTGCCACCAATTCCGGCCCGTAACGTTTCAGCTTAGTGTGCATATGGTCATAAGCATCAAGGCTCATTGAATCCTGTCGCAGGTCTATGAATTCTTGTCGTCGGGCTTCAATATACCAGGGCGGTATATACTTTGTTTTGAATTCCTCCTCGAAGAATTCCCAAGTTATAGGATCCGGCTTGCCAGGTACACTGCTCCACCAGTAGTATGCATCATCTTGTAGTAAGGCTAAGGTCAAACGTACTCGATGCTCTTCTGGAACCAGCATGTCGGTATGTACACGCATGATCCGATCTAACCAAAACTCTGCCTTTTCACCTTCATCGGACTCTGCCCCTAAAAATTCTTTTGCCCCATTTTTCTTCAAACTGTCAACCGTCCAGGCTGGCGGTTTGGGATTTCTTGGCACCTCCTCTTGGAAATATTGCCTCCAAAGTTTGTGCAATCTGATTCATGTTTAGGTTCCTATGTTGAACTTCAGCACTGCTCCGGCTAGGAGCACTTGCTGACTCTGACTGCGCGTCATTCTCCATTCTATAAATGAAATATTGATTCATTCAGGGTTTTTTTTCAAGCACGAGGCACAAATGTTTAAAAGACTTTCATTATTTAGGGATTTATTGAGCACCAACATATTCATAACATAAGAACTCAAAAGAGAAACTAGTTAATGCGTGTGTAAATAAATAACGTTCAAAAGTTCTTCATGGCTTGTCCACTGCAGGCTCCTCTGCGAAACCCTCGCAGATGCTATGCGAAGTTCCTACAGAGCTCCATTCTTTCTTGGTGACACCTCTGCGTCTACGTCTCTTTGCTCTGCGTGCATTTCTACGATCTTGCCGTGAATTAGAGCGGCGAGAGCCAGGTCCTCCTTTCTGATTAAACTTTTTCTTCTTGTTTGGTATAACGACGGTTTTGCTAGAGTCTATTCTTGACACGACTCTGTCACGCCCATAGACCATCTATGTGCTAATCCATAACCGAATACAACAATATATTTTATTTTATTCTATTTTCTATAATAACAACAACAACATTAATAATAACATATAAGAGCTCTAGAAAGGAATACCTGCTTGGAGGAAGCATTGAGACGTGGCCGTACCGGTAGAACAATTTTTTTTTTTAAAAAAAAATAATTTTTCATTCTCTTACTTCTTTTCCATCAAATATTTTTCCTCAATTTTTTTTTAAAGTTAGGTCAGAAGATCATTTTATAAACCAATTGCTCTGATACTAAAAATGCAACACCCCACCCTGGATGACCCGAGTCATCCAGACCAGAGTGCTAGTAAAACCGGGTTACTTGTAAAATATTTTTCTTCAAAAAAAAATATATTCTCTTTTTGATAACTAAAGGGAATTTTAAAAAAAAACGTTTGCCGCGTAAATTTAGAGTAAAACATCCACAGTTAATACAACCTTGGGTTCAAGCCCAAAAACAAAGCAAAATTTAGTTCGTCGTTTTATTCCCTATTAAATATTAAATAAAAACTCCTTTGGCACGGCCTCCACGTCTAAGCTATCCTCCTCAGCAATCGTTCCCCTTGCTAGTACCTGCGTGCAGTAAAAAAACTCCACGCTCAGCAAAGCTGAGTGGCAAATAACCAATAAACATATATAACATGTAAATATATTTTAGGGAATTTTAAGTTATTTATGTTTTACGAGCTTTTTACATAATTAAAATTATTGAGTAAGTAATCTCACTTTGAAAAGTTACTTGGGGACGTTTAGAAAATACTTGACTTACTAGGTTAACCACAGATTAGAGACTAAGTCGTGACTAGGCTGGAACACCGCACTAGTCGATATGTAGTTTTACTTCGGATACCTCCCCGTGACCTCGGGTCCGTCATCAGAAGTGAACCCTAGACCCACGGGGTCATCGTCGGGTTCTCGTGCGCACATTGTGGTATGATTGTTTATAGGCTCATCCACATGGACATGGTCCGGCCTTGAAAGTTGTTGACCCACTTAGTAAAACGTGACAGTACCTGGTCAGGGTAAGTCGTTCAAATCGATATTGAAATTCTTTTTTTCTTTGTCCTAACTGTGTGGTTAACCATAGAATGATCTTTTGAATAAACTACTTTTAATGTCTTAAAATGATGAATCATTACCGATTCATTTCTTTAGGTCCCCATTTAATACAAGCAAAACCCATTGTTCGGTACTTGTACATAAATTTAGCATACAAGTTGTATCGATTTTCAAGGTATTTGTAAAAACATTTTTTTTCTGAATTCAAACATGTAGGTAACAACCCATTCCTGTTAAACATTACAAACGTTTAATTTGCAGAAGTAAATATCAGCTTTTTATTCATTTATAAATTCCAAAGCAATATACTGGTTTTCATTCATTTAACCTTTTTTTAGTAACAAAACATCCAGACTTTTAAAGTACTCATCTATGTGTATGCGTACATTTCAAAAGGAAAGAAAACACAAAAGAAAAACAATGATTTACACACACAATAGCAATTTCGAATTTGTTTCTTTAAACATTGGCATATGCGTATATACTATATACAGTATATGTGTGCGTGTGTGTTTAGATATCATATAAGGAGAATATTTATTATTATTTTTTTACTAGTGCCGAAGGTTTACTGTACAATAAACAAAATATATATATATATATATATATATATATATATATATATATATATATATATATATATATATATATATATATATATATATATATATATTATATATATATATATATATATATATATATATATATATATATAATATATATATATATATATATATATATATATATATATATATATATATATATATATATATATATATTATATATATATATATATATATATATATATATATATATATATATATATATATATATATATATATATATATATATATATATATTTTTAGAAATTAGGGATGTACAAATATGGCGTGGATATAGATGATACACAATTTGCATGTTATTTCATTATTATTTATTTTTTCTTTCTTTGAAATCTGAATCACTATTGATATATATACAAAAAAAGAATGCACAAAAATATATGAACTACAATAATATATGGCTAAAGGTTAGGGTCAACGGCACACCTTCGATGTTGTTAACGGAAAGGTAGATGAACAGATCTTCGGAAGGCCTCGCTCTCACGCTTCGTTGTCCTCCCAACACTCTCTAGATCAAGTGCCCTAAAGTGGTCACCCTAGGCCTCTATTTATAGGTAGAATAGGGTATGTGGATGGTTTTTTTTTTAAAAAAAAATAATATTTTAAACATAAAGTCTCTCTTAAATGAGAGATGCAATGAATGGGTTAGGGAGGAGGATCCTAGGCGTGGCCAACAAGGGGAAAGCAAAAGGTTTCTTCCTCCGTTGGTTTAATACTACGTGTCCGATTTCCACAGTTTTGATTATTAAATAATTCTTGGAAAAAATATAAAACTTATAGCGTTAAGTTCCATATTTTTCACACATCATTTTAACAAAATTTGTTTGTCAAGAAAACAAATTTATTTCATTAGAATGATTTTTTTTCCAAAGAATAGTAACATTTTATCATATATATATATATATATATATATATATATATATATATATTATATATATATATATATATATATATATATATATATATATATATATATATATATATATATATATATTATATTTTTTTTTTCATTTCTTTGTACTAGAAAGTTAAAATTTCTAGACCGGTTTCTAGGGCGTTACAACCAGGACCTGGGAGGGACACGTGCTGTCAATTGCACGGGTATCCTGACAGATGGTGGGAACGTGGTCGGCAGAGCGGGAGCCGCGGTCGCGGCCGTGGGCAGAGCAGCGGGCGTGGTCGCGAATAGAGCAGCTAGCCGACAACCCATGCAGCGGAAAATGCCGTGATTGGGGCAGTGACTAGGGTGCACACTAGGCCGGAGACCGGTTTGGCTGGGCCAACAGCGAGCTTGACGCCGGAACAGTGGGAAACCTTTCGAGCTCTCTTGGCTTTGGTTAAAGACACTCCTTTTGAAACATTGTTAGGTATCCCTTTTGTTAAACGTTGGATTATTGATACCGGTGCCACAAATCACATGACAGGGGACTTGAAAAGTTTGTTTGATATTTGCTCCGTATCGGGATGTTGGATCCGTTTGCCGGATGGAAACGGGTTATGGCCACTATTGCGGGGTGCATACAACTCAATGATTCCGTGACCTTGAATAATGTGTTGTTTGTGCCTGATTTATGTTGTGATTTGATATCTGTGTCTCAATTGATAACTGAGCATGATTGGTTGGTAAAATTCGATGGCCCATTCTATGTGTTACAGGACCGTGCCACGATGTAGGTGATTGGTGCAGATAGGAGATCTGATGGTCTTTATTTCTTCCAACAGTCGATGATTAAATAAGCTATGTCCGTAGTAAAGGAATGTGCATTTGATCTGTGGCATAGGCGTCTTGGTCATCCATCTGTGAAGGCTTTATCTTATTTTCCTCCAGCTAGCAATAATAAAACTAGTGTGTTGAATAATGGACCATGTGATATTTTTTTACGTGCCAAACATTCTCGTGCCTGTTTTCCTTCCAGTGTTAATAAAACTACAGATCTGTTTCAACTCCTACATATTGATGTGTGGGGTCCGTATAGAACGCCAAGTATAGATGGTTTTACATCATTTTTGATGATTGTGGATGATTACTCACGTGGCACATGGGTTTATTTGTTGCATGCTAAATCGGAAGTGTCAAAAATATTCGAACAATTTTGTGATGTGATTGAACGTCAATTTTCTAAGACAATTAAAACTGTTAGAAGTGGTAATGGTACATAGTTTGAATGTCTTAATCCCTATTTCCGACAGCAAGGTATTTTGCATGAAACATCCTGTCAAGGTACACCTCAACAGAATGAACTGGTAGAACAAAAGCACTATCACATTCTTAATGTTGCACATGCATTGCGGTTTCAGGCATGTCTTCCTATTGAATTTTTGGGCGAATGCATTCTTAATGTCGCGTATTTGATAAACCATACCCCTTCCTCTGTGCTCCATGGGAAAACTCCCTATGAAATTCTATTCGGTACTGTCCTGACGATGATTCATATTCGTGTTTTAAGATGTTTATGTTACATTCACAATCAAGATTGGGGTGGAGATAAATTCGAGCCTCGAAGTCACGTGGGTGTTTTCGTGGGGTACCCGCATGGGAAAAAAGGTTGGCGTGTGTACAATCGGGAAACAGGAAAATTTCTTGTTTCACGTGATGTAATTTTTTACGAGAATATTTTCCCATTTCAAGAATCCCATTCACCGGCTCAAGCGCCTCCAGCGGCTGTCTCACCCGATTTCACCTTCATCGATGATGATGATGGTTTGCCATGCCTGGGGGGGCTCGTGTCCACTGTCGTGTCTGCCGCCGTTCTTGAAGCAACACCAACCGCCATCCATATAGAGACGGTGGAGCCACTGGATAGCCCGCCGTTGACAGCCCCAACAGTCGAGACAGCCCCAACAGCTGTTGCACCGATTGTTCCGTCTCCTGATCCCAAAGTCACCGGACGGGGACACCACCAGAAAACAGCTAATGTGCGGTTGGCTGATTATCATACATACACTGTCACTGCCGATGCTTCTCCTTGTAAGTATCCTCTCACACATTTTATTGGATATGCAAAGTTTACTCCCAACCACCGAAATTTTCTTGCCAAAGTGGATTCTACAGTAGAGCCTCAATCCTACAAAGAATCCGTGTCTTCTCCATCTTGGCGGCAGGCCATGACCGAAGAACTACAAGCCTTAGAAAACAACGATACCTGGTAGATGGTCCCTTTGCCATGACACAAACGGCCACTCGGGTGTAAGTGGGTGTACCGGATCAAACGAAAGTCTGATGGCTCTATTGAGCGTTATAAGGCTTGTCTTTTTATTCTAGGAAATCGTCAAGTTGAAGGTATCGATTACAATGAAACTTTTGCTCCCGTGGTTAAATTAACAACGGTTCGTGTTCTCTTAGCAGTGGCAGCTATTAAAAATTAGGAGTTGCATCAAATGGATGTGCATTATGTTTTTCTCTATGGATATTTAATCGACGAAGTTTACATGCACCCCCCACCTGGTTTTCGTACTCAAACTCCCAACTTGGTGTGCAAGTTGCGAAAATCTCTTTATGGTCTGAAACAGGCCCCTCGTTGCGGGTTTGCAAAACTATCTAGTGCGCTGCGTCGTTATGGTTTTATTGAGTCTCACCCTGATTATTCTTTGTTTTCTTATCATACTGGTGGATATGTTGTTCATATTCTCATTTATGTGGATGACTTGGTCATTGCTGGAAAAGCTCTGTTGAGATCGCGTGTTTCAAGAAATATTTGTTTGATTGTTTCCATATGAAGGATCTTTACGTTTTAAAATATTTTCTTGGCATCGAGGTGGCCAGAAACTCTACAGGTATTTTCTTGAGTCAACGTAAATATTCTCTCGATATCCTTGATGACACAGGTCTCCTTGGATTGCGGCCATTCGGCGCTCCTCTGGAGCCCAATCATCGCCTCGCCATGGCCGAAGGGCCCTTTCCCACGGATCCCGGACCATATCGCCGATTAGTTGGTTGCTTGGTGTATCTTTCGTTCACACGCCCTGATCTGTCATACGTCGTACATACCCTTGCTCAATTCCTCCAAGAACCACGTGCCAAACATTACGCAGCAGCGTCAGGAGTCGTTCGGTACCTCAAGGGTACGCCTGAGCATGGAATTTTACTACGTGCGGACAGTTCACTCCAATTCACCGGCTGGTGTTATTCAAACTGGGCCGCCTGTCCTCTCACTCGTCCATCTCTCACATGTTGGTTTGTTCAGTTGGGTGTCTCTCCCGTGTCATGGAAGACTAAAAAGTAGCCCACTTTTGCTCGTTCTTCTGTTGAGACTGAATATCATTCCATGGCCGTCTTAACTTGTGAGCTCCAATGGCTCAAAGGTCTTCTGCGGTTTCTCGGGGTGGATCATGCTTCTCCCATGCAGATATTTTGCGATACTACAACCCCTCTTCACATCGCGGTAAATCCGGTATTCCATGAGCGCATGAAACACATCAAGATCGACTGTCATTTTGTTCGGGATGAACTTTTACCCGGGGTCATACGCACGTCCAGTGTGCCTACTCACCTTTAATGTCCTGATATTCTCACGAAAGCCCTTGGGAAGGGCCGCTGCTTCATGCTCGAACTTGAGGGCGGGGGGGTGTTACGGATACAAAACCATGCATATAAGGAAACCATATATTTAGCATTAAGTGGTTACATATTGTAAATATGGTAGTAGTAGATCTGATTTATATTTACTTGTAA